>OU452308.1:32803032-33461920 GCA_911728475.2 Pterostichus madidus | reverse complement strand
TGTTATTTGCAATTTTCCTGTATATGCGTCTAATATTGAGAAAAACTAATTTTTATATTTAATAATATATTTCAATAATCATTAGCAATAGAAACAAAAAACATAAATTTTAATCTTCGCTTTATATAGTTATCTATATCTTTTTTCGGAAAAACAAATAAATCATTAAAATGGTCAACTACCAAGGGTTAGGCTCGAAAAACGAACATCCTGTATATGCCTCATCAGTAAAGTTAGCCAACATTACTAAAAAATACGTAAACAAATTTGTTTTTTTTTATGTTTCAATTACTGAAAAACTAAATTACATGTTTAATAATATTATATAACATTCATAATAAAATAATAATTTATCATCACGCCTTCTACCCATTACTGGGTGTGGCACTCTGCTGAAGCAGATCTCGGTAAGTGATATATTTTGCGCGTGAAGTGCGGTTACCAGTCGTCAAATCACGGCCCCCAAACATGTTAGTGGTGGAGGAGCCACAGGGATAGCTTTTTTCAAATTATGAAAATTTGTCGCCTGTGGGAATCGAACCAGGGACCTTAGGATCCACAGGCCGACTTCATACCACTGAGCTAGCCATCCCATTCATATATTCTAAATATTAAATATGCTGTGTATAAGAAAGTCGTGTGGTGACCACACCAGATTTTTTATCTTGGTTTCATACTTTATCTGACTGTTATGGTAAAAATCTACTGTCCATACTAAAATTGGTCAGGAAAATAGGCATCCTTGCCGTTTTCAGAAAAAAATAATTTTAATTAATTTTAAAAATCGAATCGAAATAACTTTTTGCCTTACATATGAACCTCATGATACCGTACCTGCTTCACAATTCCAGCTCCAATCCGCTTTAATTTCATCTCATATTTCGTCAACCTCAAGCCAACGTTATCACCGGCAGGCAGAAGCTCTCATCGCATGTGTGATGTCGCGCTGGTTGGCTCTGCCTGCCGTGACCTTGAGCGAGGACACGTGACTCAGGGCCTTGACCTTCCGTTGTGTACGGTGTACGACGCTTTGCTTGTATGGTGGATACGGGATGCGCTGCGCTCTGCCGTGCTACGAACACGCATCATCGACATCGACCCGGCCGTGTGGGCACGGTAATGGATTGGGGCGGCGAGGTTGTGATAAGGTGGAAGAGAAATAGTGAATTGGAAGATGGGAAGTGTTTGAGGAAGTCTGGAAATAAGATTCTGGGGACAATAACGATTTTTACTTAATCTCAATTACAGTAGCTTGTAATCAGAGTGGAATTTAGGTATTGCGGGGCCCCTAAGCACAGTATTTTTTGGAGCCTCTTCCCAACCATAAAAAAAATTAATTTAGAAAAAATATAGCTATTGTTATCTATTTATACAGGGTGTTAAGAGCTATAAGGTGGGTTAAATTAACAAAGAAATACATTCTGCAAGTCTATTACACAAAACAGATTTTTTTTCGATCAGTAGTTCTCAAAATACGGTTTGCAACTTTCTTATTTAAATGGAAACCTACCTTGTGCAATTCATTATTTAAAAAATAATTAAATTACAAAAATTTTCATAAAAATGCATATTAAATTGGCATTAATTCAAATCTCATACGATTAACGTGCTATGAAAGAAACAAATGACTAATAAAATTTATTTATTAATTTTTTTTACCAAATACTCGTAATTATGTTGATATTTAATAATGATTTAAACACAAAAATATTAGTTTATTTGCACAGATAAATCTTATTTATGAGGTGGCTAGCTCAGTGGTATGAAGTCGGCCTGTGGATCCTGAGAACCCTGGTTCGATTTCCACAGGCGACAAACAATTTTCATAATTTCAAAAGCTACCCCTGTGGCTCCTCCACCACTAACATCTTTGGGGGCCTTGATTTGACGACTGGTAACCGCACGTCATGCGCAAAATATATCACTTACCGAGATCTGCTTCGGCAGAGTGCCACACCCAGTGATGGGTAGAAGGCGTGATGATATATTTATTTATTTGTTTCTGCTTTTCCTGTATCGCGTTTACAAAGTGAATTTTATACAATTGTTTTTGTTAAAAATAGTCCTACAAAATTCAATTTGGTACAACTGTTTGTAAAGTTGTTGAGTTGTCTAGTTGTAAAAATGCCAAATATAAACATATTACTTTAGCTGCCTTTGCTCCGCTCATGTAGAATTATTGCAATTATTATTTTTTTATATAATAAAATAATTACATTAAGCTGCAAAACACTTGTTTATTAAAAATTAAAGGTATTTAGTTTTATAATAAAACCTAGATAATTATGAATCTAATATGGGGTGGCTAGCTCAGTGGTATGAAGTCGGCCTGTGAACCCTGAGAACCCTGGTTCGATTCCCACAGGCGACAAACAATTTTCATAATTTTCAGTAATGGGTAGAAGGCGTGATGATATTTTTATATTTTATTTACATACATTTTAAGGAATTTATAAAAGAAATAGAGACATTAGCTTATAACGCCATTAGACATATTTTAACAAACTTTACGAGAAAAAATAAACAATTTGTTTTCAAATAACAAATGTCAATTCATGGCATACTTAATTGTAATCTAACTATTAAATGTTAAAACAAATTAAATTTCAAATGCTAATGGATCTATCAGTATTACCACCTTCAAATTTTATTATTAGTTTTTTAATAAACATTTTGAAATAAAAGTAAATTAATGCGATATAGCAAAAATAATATGAAAACCACATTTTACAATGACCAATTGTAACACTATTTTTCTTCTTACCACCCATATTAATTTTACCTACAAGATGATATATACACAGACAAAATATTTTGTAAAATAAAACAAATAACCAACTACTCTTCTATTCTCCACATTGGCACAAACAACTATTAAATCTCACAAAAACATAATCTACTGTCTACAATAAATATCCACATACCACATGTATGTAGTAACACCAGTATTTCTGTATCGCTACATCAAACTCATTCGAAGTAAACACACTAGACGCTGTTAGTTTGTTGGTACATTGCCAAACATAACACAAAACTCTACGTGTGTTTGCGTTGGCGAAAACAATCGCTAGCTAAGCTGCTCGATAACAAATAAACAACATGCTATAGCAACGTTACAAGTATTTATCAATGGACCAATAGCTGCAGCTGTATTTATGTCGAGTGTATTTTGGAATTCATAAGAAGATAAGTATTAGTAAAGTTGATTGTATTTTTGTTATGAGAAATGTTGCGAAAAAGGAGAACAAAATTTAAGATGTATTTTGTTTGTGTTTGTTTGAGATTTAACTTTTTTAAGTAATGGCTCAGTGGTAACAAGTCGGCATGTGGATTCTAAGAACCCTGGTTCGATCCTCACAGCCGACAAAACATTTTCACCAATTTAAAATTACCCCTGTGGCTTTCTCACCACTAACATCTTTGGGGGCACTGATTTGACGGTTGGTAACTGCACTTCACGCGCAAAATATATCCTCGTTTTCTGACTCTGGGTATGTTATTATCCCTTGGTACTTTGCGCCTCGTGCTAATAATCATGCCACGGGCCAGAAACGCCTGTTTTCATCCTTGATATATAAATAACTGTATTTTTTATTTTTTTTTAACTAACAATAAGCTCAATAGATTTCACTGCCGGTTCTCGTTGAAACATTTTTATAATAAAATTTAAAAAATGAACACTAGGTAGATTTCAAAAAAGTAAATAAGTTTATTCACTATACGTACTTCAGTCGATTAGACCATCATCAGGTAATGATTACAGAAGAATAGTGAATAAACTTATTTACTTTTTTTAAACCTACCTAGTGTTCATTTTTTAATTTTATTAACAATAAGTAAATAAATAAATAAATATATCATCACGCCTTCTACCCATTACTGGGTGTGGCACTCTGCTAAAGCAGATCTCGGTAAGTGATATATTTTGCGCGTGAAGTGCGGTTACCAGTCGTCAAATCACGGCCCCCAAACATGTTAGTGGTGGAGGAGCCACAGGGATAGCTTTTTTTTTCAAATTATGAAAATTTGTCACCTGTGGGAATCGAACCAGGGACCTCTGGATCCACAGGCCGACTTCATACCAATAAGTATTTTAATTATAAAAAATTCAAAATATATAAGTTTAGGATCCATATCATAAAATTAATAAATATATTGGATCTTGAAGCCTTTTTATTTATATTTATTTATTTTAATTATAACACAAAATCAGAAAATATTTAAAATATGGTATGTACCATCTTAACATTATTATTTTTTAACATTTTCTAAGCTAGCAACATAGATAATAACCAGGTCAAGGTATTTCTTTTAATTTCTTCAATACCATTAAATAAAAAATACCAAATTTTGTGTTGTGGCACTCTTGTCGATTAAGTTATTTGAAGTACTTCTAAAATATTTTATCGATTATTTTTTGACGTTTCACAAAATCAATGAAATACTTCATTGTATGTCACGTCTCTGCGTTTTAACCAATCCTGTCATTATTATACTGAGAATAAAGCTCTTGTGATTATTCCCGGGAATAATTTCGGTAGGTGCTTTTTTGTTTGTGACAAATGATAGGTAGTTGTCAAATAATTATTTAAAACTGTCAACGCATCAAGTAAAATGTGTGAAAAAAATCGATTTAGTTCTATTTCAGATACAGAAATATACCAATAAATTTTGGAAACAACTTCCAAGATTACATTAATAAGTAATCAATCGATATAAACCCAGTTCAAAATCTTTTAAGTTGGATGAATCGACCTCAACAGCTAAGTCAAAAAATAATCTAATTAAATATAACTCTAGAGTTGGATAAATTAGAAAATAATTCTCCAGTATTTTTCTTAAACTTGTTGCCATTTGGCAATAGCCACTCAAGCCCTATAGGCTTTCGTGACTATTGCCTGGCAACAAGTTTTCGAAAGATCTGTCAAATTATTTTCAATTTATTCTCACTCTCTTGTTATATTATTACTGATTATTTTTTTACGTTTCTGAAAACCAATGAATGCTTCATTGTATGTCACGTGTCTACGTTTTAACCAATCCTGTCATTATTATACTGAAATTTTGTGATTATTCCCGGAAATAATCTCAGTAGGTGCTTTTTTCTTTGTGACAAATGATAGGTAGTTGTCAAATAATTATTTAAAACTGTCAACGCTTCAAGTAAAATGTGTGAAAAAATCGATTAGTTCTATTTGAGATACAGAAATACACCAACAAATTTTGGAAACAACTTCCAAGATTACATTAATAAGTAATCAATCGATATAAACTCAGTTCAAAATCTTTTAAGTTGGATGAATCGACCTTCACAGCTAAGTCAAAAAATAATCTAATTAAATATAACTCGAGAGTTGGATAAATTAGAAAATAATTCTCCAGTATCTTTCTCAAACTTGTTGTCATTTGGCAATAGCCACTCAAGCCCTATGGGCTTTCGTGACTATTGCCTGGCAACAAGTTTTCGAAAGATCTGTCAAATTATTTTCAATTTATTCTCACTCTCTTGTTATGCTAAATTATACCCAATATATTGAATTAAATCTGCATTTTTACAACAAATTTCGCTGGTATCTATAGTTTGTAAATAGTCGAATCGTACAAATATAAAACCATTTTTTTCCCAAACCATATAAAACAGCAAAGAATTCATGTTCGTTTCGCGCCTAAACATAACAGCATTAAAACAACTCGCTCCACCGGGCCAGTTGCAATTTTCGCGGCTATTCACATCGCGCATTCGTCGACCGCTGGAGGACGTTGGATCATGTAAGGACGTTCAGTTCACTTGTTTTTTCCGTTTTTTCCACGCGGTGTTGGTGGCGGGCGGGCGGTCTGTAATTAGCATGTTTGGAATGACGTAGATCGTGAACGACCTTCCTAGGCCGAGACTCGACGGTCGGACGCTCGCCGCTAACTCGCTAAGCGAGAACTTGTGTTGAACGCTTGAGCTGTGTGCTCTGTGTTGCGGTGTGTCATGTTAGAATCATTTCCTACATAGCGGGAATGGATGGCGGTGTACGGATTGCAATAAGCCAGGTTTACATTGGGATGGATATGTGTGAATTTTTTGCGGATGGAATTTGTTTTTATTTTGTGTTCTGTATTTGTATTAGAGGAACTTAGGTGAAACTTGAGTCACTTACGATTGATTTTCAGTCTAATTTTTTTTTGTTACTTTACAGGATGTTCAATTTAACTGCAACCATTGCTTATCTCAATAACTATAATAACTATTAGATTGGTTAAATTTGCAAAGAAATGTCATTTTGCAACTTATTAACAATTTTTTTTCGACCAGTGATTCTCAACATACAGAGTACAACTTTCTTATTTGAAATGAGATCCTATTTTTTTTATTTGCTTATTACATTCAGTATTTAAGTAACGTCATAATGCAAAATTATTGAGAAAAATTTATGTTACATTAAAACCAATTTAATTCAAATCGCATTAGAATCAGCGTGCTACGAAAGAAATAAATGAAAAAATCATAATATTTTCGTTTGTTTTTAAATGTCTTACGATTATTTTATGAACAAATAAATACATAAATTTGGATATTCATTTGTTTCCTTCATAGCAAGCTAATACCTTTGCGATTTGAATTACATTAATGCCAATTTAATATGTATTTAATTTGTAATGTTAAGGTACTGAGCTTTATATTCCTTTATATATTAATCTACGTACAAAAAAATATATATTTTTTTTATTATTTTGTTGTAAAAGTTCTACTAAGGAATAAAAAATAATACAGATTTATTAATTAATCGCGAGATATTTACATTTGGCGACACATGTAGCATTAATATTGAGAGAGGAAGTCTAATGATGTGAAATAAAGCTTTATTTATTTATTTAGAGATATGAGTATACTTTGACAAAAGTGCAAAAAAAAAATATCACAGAACTAAGTTCCTGCTTGTTTACATTTCAGTCAACATGTGTTTTTGTCTATTTTTACTTGATTTTATAGGATATATTATATGAAATTTATGAAAAAACTATATTATATTAATCACGTTTGAATTTGTAAGATAAATAATTACAAAACACATGTTATTTCTACTTTCTACCAAACAGGAAGTGCATCTCGGTACAAATGCGTATTACCTCACAATGTGAAGTTGCAGTTTACTAGTGCCACCTACGTCACAAGGAAAACATTGGCGAGCGTTTTGAATAATTTACTTTTTAATTAAATATCGTAGATATTAATACGTTACTTTTGATCATTTTATTAGATTTATTGTAACACATTTACAACTAAAATTGATATACGCTAAATATTTCTTTAAACGTCGTACTGTTGGAATAGCCTATTATATTTGAGTGATTTGATAAAATAAATAAATAAATAAATATATGATCACGCCTTCTACCCATTACTGGATGTGGTACTCTGCCGAAGCAGATCTCGATAAGTGATATATTTATGCGCAATGAAGTGCGATTACCAGCCGTCAAATTGTGATTTGAATTCCACTAAAAGTTGTACTGTAACTGGTATTGTTCAAATAATTCCGAGTACCAAATATATAAATGTTTCCCACGATATATTTCTCCATGCGGGAACCTCATTTTAATTAACGTTCCCGTTATGTTATATTTCAATGGCAGATACAAAGATACTATTAATAAAATATTGCAAAGTTTCACGTCTCAATGATGACTATAATTTTGGCTAATGTAAACTAGACTTGTGCGAGGCGCTGAGTGGACTGGTGGGTCGCGATGTTCCCCGCGCCCCGCGACCCGGTCGTCCTGACTTCGCTCGCGATTGCGGCTTCACCTTAGCTCTGCGCTGCGCCTGTGACCGGCTCTCGCGCCTCACTCAACACACTACAACGTACACTCCGCGACACAACCGCATACAGTGGCGTACGCAAAAATTTTTTTAAGGGAATATATTGCAGAAAATAAATTAAGTAAATGAATTATTGACGGTTGTAGAAAACTCTAAAACATTTATTTGAAGTATTTTTGCTTAAAATAATATGGGAATTTTTGTGCAAAAAAAAACTGATTTTAGTTGTTAAACACGTATTGCCCGTTTTTTAATTAACATCCTGTATATAATAATGCAAAGAAAAATATCCGAAATTCGTAAATATTTATAATAGCACATTTCCCAGAGCTAACATTCACTTTCAAAAACAAGCGTAGAGCAACACTCCCTTCCTTTCTTATCTTTTAATTTGTTTTCAGTTCTTACGTAGTGTTTAACTGCAATTGTGTGAAATTCACTTTCAAAAACAAGCGTAGAGCGACATTCCTTTCCTTTCTTATCTTTTAATTTGTTTTCAGTTCTTACGTAGAGTGTTTAACTGCAATTGTGTGAAATTCACTTTTAAAAACAAGCGCAGGGCGACGCTCCCTTCCTTTCTTATCTTTTTGTCTCATTTTCAGTTACTGCATTGTGTGGAATTTTCTTTCATATACAAGTGTAGGCTATCGCTTTCATCTTTTCTAATCTTGTAGATTCGTTGTTAGTTTCGTTATTAGATTCGTTGTTAGGAGTAAACGTGAGTAATTTGAGATGTTTTATGCATATGTTATGTACGTTGAAGAAAGAAAATGAATGATAAGTGAATAGGAATGATGTGATTGAAGGTTTGTTGTGTGATAATGATTTCGAGTGTAATAAATGAATGAGTTTATATGGAGTGATCTACGAATGTGGTTGAAATGAAGGTGGTTTGTTTGGATGAAAATGTTTGACGGGGGTTGATTGTTTGATGAGTGTGATGAGTCGATGTTTTATGAGTGATTTTAGGGTTCGTGCTACCCCATTTGTTGGGATATAGCGTGAAGATATGTATGTATTTATGTATGGTTCTTTTCAAATCTCGTCCCAAAAAAAATAGTTCATTTTGGCGCAGTGATCGCAGCCCAAGCAGCTGTTTATGCATCATAAAACGTCACATTGTCACGTGAGTGCCCGCATCCTATTACAATGAACAGAAATTGAACCCATACGTCTATAACTGCAGCCAACACTTAGGTTTTATAGGTTAATTATCTTTATATACTATTTATGGAGTAGATGGCACAATGGTATCGTGTCGGCCTGTAGATCCTGGGAACCCTGGTTCGATTCCTCCTGCCTATAAACATTTTTACCACATTAAATACTACTCTTGTGACTCCCCCTCCACTAACATCCTTGGGGGCCTTGATTTGACGACTGGTAACCGCACTTCACGCGGAAAAATATATCAGTTACCGAGATCTGCTTCGACAGAATGCCACACCTAGTAATGGGTAGAAGGCGTGATGATATATATTTTTTTTGTGGCTTTGGCGGACCAACTACTTAGGTCATATGCCGCCATTCCGCCCTGATCTGCGTTTTAGGTATTATGGTCAACAGCAACGCGGGTTTTCTCTGGACGGTCACCCAAGTACTACCCGCGCGCAACGTTACTTAACTCGCGTTATCGCTTAGATCAGTTCCAACGAGTGCTTATTTATATTTATTTAATTAAATGCTTAGACATTTTACTACAATAATTAAATAAATTTATCTATCGTGAACAATTACGACAATTAATAATTTAAAAGTAATATTTTCGCAGATTAATTAACTTGTTACCTACATAGTAAATGCTTGCTAAATTAAATAATCAAATTCCAAAGTGTAATGTCGTGAGAACCAAAAAAACCAGAGTGAAACATTCCATGTAAAAGTTGCCCGAAATGACTAGAAATTACACATTACATAACAACGTCAAATACTTCCAACTCTTCCAGTTGCAAAAGAGATCACGGTGTTATTAATTTTCCATTTAGTTGAGAAATCAACTTTAACAAATTAGCAAACGCGCCAATTAACAAACAAAACCTGACATTATACCATGCGTGAAACAACCGCCAAACGCTTGCAAACATAACAGTTGAAGGTGCAGCCGCGGCCGCAGCCGACGTCGATGTCGATGTATCCTGGTAAAATTCCACAGAACTGTTGCATTTCTTCGCTTGTAAAAATGAAAGATTTACTTTCGAATCGAGTGTGAATGTGATCATCGACATCTCAGTGTGAACAATCTTTTGAAATGGATTTCGCAAGAACTGCAGAAATAGTTTAGTCATTTTACTATTTTTTTGTATTCCCATCATTCAAAATAAGGTTTACATTACCGTGGAAACACTAGTGCGCAAAGTAATTGAAAAAACACCCATTTTTTATGGTTCTAAATTTTAAGTATTAAAACTCTAATTAAATAAATATATCATCACGCCTTCTACCCATTACTGGGTGTGGCACTCTGCCGAAGTAGATCTCGGTAAGTGATATATTTTGCGCGTGAAGTGCGGTTACCAGCCGTCATATCAGAAGTTAGTGGTTGGGGAGCCACAGGGGTAGTTTTAAATTGGTGAAAATGTTTTGTCGGCTGTGGGGATCGAACCAGGGTTCTTAAGATCCACAGGCCGACTCGGATACAATTAAGCCATTAAATATGACTTTTTAAATAATTTTTACGATATAATTCAACATAATTTATAGTGGTATGAAGTCGGCCTGTGATTCCTGCGAACCCTGGTTCGATTCCCAAAGGCGACAAACAATTTTCATAATTTCAAAAATTACCCATGTGGCTCCCCCACCACTAACCTCTTTGGGGGCCGTGATTCGACGACTGGTAACCGCACTTCACGCGCAAAATATATCACTTACCGAGATCTGCTTCGGCAGGGTAGAAGGCGTGATGATATATTTATTTATTTTTTTATTTACCTATAGTAAAATATAAAAAAGAAATCGAAAATATTGTTCTAAGACACAAAATTGTGTTCTTATTGACATTCAAAATAAATAACGAAATTGAACTAAAAAGTAAAAAATAGTCTATATTTTTAATTTAGTTTTAATAAATTAATTTCTTAATATTGTCGTCTGCAATAATTTAGCATATAAGAGAAAAATACGAAGTGCGGTTACCAGTCGTCAAATCACGGCCCCCAAACATTTTAGTGATGGAGGAGCCACAGGGATAGCTTTTTCAAATTATGAAAATTTGTCGCCTGTGGAAATTGTACTTATATACACAGATTTTAAGGAATTTATAAAATAAATAGAGACATTAGCTTATAATGGCATCAGTCAGACATATTTTACAAACTTTACGAGAAAAAATAAACAATTTATTTTCAAATAGCAAATGTCAATTCATGGCATACTTAACTATCAACATAAATTCACGCTTCAAATTTAATAAATTTCCTCACTGTCGATTATATAATTTTTGTTTGTTACAAAAAGCATTGTACAAAACTCGTGCACGAAGACGTCATTTGCACCATTCGCGCAAATTAAGGTAGTACTAGCGTGAAATTTTTTTTTGCAGATCTGAATGAAATTTGGCGCACGTAAACATTGGATAGTCATACGCATCCTGTTAAAATATGAAACACATTCATCGTCTGTGAACAAATATATTCGCTTGTAAAGTTGAGTTCTTATACACGGGGCTTATGGCGATCATCACTCAAAATCGCACATATTTGGTTTGTGTACCTCTAAAATTTTGCAGTTTCATTTGAAAAACTAGTATGATGTTCTAGAACTATCCATGTATATTGTATCAGAAGGAGAAAGTTTTTTATCGTTTAGTAATGGATATATAGCCATGCAAAGCCCTGATTTAACGAAAAATTAAGAATCCCAATTTATAATGGCAACACCACATGGTGGTATGGTATTTGAAAATTCACTAGATCAACAACCTGTTAACAATTCATGATATTCAATCATAATAGGTATAAAACACTTATTTTATTAAATTTTTATATTTTTTGAGCGTCAGTTTCGACAAACGATGGCCCCACCGTCACACTAGTACTACCTTAATGCCTACACCATATAGTAGAATCCGAACCACCCAGACACAATCGTATTTTTTTTTATATAAGTTGAATTGAGTGAGATTTGAACGCACGACCTCTTGCTTGCTAATTAAGTAATACAAGTTTTACCTCGCTTTTATCCACTGGGCTACGATTGAGTTTCTCTCTAGATAGTTTCTTATGTTGTTGTTGTTTTATTGAACTGCAGTTGTTTTAGTGTTGTTCTGTTTTGTGTTGGTGTAATTGGATGTAAAATGTAGAGGCGTGTGTGACGTTTGCGACACCTCCTAGTGATTCACAAGTGCCGGATTCGCCCGAATACCCTCTCAATGATTCAGTCAATCTTGTTTACAGGTTTTTGTGCCATTGAACTAATTTATCTTTGACTCATTCGTTAGCATAGCATCCCTACATTCTTGCATGATGCTGATAATTTAAGGTATTGGAAATTCTTTTAAAGATTACTCATCTTGTTGTTTATATTTTGACCAAATTCTTGTGGTTTTACTTTAATTTCTGCGAATTTATTTGACTCATACCTGGTCCAGAATTACTTTGTTATGTAAATTAAATTAAGATGCAGTTTGAGAATAGATAAATTTTACATAAGTTATCACTTGTTTTCAAATTTGTCATTCGAATAAATTTGGACATTTATAATCAAAGATTATATCCTTCGAGTTAATGCTCGCCTACAGCTTATAGTGGAATCCGAACCACTCAGACACAATCGTATTTTTGGATATAAGTTGAAGTCAGTGAGATTTGAACACACGATCTTTTGATTGTTAATTAAGAAACGCAAGTTTTACCTCGTTTCATACAATGGACTACGATGTTCTGTGATAACTTGTAAAAATTTTGTAAGTTAGTATTTCCAAAATGAAGAAACAGTTTTAATAAACGATGTTTAATGAGTAACAAATGAATAATTAAATCAATTAAAAGGAAAAAGATGCAGACCTGCATTAAACTATTTTTCTTTGTTTATTCTCCCATGTCATTTCTCACTAATTCACTTATGGTGCTATTAATTGTAATTTAGATCGAAATTTTAAAACACTTCTACTAATAGATAATAGCTATTTACATAACAAGTGCGCGAATGATGCAAATGACGTCTTCGTGCACGAGTTTTGTACAGTGCTTTTTGTAACTAGCTAAAATTATACAGAGTGATCAATAGGAAATGTTATAGTTGGCAATAAAAAAAACTACTTGAAATTGGTAAGCCTGACACAAATTCATTTCCTGTTGTTGACAGCGACATTTAAAATTTAAATTTGAGTACATTTATTATTACATTTATTTCTAAAGTATTTCTATTACATAAAAAATCAAAATCCTATTAGCTGTCAGACTCCTGACATAACCTATTTGTATTTATTAGAAATGTCAAATAGCATTTCCGCCTTTACCTAGCGTTGTACCAACTGTAGAATAAAAAGATCTCTGGAATTGTATTGCCAACTATAACAATTCCTTTTGATCATCCTGTATAATCGACAATGAAGAAATTTATTAAATTTGAAGCGTGAATTTATATTGACAGTTAAGTATGCCATGAATTGACATTTGTTATTTGAAACCAAATTGTTTATTTTTTCTTGTAAAGTTTGTTAAAATATGTCTGATGGCGTTATAAGCTAATGTCTCTATTTCTTTTATAAATTCCTTAAAATGTATGTAAATAAGTACAATTAATGTTTTAATAGTCAAAATTTTAAATAATAAAAATGTGTTTTTTTCAATTGCGCACTAGTGCGCAAAATCATACTTTCCATCGGATTCCAGGGTATTGTAAATCTTATTTTGAATGATGAGAGTACCAAAATGTAATTACTAATTGGATAGCTGTAAACGCACCTTTACTTTCATAATAATAATAATATATTATATCATCATGCCTTCTACCCATTACTGGATGTGGCACCCTGCCGAAGCAGATCTCGATAAGTGATATATTTATGCGCGTGATGTGCGGTTACCAGCCGTCAAATCACGCCCCCAAAGATATTAATGGTGGGGGAGCCACAGGAGTCATTTTAATTTGGTGAAAATGTTTTTTCGACTGTGGGGATCGAACCAGGGTTCTTTGGATCCACAGGCCGACTTGATACCACTAAGCCATTACCAGAGCTGGGCAAGCTACTTAAAAAAAGTAGCTAAGCTACAGCTATTCTTTAAAAAAGTAGCTAAGCTACAGCTATAAGCTATATTTTGTAAAATATAGTTAAGCTACAGCTAAAAGCTTTCGTTAAAGTAGCTGTTAAATTTTAAAGCTACTTTTTTAAATTATTGTGAAATAATTAAATTTGACATTGTCATATGATCATTCTTTTGTTATAATGACTGTTAATTTACTATTATGTACATAAATATCAAAAATAGCAAATACCATCTGGCACCTACTGTGTATTTTTGGGTATTAGAGCCAGTTAGAACCGGCAACAAATAATTATTTTGTGTGTGTTTAGCTTGTACGCATGCGTACTTTGTTGACCTTCTGCTTAAAAAGTAGCTTAAAGCTACAAAAAGTAGCTTTAAAAGTAGCTTCAGTTGTTATTTTTAAGGTAATAGAAAAAAAAGTAGCTAGCTACAAGCTACAGCTATATTTTTTCACAGTTAGCTAAGCTACAGCTAAGGTAAATGTAGCTAAGCTAGTAGCTAAGCTACAAAAGTAGCTAGCTGCTGCCCAGCTCTGGCCATTACCCCATTTTACTAATTACTTCGTTAATGCGATCGTGCTTAAATATTAAAATGTTTTTTTCCTTAGTTCATTAAATCTTAACTTGAAATATGAATAGATCACATGTATGAAAAATTTGTTTAGAAATTTTCTTGGAATTGTTTAGCGTTGGCTAGTGCACGAGAACGCACCTTTAATATTGGGTTGAACATTGAATTAGATTATGTATACACGTTATATGCGTATTAGACATTTTTATCTAGTCGAACATACGAACAGAGTGTCTTTATCTACCTACTGCAAGGAAATTACCATTTTAAAACTCGCCTTTCTTGTCATTGTTCTAATCTTTAGTTACACGAACCTTAACCGCGATTTTTGGCATTTTAGATAAGCGTAAATGTCATTAACTGTCGCTGATATGAAATATTTGTTTTGGTAAAATGTGTGGGATGCGTGGACAAAAATAGAACAGGCAATAATTTATTGTTTTTAACTTTTTTTTGTTCATGATTCATTCGTATTTAATTTCTTGTATATGATTCATTCTAGGCAATTTGTCCCTGTGTATTTCATCCCTGATAATTCGTCCTAGACCTCTACTACAGATAATCGTACCCAAATGAATATTCATATTTGACATATTGCAGTGCGGTGTTAATGCACATCTCTTAACATGCTCTGACGTCACCCGAACCAAGGTTCGTCAGTTCGAATCCGCCTGTCGACAAAGTATGATTTGTCGTTAAATAAAAAAATACAGTTACTTGTATTAATCATACTCGGGCGCTATAAGCTAGTCACTTATACATATGTCTTAAAAGAGTAACATCGACTACGAAAACCGGCAGTACGGCAGCGTAAAAACTGCGGCTCGGTGTGCCCAGTAGGCCCAGGGCCGATTTAGGCTGTAGCGACATTGAAGAAGAAGAAGACATATTGCAGTGTGACATCTGGTGATAAAATTTAGTATTAAATATTGGTATCTTCCTATTAAATTTATTTTTAAAAATAAATATATCATCACGCCTTTTACTCATTACTGGGTGTAGCATTCTGTCGTAGCAGATCTCGGTAAGTGATATATTTTGCACGTGAAGTGCGGTTACCAGCTGTCAAATCACGGCCCCCAAAGATGTTAGTGGAGGAGCAGCCACAGGAATAATTTTAATGTGGTGAAAATTGTTTACCGACTGTGGGAATCGAACACATTTTAAATAAAATTACGTTAATATTGTAATATTTTGTGATGTAACTATGGTGATAAAGAAATGTTATTTTGAACTGTCAAAATTTTTGCATGTTTTTATTTGTTTATTTTTTAAAAATAAATATATCATCACGCCTTTTACCCATTACTGGGTGTAGCACTCTGCCGAAGTAGATCTCCGTAAGTGATATATTTATGCGCGGGAAGTGCGGTTACCAGCCGTCAAACCACTGGCCCCAAAGATGTTAGTGGTAGAAGGTACCAAAGGGATAATTTTAATTTGGTGAAAATATTTGTCGGTTGTAGGGATCAAATCAGGGTTCTTACGATTTATACACCGAGTCGATATCACTGAACCATTACCCCATATTTAATAATATTTTTAAAACTTTATAATAAATAATTGAAATAAAAATATATGTCAAGTTGTGTATTCATTGTTAGTATTAATACAAATATTACTATGTACGTATTATTTACTATTTATTTTTTATCTGTACCGGATTAAAATTCAGTAAAATGATAAAAACTTATCGTATTATATAGTACAAATATTAACACTTTATTCAGTAAAATGTTATCTGAAATATTAAGTTCAAGGTTAGTAATAATAGCAAATTTTGTCTGTATTGTATATTATGTGTTCTACAATCCTCGCAAAATATTTACGAGAAAAAATGAATCACGTAATTACATATCTCAAATTTTGTATTTTATTTTTTACTCTTAAATGTGTTTAATTGTTTGCTTGATCCAGACTATGATTCATTTATTAAAATTAAACGCAATATATTAATTTGTACATGATTGAATCATGCATCTGAAAGATAATTTTAATTATTTTTATTTCATTTTTAGTGCAACATGAATAAAAACTGTCTTTTAATTATTTATTTGTTGGGTAGCGTTCACAGTTATCCTTGTCTTATGTTAATTAATGCTAGCAATCACAGCGACAAATAACTCATTAATTGTAATTACTAAGTGAGATGCTTGTAAACTTCAAACTTTTCAATTACAATTTTTGCAATATATTTGCCTTTATCTTCTATCATTATCTAGAATGTTATTATTGTTATTATTATTTTGACAGTACACTTCTTCAGTATTTAGAAAAATATGGAGGTGACAATAATTAAATAATTCAAGGAAAAAGACTGATACCTGCATTATTCTATTTTTATGTTTTCTATATTTCTAACTTATTGAGATCTACTACGGTAGAATGCCGCACCTAGTAATGGATAGAAGGCGTGATGATATATTTATTTATTTCCTGAGTAATTGTTGACGACATTTCGGACTCAAGTTAGGTTAATTTTTAAGTCGATTTAAATAATTTTACAAATTAAAATTTACATTTAAAAAATTCAAACAATGACTAAAATGTAAATTTTAATTTGTAAAATAATTTAAAACTACTTGAAAACTAACTAACTAACTTTAGTCCGAAACGACATCAACAAGTTATTTTGAAAATTTACCACTTTATAAGAACCAATAGAATCACCAATTTGTTTGAAAATGAAGCAATGAAATGATAGTTATTTTGATAGTTTTCCACTAGTGAAATTAATAAGTGATAATTTTTCACTGTAATTAAATCTTCAATTGTAAAAAATTTTATCGAAATGCCAATTTCTCGATAGAAAACTGCTTCCACAAAAAAACACTGCACACGCTATATTTCCATTTACATCTCAAAATATTATCGGCAATTATCATCATATCACATCTTATTTTAGTTATGAAAATAAAGCCATAAAATCTAATAATTCGAAAATATTAGTATTTATTTTCCTTTTTTAAAATTAATTGTAATTTGAATAGCAAATTTTAAGACACTTTCACTTATTGATAATTATAATTGCTAATCGTAATTACTAATTGTATAGCTGAATTACATTTTCGATAACTACAGCCTGTGGATTTGAAAACCCTGGTTCGATTCCTACAGCCGACAAACAATTTTCACCACATTGAAGTTATTATTTAATTAATTAAATTATTTTATGGGGTGGCTAGCTCAGTGGTATGAAGTCGGTCGGTGGATCCTGAGAACCCTGGTTCGATTCCCACAGGCGACAAACAATTTTCATAATTTCAAAAAGCTACCCCTGTGGCTCCTCCACTACTAACAAGTTTGGAGGCCGCGATTTGACGACTGGTAACCGCACTTCACGCGCAAAATATATCACTTACCGAGATCTGCTTCGGCAGAGTGCCACACCCAGTAATGGATAGAAGGCGTGATGATATATTTATTTATTTATTTGAAATTACCCCTATGGCTTCCTTTTTATTAACATCTTTGGGGGGGCCTTGATTTGACGGCTGGAAACCACACTTCACGCGCATAAATATATCACTTACCGAGCTCTGCTTCAGCAGAATTCCACAATCAGCAATGGGTAAAAGGCGTGACGATATATTTATTTTATTTTACATATTCGCGTTCCAAAAACTAATAATTATTAAATATTAATTATTCCCAAACATATATAATGAATTTCGGACAAGCTAATAATACTCACCAGATGATACAAAATATATTTTTAACCATTTTTTTACACTGATGCAAAAACAGTTTATCTCACAATGATTCATATTAAAAAATTTACATATAAAGCAAGAATGCGGTAGAAACTGATAGAAAGGCTACATTTCCGAGGCCGAAAGCATACCAGTCCTTCTTTTATGTCTCAGACCCAACATTCCATATTCGAGGCCCCATTCGCTCTCATTTTTCGCTGTCCAATTAACATGAGTAATTAACTAATTCTACCGCGTTATCGAAAAATCATTCGTCAAACTGCTGACCTGCCAGTGGATTTGTCATATTGATTTATATTGCATCATAGTTTATAAGAAACTTTATAATTAACTGCCGTATTTGTACGCGTTTTTTACTGTTTATTTTTATTTGACGAAGAGAAAGATATTATATAATCATATAAACGTAAAAAGAAAATATTTATATGGAAATAAATTACAGCATTCCTTTTATGTAAAATTAAGGTAGTACTAGTGTGACGGTGGCGTTATTGGTCGTCGAGTGGCGAAACTGACACTCAAAAAAATTTCAAAATTGAATAAAATAAGTGTTTTATACCTATTATGATTTGAATATCATGAATTGGTAATAGGTTGTTGTTCTAGTGAATTATCAAATACTATATCACCGTGTGGTGTTGCCATTATAAATTGGGATTCTTAATTTTTCGTTAAAAACATGGCTTTGCATGGTTATATATCCATTACTAAACGATAAAAAACTTTCTCCTTCTGATACAATATACATGGATAGTTCTAGAACATCATACTAGTTTTTCAAATGAAACTGCAAAATTTTAGAGGTACACAAACCAAATATGTGCGATTCTGAGTGATGATCGCCATAAGCCCCGTGTATAAGAAGTCAACTTTACAAGCGAATATATTTGTTCACAGACGATGAATGTGTTTCATATTTTAACAGGATGCGTATGACTATCTAATGTTTACGTGCGCCAAATTTAATTCAAATCTGCAAAAAACAATTTCACTCTAGTCCTACCTTAAGTGAAATTATGTTCAAATATTTTGATAATATAATAGGGATTACATACATGTCACATTAAATTAGATAAATAAAATAAATAAATAAATATATCATCACGCCTTCTACCCATTACTGGGCGTGGCACTCTGCCGAAGCAGATCTCGGAAAGTGATATATTTTGCGCGGGACGTGCGGTTACCAGTCGTCAAATCACGGCCTCCAAAGATGTTGGTGGTGGAGGAGCCACAGGGGTAGTTTTTTGAAATTATGAAAATTGTTTGGGAATCGAACCAGGGTTCTCAGGATCCACAGGCCGACTTCATACCACTGAGCTAGCCAGCCCATATTAAATTAGATAGCTCGAATATTTAATCATATTACATCATGCTTCATTCACAGTTATAATTCCTTTAATATCATAATTAGTTTTTATACCTCTTCTTACTATCTAAGATCTATGTAAATTCATTGTATATTTCATCCCTGCCATTGCATAAATCAAGCTAGGGCAGCACTCTGAAATGCATAACACATAAAACAATAATTCTGTCATTTCTGCTTGGACTGCGACTATTTTATAAAAATTGCGTGTTAGTATGAGTGTTTAACTAGCCGAGGAAACTAAAATATTACATTCAATTTAATAAATCGCATTTAATGAGTACAATCTATGGCACCTATGACACAAGGCCAAGAAGTAAACGTCCTTTAAAAGAAAATAATCTACAGGATGTCTGCAATACACGATACATTGTTACAAACTATTTAAAATAAGAAAAATAATAGGAAAATTATTTCTACGTACCACAAGATTTAGACAAGTGTTGGGAAATAATTTTTCCTATTATTTTTCTTATTTTAAGAATTAGTTTCACTTTGCAATTGACAATTTGTCTTTATAAACTATTTTTAAAAATACACATACCAACGAGCCCAGGATCACATTATTTAGCCCATAATTATGTTTTCGTTAAAAATTTAAATTAATACTAAAAACACAGGTATCTTACATTTATTAAATTCTTCAATTAATTTTCAACATTTTGAACTTAATTTAACATTAAATATACCAGACACAAAATATATATTTTTTTTACAAAAGAAAACTAATTCAACACTCAAAGTAAATATCATGATTATTTTTTTTTTTCTGGCTTCTTTGGCGGACCAACTACTCAGGTCATATGCCGCCATTACGCCCTGATCTGCGTTTTAGTTGTTATTGTCAACAGCAACGCGAGTTTTTCTCTGGACGGTCACCCATCCAAATACTACCCGCGCGCAACGTTGCTTAACTCGCGTTATCGCTTAGATCAGTACCAACGAGCGCAGCCATGGCCGTTGACCATCATGATTATTATTTTGTGGGTAGTTTTACGGATGAATTAGAAGTTAATTATTATTTAAAACAAGCTTTATAATTAAACAGTATTTGAAAAAAATCGAAAAAGTTTTAGTTAATACAGAAATGTTTACTTCCTCTTTCAATGGCTGTTATTCCAAGATGTATGTATCGATTGACTTCAAATTTTATCTGTGTATTACCAACATAATAGTATAGATTTAATTAAAATTTCATTTCATTATCAAACGAACTAATATGATTCGGGCAAACTGATGTGCCTCTGTGTTACATCAAATGGGGTAACATCAGTGGCGTACCTAGAACTTTTGCCGCCTAGGGTGGTCTCCCACCTTTCTAAGTCAATCAAATGGTGGTTTTTATAAATTAAAAAAATAAATATATCATCACGACATTTACCCATTACTGGGTGTGGCACTCTGCTGAAGCAGATCTCAGTAAGTGATATATTTATGTACGTGAAGTGCGGTTACCAGCCGTCAAATCACGGCCTCCAAAGATGTTAGTTGTGGGGAAGCCACAGGGATAATTTTAATTTGGTGAAAATTGTTTGTCGGCTGTGGAAATCGAACCGGGGTTCTCAGGATCCACAGGCTAACTCGAAACCACTGAGGCATTACCCCATTAAATTAATATACATAAATAAATAATTGTAATTGAGACAAACTATAGATGGAGAACTTTTTTACCATTGGATGTCATATTTAAATTAGGCAGCAATAAAATAATTTTTTGAGATAATATTTTCAACTCTACATTGACTTGACGATGAAAAAAATATTCGAAATCATATAGTAATTAATAATTCGTAGAAATCGAATAGTAAACACTTGTGAAGTGTACAAGTTGTTTTTTACAACTAAAACTAAATATAAAAAATGCCGCCCGATGCGGACCGCACCCGCCGCCCCCCTCTAGGTACGCCGCTGTAGAAAAATAAATAAAATGACAGAAAACCATCTGTTAGTTAAATTAAAATTCGTGGATTTATTAGATTTTGTTTAATTTATCTAACAAATTAATTTTATCACTTTGTCGCAGGATTTATAAAGGAATCCTTTAATCAGTAGTTATACTAGCGATACATTGGATAAAATTTGAGGTAACCACCCATTGGATAGAGTTAATATTTACTAAAGTTTAATTGTATAATTAATTGCCATGTTTTGTCCACAACTTAACCTTCATCAGAACAAAACAAATTAATCTGTTTTGTTTCATTCGTAACTATGACAAGTTGGCAAACTACCTAACTACCTACTATTAACAATTTAAAAGATTAACCTGACGACAATAAATAACTCAATCATTCGGTCATTCAGGCGTTTTAACCATTTAACTTTTCTAAAAAATGTCGGTTTGTCGGCTTGCGGTAATTCCCTGCTAATAGCGACAATTTTCTATCCCTGTTAGTGTAAACTAGCGCCTGGGGCTCCGCATTCCTGTGTTCTTTGGCAGAACACAGCCTTTACTAGTGCAGTCAGCCAGCCAATCACTCTGACAATGATCTGATCGTATCTGTACACAACACTTCGTCAAACGACAGCAAGAATAATAAGTTATATTAATGTAAGATAAAATTGCTAGTGATTAATTTGCAGAGCTGGGCAGTAGTTAGCTACTTTTATAGCTTAGCTACATTTACCTTAGCTGTAGCTGTAGCTTAGCTAAATATGAAAAAGTTTTAGCTAATCCTGAATTTTGGATTAGCTAATCTTATGCTAGTCCGACTAAATAAAAGTTAATTCATCTTTCCGAAAAATAAATGATAAGATTGTATTAAAGTTTATTTAAACTTTTTTAGGCAGATGCATAAAGCGGAATAGCGCTAACACAATTTTTTATTTCGTTTTTAACTCTCTTTTCAATGTACGAAACAAGTTTATTTGAACTTGAGTTAAAAAGAGAGTTAATTAGTATCAAATTTATTTCATTTCTTTAATCTGTTTTAATTTGAAACAGAGTTATAGACAATATTAAAAACGGTGTTAGCGCTAATCCGTTTTGTGAATCTGCCTGTTAGGAAATATGGTTTAGCTTAATTTGAAAAATAAAAAATTCAGATTTAGCTAGATTCTAGTTAAAACTCTTTTGAGAATATTTATATACCTAGAAAGCAAAGTTCGTGAGTTCGGATTCATTATAAGCTGTAGACAACCGGAGTAGAGTTAGGTACATTCAATGTCAAAAGTTGGATTAAAAAAAAAATATATATATATATATATAATATATATCATCATGCCTTCTACCCATTACTGAGTGTGGCACTCTGCCGAAGCAGATATCGGTAAGCGATATATTTATGCGCGTGAAGTGCGGTTACCAGCCATCAAATCACGGCCTCCAAAGATGTTAGTGGTGGAGGAGCCACAGGAGTAGAATTTATGAGGTGAAAATATTTGTCGGCAGGGTTCTCAGGATCCACAGGCCGACGCGATACCGATGTGCCACCTACTCCATTTATTTGAATTTATTCAATAATAAGACCACGTGTAATTCTTCTTATTTATGAAAATAGCATGTCAAAAGAATAATAATAATGATGAATTAATAATAAATATGCATAAATGCACATATTGTACATGGTGCGGCAGCTATGTTTTTTAATCGAGACTGTATATATCGCATTTACGCCAAAGTAGAGCTACGCTATTCGTTATATACTTGAATGGGTGGAATTAGAGCGCATTCCAGCCACGGTTTTACTTTAGTTTGTCGAGCGCTTATCAAATAATTAAATAAGAATTAAACATCAACTAAATCTTCTTCTCATGTTTCCAGATTGCCCTGTGACAATGCACCCCACCCGTGGCCCTCCAGGCTTCGTGAGCTGACTTTCCCTACGATGCCATGGCCGCGGAGATGCGTTCCCCGAACGTATCGGTCACCCCGATCAACGTGGAGCACCAGCACCAGGTGTTCTACAACGGCACGACATCCACGGCGAACCCAGGATCAGAGATGCCGCTCAGTGCTGTTGACAGGGAACATGGCGACAGCGGCAGTGACGCCGAGGTCGCGCAGATTGACTTCCATAGTACGAGAGTTACCATGAGAGCGGATAAGAAACCGCCGGGTGATATACCCAGGCCGATGTCATGGGAGGGTGAACTCTCTGACGGTGGGTGGAGATTATTCAGTACGCTCATTTTTTGGAATTTTTTTATTCTGTGTATTTTGTATCAATATTATATTTACATGGAATGTACAGGAAATGGTAGATTAAGTTAGACTCGAGACAGAGAGAAAGTGGTGTTCTTCATATTTTCACTATTCATTTAATTTGTTTTTGACTTTCATTTAAATTTAATTAATGTAGTCAGACAAATCTGCATAACTAATAACAGATTAATTTAATACAGTTCTTGATTAAGTTCTTTTATTTGATTAGTGACGAACTATTGCTATCTCGAGAAGTATAGAAGCTAAAGCTAAAGTCAGTTAAATTAGCAAACAATTTATATTTTATAAGACTACTTTAATAAGCAAAACAAGATTTTTTTTTAGACTAGTGGTTCTCAAAATATTTTAAATGTGAACCTATTTTTTTATTTGTTTATTCGATTCATTATTTTTTATCTGAATGCAATGAATACCAAGTTCAATACCCTCACATTACAAAATTTTTGAGAAAAAATACATATTAAATTGATATTAATTTAATTCAAATCGTATAGGGCATCAGTGTGCTATGAAAGAAACAAATGAACAAATCATAATACTTTAGGCGTATTCCATTTGCCATTTAGATCAGATCTAACTTACACTTACTGAACTAGATCACTTATTTGTTTCATTGGATTACTTAGGTAATTTTATTCCCAGTTCACTATCATGACACCAAATCATTATAAACATTCAATTTAGCATCTGTAAATACATTCACGTTTCGAGCAAACATTTCCAAAGCATCCAATACCTTGTAACCCGCAGATATTCTTCTTTCAATCTTCCAATTAATACAGTCATCCTACCCAAGTAAACAAACTTATTGTAAGTGTGTGAATAATTTATCTTTTCCATCTTCTAAAACAGTCAAAAAAATCTCCCATTTAAAATTCTATTTTTTGTTATAGGTGGCGCAGACGCCGACATGTGCGTCGACGACGACAGCATCCCCGAGAACCTATCCCTCTCCTCCAAACCTCTTCCCCCAATCCAGAACCTTCAAGACAGCCCTATCCTCCGGCTGAAGCAATCCTCGGCGCCGACCTCCAGCTACTCACTGCACTCAACGCCGGGGAGTTCACCGCTACTGGGGCAGAGGCACTCCATCCCCGTGCTTCACAAGGCGCTGAATGTTCCGGCTACACCGAGTCCGGACAGCGCCATCCACTCGGCGTATAGTGTGTTCAGTTCGCCGAGTCAGTCACCCTTGACGCAGAGACATGTCACGTTGACACCCTCGCTTAGTAGGAATAATAGTGATGCGTCACATTCGAGCTGCTGTAGTTATAGTAGTGTGTCGGTTTCGGTGTCGCCTACGCAGCAGTTTTCTCCCACGCATTCGCCTGTGCAGGGGAGGTAAGTCATTTGTTTTATGTACATAATTATCCCCTCCTATCCTGTAATTCGACTATTTCAGTTATTGATCGATAAATTCATAACAACTCTTCTCCCCTATTCTGTAACTCTTGCCATTATCTGTTACCGATCGATACATTAATGACAACCCTTATTTTCCATGATTATTCTATAGGTTACCACCATTTTGGTATTCTGTGATCTCACTGACTTCTATTTATATCCAAAAAATGCGATTGTGTCTGAGTGGTTCGGATTCCACTATAAGCTGTACGTGATATTTTTTATTCAAATGATGATAGTATTTGATAAACCTGCAATACATATTTTTTCTTATTTAGTAACTAAAAATCTTAACATCTCTTTCTCCAGACACGTCCACCAGCTCCACGGCAGCCCTCTCCACCACAACGTGATCTACCGCAACATTCAGGAAGCGGCAGAACACAGTGCCATATACGTGCGGCAGCAGCAACAGCACCAACAGCAAGCCCAGGCCGCTCAGGTGTTGGCGGCAGCAGCAGCTGGATCTGGTGAACCACCAGAACTCCTTGGAGGCGGCAGCGGAGAACATGAACTTGGGGGTGGACAGGGTTTAGAAGAACAGGAGGATAAGGCAGGGTTAGCGCATGCGTTACCTGCTGGACCTGGCATCTCGAGGCAGCAGCTCATCAACAGGTGATAATTTTAATCATTGCGAATTACTTTTATACGTATTTCTTTAGTTTAAGAACTCATATTTTGAATATTAAATAAGCTAGAAAGATATTTAAGGATGATACACTGGATAATTGGCAGTATGTTGGTGAGGATAGCGTTACGGCGTTTGAATCCGAAAATCCTGAGTTCGAATCTCATTCAAGCTAAATATGCACCAAGGTGATGAATTGATTTATGCAATATTGGAAATACATTGTTAATTTTTTTCATATAGCGATATGTCGTTCTCTATTGATTTAAGAGCAAATGCTTCAAATAAATATTGTTAATAATTGAATCTGCTTCTAAGTTATAAATCACATTTTATTTTACACATTTTGTAATATATAAAAATATAGCTTAAAATATATAAACTACCACGCTACGGCTCGGTGGGTACGGATTCTCTACTATAATTGGGATTAAGTTCTTGTACTGATGCTGGGTTGCATGAAAGTTTTATCGGTTCATTAGCAACTAACGGTTCAATAAATTTCAGAAAATCGCTATTAATACTGTTGCTAGATAAACAATTCTTAAACTAAAGAGCTCTTTATTTTTTTCTTGCAACCCAGCATGAGTAGAACAAATAAATAAATATTAAATAACTTGGCCTTAGTTTCTTCTGTGGTTTGGCGGCCATTATCAAGTCATCTTTATGAATCTGCCTTTTAAGACTTACACTAAAAAGGTGGTCATCTTTTATCTTTAACCCTAGTTCTTAAAATTAGAATATTGAATAATGATTCGTTTGCTGCGTTTTCTTTTTAAAATAAGTTAATATATTTGAAAGTGCTGAATTGACATTACAAATCATTTAAATGGTTAGGTTAATTATTATAATTATCTAATAAAATTTAAATGTTAGCTTAGTTGTTAATTATAGATGTTTCTGCAAAATTAAATCATTAATCTACATAATTTTTTCTAGTCCATGTCCAATTTGTGGGGATAAAATCTCCGGTTTTCACTACGGCATCTTCAGTTGCGAATCATGTAAGGGATTCTTTAAGCGGACGGTCCAGAATCGAAAGAACTACGTGTGTCTACGCGGTGCCATCTGTCCGGTGACGGTCGCCACGAGAAAGAAATGCCCAGCTTGTCGGTTTGACAAGTGCCTGCAGTGCGGTATGAAACTTGAAGGTAAAATTACTATTATTTTCTTTCATAAATTTTGTTCATTGAGGCGAATAATTAAGATTGTAGTTGGCGATAAAAAAAGAAAATAAATAAATTTGACAGTTGGTTGACGTTTGACAAATTGAATTAAAATTTACTGTTTACTGAGCATTTACCAGGTCCTTATTTGATTAAAAATTTATTAACTCTTATGAAACAATTTTTTCTTTCTTAGCAATACGAGAAGATCGTACGCGAGGCGGCCGCTCAACCTACCAGTGTTCATACACTCTTCCCGCATCGCTAATGGCTCACCCGGAGCTGCGAGCGAGTAGCACGGATCTACGCCAAACCCTAGTGGGTGATCAACACACCGTGGTGAAGCTGGAGCCTTCGGATCCGGCCTCATTGCTCGCGAGTGCGCAAAAGAGAGCGGGAACTGCTACGCCGCCGAGGCATAGTGTACCGCCTTTGCTGCAGGTGAGAGACACAAATAAATATACATATCATGCCTTGTCCCATCAAATAGGATAGCACGAACCACTTATATTCATGGTGTCTATCGCCTAGGAATTTCGGGCAATAGCTTGAAATTGAACAATAGCTGTTTTATCAATTTTAATTTTATTATTACACAGTAATTAATCGAGTAAATTCGGAAATAATTTAGATACAGAATTTTATTTGAACTATTTTTCACTCAAATTATTTTACCTAATTTTGGGATTCCAAGACCAACATTGAAAATTGTTTTCATTTTCAATTTTTTTGTAATATATATTTTGAAATCCATGAATCTAATGGCGGCATACCCTTGTTATTTTTATACAAGCTTATTTATTCCTTCTACCTTCAATCATATTCATCTATCTTAAGTCGTCCAAGAAATCTTTTACATAATTGTCGTTTTAAAAAACAAATACTAATTACTTAATACTTATTTAGGAAATAATGGACGTGGAGCATCTTTGGCACTACACCGACGGCGAGCTAACGAAGCTCCACCAAACCTCTTCTGGGTCCAGTAGTGGACTGAATAAAACGCCAGGAAACAACAGCGCGTCTGCGGGCATCAGTTTGTCCACGCATCCGCTCCTAGCCAACACAGGGTTGGCGAGCTCTGCCGACACCAATCCAGACTTCGTGGCCAATCTGTGTAATATCGCGGATCATAGATTGTACAAGATTGTCAAGTGGTGTAAGAGTTTGCCACTATTTAAGAATATTTCGGTGAGTGGCAGAATAGTTTCATTTTAACAGAAAGATAATTTTCTTTCAACCCGACATCATTATGCCCGTATTTATTTAGCATTTTTAAAGTAACCTGGTAGGTTACTTTTGTTTAATTGGCACGTTTTAAGTAACCTAGAACAGTTCCTGAACTGATCCTATTTTCCCAGCTATTTTGGTGGGTTCACAGTTTGAACTCGTTTTCTATCTCTTTCTAATCAACTTTATCCGTTTTGAATTGGAGACATTGCATTATGTAAATTTGAAATTTTAAGAAATTTAATAAACGTTAGAATTAGTAACTAAATTCAATCTTTCAAGAAAAATAAAAGATCCCGTTGTAACTTCGCTGTAATGTATAATATCTTGTTGAGCGGAGTCGAAAAATAAGTAAATAATTTTATTTGTTGCAGATTGATGATCAAATCTGCCTTCTAATTAACTCATGGTGCGAATTACTATTATTTTCATGTTGTTTTCGATCAATGTCTACGCCAGGTGAAATCAGGGTAAGTTCCCTTCATTTTAGTTGCCATTTGGCTCATTGAAATTCAATTCAGACAAATCAGACCACATGACTAATTCAATGAAACAGCACAAATAGAAAATGAATTAATGAGAGTATAAAGCCCAGTTGCATAAAGCAGTGTTAAAAGTTAACAATGGCCAAGATGCTGGCACCACATTTTACATATTTTCTGATTTTTGTTATAATTAATTAATATCAGCATTAAAATGCTCGTTGTTAAATAAATAGCAATAGTATAACAATATTTATAACAAAGAATTATTAGTTTAATGCATAAGGTTTTAAAATATTGAACTTTTAAAAATTGTGACAATTCTTAAATGCATTTTCTAATTCTAATTCAACTTTTTCGCTTAGTTAACAACATGATTAGCTGACAAGGTTTTATTCAACCAGGTCTTTATGTAAGTAGATCTTGGCGAGATCCCTTGTTCATCAACCTCATTCTTCCTTCGCAGGTATCATTAGGAAAAAGCATAACTTTAGCGCAAGCACGTGATATGGGCCTGCAAGCTTGCATCGAGCGCATGCTCAACTTCACAGATCACCTTCGCCGCCTCCGGGTGGACAGATACGAGTACGTGGCCATGAAGGTCATCGTCTTGTTGACGTCAGACACTAGCGAGCTTCGTGAAGCGGAGAAAGTCCGCGCGTCACAAGAGAAAGCTCTGCAAGCGCTGCAGGGATACACGTTGACGCATTATCCGGATATCCCCGCCAAGTTTGGAGAGCTGTTGTTGCGGATCCCGGAGCTGCAACGAACTTGCCAGGTAGGGAAAATTATAGAGGTAATTTTTTGGTAATAGGTGGTATTTTGTAGGCGCATGGAGCGAAGGTGATAGCGATTTTAGAACAGATGCAGTGTGAGCTGGATCCGGAATTTAATCTTGATGGTTGATTAGTTTGTTATTTGGATAATTTGTTATTTTGGAAATACATTTCTTTTCGTGCATGCTATTTTCTATTTGTATTTGCGAAATTTTCTGTGGAAAAGTAAAGTTAATATTTTTTTGTTGTGTTTTGACCATTGGGTATCTTTTAGAACAAGTAATGATATTTTATTAGTTTGTGAATATAAAAAAGTTCGATTGATAGTACTTTAAATATCTAATGTAATTCTTTATCTACAAGATTACAACAAAAACAATTTCCTTAATTAACATTCTTTGCGATTTTGAGGTTTTATTAGTAATTACATCTCGATTCTGAAAATTTTTTTGCTAATTCTGAACTTTGGATTTAAATTACTTTATTCTAACCTAATATGAAAAAAAAAACATTCTATAAATTGTAGCCAATTTTTTTGAGAATATGATTTTTATTTTGGGCCGATTTTTTCTCCTTATAACTATCGGCAGTATTTATTATTGTAAAAAAAATATCGCATTATTCGGTATAATTACTATATGTGCTGTGATTTCTATGAATATATATTTTTTTCGCTTATTATTGGGAACTTTATCCGGAGATGGAAAAACAGGCCCGTAACTGAATAAAAATTCAGGATTAATTTAATCTCTTTTGATAATTACAAATGTTCGACTACTAATTGTAAAACATATCCGTTAGTAAGAACGCCGATTAAGGGCAACTAACTTAACTTTTTAACAGTCAAACATTCCTAATTTTTTTTTGAAGAAATGCTTTAATAAAAGCGATTTTTAGTTCTGTGTGTTTTTATTTCAAGTATTTATCTCTAAAATAATCTAGGAACATTATCAGCGAAAAGAAAAAGTTAGTCAACTGCTAATATTAATCACTTTAATAAAGATTGTGTTTTAAAATGGAAGAAGCTTATTGTGTTTTAAAATGTTTATCAAACTTTTTCTGTATCTTGTATGTTATTGTAGTATCGTAGATATTTAAATGTTGGTGATTGTCAGGTGGGGAAAGAAATGCTGACGATAAAATCCAAGGAGGGCGAAGGACCGAGTTTCAACCTCCTAATGGAGCTTCTTCGAGGGGACCACTAGCAACACCAACAACCAACCAACCAGCCTTCGTATCGTTATCGTGTGTACATATCTTCATTTCAGTCTCATCGCCGTGTCGGTCCCGACAGTGCCTTGTATACACTCACACATTCTAGGGACCTGCCCGGCACTAGCTTATATACGGTGGAGGGAACATATTTCATTGTTTTTGTTTTGTTTACCTTTCCCTTGGTTCTCATACGTCCTAAGAGTGACTTCACAGTACTGAGATGCAGTGATACACTAAATTATATCAATTCCGCAATTATTTAGATGCGTTTGACAGCAGAAAAATCATGTAAAAAATTCTAAATCAAGATAGAGGAACTGTTTGTATGCTCTGTTTTCAATACTGAGTCGTCTCTGCGTTCTAACCACGAGTATTGATGATTGAGAGAGTTGCGACGTGAAATCGATGGCAGTATTGGCTTTTTATTTTATTTTTAATCGCGTAGCTTTAAGTTTTTAACGTACTTAGAAGATGTGCTGGACACTAGGATTAAAGATCAAATATTTATTTTGATCAAAATATGTACAGTTATTATTTTTATATTTTTATTTTATATATTTTACTTTTTAAGGCATCTGATTCGTGCCGGACAACTTTTTAATGATCTACGGATATATCTAGATATTATATAATGCTCAGTATGTTTTCCGTATTTAATATGGACGTGCTATGTGGGCAGAGCCAAATAAGTGCGCACATTTCTATCATTCACTTTTGCACTTTATTCGATATGCGATGGCCACATCGATACTTACTTTTCGTTCTACCATTAGTAGAAAAGAACGAATTACTAATTTAAACAACATTAATTTACTATGAAGTGGTAAATATTTGGACAAAGCAGTCAATTAATATTCCTTATTTAATTGAAACACATATCTTCATCAGGGCGCTAATAAACATAAATTAATTTACCTACAAGTTTTAATCTCTTTTGCCAAATTACAAAAATAAAAATTACCGAAACAAAAAGAAAAACGATACCCTTCTTCAAACTTCGATATTATATAAACAATACCGAACCACTTTTAATTGCTGTGAACTTTTTAACTGTATTTAATAATAAATACACATTTAAAATATTTATAAACTCGACCAATACTAAAATAGCTAATGCAATTGATAGCAAATTATTATTGTTCTTTATAACAAGATCAAATTATCAATAAGCTTTATTTTAACGGCCGAGTATCAAATGGCCAATAACTTAAAACAACTTAGTTTCAAAATATTTCATAAAATAAAACTTGCTACATTAATAGCAATTCTACTGAGAGTCTAAATATTTTATAATATTTGAGACATTTCATAAATAAAAATTGTAGACATTTTTGTCTAATAAATTTTCTAAATTTGTACCATAAATGACAGCTATATTTTGATAAAATGTATTGTAAATACGAATTACTCCAACCAGTGATGTTAAAATTGGGCTGCAAATGTGTAAATATTATTATTATTTTTCGGTAAATGTATTAAAATTAAGTGTTTTATATGTGGCCATCATATTTTGAACAAAGTATCCATACTTACACAACCTTGCAAACACGTATTGAGAGTACAAAGTTACTCGAAATTAAATGAAACACACTTTTTATTATTCATCATTAAAAATCATGAACTTGCTCAATTTAGACAACGATAGAAGACTGACTAAAATATCTGTCCAAATTAAATTTTCTTATTTCTAATTCATTCATATTTCAATAATAAGTAGTGTGTTGCATTTAAAATAACAATGATTGACGACAACATTGCAATAGATTCGCGACTGTTTCATACCATGCCTTGTTACAACCAATCAAATTGTTCCATTCTCGATGTTATGGCGTTGGTACTTGATGCATTTTTGTTTTCATACTGTTAAGTTTGTGCGATTAACATTCCATAATGTTTATAAGTATTGAATGAACTGCCATCTTTAAAAGGTATCTTGCTGTTATCAGAGCAAATTGTTATGTCCTTTGTTGCTATATATTAGGACAATAATTCGAAATGATTGTATATTTAGAATAACGATGATTATTTAATATACATATACACTCAATAAATCAATGTTAGTTGCATTTAAAATGTGCAGGATTACATTTAACTTGAATTAAATGTTCTGCTTTGCACTTAACTCAAAATAGTCTGAATATTTGTGATGGTTCAAATAAAACTACCAGTAAAAAAGCTTTTTAAATTTTGTTTTATTATATAAATTTTATTCCGTAATAGCTAATTAAATATAAATAGTAAAAATGTTTGTTATAAATTTACTGGTAATTTTATTTAATGGCATCGCTAATAGTGTTTGTCTAAATCTGTATGCACAAACATAATAGTCTTATTTACCAGTGAATAATCGTATTAGGTCAGTGTCAATTATAAACAAAAGGCGTCTGTTTTGCTGACATTTTTGTAAGCAACTGTAAACGTACACATACATACATTATACATGTTCGCCCACATTTATACAAAATATAAATCGTGAATAATCAATCTATAAGACTTGGGGAGGCCTTCCAAACTGCATCCAATGCAGTATTAGCCCTAAACGTTTTATATTACGTCATTTTAAAACACTTTTATACAACAAAATTTTGTACTCGAGACGATGAATAAATTTAATAAGTTTCACTACGACTTATTTTATTATAGAAGTTTTTATTTCATGACAAATTCAAGAAAATAAACAGATTTTTTATTTACAATTATTTTATTTATTTTCATATCCTATAGTGCATTAATTAACATAAATAAAATTAAGGTCAACCTTTCCATATCCAAATAAATAAAAATCTAACATTGAAATCGGCAGAAATAGGAAAAATTGCACAGAACATAATTAAGCGATTTCTTTTTATGTTTATCATCATTTTTCAGTATCTCCTTTATCTAATGAATTTGTAATAACAAGCAATATTTTATTATTTAAATGTATCTTATCGTAAATGTTGGTTATGGGTCGCATGACAGCTAAAAGTTAGGTTAAGTGCATGTTATGTGCAAGTTTTGTAAATGTGATAGTCCCAAAATATTTATTAACTATGAGTCTTTTAGTGAAATATTCGCAATTAAATCGTGTTAAAACCTTTAAAAATATACTAAATAATATTGCAAGATTATCAATTCAAGCACAAACTCAAGATTTACCGGTTGAATCAGCTCAACAATTGAATGTTTCAACAAGGGTTGTAAAGAAAAAACCTAATAAACCACCTTTTATGAAAAATGTGTTTTTGGGAAACTTTGATACAGATGCATTAGCGTTTCCTGAAATACTAGTTAAAGAGGAATTGAAAGATGTCAATGATCAAGTCTCTGAAATATCACAATATTTATCCGAACAAAATTCAGTACAGACGCTAAGCGATCTAAAAAATAGAAATTTAAACGTAAATATTTTCGGCTTACAGTCATCTAGATATGTAGATGGGCTTGAATTAAGTGAAACAGAAAACTGTCTTATTTTAGAAGCTATATCGAATTCGCGTTCATTAGCTATAAGCTTGATTAATCACCAATACTTAGGAGTAAATGCAATTTCATCGAAAGGAAATGAAAAAATTCTTAAAAAATATTTGCTGAAATTAAGTCGAGGAGAAAATATAGCAGCCTTTTGTTTATTAGAACAAGATAATCAAGATCCTGCTTTAATGAAAACAAATGCTGCGTTAACAGACGACGGCAGAACTTGGGTAAGTTGATCAATAGTTTTATATTTCATTGTTTCAAACAATTTTTTATTCAGATTTTAAACGGGAATAAATCATGGGTTGTAAATGGAAGTCAAGGAGATATTTATATTGTTGTTGCAAATTCTCACGACGAAAAAGATATAACAATAGGACAAGATAAAATGAGTGTCTTTGTTGTTGAAAAAAGTTTTGATGGTATTTTAGCAACACCTTGTAAGTCTTCCGGATTCAAAGATGCTGATATTTGCAATGTATCTTTCAATAATACTCGAGTACCTGCAGGTAAATTAAACAAACTAGTGAATATTTTGTCATCTAGAAAATTATTACTATTATTTTCAAATAGAAAACGTATTAGGAAACGGTGCAGACAGCTTACAAATTTTAACACCACTTCTTTCTGGGCTTCGTTTAAGTACAGGACCAGGATGTATTTCACTTGTACATAATTTAATAAAACAGTTTTCGGAATATATTTTGCAGACGAAACATGGGCAGAAATATATTTATGACACTGATTTTATAAAAGACAAATTGGCGAAGGTATAATTTAGAATTTCAATAATAAAGATTGTAAAATAATAAAACATATTTTGTTAGTAGATTAATATAAATTTGTACGCAATGGAAAGCATTACCTATATGACAGCAGGGCTCTTAGATACATATGAAAATCAGGACTGTGAACTGGAATCTGCTTTAGTTAAAGTAAGTTCTTTATGTACAAGTACATCAATATTCCACATTCTCATCCTGACTTACTCATCTCATCGTTCGTTCAGGCATGAAACCTTCAATTACATTCCTTAATGGTGATAAAAGTATTTTTTTACAGGTGTTTTGTTCGGAAAAATGTTTAGAATCGGTCCAAAAATGTCTAAAACTGTTGGGATCAGAAGCGTTTATGGAAGACCATTGGCTCCATTCACTTCACAATGATGCTTTAGGTCACGTTTTGTTAAATGAAACAAACGATTCGCTTCGAATTGTGATTTCTTTACTTGGACTACAATACGCTGGCGTAAGTCAATCAAATACTACATATAAAAACAGCTTTATAGTTTAAATCTGAATTTACAGGTTGGATTGCAAGATAATGTGAAGAAACTACGAAATCCATTTTCTTTCCCTGGTTACATCGTCAAGAAAATGTTTGAACATAGACGACAAGCTGCTGATGATCCAAAACTGGATTTGGTGCTGGAAAATTATGTACATCCGTCTTTAACTCTCAGTGCTAGATGGCTCGAGTAAGTTTAATCGATATTTTTATCGTGTCCAGAATATATTGATCTATGATGAGTGTGATATTGAAAATAATGTTACTAATAGAGGAGGCACATGAACAATTTTAATTATTAACATCTCCATATTTTCTAAATACTATAGTTTTACAAAATTCTAGTTAACATTTATTATGTCGCGGTCAAAAAAATCACGTATAACGGTAGAAGATAGAGACATCTGTGGCATCAATTGTAATTGAAAAGTTTAAAGTTTATAAACATTTCACTTAGTACTTACAATCAATATTTTAACTTTATCAGTGTGAAATCTCCAACATTATTTGACATGACAAACAAATATAAATAAAATAAATATATCATCGCGCCTCCTAAAGATATTAGTGGTGGAGGAGCCACAGGGGTAGTTTTTGAAATTATGAAAATTGTTTGTCGCCTGTGGGAATTGAACCAGGGTTCTCAGAATCCACACGCCGACTTCATACCACTGAGCTAGATGTTATTAGGGAGATCCACAGGGGTAGTTTTAATGTTGTGAAAATTGTTCGTCGGCTGTGTGAATCGAAAACCACAGGCCGACTCGATACCACTATTAGCTGTTAACACAACTTAGATGTTTTGTGAATGATTCAAGGGTTCGTGCTACCCCATTGATGGGTCATTGTATGATATGATTTTTTCTTGTGATAGATACTGTGTTTACCGTCTTCAGTATGCAACTGAATCATTGTTGATTCGTCATGGACCAAAAATTGTTGAACAACACATGGAACTGAAGAGATTAGCTGATGTTGCTCTAGATGTTTATGCAATGGTATCAGTTTTAAGTGAGTATGAAATAAATATTTGTAGAATTGATGGTTTAATTATTTTTTTGTTTAGGTCGATCATCGAGATCATATTGCATCGGTTTACAAAACGCCGATTACGAACTTTTGCTCGCAAATTCATTTTGCTTAACCGCCAGAGATCGAGTAAAATACAACGTACAAGAACTTATTCGCGGTCCATATGCCACAAATGACATTAACTATCAGAAAATTGCGAATCGAGCTGTAAAATCAAACGGGTATTTTGCAGAGCATGTGTTAACAAAGAATTTTTAAGTTAATGTAAGTATTAAGTTGAGTTATTTGATATGAAATAAATACAGTGGTTTCATAAATAATTATCTTTTACTTATTATGAATACAAAAATATATATATAAAATATGTAAATACAAAAATAACTTAATTATATTATTAGGGAATTATTGTCTGATCCTGCTGCACATTTATCAACAAAGTTAGTCTGCCAGACCTGAAATCACAAAATTATTTTGTAAAATAAAACATTACACATAAAATCGTGTCGTGAATATGTTGATGTATGATAAGTGTGAGATTGAGAAAAATGTTGAATGAAAGGTTGGTGAAATAGAGTTTATATGGACAATCAAGAATTAAAGATTAAGGTAGTACTAGCGTGAAAATTTTTTTTGCAGATCTGAATGAAATTTGGCGCATGTAAACATTGGATAGTCATACGCATCCTGTTAAAATATGAAACACATTCATCGTCTGTGAACAAATATATTCGCTTGTAAAGTTGAGTTCTTATACACGGGGCTTATGGCGATCATCACTCAGAATCGCACATATTTGGTTTGTGTTTTGCAGTTTCATTTGAAAAACTAGTATGATCTAGAACTATCCATGTATATTGTATCAGAAGGAGAAAGTTTTTTATCGTTTAGTAATGGATATATAGCCATGCAAAGCCTTGTTTTTAACGAAAAATTAAGAATCCCAATTTATAATGGCAACACCACACGGTGGTATGGTATTTGAAAATTCGCTAGACCAACAACCTGTTAACAATTCATGATATTCAAACCATAATAGGTATAAAACACTTAATTTATTCAATTTTTATATTTTTTTTGAGCGTCAATTTCGCCACTAGACAACCGATAGTGCCACCGTCACACTAGTACTACCTTAAACGAGGTTTTATGAAAGGAATTATGAATGTGGATGGAAAAGTATAATTATTATGTATGTATGTACATATAAAATTCGTACCATAACATGCTTATCGGAACCTGCAGATGCGAAGAAAGTACCATCTTTGGAAAACGTCACCGCATTGATTGGTCCTTCATGGCTCTTCAAGGTATAAAGTGGATGCCCTTCTAGCACATCGACTACTCGCAGCACGGAATCTACTCCGCTAGACAACAAGAAGTTGCCGTTTGGATGCCAAGCCAAACTTGTTGTGTTATCATGTAAGAGGTAATTTTGACGAAGTTTATTAGCTGTTAAATCATAAACTCGAATACCACCGTTGCTCATCGCTAAAGCTATCGCTGAACCTGTTGGGTGGAATGCGAGGTAATTGCCACTTCCTAAAAAAAAATAATTCTTAAAATACTTTCATTTATCGAAATTTACTTGAAATAAATATATCATCACGCTTTTTATCCATTACTGGGTGTGGTACTCTGCCGAAACAGATATTAATGATATATTTATGCGCGTGAAATGCGATTACCGGCCGTCAAATTATTGCCCTTAAAGATGATAATGGAAGGAGAGCCACAGGGATAATTTTAATGTGGTGAGAATTGTTTGTCGACTGTGGGAATCGAACCGAGGTTCTCAAATCCACAGGCCGACTCGATACCACTAAGCATGTACTCCATTAAATTTATTTAATTTCCATTATCAGTTTACTAGCTCTGTTTAACGAGTTAATATCACTACCTTTAATGTGAGGGAAACTGTGAATACAGTTGCCACTTCTGATGTCCCATAATCTCAAAGTTTTGTCATCAGCACATGAAGCAATTACTGAAGAATTGGGAGAAAACCTTGCACACCGTACCCAATTCGTATGTAAAGCAAAAGAAGTAATAAACTTTCTTCTACTGACTTCCCAAAGCTTTACTACTTTATCATTTGACCCTGTAACAAGCTACAAAAACTATTATACAACTCATATTTTGTAGTAAATTTAAATTCTTACTTTTGTCCCATCTGGAGAAAATGAAACTGTCCGGACAGAAGAAGAATGAGCTCGGTATTCAATACATTTTCCTCGTATTGTTGGTGTCCATAATCTTACTGTTCGATCTTGTGAACCTGATGCTAATAGTTGTCCACTTGGAGAAAACTCTGTTGATGTAACTATATCTGTATGACCAGTAAAATTGTAACATCGCGATGAATTTGAAATGAGATTCCAAATAATTATTGAATGATCATTACTGCTACTAGCAAGTTGTTTGTTGTCATTATTAAATGATAATGAAGTGACGATGTTCTTATGACCACGAAAATTGTGTTCTAAACTAGGATCATCATTATTCACACTTATCTGTGACATTATTATCTTTATCAAGTAACACGATGATTTCAAAACAACAACATCCGTTAACAAATTTCAAATTGCATTTTTTGTAACGGTAATGTGGTGGGGATTACTTTACAGCGCCACTATTTTACAAAAATAAATAAGATTTCGCCTATGTGTTAAAATTAAAGCCACAGAGTAATTATTTTGATAAAAAACATTTATAGCACAGAACACGTATATTTAAAAAATATTTTTTATTCATAAACATTCGCAAATTTAAGATAAGTTATGTCGTATGTTGGCGTTGGCAACATTGAGGGCCGTAAATGTATAGTTCGACCAAGAGGTCATCATAAATATTCAACGGCAAAATTATAAGTTATAACTTCGCTATATATCAACAAATTATATAAAATTCAACCAACGATAACGAATAACATAGGTAGCGTAAGAAGCAACAAAATGTTAATAGATTTTTCTCTTGTAATTATTCTTTTTGTACAATGACAGTGCACGAAAAATACCCTTTTGGTTTTACTATATTCTAATGATAGGGCTGTAGTACCAGCCTTCAACACAACGTCGCTAGTATCGCAGTCGAATGACAGTTCGGAATTCTTCGGTATTACTCGAATTTCTTAAACATCAACTAATCAAGTTTTTACCTGTTGAATGCCGTTTATGTTACCAAAAAGGTAGATATATTATTATAAACTGTACAATTCTCCAATAATAGTTAACAACTGTGAGTTTTTTTGTAATATGTAGTTAATATTTTGAAGTTTGTTAACTATGACTAGATCTGTAAGTATTGAACGTCAATTTTATCTACTGTTAACCTCTCATATTACTAACAAATATATTAATATTTTAACTCCAAATTAAAACATATTTCTAGCCTTTAATTGTAATTTATTATATTTCTGAATATGTTGTATTCTTTCCAAGAAGCTGTTGCATCAGATTTGTTTTATATTGGCCATTTAGAAACTAGCTAATACAAAATTCATTATAAAAACTAGTTTATTATTAATTTTATTAAGTAAAAAAAGAAAAACAAGAGTAAAACACCAGTATACCTTCTTGCCTTATTTTGATATTTTGCCAAATGATAGCATTGTATAGGAGAAGTTCATGTTTCCAGTGATTTTAAAACAATGATTTACGATTAGTTTTCGGGCGGTTTATTAATCCAATTTTAGATTAGCTCGCTTCGCTCGCGTTAACCTCTAACCTAACCATCCGATTTATTCTCTATCGTAATTCTCAAAAAGTTCTGCGATTATTTTAGAGTAAAATATTTAAAATAAAAGACGTATGTAAATAAATTTGTATCGTTTTTAAATAAAATATTTTTCTTTACTTTAATTTATGAACGATTGAAAGCAGGAAAATAAAGTTAATCACTCTTTTCTGATATTTTATTTTGTAAATTAAGATAGTGAAATATTTTTACCCATTTATAATTATTTCCAATTTAAAAATATAAGTTCTAAAAGATTTTTTTTACAATATTTAAATTGATTTTATTTTAAAGATTGGAAAAAGTGATTGAATTATTATTTAACCATTTGAATAGTTACTTATTTGTATTTAAAATATAATTTAAATATAAAGAGCATGTGAAACCAGCCACCAAATAATTCAATGTAATTTATGATCTTATTAATATTATTTCTAATTTATTTTGTTGTTGTTTGTTTACAGTCGCAGTTGCAGCAGCGATGAAAGTCAATTTTCCGCTAAGCGTCTTTGGAGAGGTTTTCCGCTTAGCACGCGTATGTTCGACGTACACATAGGAGAATTCCTGGAAAATGGTTCAGCTTCTTGCCTCTCAAGTCACAACCAGGAGGCTGGAACCAGGCTTTATATTTAAAATAAAAATTGTGTCACAAATAAATAAGATGTGGTACTAATAAACTAAATATTACAAAATATACTTGTCTTTTATTATAATATAGTAACAAATACATAGATATTTATAAGAAAATGTGTTGTAAAATAAATTATTTAGGAAATATACAGTTAGCCATCGCCATTTGTCGACCTGGTACCCCGGACTTGTCTTGAAACCGTCAACTAAGTAACCGAGGCATTTATCACATCCAACAACATCGCCTAAATCCTGATCACCTTCAGCAGAGTTCCTGAAGCCGATTCCAACTGTAAAGTTCTCCCAATGTGAGTAAAGTAATTTTATATTATTTATAACTTTATTTTGTTAGTAATGATTGCAAATTTTAATCTAATACATCTCTGTAATTCACCTGGTGCACGGGACTCATCTTGGAACCGCTAGCATCTTCAACAGTGCCACTGGAGTCGTCGCCACCTTCTACAAAATTCCCTGAGTCGACATTAATCTCTCCAGTAAATCAGAAGACTCCCAAAAATAAAATAATATCCCCAATTCACCCATCATAGTATTGTATTCAATTGTACTTGTAATATATGTCTTTTATACTCGTATACAAAATATTATCACTTATATTGTAATAAAAAATGTAATATAAATGTTAGTATCTATTGTATATAGTTTTAAAATGATAATAAATGAATTTAAAATAACTTACATTCTTTCATTTATAATATCTTTCTCTACACATCAATATTTTATGAATAAAATAATAGTTTAAGCAGTAAAAAGCAATCCAAGATACACTTATGCATTGACAAATTCACACAGATACACCAATACATTGACACTCAAGTAGACTCACTAATACATTGACAAATTCACACAGCCAGGGATAATTTGTTTGAATTTATTAGTACGCGATCTACCATTGGTCACACACACACCCCCGCCACTACTATCCTCCGCCACAACGCCGCCATCGTCGCCATCTTGGATTTTACACACACACACACTAAAGCCACGATCGTCTGTGTTCAAATATCACTGGTATCCCGCAATATAAATTGCCGCCAAAAGTGTTAGGCTGGGTGTACTCCTCAAGATTCTGCTGCCCGGATACAAAGTTAGTTATTTTGGTCTTGTAAAAGTCACAGTCTAATCCATAGAAATTTCTATGGATTGGTGTGTATATGTGGCGGCGCTTAGACTGTGACTTTTACAAGAGCAAAATAACGGATTTTGTATCCGGGGAGCAGAATATTCAGGAGTCACCTCAACTTTTTACTCACCAATTCATAGACATTCACACAGCCAGTCACCAATACATTGACATTACACAGACACACCAATACATTGACAAATTCACACAGACACACTAATTAACACTAATTAATTGAGTTGCTACAACTCCCTCACCTTATTAACGAATTGGACCTAGAATTTCTCACAGTCTAAGCGCCGCAACATATACACACCAACACATAGACAAATTCACACCAATTCATAGACAACTCACACCGACACGGCCCCTCCTTAAAATAGCGTATTTTCAGAGTTGTATCCGGGCAGCAGAATGTTGAGGAGTCAACTCTGCCTCATATATTTGGCGGCATTTATATTGTAGAATACCAGACATATTTTACATTCTTAACAGCCCGTCTAACCATTGATAACTTTTTAACGTCTAAACTATCAATTTATTCATGAAGTATTTGAGTGTTAGAGAAGGATATATAAATAATAGAATAGAAGTTATTTTAAATTTATTTATTGTCATTTTAAATCTGTATACAAGACATTAACATTTATATTACAAGTACAATATATTTCAAGATAAAATGATTGACTTTTTTCTGTGTACAACACATACTTATATTTATATTACAATAAATATTATTACAAATACATTTTAATACAATATATGATGGGTGACAATATTATTTGGGGTTCTTATTTTAATATTGGGGGTCTTTTAATTGATCGGCGAGACTGGCGACGATTCCAAGATGATAACGACTCTGAGGAGATGCCAGCGGCTCCAAGACGAGTCCCGTGCACCAGGTTAGCTGCAGAGACGATTCCAAATCTGAAAAGAACTTATAAACATACAAAGTATTCTACCAAAATTTATAATCATATCTGAAAACGATTCAAGAATTTTTTAAGGGATGCTGGATGAGATAAATATAAAAGGAATTTTTTTTTGGGAAGAGAACTATCTGAAAATGATTCAGGAATTTTTGAAGGGATGCTGGATGAGTTATAAATATAAAAGGAATTTTTTTTGGGAAGAGAACTATCTGAAAATGATTCAGGAACTTTTTAAGGGATGCTGGATGAGTTATAAATATAAAAGGAATTTTTTTTTGGGAAGAGAACTATCTGAAAATGATTCAGGAATTTTTTAAGGGATGCTGGATGAGTTATAAATATAAAAGGAATTTTTATTGGGAAGAGAACTATCTGAAAATGATTCAGGAATTTTTTAAGGGATGCTGGATAAGTTATAAATATACAAGGATTTTTTTTTTGGAAGAGAACTGTATGAAAATGATTCTGGATTTTTTTAAGGGATGCTGGATGAGTTATAAATATACTAGGAATTTTTTTTCGGAAGAGAACTATCTAAAAACGATTCAGGAATTTTTTAAGGGATGCTAGATAAGTTATAAATATACTAGAATTTTTTTTTGGGAAGAGAACTATCTGAAAACGATTCAGGAATTTTTTAAGGGATGCTGGGTGAGTTATAAATATAAAAGGAATTTTGTTTGGGAAGAGAACTATATGAAAATGATTTTGGATTTTTTTAAGGGATGCTGAATGAGTTATAAATATAAAAGGAATTTTTTTTGGGAAGAGAACTATCTGAAAATGATTCAGGAATTTTTTAAGGGATGCTGGATGAGTTATAAATATATTAGGAATTTTTTTTGGGAAGAGATCTATCTGAAGACGAATTAGGAATTTATTAAGGGATGCAGGGTTAGTTAAAAATATACTAGGAATTTTTTTTTTGAGAAGAGATCTATCTGAAGATGGTTCAGGAATGTTTTAAGGAATGCAGGATAAGATATAAATATACTAGGATTCTTTAGAGGAATGCTGGATGAGTTATAGATATACAAGGATTTTTTTTTTAAAGATAACTATATATCATTTACCGAGATCTGCTACGACAGAGTGCCTCGCCCAGTAAAGGGTAAAAGGCGTTATGATATATGTTTTTCAATATAAAATCAAACAACTCACCATTTTGATGTAGTTTTGGCTGGTGATGACTGCTCCAGAGACTTGGTTGACGGCTACAAGATGAAACCGAGGCCCCAAGTCGATTTCGAGTTGTTTATTTTGTTACAATATCTCCCTATTAAATATTTATATTTATATGTAACTAAATTAAAATAAAAGACAAGTATATTTGATTGTATTCAGTTTATTTATTTTGTGAATACAATGTTTATTTTAATCACAAAGCCAGATTCAAACTTCCCGGATGATTTGAGAGGTTGAACCACTTTCCAGGAATTCTCCAACACGTACGTCCCACATACGTGCGCTAAGCGGAAAACCTCTCCAAAGACGCTTAGCAGAAAGGCGGCTTCATCGCTGCTACAACTGCGTCTGTAAACACACAACATAAATTAGAAACAATTACACATAGTACTCATAAAATAGGATTAGAATCAGCTATTGAAACTATTTGCTCTTTATATTTAAATTATCTTTTAAATACAAATAAATAATTTTATTCAAATGATTAAAATATTAATTCTGTCCCAAGTTTCAAAATAAAGTAAATTTAAATATTGTAAAGAACACTTTTAGAACTTTAATTTTAATATTGGCAACAATTATTTTGGATAAAATTATTTAATTATCTTTATTTAGGAAATTCAAAAACAGATAAAGGTGATTAACTATATTTTCCTGCTTTGAACCGATCATATATTGTAGTAGAGAAAAATACTTGAAATAAAAGTGATTATTTCAAATATTTTACTCTGAAATAATTACAAAATGTTTTGATAATAAAAAATATAGTTAATCACCCTTAATCGGTTTAATTATCAGTTTGTAAAGTCAATATTAAACAAATAATAAATATGTTGTAAAAATAGTTATTTTAAATTATAACAAAACATATTTATTATTGGTTTTAACAGACTTTTACTCAAATAATTAAAAAATAATTTTTCTTACAATAATGTTGTGAACAGCGGACTTGATGTTGCTGCACTCTTATGACGCTGGTTACATCTCCAGCTAATCCAAGATGATGAAGCTGGTTACATCTCCAGCTGCTCCAGGATGATAATACAAGCTTGGACGCTGGTTACATCTCCAGCTAATCCAAGATGATATCAGTACCGGTGATGTTGTCCACGATGAAGCTTAGACGCTGGTTACATCTCCAGCTAATCCAAGATGATGATACAAACTTTGTTGACGATGTCCACGATGATGGCAGCTCCGGTGGCGCTGTTTAGAACACCAGCTGCTTCAAGATGATGATACAAGCACCGGTGTCGTTGTCTAGGTTGGCGGCAGCTCCGGTGGCGCTGGTTTGAACACCAGCTGCTGCACGATGATGCTGAGGCCGCAGGAGATGCTTGCAGAGCCCGTCATGTCCCTATAAACATAAAAACAATGTATTAGTAACATAGAATAACTGTAAACATTAGAAAATAACATACATAAAGACATTTTGATGAATGTTGAACCTGAAACAGAAACTCAGAACAAAATGCAGTAAAATAGAACAATGTACAAGTTATGGCAAATCAATATAGAGCATGCAGCATACAGCATTCATACCACACACACCATTTATCCCATAACATCCCATTTATACATTTCTTGATCTTCACGTTGTTTTCAATGTTGATTTCTTTGTTCTTTCTTGACTTCTGTTCTTGCCTTATCCCTACCTAAGTTTTTGTGTACGAATAGCTAATTTTAAGTGTCGCAATGGCGCAATGAATCTACGACAAGCAGCCGATTTGTGCTTGTACTTAATACAAAGACGTGGACTATATTCCGTAGCCCCGACCTCTCGGTTTACGCCTACAAAACCTACCCGAGTCGTAGGGAGAGTATTCCACAGTGCTCGTGGCAAGAGAAGCCTCTATGTACTCGCCCGGAAATCCAAAGGCCACCTCTAACGAGGGGATTTGGCGACCCCGACCACGCAGTCATCGGCAGAGATACTCTCTAGCTGGGCGACCCGCCTACACACCAAACTACGACCTTGGTCTCGAGGGACTCGCCCCACCCGCCAGCGATACGCTTATTAAAACTTGCCTAATATGTAGAAAGTATGTTGGGCCCTCACATGAAGGCACTAGCGTGTTCGGAGGACAATTGTTTAGATATTATGGCCTTCTACAAGGCAGAAATGCAAGAAAAAGTGCGGAGCGCGATACTACGTCTGTACACTTCAACGAATTCTAGGCAAGTAAACGAGCTTGCGCAACCATTCCACTGATTACAATGTGCTAGAGAGAGACAGACTTATGGCTAGAATGTACAGCGAGCAGTAGCCAAGTGCCGGGTTTGCAGGTTTCGTCCGGATTCATTAGTGAACGGCGCGCTCTAACTAAAATTTATAAATGTTACCTTGAACGATAAAGAATAAAAATATACACTGCAAATACAATATTTATAATTTTACTTTTGATATTATTGTAAATGATAATTTTATTATTGCTATTGTTTGTTACATATGTGTAAAATAATTGCAATATATGTATTGTTTGTTTTTAAACAAATTTCTAATAAAAAGTTTAAATTAGAACGTCTCAATAATTAGCATTTACTTTAAAAACGTTAAATAAATATTTCTCAAATCAAAAATACTCAACATAAAAGAATATTTCATCATTCAGGCCAATTATAGATAATTAAATTAGGCTTTTACGTCAGACACAGATGTACGGAAGGTGTACAAGGCCGCCTATCATAACGTATATATTGAAACCAACCGCAAAATAAATTATTCATAATTTGTTTTCTCATTTTTCTATAGGATATGTACGATATAAGATAATTGCAATACTCGATTTAACAAATTTCATATAAAACTAAAAGGTAGAAAATATTGTCTTTATAACTAGAGTATTTACATTAAATATTTAACACGCCTAAAAAACACTCATTTACCAGCTGTCTACTTATTTTTACACATATCTATATTTTCTATTTGAACCTATTCCAAATACTATTAAAAATAAATACTTGAAAAAAATGAGAACTGCAAATATCAACTTGAAACATAAATATCCAGGTACATTTTGAACAACAGAAGACGTCATTGGCTCTGGTGATGCTGTACAAGAACATACATACATCACAATATGTCCCATGAAATGGTGTAGCACGAACCCTTCAAACATTCATTAAATTCATCCTAGAATTACTCTCCAACAATCATCCACATTCATAATTCTTTTCATACAATCACATCTATCTATTTATTCGCCAATTTCACCAATCTTTCATTCGGCATACATTGCACATGATCAAGCCATCTCAACGGACACTTTTTAATTAAACTTGTACATACATACATACATATCTTCACATTATATCCCAACAAATGAGGTAGCACGAATCCTAAAATCACTCATAAAATATTCACTCATTACATTCATCAAATAATCAGCCCTCGTCAAACATTCTCATCCAAACACACCGCCCTCACTTTAACCACATTCATAGATCACTCCATATAAACTCATTCATTTATTATACTCGAAATCATTTATCACACAACAAACCTTCAATCACATCATTCCTATTCACTTATCATTCATTTTATTTCTTCAACGTACATAACATATGCATAAAACATCTCAAATTACTCACGCTTACTCCTAACAACGAATCTAATAACGAATCTAAAAACGAATCTACAAAGATTAGAAAAGATAAAAGCGATAGCCTGCACTTGTATATGAAATAAAAGTAACTGAAAATGAAACAAAAAGATAAGAAAGGAAGGGAGCGTCGCTCTACGCTTGTTTTCGAAAGTGAATTTCAATTGAAGTTAAACACTCTAATGAAATTACTAAACAACAAAACTAAAATCACAAATCCTGCACTTTTCTGAAATCATCAGATTCATTCCGCAATTAATCTTCGCCAAACGTTCCAATCCTGACACACCACTTTAGCTTCATCCACATTCATAATTAAACTTGTAAATTGTTTTATTTACTTCTATAGCTCTGCAATTTCAGATTTCAGTCGATAACATAATTTTTTATTAGAATCAGAACTACTTGGACGCAGTTGTATTTATTGTTGAAATTTAAATTAGCGAAACTTAAATTCTTAAACTAGACAAGCAATAACATAACTACAGAGGTTCAACTCTAGAATATTTATTTAGTTACGCAGCACAACAAGGAATGAATCTCAAGAACTGAATCTGACTCACTTGGAAACACATTTTAGTTAAAAGTTAAAGTTAGCAAGGTTTGAATCCATGAGCTCTTATATCCGATATTAAATTTGAAACTAGTACTTTTTGATGATATCGAAATTATTATAAAAAAAACTATCTCTTTAAAGATCATTTAAAATTTAATTCCTTGCTATCGAAATTTTGTAGATAAAATAACTTTTATCTACAAAAAAATCCCAAATTGTGTTCCGAGACAGTTCTATTCCTTAACAACTCTTTCGAAATGTCTTTGCAAATATGTTTAAGACTTGAAACAAAACTTCTAACCTGTGTTTTGAAGGTAAACCAGCACCTAGTGGTGGTAGTAGTCGGTGATGCACCAGGTCTCGGTGACAACAGGCTAGTTGTTGTTCTTCACATCTCGAATGCAGCTGTCGTCCACGAAGATGTTGTCCATGGAAAGCAATGCCACGTTCTTTGATTTTCGGCCTGAAAATGAGAATATTTATTTATTTTAATTTACTATACTATATGGGGTGGCTAGCTCAGTGGTATGAAGTCGGCCTGTGGATCCTGAGAACCCTGGTTCGATTCCCACAGGCGACAAACAATTTTCATAATTTCAAAAACTACCCCTGTGGCTCCTCCACCACTCACATCTTTGTGGGCCGTGATTTGACGACTGGTAACCGCACTTTACGCGCAAAATATATCACTTACCGAGATCTGCTTCGGCAGAGTGCCACACCCAGTAATTGGTAGAAGGCGTGATGATATATTTATATTTATTTTATTTATATATATTTATTGACATCATTAGAGGAAACTGATTTTTTTTGTGATGCTAATATATATTTCTACCTGTTTCTTGAAGGTGTAAATAGGTTCTCCGCCCCCAGGTCTATTCCTCCGTTGCATCCAACAGCAACTGGATGTACATTCGTCTTTGTCTCAACAGCGCGTCACTTCCGATAAAGTTTATTTAACTTATCAGGAGCGTCTGCACTCTGGTGAAGTGGTCATCATGTCCAGTTCTAGGCCTCAGAACTCACGTGGTGATGAGCTCTGAGTATACGTGTAGCAAACTACAAAAAAGACTAATTTATATTCGTATTTGAAACAGGATGATTGAAAAACTGTTAGGAATGTTTATTGGAAGGATGAGTGTCTTTCAATAGATCCAATACTCACCAACAAATGCAGTTTCTTTTTTCATACTTGATCGTTGCCATCATGTTCCTTCTTTGAAATTATTGCTAAATGGTTAACAGAAACGATTTCCAGTAAACGTACGAGTCTATTAAACATCATTTTCAATGCATATTTAAATTATAAACACGCCAACACGCTATGATGTTTGCTTGCAACTGGCATCCATTTTGTATCAGTTTTAATCACTAACCAAATAGTTACAGAAGTAGAATACGATTAAATATATCTGTATTTGGATAAATAACACTGCGTTTTTACTCAAATAACTTTTAAAATGTCCCAAAAAGTCATTCTTCAACAACAATACCTGAACAGCAGCTGACGGCCATTACATCACCTTCACGTTCACATTACATAAGTAGTGCCAACCTTAAAAACAAAACTATTTTATTGACACAAATTGACATATCAAAAATAAAATTATAAATAAATACTATTTGATCGATTAAAGAATATTTAAAATATTTATTTTTACTATGCCTTGAACCAGACAATGAAAATATACCACAAAAATTCAAACATCTCAATTATTTGAGTCCCAGAATTTTGTGGTAACACAAACCCTAGAAACATTCATTTTGTCTTAGTTACTTCGACTTTGAGAGTGAGGTGAGGATGAGATGAGAGTGAGTGACGACTGTGAATTTGAGTCTTAGTATTTTTAAAACTGTCTTCTTCTTAAAATATCTCTCAAATTTTTAAGAGTGTCCTCTTTCTAAAATGTCCCTCAATTTATTTAAAGCTAGATTTTATTATAGAAAGCACAAGTATCACAGTATTTGAAATTATTCTATGCCATTTACAATTGACAATGCTGGCTTCTTTCTTCGTTTCTTTTTTGAGTCAGTGTAGATAGAAGGCATATATATTATAATTTTTTTATTTAAAACGCAAATAAATATATAATATTTTCTACATTACATACATAATTATTTATAAAAATCATGTTGCACTATTATTTTAATAAAGAGAATAAATTTTATATGGTTGTAAAATTATTGAAAACTGGCGAAATTTACATTTACTTCAATAAAACAATACAATAAATAGTTCAATACGTATTTCCTAAAAGAATTTGTATAATTTGCAATACAAAATAGTTTAAAATAAAATGTAATAATATAATAAAACAGTTTTATCAAAATAAAAAAAAGTAGTGTAATTTTAATATATTTATAAATTATCAATATATTTTCTTTTAAAATTTCTTGTAGGTACAAATTAATATTTTGTAGCATCAATTAAATCATTTCCTGATAAAATACAATTGCTAACAACTACAATTTTACAATTAGATAATTTTTCAACTAAATCAAGAGCAGCTATTTCAGAATATGTAATTCCTCCAACAATACAAACTAAAATTTGTCGCCTTTGCAATGGGAACGGTTTTGTAACACCGTTCGTAGTCAAAACTCCATTTAAAAGATTTAATTTACTTTTAAAATCGTTTTCAGTTTGAGATTTCACTAATAAAGTTACAATTTGTGATAAAACTGGAATATAAAGGCCTCCGAATACATAACTAGGACATATTGGAGCTCTGACATTTACTTGTTCAGGATTTTGGGGAATTAATTTCAATTTGTTTGACGTAGAATAAAAGTCTTTTTTGAAACCAAGAGATAAATTTAAAGTTAATGTTGGCATTTTTGTCTTTAATGGTTCGAGAATTAAACCTGAATTGATTAAATTATCAAAAATGTACAAGTATTTATAACCTACTTGGTGCAAATATTGAAGTTTTAAATTATTATATTCATCTAAAGATAACTGCTGAGTTAAACTCATCAAACAAATTAATTTTATGCTAATATAATCATTTTCCATTAGAATCATTTCCTCTAAAGTACGGACATTTGAATTTCTACTCACGTTTTCCACGAAGCAATGCTCAATTTTTTTCAATCGTTCAAATTTACTTCCTAGTTTTTCAATTATATTTTCACAGGCTTGCAGATGGGTACTTAATGAACGCGATTTTGCTGTAACCTGCTGTAGTTTCGTTTGAACATAAGTTTTAATTTCACTTAAAGCCATTTCTTTTGATGCCTCACTTTCAGATTTTAACTGTCGTGCCTGATTTCCAAGAATATCAGAAACTTCAGATATATGACGGTTTTTAATATCAGCATAAACAGGATCAGTTACGCTATCCATATTAAATAAGTATGATTTAGAACTAGAACTTGCATTTTCACTTAATTCATTATTTTCAACAACTCCACATTTAACTTTAAAAACTTCACTTAATAAACCAGAATACGTTGTTGATGTTAACAAAGTACTAACATAATCAACTGATCGATCCATCATTACCATCACTTCAAAATCGGAATCTTCTTTTGGTTCCACATCTAAATGTTCAGTTATAATATCCAATTGTTTAAGAATATTTGTTGAATGTGTCCCAATTATCGATGTAATTTTTGGTCTACCAGTTACACAAAAAAGTGTATGAAGGCCGGAAGCCATACATGGCAATAAAGAAAAATCACTATTCACGAAAGTTTCAGCAAATAAACTCGGAATTTCTAAGCTAAGAATTCCAGTATCGATATGAATAAACTCCCATTGAAAAGCATGTAAAGTGACAATGTCATACAGTCCTTCCTCCTCCAACAATTTTTCAAAAGTAATTAATATTCTTGGTATAACAATAATGTGATATTTCATTAGGCTATTTTTTGTTAAAGATTCTTGAATTTGATCCAAAACTCGTTTAAATAATATCAAATTCGACGATATTAAATATATGTGTATGTTTTTCATATGGATAGGTGATTTGTTTTCAAGTTTATAGATTTTGTCTACATCGTGCATCCTGAAAAAAATATATAATAATAATAATATATCATCACGGCTTCTACCCATTACTGGGCGTGGCACTCTGCCGAAGCAGATCTCGGTAAGTGATATATTTTGTGCGTGAAGTGCGGTTACCAGTCGTCAAATCACGGCCCCCAAAGATGTTATTGGTGGAGGAACCACAGGGATAGCTTTTTGAAATTATGAAAATTGTTTGTCGCCTGTGGGAATCGAACCAGGGTTCTCAGGATCCACAGGTCGACTTCATAGCACTGAGCTAGCCACCCCATATAAAAAATATATATGCTTAAATTTTTAAACTATTATAACAGTAATACTTACTTTAACCATTTTACACCACATATTCTTTCTAGCGGTCGAATTAATTCAGGTTCTATTGTTAAATCTTTAGTCCCAGAAATGTTTTTCAAGATCTTTTCTAACCTCAACTTAGATATTTGTGTTAATGCGCTTAATTTCGTTGAAATATTGACTTCCATTGTAAAATTTTATAATAATGATGCACTACAATTGCCACAGAATATTTTAAAACATTTTATTACCTATTTTGTCCCCAATTTTAAAAAGAAATCTATTATGCCGCATCAAATTGACATTTCATGTTTACAATAAACGCCACAAGGTCAAAGTAAAACGTCATGTGAGTTTGACAAAATTATGTGCTGTTGAATAAATGGTTCAAATATATGTAAATTTCAACCATTTATAACATTTGAAACGTAAGCCTTTATATACTTTATCTTAACTTGCAAAATATCAATATTTATTTAACATTTTGTCAGGTTATCTGTAAAACGTCAAAAACAATGACAAACGTTCTGACAATAAACGATTTGCCACCAGAAAAATTGCCTGATTTCTGGGAAGATAATGCAAGAATAAATGCTTTATATGCACCATTTCGAGATAGATCTGTTAATGCACGAGACTGGGATTCAAAATTAGTGTTTTGGAAATCATTAATTGATACCTGGGCCAACTTTAACAAAATTTGTGTCTTCTCTGAATCAGAACTCAAGAAATGGTTCATAAAAAATGGTCGTGTACCTGCGTGTTTAAATATGGTTTTGGCAGAATTGCACAAAAATAAAGAGCTACAAACATTGAGCCAGTTTATGGAATTTCCACAAAAATCTTGGAGTGGTTGGGCAATGGATCTTGCTATTAAAAAACCAGTAATGTGGTCTTTTTATAAAGTTAAAAGTACTTTCATAGCACCAATTAATTTGGATACAAAATTTGTGCATTTACCCACAGTTAGAAACTTAAGTGACAAATTATTTTCTTCAGTTCCAGAAGAACATAGAAACAGAATACTTACATTAGATGAACTTATTGATGTCGCAAACTTTAAAAATGTAGATACACCCACAGTCAAACTATTATTACATTACTTACAGTGTCAAGATAAAATTGAAACACTACAAAATCCAGATATTCATTCAGAAAATTCAGAAGACACACCATTATTAATAAAAATTGCATTAAGCAACACTAATAAGCTCCAACCTATTAACGAAATCGACATGGCAAAACATAGGTTAGAGACAAATGAAAAACTACTGTTGAAAAAAATTGAAGATTTGGAATTTTCAAAAACAGAAGCAACGAAAAATGCAAAACAGTATGTTGCTAAAGGAATGAGGCAAATGGTAAATATTATTCAGTTTTTAAATACTATAGGCGTATTCCATTTGCCATTTGAATCAGATCTAACTTACATTTACTGAACCAGATCACTTATTTATTTCGCTGGATTACTTTGCTGACTTTACTTTCAGTACTAGAAATACTTATTCTAATTTACTTTAAAGTATTTCACTCCAATAGGTGCTTCAGTTTGCTTCATTCACTTCATTTAGTCATATTGTCTAATTTATCGGAAATGATTTAAGTGAAAAAAGTGGCAAATAGAATACAGCTTATATTTTAATAGTTGATTTTTTAAAGGCCAAAACATGTCTTCGCAAACAACATGAAATGGAAAAACGTATCGAATCGCAAGTAAATGTACTGGAAAATGTTCAAATTTTATTAGGTAGAATAGGAACAGCAGAAAGTGATAGTAAAGTTCTGGATTCTTATAAGACTGGTCTAGTAGCTTTGAAAACAGTTTTCAAAGAAAATGGTTTAACTGAAGATGGCGTAGCTGATACTATGCTTGAAATGACAGATGTAAGTATTTAATAGTTTTTAATTACTAAATCATGAATGTGGTTGAAGCGAGGATGCAAATGTCTACCCGATTTGATGAAATATAACGTGATGTTATGTATACTTACCAAACACTTACTTAATGTCGTAATTTCTACTTTTCCAGACACTTGAAACACACGACGATATCCAGTCAACATTGTCCCAGTCCGTAACTTCAGATTTTGATGCTGAGTTAGAAGACGAACTTGCTGAACTCATGAATGAATCTTCTCAACCGCCGCCGACTTCACCTGGTGGTCAAGGAGTCGGTGATGACTCATTTGACGATGATCTACAGCGACGGTTACACAACCTAAAGCTTCCTTCAGTGCCTGTTGAAACACCAAGCTCTTCTCCTGTGAAAAATATAGCTTCGTTTTCTTGAATTTTATTGGTTTATTTTTATTTATATTATGATGTACCGGTGTTATGAATAAAATGTTTTAATTATTTGTGGAATGTTTTAATTATTGTTTTGTGTACTACTAATTTTGAACTGTGATTTAATTGTTACAAGTGTCGTAATTATTATATAAAGTTCAAATGTATAAAGATATAATAATAAACATGTATTTCAATCAATATTTTCGTATTATATACATCATAATTTCTCATCTTTTTTTAATTCTCTGGCATATCAGGAAAAACTGAAATAGGAATTTTACTAAAATGTGATATATTTATTAAATTTTCAGTAAAATTATACAAATTTCTCTTAATATTGAATATCAAATATTAGAATAATATTTATTTTTTTTTATCATATTGTCCTATATGCCAGATATACCTATGAATATAAAAACAACAAAACATGAATAAATTGTTCTTTAACTAAAACAGAATTAACTAATAAAAGTAGCACAAATGATCTAGGGAGCTGGCACGGTAATACAAACATAAATAAAAATTTAAAAATATTCAAATATATCCGTATAAATGCTACACTGGATTGTAAATTGATATCGTTATATACAAACACACAGTGCGGCAAAGTCACAATACATACACATACGAACCAATTTCAACAAGACACACAAACATAGATAAATAAATTATTTAATTATTACGTTCACTTCACTTGTTCCATTAATAATAAATTATCTAATTTTCGCACATTATTACCTAATACTTCCAATAATGATTAAAAATTTAAAGTCTAAGACAAACGAGAAGAAACAACAAAAATCGATCGTATTTCGTTTGGTTTGTTTGTACAAACAACAGAGTATCGTTGTGAAAGATCAAAGGAACAAAATTACCCACGTGTCATAAATTTATTCAGACCAAAGGCTCCGTTTTACAATATATACAACAACAGAAATAAACTGGTAGATAGTGATTCATTCGACTACATAAATATAATTTCGGATATTGTACTTGCTCAGTCCCAAAACTGCGTGAATTGTTCAGTTTTTTCGGAAAGCCCTGGTTTCTTAAATTGTATTTTACTATTATTAAATATTAATGCACTTGAATAGGGACTGAACAAATAAGAAAAATTCAACGGGATTAAAGAAAAGCTAATTGTTTTGTTTTAACATTTCCTCCGGAATTTAATTACCTTTGCCAATTTTTACAAAAAGTATAAATTTTAATACAACAACTGATGATTTCATCATATTGTGTTACCGTTTGAATCGAGTTGAGTTGACTGAACATTTTATAAGTTACAAGAGTTGATGACACAGAACTCACTATGTATGTCTTGTTTTTATTTTTTTAACTTGTTCATTACTGGATTAATCTACTTTAGCATCCAAAAGCTGGCCGTTCTCGTATATTCGCACTTTATTCCACTTGCCTTAACATATAATTCTTTCTTTGTATATACAAATTGTAAATAAAAAAAATACAAGTATATCCAGAAACAAGATTATGCAAACAGTTTCTTTCATGACAACAATCAGCAACAGAAAATTGATTCTTAAAATGAAGTAGTAACCATAATCAACCTCTCATCATCGTGTATTTAATAATTGTAAGTTCTAGTCGGGCTGTTTTAGATAAGGCCAGCGTTAGGAACAAAAGCTACGCAATACGAAGGTTCTCTTGCTCTAACCAACCATTCCCTTTTTGCACGCACTGATGTCAAATTGTTTTGTTTTAATTTGTTTTATGTAGTAAATTCGATAAACAATTGTAGAAAATTAATTCATTTCCTAATAGTCGTCCAAGTCAAAATCATTGTTAAGGTCCATGTCATCCAACTGCATACTCTGGAAATCTACCTTGTAGCGCAAGATACCTGTAATTCCACAAACCACGTCACTATCGATTCCATTCGATTGCATCTCAGAACTAAAGCCCACATGTTTTTATCACACACATTTATAGCCACACTTTAAAAATACAGTTTCAAAAATTCACTATTTCATATTATTTCATTTTCAAAATATTTCAAAATCAAAAGCAACAAAACTATACAGTTTCTGACAAAAATCACTAGTTTATAAAATACCTGAATCAGCTAAATAGTTGTTCTAACTGTAACCAATAAAAAAAATTCATTTTTAAAAACTTTCTACGTGAGTTGTGAAAGTAAAAATAAGTGTTAAAGTGTTATCTTTTGAAAATTCATATGGCCTTTAGTTGTAAAAATGCAACAAAATTACACAATTCAAACAAATACGAACATTGATAACACGAACAAAACATTACAAAACGACACATATGTAATACGGTTTGCAACATATGTTTGATTACATTTATCACTTGAACATAAAAACATATGTTCGAATGTATTTGTAATTTCAAACAAAAAATTAAAAATCTATTAGTAACATTAGTCACATACTCGACCAAACATAAAATTGTACAGCATGCAAAAAAAAAACAGCAAAATATTTAAATAAATAAGCTTATTATGTACATTATTCACAGATAAACAAGACATACATACATCAATATAAAAATACAATCATAAAAAAATCAAATAAGTAGTATACAGAGCAGCATATTCATCAAATTTACTCATATTATTTACGTAATTCCAATAATTTTACACCGCAACAAATTATTATTCACCGTAACTTCTTTTTAATGAAAAATAATTATTTAAAAAATTTTAAAATGTACAACCTACTGCAATATTAACTTGTGTTATCAAGGGACGAAAGTGAGTCATTTCTTCTTGAAGGTGCCATTTCATTTCCCAAGCCGAAGGCGAGGGATATAAAGCACCTGTGGAAAGAATGACACTTTCTTCATGAGATTACATATAATTTCTTTCACTACCTTAGCGGAAAGTTAAATTAAATTTAATTAAGATTTATTATTCTTCTGACAGATATCACTAATGGCAAATATTATACCGTTGCCATGGATATAATTTTACTGTCCTTCCCTAGGGATAAAAGTATCTTCTCTCAAATGAGGGAAAATAATGTAACTTTCTGACAAGGTTGCAAAAAAATCATATTTGCCGGACAAAATAATATATCGCTACAAGAATTTAGGAACGTTTTTTTAGACACAATGATACGATAAATCTGATGAAAGATATAAACTCTGTTGTAGTACTTTGCTGCGAATGAAACGAAAATCTAAAATAAAAGAAAACTCAAAACGAAGCTTGTCGTTACTGACTGGTGATGATTGATACCTGTGTTTGTTAGAATAGATTTAATAGTCATCGAGATCCACATCATCGAGTGGCTCATCCGCTTGCAAAGACTGAAAGTCGACCTTGTAGCGTAGAATGCCTGGCATCCAGTAAGCACAACATACCAGAGAATAGCATCAGCTATCAGCTACAATCACTATACTACACAAATAGATGCGAGATCATGCTCACTTTAATCAATTTTCATAATTACATTTCAAAAAATTTAATTCTTCACTCGTCAATGTGGTAAAGTGTCTGCTACGTCGCGCAATGGACGCGAAGTTGCCGCCACAAATTTATTAATTTATTTCTTATGTACAGATAAACCAACAAGAAGAAAATTATCGAGCGCTTAGATCGAATGGAGATTGCTTTTTGTTAATACATTATGTGCAATAGTATAATATTTAATTTAGTACTTACTTTTTTAGTTTACAACTGATTAACAACATTTGAAAGAAAATAAAAATAAAAAAATAGTATTTCTCATCGTTATTCTGCCAAACAAATCTCCCAAAACATTGAAAAGTCAATCCTATTTCCTAGAAGACAGTCATCTGCTCAAAAAGTTTCTTAAAACGATTTTAGAAGAATCACCGTCCCAAAATATCTCATTCTGCTAAAAAAAATCTTCCAAAATATTGTAAGATCTTTACAAAAACTCTCTCAAAAAATCTTTAGCAGAAGTCATTTTCCCAAAAAGTTTCCTAAAACATTTTTAAGATAGTCTTCTGCTAAAAAAATTCTCAAAACTTTTTACAAGTTAGTAATTTTTTACAAAAACTCTCGGAAAAAGTATTCAAGGACAGTCATCTTTCCAAAAAGTTTCTCAATGCAATTTTAAGACACTCATCTTCCTACAAAATCTTTCACAATATTTATAAGACACTCAATCTACAAAAAAACTTCCCCAACACTTTTTAAAAAACAGTCATCTTTCAAAAAAATATCCCAAAACATTTTAAAGATAGTTCTTCTTGAAAATTTTCATAAGAAACCTTTTTTAATTTTTTATTTACAATATGACTTCTCAAATTTAGACTTGAAATATTTTGCGTCGTTGACTTTCCATTGATGCTAATTAACATTTATAAAATGAGTTATCAAGTCAATCTATCTGTGTAGTAGTTGTGAACCCTTCATAAACAATAACTAATGTTAAGTTACCACCCGGTTACAGGCTAACATTACCAGGTTAATGTAACAGTTATGGTTAGTGAGGATTGGTTGCTGTTAAGCTAATGGAAGCAGCGTGATGTTGAAGTTGAAGGACAAGAGAAAGAGAAAGAAAACTAGTATAAAATTACTGACCTCCGATTCCACCGAATCCTCTTACGAATTGCGAACCTTCTTGCGACTTGTCGGTGATGATTTCTAACGTGGCACCAAAGTTCTTGTAGTTGTTCGCTAACCACTCGAGGAGTGGTTGACATTCTACCAATTCTAATTCGACTCCGTTCTGAAAAAACATTATAAACGTTTTAATACATAAATAACATCACGTCTCATTAAACCAGGCAGCACGAACTTTTGAAACATTTAATTATTCGATTTATATTGCAATTAGTTTCTGCCAAACATTTCTATCCACTTGCGCTTCGTTCAAATAAATAATTCCCTTCAATTCAAGTCGTTTATCCCTTCCCCTCTAAATTCTTATCATTATGGGGTAGATTGCTTAGTGGTATCGAGTCGGACTGTGTATTTCAGAACCTAAGTTCAATTCCCAAAGCCGACAAACAATTTTCAGCAATTTAAAATTACCTCTGTGGCTCCGCCACCACTAACATCTGTGAGGGCCGTGATTTGACGCCTGGTAACCGCACTTCATGCGCATAAATATATCACTTACCGAGATCTGCTAAAGCAGAGTACCACATCCAGTAATAGATAAAAAGCGTGATATATTTATTTTATTTTTTAAATGTACTGATTTTTTGTAATCAACCGTTATTAAAAAAAAATTAACCGAAATTATTTGCACATAAATTTAACGTTTTCAAATTTATTACATATTTACAAACTTATACTTAAAAAATGTTTCATTTACAATAAAAATATTTTCATATATTCAGTAACTAGATTATTATCTGTTCAAGATTGATAAGTTAACGACAACTTATATTTTTCAAGACTGCACTTCAGATTATTATAATTTTGGTATTGTGATAAGAATAACTTACGCTAGCATTTTAGTTATTTTCATGCTTTTTGTTGTAGCTGTAAAAAAGATTGTAATAAAAGCTGATAGCTTCGTAAAAGTATGGTTAAAAAGTAATATTTTTATATACTAACAGCTTCGTACAACAAAATGCATAAAAATAAAATAACAGAATAAATTATTTTAATCATAGAATACCGAAATGTGGTACTCTAAAGTAATAATGACAAATAATAATTAAATTATCGGTCAGTAACAGATAAAAATCCAATTACAGAATAAGATTTAAAAAGATTAGTGTTCAGGTGTCAACTTCATGCCCAGTTAGGCGCATGACTCATTTTAAAATATTTAAAATGCCAAATGTTACACAATCAGAATACAATAAGTTTCTAGAAAAAGTTAATCCTGCTCGAACCAGTTTTTATTTTTATCGATAATATTACGCAATAATACTTATAACAAGAAATTTAAAAAACTATCACTTTCCTATATTTTCTAGTCATTTATTTAACCTATCTAGTAATAAATGAAACTGACAATGTTCAACTTACTTCTTTGTCGGTAAAGTGCGTCTTATCTTTCTCCTGCTCAGGCGTGAGATGAAGAATCGTTTCGGTTCCCGTTATGTGGTTCTTGAGTACATATCTTTGAATATCTAAGTTTTCCCAACAGATAAGCGTTTCAACAGAGCCTAATTCTAAACCTTTTAGCGTATCTTCGACACCGAAGCAATATTTCCCCGTGTCTTGGCTAATCTCATCGAAATATCTACCGATAAGTTTCTTTTCCTGGATAAATTTGACGTTTTGGAGTGATTCAGCCGCTAATTCGATAGCTTGGTTGAAACCGTTTTCACCTCCATAAGACACGTCCACTAATTTAATTACTCTTGCTTGTAATCTCTGCAAACATAATACAATAAGTAAATAAATAAACATAAGAAACAGAAAGAAAGAAATAAGTTTCTCTTAAACGTAAATTATTTTTTCTTCGTCCAGCCAGAAAATAGATAACTGTCAGTTGAAAGCCGAAAGTTGACGTTTTCCGCTTTCCAGGCGGCAATAAGATTTTGCCGCTCGTTGAGCGGTAAAGCAAGAGTGTATCATCGTATTCATGATACACGAAAACTGTCAAAAGTGATTTTAAATTATTTTTCAAGCGTTTCTAAATGGTCGTAGAAAAAATATTGTGTGCACCTCGAGCAGAAAGTATCCTTGCAACTCTTGCATGTTTGTTGCTCTCGGTTGTGCCTCGATCAACAATCTCCATGCTAGAGCGGCAATAGACTACTTTCTGCTCTAGATACACAAATAACTATTAATATAAAAAATGTGGCAACATTTGTACCGAATTGAACACAAATAAGTTCAAACCAGCGCATTACGTTGTAGTTATTCTTCGAGTTACTTTAGCACCAAAATAACACAGCTTCAGTTAAATTGGTGACTCTAGTCTCGAATTTAAATGAATATTTATTCAAATTCTATATTTGAAAAATATTTACCTGCAAATTTATACATCAACACCAATTTTATTATGTAATTAAATTTGCAAATTAAACAGTTTATAAAGACTCAGTGGAATTTAGTAGTTAGACTGGGTGTGCACAGAAATGTGCGAAAATTGGCTCTCCTGTACATTTTACATAGAACGAAAGTTCTAGAATAAAAAAGTTTAAATTTGTTATGCTTGTTTGTAGTTCTGGATATTTAAAAAATTAATTGTAACTTTTTTGTCAAATATCAGAAAGCAACGGAAATAAAAAGTTTAGCTCAACAATTAAAATAAGAAATTCTTGGCAGCTGTAAAAATGTGATTTTGTTTATTTCTTATTTTTATGTGGCTATCTAACTTTTGCCGAAAATGTCACGTTTTATTTTTCTAATATCTAGTACTACAAACATGCTAGTATAACAAATTTAATCTTTTTAAACGAAAATTTTTATTTTAAACAATCATTTTGTACTTTTGCTCTAAAATATACAGGAAATCCAATTCCCGCACATTTTAAAAAGCCCATGTTCCGCATTTTTGTGCACACCTTGTAAATAAAGGAAAAAAAGTGAAACATTTCTTCCCGAATGTGCCAACACTTTCTTCACAAAGTACTTTTTTTCTCACTACCCTATTATAAAATATAATTTACAAAAATAAATCAGAACTTTAGTTATGATGCTTTACTTTCCTTTCAGTACTTTTTTCCATAAGGATGAAAAGTATCACTTTTTATCTCAATTGAGAGAAGAAAATGTTATTTTCTGGCAGTGGTGTGAAAAAAAATATAAATTGAACTCTAGTTTGGTAGAAGTAGACTCAAATTTATACCTCAATCAGATTAAAAAAACTATTTCGCTTTGTAAAATAATAGTTTTGTAATCAGCAAAAAATAAAAAAATGTGTTCTACCGAAAATGTTGACATCAACAAATTAAAATTTATGTGTATCAAATTAACATTATTGATGATATATAATTTAATCAGTTTTGGTTATTTTACAGTCAAACGTTGTCGTAAGTAAATCAACCTATACTTTGTTTCACATTAAAATACAATAATACATTTATAACCGGTATTATAAACGATAAATAAATTTACCAAAGTAAATAAAATGTATTCATTCAAACAGTAGAACTTTTGACAATAATGTTATATATGCCATCAAATAAATAATTCTGATTATAATTTGTTTGATTCAATTAAATTTAGTATAGAAGTAAATTTATTGTCCTTTAATACTTGGCACTGTTGTAAAACTCCTATTTAATTTTACAAAAAGAGTTTTATCTTCATTTTAAATTTTTGATAGCTAATTAAAATTGACAATCTACACGTATACAATTATTAATACATTTCAAATTATTGCATTTTTATGTGAAACGAAGATTAGTTCAAACTCTCTGCACATTTAGTTAAAGTTTTAGCATATAATACATTTGCGTTTCAATAAACATGTTGACAACAACAAATTAAAAAGGAATGTATACTAAATTACTGATGACAAATAATTTAATTAGGTTTGATCGTTTTTCCACTTTGCGTTTTTCATTTACAGCCAGGAATGTAAAATACAGTAATTTAGTTTTTTCGATCTATAATTTCTTTTGATAGTAACAACAATTTGGAAATTTCCACTTTTATATCCGCATTTTCAGCTGCAGAATACTTTTCAACGTGGCGTCTTGTAAAACAAACAAACCGATTACAGTAGAAGTTTCCGAAGAAATAAATAATAATAATGAAAAAGTAACTCACAGGATCAAACATATCGGATTGACTAAGTTCAGTCTTGAAGTCTGCACTACCGGCCAGAATAAGTCCCGCAATATTGGACTTATCATTCGTGATAAACAGTTGGGTGGCTACCTCAGCGACCTTCCGCACATAATTATGTCTTTTTTCCATTCTCAGACGCGCGAAACGCAGCGCAGACTGACCTCCTCTGCCGTGCTTCTTCGGCAAGTCTACCGTGAACTTGTGCAGAACCTCCCTCGTGTTACCCTGCAGCGTTCCAAAAAGAGCACCGTTACCGTCCATCACAATAAAGCCGAACTTGTTGTCGTCAGCCAACAACGCTGTCAATGCCTCCGTGTGGAATTTGTTGTCGCACAAATATAAAGAGGTATTAATTGGTTTAAAAGGTTCGAAATCTATGTTCACTTTCTTTTCCTTTCCCTCGTCGGTGACGATTGTTCCACAATATATTACTAATCCATTTGGTGGAACTGCAAAAGGAAAGATGGATAGACAAAATAAAAATGATGGATTATGATTTGTTTGTCACCTTTAGTGTATAGTTTCAGTCGATGCTGTACGGATGTAATAGCACCTAGTACAGACAACCTATTGACTCGAGATTTAATATTGGACGCAGTACCAAATTCATCTGCCAACATCTTACTGACACGGGAGATTTGATCTTTGGGTGGTATTATCAACGATATCATACTGGTACCATTCCTATAAAAACATAACATATGTAAGAACAATGAGCATTATTCAGATCAAGGTCAGAAAATGCAAGGTCGATGACATTTACTAAACTGACAAGAACTAATTACTAATTGTAGACTACAATATTGTATAAAATGTTGATTTTATAGTTGAAAATAAATAAATTTTACATACCCTCGAGCCAATTCCAAGCTTTTTATAAGTTTCTTGATCTTCCATATTTCTACGTTGCGGTCGGCAGAAGTTTCTTCGTTGGACATGACTTTTATTTAAATGATAAAATAACTAAAACCTTGAATAAATTCTTCTACAACTAAAATACTAGTAAAAGAGGAAAACGTGTGGCCCGTGGCAAAATGGCGCGGTGCAATACGGCACTTCAGACGGTTGACTCACTTTTGTTTCACAGACTACTTTTAACGGTACACCGACACACAAAACACCCAAATATGTGCTAAAAACTACTGTTGCTTTACATTAACTCTAATTTCAAAAATTATATTTTAAGAAAGAATTTATTTTCTGCACATTTTTATGTAGAAGCAATACCCCCGTGCCATGTGCTTACGACAGATAACGTGAAGGGAAGTTGCATGTATTTGCAAGGCCGCATACACATTTGATACGTCACCGGGTTGGTGATTTTCATTTTACAACCATTTAGGTTGGTTATCTTTCTAGTCCCTTCACTACATTCACTTTGTAAATTTTGCCACGTGCTTTGCCATCAAACTGCATTGAGGCGGTAAATTTTAATTATGAAAATTCAAATTCCTTTACGCTACATTTACATTCAACGCTCTAATAAAACGGGATTTATATAAATTTGTATACTAATTTACGATAAATAAATTCAATATCAAAAGAAAAGTTACTTACCATGAAAATTCATAAAACATATAAATATTTGGATAAACACTGTTTTAAATTTAAAGGATATATTAAAGATCTCACGAATGTAGATTGTTTCGTAATAAATATTGTTTTCATTTGATTTTGTTGAAATTTATTTATATTTTATTTCTTTATACGTATTTCTAAAATTAATTATTATACAGTAAAAAAAGAATTAATTTCGAACATTTGTTGTACTTCCTTGTGCAATACAAAAATTTGATAATATATAAAAGAACATTTATTATGAAACTTTTTGCTGAATTTACATACTATTTTCGAAGCATTAAATTAAATTATAAACACAAAACAAATTTTCATCATTATCTGGATTATTAAGTTGTTGGTGTTGGTTTACAGTATAAATAAGTGCATTTTAATATGGATTATGACAAAAACATAAATAAATGTAAAATTTCAGCCATAGAAAATGTATCACTTTTCATTTTTCCATATTAGTGTTAATGCTTTTTGGAATGTTTAGGAAAACTTGTTTAATTAATTATAATTAAATAGCGATTGATCTACGTATATTTAATAATAATATAAAATAATGAAACCGATATTCGATGTACGTAAAAGTGATCGTGTTTCTCAACTGACTAAACTGTTTTGTTTTATTAACTTCTGCGACTAATTAGATTGTTATGTATTTGTAGTTTGTTTAGTAAATTGAGAAATACGTTCCTACGGTTTGATTAGGTAACAGGTAGATAGTAATTAATTAATTAATTAAAAAGGGGTGAGGAGGTGATTGATAATTATAGAGGGCTTTGACTGGATAGAAAGTGGTGAATAGAACAGAATGAAATGATCGGATTTTTGTGAATGTTGTATTGTGACGTTGCAAATTCGGAGTGCTGTACATCACACAGACTCCTTCACATCAGGTTACAATCGAAATGGAAATTAAACCAAACAACCTGGACGAGGAAAGACAAACACACACAACTACTGACAAAAGAGTTGTAAAAATACATTTACATACACAGCAGGAAATGAGACCTTGTGAAAAATACTGTAAAGTCCCAAAAGTTCATCCTCATTGAACGTAATCTTATGGATATTACTTTCACTCCAACACCAACACAACTGCCTGCATCAAAACAACGTGCTCGCAACATCTGTCAGCAGTCAGACTTTTATATAAAATACATCACAATTTGGATGCAAATCTCCATTTTACAATTTTTATTTAAGTGTTACAGTTCAGATAATTTCACTATACAAAATTGCTGCTAAACTGGGGCCCGCTGTGTGCCTCCGTGGAAAGTCTTCACTTTATTAACACTCGTACACTTGACCTCTCGTTCATTCTCGGTTCACGTTCTTCCTTCAGTGCGTGACTCCTGTTCCATGTCAACGCAAGCGCGCGTTCCACCCTTTACTTTATAAACTTAATAGGAACAACACACTCGATCTGTCATCTTCTTCTCTCTATCTCATCGGTGAAACAATAAATACTCGACGACGACGTATGATGGGTTGGTTGGTTTCTAGGGCTGGAGGAACGTAGGGGCGGCACACGCGTCTGCGAACACATCTGGATCACAACACCTGCAGCATTCGCTCGCTTCTTGCACTCGTACACCATGCACAGACATGAGTTGGATGCCATTAATAACAAAGTAATCATCATAAAAATGTACAAGAGATAATTAGAAGTAAAACATGATCATTTTGTTTTTTGTTTGTTTGTTCTCGGGAAGTGGATTACTCGTACTATACACGATTACACTAGCATTCACGTCACCACTGCAGACGTCGATGACATCCTCCTCCTCTTCTTGCATCTTGCTCACATGCTCTTCATCATAATATAATATATTTTGTATATATTTATAAATTTATATATAGAAATTTAAATAAAAATAATTGTAAAAAAAACAATGTGCTAGAGACACTGGTCAAGTCAAGTCAATACTGATGCCGGGTGACACTGTTTAGCTACTGTTCTTGTGACTGTCACTGTTACTGACTAACCGCGGGCGACTTCTTGTCGGAGTCCTGGGAGGAGGGCGTGTTACCGGCGGGGGGCCCCGGGCCGGGCCCGCGTTCGCCTACGGGGCCGCCCCACGAGTTGGCGCCCGTCATTGGCGAGTCGGCGTGGAAGCCGTGGTTGTCGTGCTCCAGAGAATTGGCTGCGTCATATTGCGTGTTCTCCAGCCGCGTGATGAGACGCTCATCCTCGTCGCCGAACTCGCCACCCATAAGGGAGGGTTCACCCACAACCATCACATCCTAAAACACACCAATATCAATAACACATTCACAATTCTTATTCAACTTTATTTTATAATAACAGTTCAATTACTTACGATTTTTTTATACTTATATTGTAAAAAGGTTTTAAATGTCGAAGTCATCAATTATTAAATGAATTTTAAATTTTATTGCTATTGCCTATTTTAATTAATGAATCTCTTGTCTTGATTTTGTATCGTTTTATTCAAGTTTAGAACTGTATAATATAATAATAAATATTTAAATGAATGTACCTGTGACGCTAGGGAAAAATTTGGTCCGGGCGATCGTTTCTTGTTGGGTGCTGGTGGGGCGTTGTTGGCTGCGCCTCCGGAGTTGGATCCTTTCCGTTTCCGGCGCTTGTTGGCGGGCCGTTGAGATTCTACAAACAGACAAGAGAGCCAGGTTAGCGCATCGCGTCTGTCGGGGCACCAACGTACGAGGGTCATCAGTGACTACACCGCCGTTGTTGTTTAGAGACTTATTGAAAGTGGTACCTCTCTTACCCGGCGGGGCAACCATCCTCTGCCACTTCTGAAACAACGTTGTTTTGAGGCAGTCGCGCGGACTTAGCGCGTACGCTTTATGGCGCGACATGAGCTCTTGCATTGGCTCCAGGATCACACATAGCTAAAACAAACAAAACACATTAGTCTGAATGTTATCTTATTTTTATTTCCTACTTTGCTCAATAGGAACTTCACTCCAATCACAGCAACTTATACTGAAATTTCTAATTTGATTTAAAATAACTTTTACTTGAAACATTTTTCGAAATGATTACCGTTTCATTTTACAAAAGTAGTAGCATTTAATAATTTTGAAAATCGTTATGTTGTTGTAAAACATGTGAAGAACAAAACTTATTCAAATCATGATAGGCATATTCCATTTGCCATTTGGATCAGATCTAACATACATTTATTGAACCAGATAATTTTTTATTTCACTGGATTCGCTGACTTTATTTTCAGTACTAAAATTACAGATTCTAATTTACTTTGAAGTAATCCACACAAATAAGTGCATCAGTTTGCTAAATTCAGTTCATTTAGTCATGTATCAAATTTATCTGAACTGATTTAAGTGAACCAAGTGGCAAATGGAATACAGCTAATATAAAAGTCCTCACGACTTACTACTGACTATTAAAAATATTTTTTTCAAAAGCTATTCAAAATATTAAGAGTTTTGTATCAAATTAAAACTCCAATGGCCAGTTGTATCAACAAAACTTAAATTTGAGGCCCGTATTTATGAACGTTTCTTACGAGTTCCTTTACTTACGCTTAAATGTACTTTTAAGAAGTATTTCTTCAGGTTAAAGTTTCCTTAACTTAAATTTGATTTAAATTAAGAAAAGCAAATCAAAGTTGCATATCATATTGAATAATTATTCATATTGCTGTCAAAGATTCATTATGCTTTTATTTATTTAAACTAAATTTAAAATTTAAATTTTATTTGTGCAACTGGCTATTAAATAGTAAATTTGAAAGTGTAAAAAATAATATTCAAGCGATTGTCAATTGTTTTTCCAAAATTTGTTCAAATTTGGTCGTGAAACACTGATCATTTTAAATTATAAATAACTTGCTGAGCGTATAAGACGAAGGAACTCTTAATTTTATAGCTGATAGAGCACAACAAGAAATTAAAACCAATTAAAGACCAGGGTAATCATTCCTGAGGCAATTGTATTTATTGCCAATAACGATTTCATACTCACCCTGAGGTAGTTTAACGTGGAGTTGGTGATTCCTTGGCGCGTGATATTCTTGGAGAGCTGGTCTAACATGCTGGGATCGTTCTGCGAGTGCATGCCGACCACAGAGCGCGGGATGAGCTCTCGGTGCGTCCGAACAGAGAAATGCCACGACTTGATTCGCATCAAGTCGTCGAACGTGAACTCTAAGATTAGACGGCCCTCCGTACACACCTAAAAATTACATATTGTTTAAATTATCTCAGTAGGAGGTTCAACACAAAAAATAAATAAACAAGAAGACTTTTTAGATAATAAAGAACATTCAAAGCCTTATCTTAATTGTACATGCTAATAATTCAAAATATTGTGGTAAAACTAAATTTATGAACAAATAATGAAACAAAATAATCACAAAAATAGTAACAACGATAAATATATATTTTTTAAATCACTAAAAATTAATATCATCTATAAGTTATAACACAATAAATTTATATCCATTTTGAACCTGTCATTTTTAAAAGACAAAATCAAACATGCGAAATTAATGCTTGCGGCAAGTATTTGGAAAGTAGGTACGTGCTGCCATCTCAGTCAAGCTAAGCGCTGACGATTGTATTAAAAAAACTATAAGATACAAATATTCTAATATTTTAAAATCAATAATTCTATTTGAACTTAGAGAATAAATAACAATTAGTAGAAATCTTGAATATTGTACCATAATTTATAAATAATCTAAATAACAATAATACATATTTCATCACGCCATTTACCCATTACTGGATGTGGCACTCTGCCGTAACAGATCTAGGTTGATATAAGTGCATAAAATGCGGTTACCAACCGTCAAATCACGTCCCCCCCAAACATATTAGTGGAGGGGAAGCAACAGGGTTAATTTGGTGAAAATTGTTTATCGGTTGTGGAAATCGAATTCGGAATCTCAAATGCACAAGTTTGTTCACAGCTATCCAATTAGTAATTACGATTAGGTATTACAATTATCAATTAAAATTTGTGATCTAAATTACAATTAATAGAATTAGTGAGAAATTATATTTATAGAGAATTTTGAAAGGAAATATAAATAAATTAAAAAAAATAAAATAAATATATCATCACGCCTTCTACCCATTACTGGGCGTGGCACTCTGCCGAAGCAGATCTCGGTAAGTGATATATTTTGCGCATGAAGTGCGGTTACCAGTCGTCAAATCACGGCCCCCAAAGATGTAGTTTTTTTAAATTATGAAAATTGTTTGTCGCCTGTGGGAATCGAACCAGATATGTAAAAATACAATAATGCAGATCTGCGTCTGTTTCTTTAATCTATTTTAATTATTATCAGCTCTATAATATCTAAATTTTGTAGTTTTATAAAATTCTAGATAAAATTTAAATTGTTACTATCAAAAACATTTAAAATCATAACGAAGATAAGACACAAAATATATCTATCGCATTAATTGTAATTGAAACGTTTGGAATTTACAAAACATTTTACTTAGTATTTACAATTAAAGACTAAATTTTATCGGTGTGAACACTAACATTATTTGACATATGAAAAACAGTGAGTATTAATTTAAATTACTAATTGGACAGTACTTTCTACATCTTTTCATTTATTTTGTATTAACCGTTAATTTATGTGACTTACTGTCTCTTTGTTTGTGTAATTTATTACCTTGGTGAACAATGGTTTGCCGTGATGCGTTACCATCGTGCACTGATCACAGTCCAGGGTAATACTCGTGTTGTGGAAGGACTCTTTCGGATGTTTCATGTTATAGTAGAGCTCCGTCACGCCTCCTTCAAATATACTACGGAAGTACCGGGGTATTAACGTTCTTCCTATTGCTGGAACAAATCATTACACCACATTAGCACACATAAACACTACACATAATTTAATCTTTTACAGCCAGATTCTCAAAAAAGTTTTAGCTAATCCTGAATTTTGGATTAACTTATTTTATGCTAGTTCGAATAAAAAAAGTTAATTCAATTCGTTTTCCGTAAATTAAATGGTACGAAGATTATATTAGTTTATTTAAACTTTTTTGGGAATACGGTTTAACTTAATTAGACAATTCCAAAATTCAGGATTAGCTCGATTCCAGATAAAATTCTTTTGAGAATTGGGCTGTTAATGTTGACGTTTATTTTTATCTATTAATGCTAGGTTTGAGGATTTATTTATTTATTTGTTACTCTGCACAACAGGAATTTTAGGTGAAAAATGTGTCTGATGTTTGCACCTGAACATTTGTTCTGATTTGATTTTTTGAAACAAAATATTGTTACAGAATGTCGAAATGGTGATAATCATGAAAAATAATAAGTGAGTTACAGAATAGGATAGGGGAAATGTTATATGAAACACTGGTTGTATAATACATAATTTTGAAGCCAAATACTATTAAGGGCCAGTTTTTCAATCACCGATTAATGTTAATCATGATTAAATAATAATAGAAACTATGGTTACCATTATTATTTAATCATGATTAACGTTAATCGAGAATAAACCGGTGATTGAAAAACTGACCTTAAATATGTAAAAAATTCGCCAAATTTATTTTACTTTCAAACGGAATAAAAATGTACTCAGATATAAATCACTATATTCATTAATATACTACAGAAATGAAATTAAAAGTAAAAGTACTCATTTTTATTTACACTTAAATTTACAGCCCAATTTTCAAAAGAGTTTTAGCTAATCTTGAATTTTGGATCAGTTAAATTTAGCTAAACCATATTTTCAAAATAGTTTATATAAACTCTAATATAATCTCGTTACCATTTGCTTTTCGGAAAGTGATTTGAATTCACTTTAACAAATCGGACTAGAATAAGATTATCTAATTCAAAATTCATGATTAGTTAAAACTTTTTTGAGAATCGGGCTGTAAATGTTTTTATATTGATATAAAACTTTCAATCTTTAACTTGAAAAGTATCATTTAACAATTTCAAGATATATTGCGTCAAATGAAAGTTAAAAAAACAAAATTTTATATCCAAATATTTTAAAATTTATTTAAAATAATTAATCACTATAACAACTAAGACATAGCTATATTTTCTATTATAGCGATAGTAATCTAATTATTTTTTATTCTCTCTATGCAAACTGTTAATCACATTAAATTAAACAAATGATTTTAATCCTGATTGTAAATAGTTTTCATTTAAATAGATCATTAAACATAACTGGCAGTAATGTAACAGGAGGTAATACATAATTAACACTGCGTTACTGTACTACTATATAAAGAAACTAATATACGGGATTATATGAAAATTATCCTACACATTAAGGTCAATTTATTTAATAGGGCACTATTAATCTCGTTAGACTTCATTTTAAGCTTCTGATTTACCACGTTATGTTATGCATTAATTTTAATAGGGCAACATGAGGACAAGATAAATTAGTTGTTGACTTACTGTATCTTTTGGGTCCGTCTTCTAGACAAAATGTGAGTGTTAATGACGCGTCATCTTCAAAAAATTCTGTCGCGAAAGCATCCCACCATAGGTTGTCGCTTTCCTGCAAACAAATGACAATTATCACTATCACATCAGAAAAATCACAAAACTTACAAACTAATCACTAAACAATATCAAGTGTCACTTAAGCAAAAACAAAATATCAAATCGAATTATTGACAGCAATGTTTATTAATTCAATTCACATTATTTCTTGATTCAATATTGTTTTACTTAACTTACACTTAATATTGAGCAATATCGGTGCAACTGACTATAATATGAACAATAAATAAAATAAAATAAATAAATATATCATCACGCCTTCTACCCATTACTGGGTTTGGCACTCTGCCCAAGCAGATCTCGTTAAGTGATATATTTTGCGCGTGAAGTGCGGTTATCAGTCGTCAAATCACGGCCCCCAAAGATGTTAGTGGTGGAGGAGCCACAGGGGTAGTTTTTGAAATTATGAAAATTGTTTGTCGCCTGAGGGAATCGGACCAGGGTTCTCAGGATCCACAGGCCGACTTTATACCACTGAGCTAGCCAACCCCATTAAGGGTGATTAATTAATTAGCAGTTGTCTAACTATATTTTTTGATGTAACGTTCCTAAATGTTTAAGAAGTAAATGCTTCAAATAAAAGCTACATATGTAGAACTTCTTATTTATTTTTATTTTGCTAAAAATTAATTTAAGATAATCAACTGCTAGTTAATCGCCCTTAATTGATTCGTTCAATCATTTTAATATTACATTTATTTGTGTGCTGCCAAATGATTCTAAATTATTTTGCGATAAAACTTTGAAGTTAAACGTATAGATAATTAATTATTTGAAACTTTTAAAACAATAATTTAGGAAAACTTGACAGTGAAAAAGTGAAGACAGACTATAATTATTAATAGTAGTTTGTTGTTATTTTAAATGTACGAACTAATTTACATTTAAAAACCTGTCAGGTGAGGCTACATTCCATCAAATGGAGTAGCACGAACCTCTGAAACATTCACTGCACATTTAGTCATTAAATCCTCGTCCAACATGTTATACCACGGTTCACTCACATTCATAATTCCTTTCATAGAAGCTCGTTTTATGTTTCGTTCACGCAACAAACCTTCAATCATTCTATTTCGTCCACGTAAACTTTCACCTTGTTCACCAATCTTCATTCTACAATGTTAATTTATGCATCTTTGTAATAATTTATACAAAATAAAGCATGGCCAAAAATCAAAATTACTATGAATAGAAAAAGTTTAATATACTACACGTATTTAACAATAAATTTGATTACAAATAATTGTAAAGAAAAGCGTAAATAAAATAAAGTTCTAACAATTACTTCAACAGGCAAATTCATAATAGTATATTATACAACGATGCTATAATAGCCATTATAGCTAGTTGTATACTATAATTTATCTATAACTAATGTATTACATACGAGGTTTTTATAATTTCGTTTCACAGTAATCCCGAATTAAAGGCGTATTCCATTTGCCATTTGGATCAGATCTAACTTACATTTACTGAACCAGATCATTTATATATTTGGTTTGATTGCTGCGCTGACTTTATTTCAAGTATTAGAATTACTGATTCTAATTTACTTTGAAGTAATTCACCCCAATAAGTGTGTCAGATTGTTTAATTCAGATCATTTAGTCATGTAGTCTAATTTATTTGAACTGATTTAAGTGAACCAGTTGGCAAATGGAATACAGCTTAAATAAAATTACGTTAACATTGGAAATATTTTGTGATGTAACTATGATGATAGAGATAAAGAAATGTCATTTTGAAATGTGAAAATTTTTGCTTATTTATTTTTGTTTATTTGGTTTATCATAGTTATCTACCATTCTTTATGCTTTACTTTATTTGCACAGAAAAATTGATTATATATAATTTTCTGATTGGTACAAAAGAGGTACTAATTATTATTATTCTCCGCGGGATCTATACATGACGTTATGTAGCAAAAATCACACATTTAGGGCCAAATTCATAGTCGTCACTCATCCTTACCTCATCCTCATCAAAGTCGATGTAACGTAGGCAACTAACTCAAATTGTGCAAATTATTGGATTAGTTAACTTTACTAACTTTTACTTTGAGTGTGAGATGCGGATGAGGTGAGGATGAGTCAAGACTATGAATTTGACCCTAAATACACATATTATCAGGGCGCTAAAAATATTAAGGGCGCATCGAAAACGATGAACACTTATCATGTACAGAATTGTAATAAATTGTAAGTAAAATTTTTATATAATTTTACGAATTTCCTAGTATGCCGATGATGGCGGAGTATTAATACAGAGTAATCAAAAGGAATTGTTACAGTTGGCAATAAAAAAAACTACTTGAAATTGGTAAGCCTGATACATAAATTCATTTCCTGTTGTTGGCAGTGACATTTAAAATTTAAATTTGAGTACATTTATTATTACATTTATTTCTAAAGTATTTCTATTACTTAACAAGTGAAAATTATATTAGCTGTCAGACTCCTGACATAACCTATTTGTATTTATTAGAAATGTCAAATAGCATTTCCGCCTTTATCTGACGTTGTGCCAACTGTGGAATAAAAAGATCTCTGGAAATGTATTGCCAACTATAACAATTCCTTTTGATCACCCTGTATTACAAAATATGTAATGTAAATATTTAAAATAAGTGGCGCTCTCAAAAATTCTGGCACAGAGCGCCAAAAGACCTAGTGCCGGCCCTGCTTACAATACATTAGTCGCAGATAAGGAAAATTAAATTTCAAGTAAACTAATTCCATTTTTATTCCAGTTTGAAATTATTGGCGTTAGAGTTGTTTACAAAACAAAATAAGATTGTTTATATATTTAAAATTATTGTTATTGCTTTTAACATAATCAGGCAAATTCACAAAACGGATTAGTGCTAACACCGTTTTTTATTTCGTTTATAACTCTCTTTTCAATGTATGAAACAAGTTTATTTTGAGTAAAAAAGAGAGTTAATTAGCATCAAATTTAGTTTATTTCTTTAATCTCTTTTAATTTCAAATAGAGTTATAGATAATATTAAAAACGGTGTTGGCGTTAATCCGTTTTGTGAATCTGCCTGTAAATGGTTGTATTTTATTTTTTTGCTTAGTGCCATGATTATCATTTATTTTTACAAATTAGAAACGGACTTTAAACTGGAACTAAAAATGATATTAACGCAGCTAAACAAAAAAACTGGTTTGTTTGTTCAAGTGATAATTTGAAAAAAATATCACAATAATTAATAGTTATTAGCTGTCTTCATTAAAGTTAATATATGTCAAAAATAATTTAGATAAAATTCAACGTACTTCAACCGCGATAACTTCGTATGGGGTACATAAAACTATGTCATTCACACAAACATACACACAGTAGACAACCGAACCTGTCGCGCTGTGCTTTATCTCCCTAATCAATATGGGACAAGCCTCGTTCGTGCCGCGTCTATGTCTGCCGCCGTCCCCACCCCCCGGGGGTGGTAGGTGGAGGATCACGGGGGATGGTAAAGGGGACGGGGAGAAAGACAGGGAAATGAAGGTTGAAGTCGAGTTTTGCGAGAATTATTGTAAAAAGCAAAATGTAAAATAAAAATTTTAACTGGTTTTTCGAATTTTAACTAGCAGTAGACTAGGTTTAATAGGATCAGTCTTAAGTAGAGGATCTGCAAAAGAACTTGATTTTTTCCCATGCCAAACATTTCTAAATAATATTTTTTTTAAGCCGTAGAAAAATAAATTTGTTTTGCACGATTGTTTTTTTTTATGTTTACCGATAGACAGTAATAGTATGTAACATAATAAGGCAGGAAAATGATATTTTATTTAACGAAGCAGTTGTTTTAATCAGCTGAGTCAAGTAAAAACACTTTCCTACCGTATTAGTATACTACCTTTCTGAAACCGTTTAATTTAATCAATAATTATTCACAAATAATTCAAAATGTTTCATTTTTTTGATATGAATTGTATTGACAGCAGACAACGTATCCAAGGTTACAAGAACAACAAAAAAAAAACAATCAGGTGAAATTTTTACCAGACTGTTTTGTACTTTACCAGACGGATATTTTTGTACATTTTTACTACTTTAAAATTACCTCTGTGGCTCCCTATCCACTAACATCTTTGGAGGCCGTGATTTGACGGTTGGTAACCGCACTTCACGCGCATATATATATATATATATATATATATATATATATATATATATATATATATATATATATATATATATCACTTATCGAGATCTGCTTCGGCAGAGTGCCACACCCAGCAATGAGTAAAAGGCGTGATGATATATTTATTTATCCATAACTCACATATAATAAAGACATTATTACACTGATTTAATTTGAATTATATGGCTCATAAAACACTAGTGTTTTATATACCATAAAACACTGTAAACAACTTCATGATCTACCGTATTTTGAGAAACTATATATAACTGAAACAACGTTAAACGTTACGACCAATCTTCTTCGATACCTACAATTATGAGTTGAGGATAAAATTTTGTATTACACATATGTGGCTAGCACAGTGGTATGAAGTCGATCTGCGGATCCTGAGAACCCTGGTTCGATTCCCACGGGCGACAACAATTTTCATAATTTCAAAAGCTACCCCTGTGGTTCCTCCACCACTAACATCTTTGGGGGCCGTGATTTAACGACTGGTAACCGCACTTCACGCGCAAAATATATCACTTACTGAGATCTGCTTCGGTAGAGAGTGGTAGAAAGCGTGATGATATATTTATATTTATTTAAAACACTTGGTCTGGTATTTAAAGTTTTCTTGCGTGTTTTATATACCTAATAAAACACTTGTATAATAAGTAACTATTATTTATTACTCTAATTTTTCTCTATTTTATTTTGTGTCGTAGGCAGCTTCGATTCCATTTCTCTTTACAATCCAATTTAATTTCATCAATTGTTGAGTATTTACTTGAAGGACTAAATAAAAAGTGAAACCTCTTTAACGAGTGTTGATATTGGCTGTCAAAATTTAAATATTGTTTATATGCAAATAAGTATTGAAATAATTTGAAATAATAGTATTGTAATTGCACTAATTCCAATTCATTAATTGAGATGAAACAAGAGCATTGTTCTACTAATGATAAATAATGGACAAGGTCTCAAAGCTCATTGGTAAAGTTTAGAGTCGAGTGGCTTAATGGTAAAACTTTCTTCCAATGCGTCGATTTGTCGAATAGAATTGGTATTTGACTATCTTATAGATTGTAAATGTTCTTCATTCATTCTCTAGCATTAGGTCACCGTTACAATCATCACGAAACTGTTAACTGTTTTACTTCAATCAGTTATTAACTTTGAATTGAAACAAGGGTTTGATTCACTCATTACGGTAGTGCTAGTGTGACGGTGGCGCCATCGGTTATCGAGTGGCGAAACTGACGCTCAAAAAAATATAAAAATTGAATAATATAAGTATTATACCTATTATGATTTGAATATCATGAATTGTTAACAGGTTGTTGGTCTAGTAAATTTTCAAATACCGTACCATCGTGTGGTGTTGCCATTATAAATTGGGATTCTTAATTTTTCGTTAAAAACAAGGCTTTGCATGGCTACATATCCATTACTAAACGATAAAAAACTTTCTCCTTCTGATACAATATACATGGATAGTTCTAGAACATCATACTAGTTTTTCAAATGAAACTGCAAAATTTTAGAGGTACACAAACCAAATATGTGCGATTCTGAGTGATGATCGCCATAAGCCCCGTGTACAAGAACTCAACTTTACAAGCGAATATATTTGTTCACAGACGATGAATGTGTCTCATGTTTTAACAGGATGCGTATGACTATCCAATGTTTATGTGCGCCAAATTTTATTCGGATATGCAAAAAAAAAATTTACCTTAATAAAGCTGTCTAACATCAGATATGCTTTTAAAGTTTAACATTGTCGCTGTGCTTCAAGATCATGTCATATGGCAAAAATTGAAATTAATTAGAAATGCTATTGTATTTCAAATTGAAATATAAAGAGAAAAATTGGGATGTCGCCAGGATTTGAACCTGTGACCTATGAACTTCGCTCATATGCATTACAGCAACTAAGCTACGACCTGGATTCTAATATAATTTTATTTCAATTTTTCTCTGAATTTTGTTGTGTTATCGACAGCCTTTAATTAAAAATTTAAATTTTGGCGACGATCAGCTGAACCGCCAAAAATTAAATTTTAAACTTGGATTAAACAAATAAAAGCAAATCGAATAATAACAATGATTCCAAGTAACATGTAATTTCCTTTTGCTTTAATTTATTTACAACAAATTTACATCTTTGGAGGCCGTGTCTGACGGCTGGTAACTACATTTCACGTGCATAAATATATCACAAAATCTGCTACGGCAGAGTGCCACACCCAGTAATGGGTACAAGGCGTGATATATTTATATTTATTTTTATTTAAGTTTACAATTCAAATTTTTCGCGGTGCACCTGCTCATAAGCGTAACTTAAGTAAAACAATATTTAATCGAAAGATAATGTCAAATGAATTACTAAACATAGCTGTCAATAATTCGATTCGATATTTTGTTACACAAGTGTCACTTGATATTAAAGGAATGGCGGTGTAACTAGTCAAAAATGACTGTACATTATTTGACAAGACAAACAGTGACTACTAATTCTAATTGCTAATTGTAATTACTAATTGGATAGTTGTGAACGCAGTTTTACAGTTATGTAATAGTACAGTTCGGTATACAAAATTCAGCAGTGTAAACAACATCTTAAGTATGAAATTAAAGTGAATAATTCGTTGAATGCATAATCATGGAATGTATAAAAATGTAAATGGCGAAGCAAGCATTTCTCACATCTTGTGATTGTGAACACGAGAGTTGGGGCTGGTCTGGTTTGTTGACTACTCTGTGTGTAGAGGGGGCGCGGCCCTGTTCTGTTCAATGCAACAGGTTAATAACATCGGTCATTCTTAACATTTCACGTCACTTGTATGTATGCCACTTACATCCACTACAACTAAACTAACCTAACTTAATTCTAATACTCGACCACGTATACATACAACGTCATCTGTGTTTTCACGACAAAAGTCGTAATAAGTTTGTGACAAAAATTAAAAAAGACATACAGTATAGGAGATTGACAAAAATTTTATTACAAGAAGATCTAGATATTACATTTTACTTTTCTAGTTACTGTTCAAATTAAGGTTAAAATATGTATAATATAACCTTGTTTTCACCTCTTAACATAGTCTTAGTTTTAGTTTTTCGACATAACCTTGAGAGTTTGTCATATGTGAATAAAGCTGAACGTTTCCAGCTACTGTTTTAGTCTTAGTCTTTGTCGCTGCGCATAAACACAAAGTTTGCAGACTTCATACTTTCGACATAGTCTTTCGTCGCTGTTCTGTAAGAGAGAGTTAGCTGCGATAATGCTATCTCTTGTTATGTCATTAGGTTTATGTGGGGAATACGATAAATATAGACAATAGAAGAAAAATAGTAATAATTTCAACTGTGAAAAAAATAAAAATTACTGGATTAATAGCAACAAAAAAAACTAACATATTTATTTAGCCGCTGTCATTTTAAAATTTATTTCTTTTCTTTGATTTTATAAGTATAATTGCAATTCAATCATTTTAATAATATAAAAATCAATTTTGAAATTTAAATTACTACAGAGTGATCAAAAAGAATTGTTACAGTTGGCAATAAAAAAAACTACTTGAAATTGGTAAGCCTGATACATAAATTCATTTCCTGTTGTTGACAGTGACATTTAAAATTTAAATTTGGGTACATTTATTATTACGTTTATTTCTAAAGTATTTCTATTACTTAAAAAGTCAAAATTCTATTAGCTGTCAGACTCCTGACATAACCAATTTGTATTTATTAGAAATGTCAAATAGCATTTCCCCCTTTATCTGACGTTGTGCCAACTGTGGAATAAAAAGATCTCTGGAATTGTATTGCCAACTATAACAATTCCTTTTGATCACCCAGTAAATTCGAAATATTCTGGTTTGTTCACTACAAAAATTTCGCTATTTTTTAAAATTATTTTGGAATTATATAAATGAATTAAACTAGTGCTTAATTTTAATAGTAATTACTATTCCTCAATAATAATTACATATAATTTTTAAAGTATTTTAAATAGTTTTGATCAATTATTTTCTTATTTTAGTGAACAAACCTTTACCAGAATAATGAATTAAGGTTATGTTTATGTTGGAGTTGGAAATGGATGTAATTTTTCCGACATTAACAGAAACAAAAAACCAAAAACAAACACTACAACAGAGACTATGTTAAGAAGTGGAAACGTAGCTTTATGCTCTCATTACACAAATAACTACATATTTGCAGTAATGAAATAAGTAAAATGAATTGTGTTAATTAATTTAGATGCAGAATTCAATTTTCTATAACTTTTATTTGAAACATTTTCTGTAATCAAGAAAGCAATAGTAGAGAAAATTATTTCTTATGTTAATTGTGGGACATTCTGTATATGTATGAAAAACAAATTTCTACTAGTTTAATCATCCATAAGATAAAACTACAGGGATAATTTAAAGTATTTAATTCAATATTATTATCAAACGAGTTTAAAAACATGATGTTTTAAATTTGGCAAATTTCTATTCCGTTTTTTTTTTGTATATGTATGCGAGTCGAGTCGAGTCGAACTATAACTAATTACAACTATAAAAACAGAACAAAATGACAACAGACCATGCTCACCTCAGTCCTTTGCTGCAGCCTCTTGTTGAGTTCGTATATCCGGTAATCCGGTTGGCCGAAGTAAGGGGTGTGCCTTCTGGGAACAGGCAGAGATCTACGGATAGCAAATCAGTACGTATGCATTAAAACACTGACAGCAGCAAGCGGTGGTTTGTACAGCAAGCACGAAAGTTCTTCAGCGTCAAAACCACTACACACAAAACTGCACTGGTTTGACTTCCAAAACTTTCTGAAGCACAAGTACACACTTTGTGTTGGATACTCATTTCAAATTTGCAACTTTCAACAAAGATTTTTTTAGTTTTAAATGAGTATACAACCTTTTTAACTTAAACTAAACTATCTGTAGGGCCAGTTTTTCAATCACCGATTAATGTAAATCATGATTAAATGGGATGGCTAGCTCAGTGGTATGACGTCGGCCTGTGGATCCTGAGGTCCCTGGTTCGATTCCCACAGGCGACAAATTTTCATAATTTGAAAAAGCTATCCCTGTGGCTCCTCCACCACTAACATGTTTGGGGGCCGTGATTTGACGACTGGTAACCGCACTTCACGCGCAAAAATATATCACTTACCGAGATCTGCTTCAGCAGAGTGCCATACCCAGTAATGGGTAGAAGGCGTGATGATATATTTATTTATTTATTTTTATTTGTTATGGGATGGCTAGCTCAGTGCTTTGAAGTCGGCCTGTGGATCCTGAGGTCCCTGGTTCGATTCCCACAGGCGACAAATTTTCATAATTTGAAAAAGCTATCCCTGTGGCTCCTCCACCACTAACATGTTTGGGGGGCGTGATTTGACGACTGGTAACCGCACTTCACGCGCAAAAATATATCACTTACCGAGATCTGCTTCAGCAGAGTGCCATACCCAGTAATGGGTAGAAGGCGTGATGATATATTTATTTATATTTTGATTTATGATTAAATACGAGGGCAGGGTGAAAAGTCCCTGAAAAATAAAACAGATGGCGCCACAATCGCACATCTCATGTGACATTTCTGATGTACCATCTTTAACTAGAACGCATTAAAATTTTTAGACTGATATGTTATTCAGTTCTGTTTTGACACCCATCGAAAGCAAGCAACCTTGAAGATTTTTGAAAACATGGAAAAAAGTGAATTTCGCGTCTTGATTAAACATTATTTCTTGCGTGGAAAAAACATTGCGCAAACCAAAGCATCGCTTGTTAAACATTATTGGGACTCCTCACCATCGATTGGAACGATTCACAAGTGGTTTACTGATTTTCGTTGTAGTAGTATGTCCACAAAGGACGCCGAACGTTCTGTTCGTCCAATTGAGGTTACAACGCCAGAAATCGTTGATAAAATCCATGGTATGATATTGGACGATCGGCGAGTTAAAGTGCACGAGATTGCTGAGGCTATGAGCATCTCAATCGAACGGATACGGAACATTTTGCATAAATTTTTGGATATGAGAAAGCTATCTGCCAGATGGGTGCCGCATTTGCTCTCTGTTCCCAACAAGCGCGACCGTGTGACAAGTTCAAAGGAGTGTTTGGCGATGTTAAAGCGCAATAAGAAGGACTTTTTGGCCCCCTGCGATTTTTATTTCTAAACTTGAAGAAATGGCTCGGCGAAAAGAGATTTGGCTCCAACGATAAGGTCATCGCTGAGACAAACGCCTATTTTGAAGGATTGCCAAAATCGTATTATTTGGAAGGGATCAAAAAATTAGAAAAACGTTGGACGAAGTGTATCGAGCTACAAGGAGATTATGTTGAGAAATAAAATATGTTTTGACCAAATAAATCATTTCTTGTTTCATTCTTCAGGGACTTTACACCCTGCCCTCGTAATAATGAAATATATGGTTTCAATTATGATTAACATTAATCGAGCGTAAATCAGTGATTCAAAAACTGGCTCTAAATCTTATAACTAATTAAGGGCTCGTTAATCAATGCTTGGATATAATAACAGATATACTTATCTGCCAAATAAGTGAACAATTATCATAGCAATAACTGACAGTTATGCCACCATTATCAGCATTGATATATGGGTCTTAACTGTAGGAATATTTACATGTTTTAATATTGGGAAAGTAATTAAATTCTACAAGATTTTTAAACGATTTTGACGCTTTTACCTGTTAAAGGTTTTTAAGTTACTACAAGTTATAGTAGAGCTGAATTGGCAGTAATCATACCAGTGTCATTTACTAATTTATCCTTTAAATTTAAATTATAAAAAAAATAACCCCTATATTCTGTAACTGGATCATTATCTGTTAATGATCGATAAGTTAATGACAACTTTTATTTTTCATGATTAACAAACATATTATCACTATAATGTACTCTGGCATTTCTATGTAATTCTCATGCATTTTACTAATTTACGTAGCTATTATTATAAAAAGAATATAATAACTGCTCTCTGGCAAATGTGTAAAAATTGTTATTAAAAAGTAATATTTTTCATACTGGCAACTCTGTATGAAGGCAAAATGCATAAAAATAAAATAGAAATAACAGAATAAATAATGTTGATCATAAAATGCTGAAATGATGGTAATTTACAGAATAATCATGAAAAATAAGGATTGTCATTACCTTATCGATCAGTAAAAGATAATGATTAGGTTACAGAATTGGGGAGAGGGTGTATATTCTGAAAACATTTAACAACATAAACATCTTAAATTAATTGTTTTACATAAAGCACAAAAATAGTATAATCAGAGAAAGTATGTCACAAGCATCATAAAAACTGCACATTTTAATACTATATTATTTATTCAACGAGTGTGCATAATTTAATTCTCTTCAACTTTTATTCTAATCTTTTTCTTCTAAAGAATCTATAGTAATCAGGGAAGGTTAATTGTTGTGGTAGAGTTTTCGTGAGACACCATGTATATATAAATATTTAATAATATTTCGTATCGATGTTTTTGTAAAAAAACAATGATTTATTTAGAAAAATTATAACTTCTAAACAACTCAATATACATTTTTCGTAATTGTAAGTTACTGCAACCAGAAAAACTCGTAAGTATGTCAGGCAACGCAATATCGCACCAGTAAAAATTATTTATCATTATTTTTTTTTTATAGGAAGCAATAAATGCTTCCTGTAATAATAATTTGAAATATCACAAACGCCTCATATCAATTTTATTTTATTTTGAATAGTTTGTCTGTCAAAAACTGTGGATTTTTCACTAATGAGTTAATTTATACGAAATTCACACTCGAATACTTATTTAAAATTTATTGGTACATAAATTTGGATTTAAATAGAAAAGAATATATTAAAATTAGAAGCAGTAGTAATTCTGTCACACGTGGTAATACTTAGAACAATTTGTTTTAGATCGTAAAACTTTTATATAGCTATTCCTTTTTCACAGAAAGTGTGTTTTACAATAGCATGAATCTCTAAATTTTCAGGAAATCGTAAAAAATAATGTTTATACTTTTAAAATACATAAATTATCCAATAATTGACACAATACTAATTGATACGTAAGCAAAAGATATCCTTGAAGAAACCATTTATAATTTCAAACCATATTTCAAAATAAATAATACCTACTTTTTCTACAAACATTAGTGCATTTTTGACAGCGGTTCATTACTCACAACTATGCGTAATAATTTATTACTCACGGGATGTAGTCAAAAACAATGCAGCTTTAATGTCACATCGAGATTGCCTAATAATTTCTAGTTGAGTAGATGTAGAAAAAGTATAGAATTGAACTCGTGTGTAATGGCTATTACTCATTCGGATGTACTAATCATCATTCTCATGAGCAATAACTATCATTATACACTCGTTTGTATTCATGATAGCATAATAGTACATTATATAACGATATAATTGATGCTATTATTCTAAACGATGAAGTGATGTTAAACTACAATTAACAGATAAACAAATTGAAAAACAAATGAAATTTGTTAGTTCGCAGGCTACTACAACTTTTTCCAACATTAATTTATCGGAGTAGAAGATTAAGAAAATTAACATTTTATTTTTCCTTTCCTTATCTTCTGGAGGGAAGAAAATCAAGGTTTTTATGTTATGTAGCCAAAAAAATATTTCCAGTTGGGGGATACACACGTCATTGTTTTTTTGCGATTGTAGCGCCACCTGTTGCTCGTACAAAAAAAGTTTCGAATAAATTTTTCATATTTTTAAATTGACAATTCAAATCTAGAATAAAAAATAGAGGTTGCCATTTGAAAATTTAAAGTTGCCCCCACCCCCCTACAAGGGGGACAGGGGAGTTCGATTGATACGACATTAGATAGAGCACATTAACATTAGTAAGATCCCGTATAGTATTTTTGAAAAATATTCATCAGCGGAATTTTAAAAGAGGACGGGTGCTCTGGGACACCCGGTATATTTTAACACCTATTTAAGGTAGTACTAGTGTGACGGTGGCGCCATCGGTTGTTGAGTGGCGAAAATGACGCCCAAAAAAAATTAAAAATTGAATAAAATAAGTGTTTTACACCTACTATGATTTGAATATCATGAATTATTAACAAGTTGTTGGTCTAGTGAATTTTCAAATACCATACCACCGTGTGGTGTTGCCATTATAAATTGGGATTCTTAATTTTTCGTTAAAAACAAGGCTTTGCATGACTATATATCCATTACTAAACGATAAAAAACTTTCCCCTTCTGACACAATATACATGGATAGAGTTCTAGAACATCATACTAGTTTTTCAAATGAAACTGCAAAATTTTAGAGGTACACAAACCAAATATGTGCGATTCTGAGTGATGATCGCCATAAGCCCCGTGTATAAGAACTCAACTTTACAAGCGAATATATTTGTTCACAGACGATGAATGTGTTTCATATTTTAACAGGATGCGTATGACTATCTAGTGTTTACGTGCGCCAAATTTCATTCAGATCTGCAAAAAAAAATTCACGCTAGTACTACCTTAAAAGATAGTAACATCTACAATCATCAATATTTGCAACTTTTGATATAAATACACAGTTTGGCACAAACATAAGATAACAAAACGCTCCACAACGCAACGAAATGTAATAGCCCATGTATATCAAATCGCTCAACAGGTTTCCATTTTCCGAAGACTCCGCAACAAGATTTGTGCTTTGTTCTGTATAACCTATACGCAATCGATACATTGGTTACGTACGTATACATGTGTGTAAGTTACGAGTGAAGGAGTGTGCGTATTATGCGTATGCGTGTGTGGTCAGCAGCAGGACAGGGGCAAGACTTACGCATGCGTGAATATGTCAAGGAAAATTAGTTGAATTAAGGCGAATCATATGGGCTGTTAAATTTTAAGTGCTTAACTGGGTTTAATTATGAAAGTTTGTTGAGGTATGAGTTTCATTTGAAATGATCAACTACTGATAAATCATTAGCATGAAGAATGGTATATTACATTAGTTAGGAAAGTGACGTTTTACTTGATTAAGGTAGTACTAGCGTGAAAAATAATTTTGCAGATCTGAATGAAATTTGGCGTACGTAAACATTGGATAGTCATACGCATCCTGTTAAAATATGAAACACATTCATCGTCTGTGAACAAATATATTCGCTTGTAAAGTTGAGTTCTTATACACGGGGTCACTTAGAATCGCACATATTTGGTTTGTGTACCTCTAAAATTTTGCAGTTTCATTTGTAAAACTAGTATGATTTTCTAGAACTATCCATGTATATTGTATCAGAAGGAGAAAGTTTTTTATCGTTTAGTAATGGATATATAGCCATGCAAAGCCTTGTTTTTAACGAAAAATTAAGAACCCCAATTTATAATGGCAACACTATACGGTGGTTTGGTATTTGAAAATTCACTAGACCAACAACCTGTTAGCAATTCATGATATTCAAATCATAGTAGGTGTAAAAGACTTATTTTATTCAATTTTAAAATTTTTTTGAGCGTCAGTTTCGCCACTCGACAACTGATGGCGCCACCGTCACGCTAGTACTACCTTAAGCGGTTGTTGTATTTCAATACAAGGCCGCAGGTTGAGTAGTTTAATCAGCAGTGTCACGTTAACAATCTCGGTAAGTGATATATTATGCGCGTGAAGTGCGGTTACTAGTCGTCAAATCACGACCCTCAAGATGTTAGTGGTGAGGGAGCCACAGTAGTTTTTAAAATGGTGAAAATTATTTGTCGCCTGTGGGAATCGAACCAGGGTTCTCAGAATCCACAGGCTGACTAGATACCACTGAGCTAGTTTCCCCATATTACGTATTATGTATACTATTTTTTCTGAAACCGTTTAATTTAATCAATAATTAATCATAAATAATTGAAAATGTTTAAATTTTTTGACATATTGATAGCAGACTACGTATCTAAGATTACCACAAGAAACTATCAGGTAAAATACAAAAAAGTCAGGTAAAATCTTTACCAGACTGTTTTGTAATGTGAATAGGTAACCATTTTCAATAAAGCTACAACAACAATAACAATTATTGTAACTGAATAACAAAAAACAACAAAACCTTCAAAACAATAATCCTGATAATTGTTTGTAGGGTTCGTGCTACCAATTGATGGACTATGATTAGTTATATTACATACAATCGCTGTCATATTGATAGATACTTTGACAGAGCTTCGCAATAGCAGACCTGTCACATATAAAATTAATTTCAACTTTTCTCTGATCGCATGCTCTAACCCAACAAAACAAACAATCATTCTGTGCTAGTTGATTTTATTTTGTTGTTGTGGTAGTGGTGTCAGTGTAAGACGGGAGATTTCGCGGTGCCTGTCACGGGGCTGGCCTGGGGGTGGTTGTCCGCCTCCTGGTACCAGGTGACGGCAGTTTACATCCACCTACCACAACTACCGATGTACTTGATTTATTATTAAACCATTCTGTCTACGATGGATACTACATTGGGAATAGAGATTTATCACAATGTGCTACAGAATTTCTAGACTGGTTTTGATCATTTATTTATTTATTTGGACGCATAACAAGAAACATTTGGTTTGAGAGTGATTACCTAATAGTTGACCAACTTCTGCAAAAATAATATTTCAAATAAATGTGAGAGTATATTTAGTTATGCAATTATAGTAGAAATGCTTAAGGGATTGACTTACGTCATTAATTGTGAAAAAAACTTAGTAAAACAATAAAAAAACTAGTACAAATATTTAAGGCTGCGTTTAAGTATAGATGGTTGCATAGTAAGAATCGTGAATTTTTGTTCAACTTGTATTCAATTACAAGAAAACATATGATTGTGAAATAAACTGTAATGAAGAGATTATTTTTTGTTACATGGCGCTTGTATGTTTGTTATTAACAAATTTTCTTAGTTAATTATATATTTTTTCTAAATTTTAAATACTATGTTAAATTACAATTATATTATACTGAGGGCATAGATACCATATTATAATACATAAATTTCATGATTTCAACAAGTATATCTCAGTATAAAGTCATAACAAATAGAACGAAATTGTATATGCTGAGTACATTTTAGGTTGCTTGATGCAATGAAAAAAGTGTACGCTATTTTTAACAGATGTCAGCACTCCCGAATTTAAAACCATGTCGATAATGCAGTTGAATGTAGATTACGGGAGTATAGAAATTTGTGAACTTACGAAGGAGTGAGCTAGCGCAAAGTATACAGTATTGCAGAATCCATTATTAGCAGTGACAGAACAATACATTTACTATCAAGATAGTAAATATATGGACAGAACCTCGAAACATTTTGTAAATTTGATTTCCATGGAGTAAATATGTGTTTTTGTGTGTTTGTAAAGTCACGGCTCCCAAAGATGTTAGTGGTGGAGGAGCCACGGGGGTAATTTTAAATTATTATGCCAGAATCAATTTATCTGTGCAAATAAAAAAGCATAAAGACTGATAGGTAACTATGAAAAGCCAAATAAACAAAAATAAATACGCAAAAATTTTGACATTTCTCTATTACTACAGTTAAATCATAAAATTGTTAACGTAATTTAATTTAATTTGGGATTCATATGAAACGAAATTATAAAAAATCTTATTTGTAATATATTAGTCGTCGATAAAGTACAGTATACAACTCGGTATTATGGCTATTATTTCGTTAATTACAACCCCCGTTCGTGTTGTAAGCTTCATCGTTGGAAATAATAGTATCCATTATAGCGTCGTTGTATAATATACTATTATATGTTACAAATAGATGCACTTAAAAGAGAATTCTGGCTACAGCAGTTAAATAAGTTAAATATGAACAAAAAATTAAACAGATATATTACTGTTTTGATCATTTTGAAACTGAATAGAAAATTTTTAAAGAAAAGATGCAGTCCCGACAACAAAAACCTTGACTAAAGCGATATATTGTATTCTATCTTCGTCATTTTCAATTATTGAATGAAAATTATTATTTCAGTCGTAAACATTGAACCTACAGATTTAGTTTGTTATTTTGCACAAATTTTACTAAAGTGGGGGAAGGAAAATGGAATTACTCGTCTATTTTAGATGGTCGAAGCATATGAGTGTATTCTGGAACTGAATGTATTTTGTAATATACCTATTAATTTTTAAATCTCCGTTTACAGAAAATACATGTCGAAGAAACTAAAACAAATTTATATCTTCAAACTGATATCAAATTAGCTGTTTATTATTTTTTAAGTTGTCGTGCATTTCAAGCAGTTATTATGTAATCAGGATCAATACACTTCAACCTTTTTAATCTGTTGCCACAAACGATTTCAGGAAGTACACAATCCATATAAAATCGGATTAGTTTAGGTAACATTACATTTTCCCAAAGGTTTCTGTCTCTCTCAATTTCTTCAATATACGAGTATAAAGGTGTTTCGGTGTTTGTGAAAATGAAAAAATAACATTTTTCCATCTCACATATGTTTAGTTGACCCTGAATCTGTGTAATAAAAGAAACATATGAATATATTTACTGAAGATACTACAGAGCATAGTGTCAGACAGTAGCGCACATATGATTTGATTGGGGGAGGTGTCAAAAAAGTTAATTATAAAAACTAGAATCTTACAAGCACACTGTAGTCATTTTTTTTGTAATTTTAAATCGTGACTGTTGGCTCATAGCCTTTTTATTTCGTTTGTGTATTTTACTTGAACGACCTTTTTGTTTATTTCCCATGATCACAGCCTAAATATTCTTTCTTTTGATTAATGACACCACAGATACTTCGAATAACAAAAAGAATATTAGGTTATTCGCTAATTATTGTGAAATTATTTTTAATTTTTATTTGTTCATCTGTAGCGAGACAAACACTAAATAGCTGCGATCCGCAATTCTGCATATATTGACGAAACTGTATTTCAAGAAACAGAATTCGTGATAATCGTTGCGCTCCAACAAAGTGTTACAAAGTAACTTTATCCAAAACACAAACCAATATTTCAAATTGGTAGCACCTCAACGACATCTATTAGATAAAAATAATTATAAGAGGTAATAGTTGAATATTCGTCCGAAGACACGCGGCGGCACTCCGATTTGAACACACCCTTAACTCACAATTTATAAAAAATAAAATAAGCAAGGAAATACAAATCTTATAAAAGAGTACTGAATAATAATTACATTTTTTATTGATATATACATTAATAGTATAATCTGTACCAAGGGAATATTTTTCAAATATTTTCTATCCAAAGCACTCTTGTTTCAGGCAGATATAAATAAAATACATATAAATTTAACAAGAATTTTTCTCGGTTACTTTGTTATATTAGAATATGATGTTTAATATCGTTGAATTCAGAAAAAAATACCCTATCGAATAACCTACAAAAATATATGTTCCCATTTAAAATAAGAAAGTTATGTCCCGTATTTTGAGAACCACAAATTTTTTTTTACTAATTGCAATAATCTTGTACTTTGTTATTAGGTTAGAAGCAAACTAGAGACCTATTCTAATTCTTGGCGACTGCTTGGCGACTAGTTTCAGTCGCTAAATCAATGACGTCACAGTACAGTCAATATCATGAGGATTTTAATTTCTTACGTTGGTATTGGAACGACGGAGTAGTATGTGTTGGTACTTATAATTTCTGACAGCAACTTGTTGATGTGTTTTTCTTTGTTAAACGAAAAAATATTTGTATGTTGTTGCTTACACTTGACATATCGGAAATTGATGTAATTTTTAGTAAGTAATATTTTTTTTTAAATAATATAAATTTTAACAAAATCTTAAATAAACATTGTTACATTAAAAATTATTATTAATGTGTAGACAATGTTGTTATCCTAATTATCGGTAATGAGCATCTGCAGTTTGATTTTGTGCAATAATTATAATTATTAATTTAATAATATAAATAACACACATTTTATAATAATACACAGTGCACAAAACATAAAATTATTCTAACTTCAAAACTTATCAACCAAAAAATGCTAAGCGACTGACGCCATGACACTTCGCAACAGCCTTGTACTAGTCGCCAGCATACGCGACTCCCTAAGCGATCAGTCGCCAATAACGACGTCAGGGCTGTACGTTTAACTATACCAACAGATGGCGCCAGTTTAAAAATCGCCAAATATTACGTCAAACGGTCGCTAAATCCAATCGCCAACGAATTAGAATAGGTCTCCTGTACCTTTGTCGTAGTTCTAATTTTCGACATTATGAGCGCATTTTTAATTTAAAATTCCAATAGTTGAACGTAGTGTCACACTAAGTCACACATATAGGTACATTTTTGACGAAGTAAATAAATTCATTTCTACTATAAGGTGTATAACTTAACTATCCATGTAATTGATTAAAAATTAATGGATGTACAAAATGAAATTGGCTACGTTGAATAACATTTAAGTGTTTGTCTAAGTTCTCGAATGGTAGTGAATCATATTTCCTTCGTGTGACGTGATATTTTGATGACAACAGAATTCACCAATGATACGAACACGAACAATATGCAAACTTAAATACCTAACAAGATACTATTAACTTTAAACGAACAACACGTCATAATTACCTTCTTCCTCCTTTCTTTTAACGAATTAAAATTTGTATTAATTTAATTACATGCACTAAATAACCCGGATCCTTTCATTATTGAAACAAACAGCTCGTTACGAATATTAATCATCACTCGTGATCATAATTGACACATTACGCCTTCGATTCGAGAAAAAAAAATGGCACATTTGAGAAGAACTGATTCTGTTCCATATTATTTACTTTATATTTTTACGCATGAAATACGATTACCAACCGTCACATAATACACCCCAAAGAAGTGAAAATCATAACTTCTATCTGATTATATATTCGAATTTAAAACATTCAAACACTATCTCTTTAACGATCCATCCATCACAATAACTTTTATTGCCGAAAACAGTGTGAAAAATCTCACCATCATAAACCATTTCAAAGTCTACAATAAAGTCCACACCACACTTACCACAAATTATCATCAACTTCAGTTTAAAACCAAACAATCATAAAACATTCCAACATTCCCGCTGCATTCAACCAACAATAACGCACCATACCATTCACAACGAGCAAGTAATGACCGCAAACGGGTTAACTGGCGTTGCTAATGAACGACCCGTTATATATTAGCGCAGCAGCAACAGCGCAGGACGCAGGTTATCATGATGGTATTGTATACTAGGTGATTGGTATGCTACGAGAAGTGTGCGGTGGTCTGTTAAGTGGTGAGTCGTGATCATACCTGCTGATAGAAAGATTTCAAGTTGATATGAAATGAAATGGATAGTTTTTGTTTAGTTTTGAATGAGATGGATATTGTTAATGAGAAATTGATTTGTGATTGTAATTGATAGTTATTAAGTTGTTATTTGTGATCAATAAGAAATAATTAAATTTGAATGTCTAACATCATTGTTTTATAAAATTAATAATTAAATTATTACCGGTTTATTAGTGTTTAGAGTGTTCAACTGCAATTGTCTGGAATTCACTCTCAAAACAAGCGCAGGAGGCCACTCTCTTCCTTTCTTATCTTTTAGTTTCATTTTCAGTTACTGCATTGTGTGGACTTTTCTTTCATATACAAGCGCAGACTGACGCTATCATCTTTTCTAATCTTTGTAGATTCGTTGTTAGGAATAAATCTCGGAAATATATTTTGCTCAGTGGTATCAAGGCGGTCTGTGGATCCTGAGAACCCTGGTTCAATTCCCAAAGGCGACAAACAATTTTCATAATTTCAAAACTTCCCCTGTGGCTCCTTCACCACTAACATCTTTGGGGGCCGAGATTTGACAGCTGGTAACCGCACTTTACGCGCAAAATATGTCACTTACGAGATCTGCTTTGGCAAAGTGCCACACCCAATAATGGGTAGAAGGCGTGATAATGTATTTATTTATTTTATTTTTAAGTGCGGTTTACCAGCCGTAAAATTATGGACCCTGAAGATATTAGTAAAGAGGGCGCATCAGAGGCAATTTTAAGGCGGTAAAAATTAATTTGTTGGTTATAGGAATCTAACATGGGTTCTCAAATTCACAGTCCGACGCGTTGCCACTAAGCTATCTACCTCACATTTATCTATATTCAATGTGTAGCAGTGCTGCAGTTGCAGATCTTGATAAATAACATAGGCGAGATGAATTAGGACCCAAGACTTCTAAAGTATACAATACATGGTTTTAAATGCAGGTTTAAAACAATTTTATGCACAACCGGGCCGAAATTCATATATTTTAGCCTTAAAAAGCGGGCTTAAACACTTCTTTTTGACTCTACGGCCATAAAAAATAATTCCTATGGATACATAAATAAAATGACAATTTTGTTTATTGTGAATACTTGATTTTACAAAATGTCATTCGAACATATAACCTATGTATATATTTTAATTGTTTGAACATAAAATTAAATATTGTATGTACCACGGGTGAAATTAACGTTTCTAACCCTGAGCATGTTATTAGCACTCGGCGCTTTGTGCCTTGTGCTAATAATCATGCCACGGGCCAGAAACGCGTGTTTTCACCCTTGATACATAAACAACTATTTTGTGCATCTGATAAAAGAATTAATATTTTTGTGCGCGATTATAAGAACGAAGTTCATCTTTTTTTTGTAAAATGCTATTTTAGTATACGTTACTGTTAGTGACGTTCGTTAAAATGGTTGTATCGGCCACTACTAATGACAACGTCCGATAATTGATATTATAGGTTAAGTTATGATCAACATTAATTATTTTAAAATACAACCAATTATAACTATTAAATGCATGCGACGTATTTACAGTGGCGTACCTAGGGAGGGGCGGTGGGCGTCATATATTTTGAGGCGACATTTTTTATATTTAGTTTTAGTTGTACAAAAAGTAACTTGTTCACTTTATAAGTTTACTATTCGATTTCTACGAATTACTATATGATTTCGAATATTTTTCTTCATCGTCAAGTCAATGTAAGGTTAAAAATATTATCTCGAAAAATTCCTTTATTACTGCCTAATTTAATGATAAAAAAGTTCCCCACCTATAGTTTGTCTCAATTACAATTATTTATTTATGTTTATTAATTTAATGGGGCAATGGCTCAATGGTTTCGAGTTGGCCTGTGGATCCTGAGGACCCCGGTTCGATTCTCACAGCCGACAAACAATTTGCACCAAATTAAAATTACCCTTGTGGCTCCCCCACCACTAACATCTTTGGGAGCCGCGATTTGACGGCTGGTAACTGCACTTCACGTACATAAATATATCACTTACCGAGATATGCTTCGGCAGAGTGCCACAACCAGTAATGGATAAAAGTCGTGATGATATATTTATTTTTATATTTATTTTTATATTTATTTTTTTAATTTATAAAAACCACCATTTGTTTGTCTTAGAAAGGGCGGCAAATTGGAGACCGCCCTGGGCGGCAAAAGTTCTAGGTACGCCACTGCGTATTTAAAAATTCCATATAAATAGTTAAATTCGTTTTTAGCGACTACAAAAAACAACACAATTGCTTTACATTAATAATTTTTTCTATGCATCATTTCTCTTGAATTGTATTTTTGTGTTTCGTCATTCAAACAGCGAAATATTTATTTCTAACCTATATAAATTGACAGTGAATGATCAAGTAACCTGTAAGAACATGTCATATTAATATGATCACATTAGTTTGTTGTTAACGAGGTCAGAAGAGAGAAACGTAACACTTACACTTCACTTGAACCGCGCTGCGCTGCGCTTGCTTCATACAATCACCATTAGTTCAGTGGGGTGTCATCTGCCATGTTCACAGTCTACTCTAATGATCATTGTCACCGCTTGTCTTAATTGATTAACAAGAGTAAATAGAGGAACGTTAAGGGTTGTTTGCGTGGCGCAGAGTGGAGCAAAGCACGCTGTCTGTACTTACTTTAGACTTTGAGCAATTTTCTCGGTATTGTGGTGGAGGCAGGGCTTTAACGCTTGTGGTATTTGTTTAGGTTACACGCAAAAAGGAAACGAAATCGTTCAGGGATGCACTTATCTATTGTTGTATTAGGGGAGGACTTGTTGCTGGAGAAGCTCAAGTTTTGATTTCACACTAATTGGTGGCAGCAGCACTGGTTTTTATTGAATAGAGATTTATACAATTTAATTTTTCAGTTGCCGTCTAGCAGAGCTGGGCAGTATCTAGCTACTTTTGTAGCTTAGCTACTAGCTTAGTTACGTTTACCTTAGCTGTAACTGTAGCTTAGCTTAAAGTGAAATATATAGCTGTAGCTTGTAGCGAGCTGTTTCTTTTTCTATTAGCTTAAAAATATTATTATAACAACTGAAGCTACTTTTAAAGCTACTTTTTTAGTTTAAAGCTACCACTGTTCATTAAGAAATACCTATTCATTTTTGTTTTCTATTTGAATTGTACCTTCTTTATTGTATTCTATAACTGTAGGATAACAAGTTATTATGTACTGTAAAATCTATTAACATATTTAAATTTTCACTTGTTCTTAACCTATCCTACTTTTGTATTAAATATTAGATGAACTAAACATTGACTGTTTAGAAGTCTTCTGTTAATGTGACTGTTAATTTATTCCGATATAAATAAAAATTATAGCATAACAAATTAACAGTACATTTGTCCATTTGCGATTTTTTATATTTATTAACAGTCATTATAACAAAAGACTGATCAACTGATCATATGACAATGGCAAATTTAATAATTCACAATAATTGAAAAAGTAGCTTTAAAATTTAACAGCTACTTTAATGAAAGCTTTTAGCTGTAGCTTAGCTATATTTTACAAAATTTAGCTTATAGCTGTAGCTCAGCAACTTTTTTTAAAGAATAGCTGTAGCTATAGCTTAGCTACTATTTTTAAGTAGCTTGCCCAGCTCTGCCATCTAGTGAGTAAAGTAGAATTTAATAATTTGTTATGTAGCGGACATGGTATAGCTTTACAGTTTGACGTTTATCACGTGATAACAGCAACTGCACATTTGAATGTCAAACAAAATATGCAAACATGTCTCAGACGTAAGAATAGAAATATAAAATAAATAAATAAATACGTCATTACGCCTTTTACCCATTACTGGGTGAGTCACCCTACCGTAAACAGATCTTGGTAAGAGATATATTTTGCGCGTGAAGTGCTGTTACCAACAGTCAAATCACGGCCCACTAGATGTTCGAGGAAGGGGACCCCAACAGGAGTAATTTTAATGTTGTGAAAATTGTTTGTCGGTTGTGAAAATCGAACTGAGATTCTCAGGATCTACAAGCCGACTCGATACCACTGAGCTACCTACACCATTACTATAAAATAAATGACACACTTGAATGTCAAATAAAAAAATAAAAAAACTTACTATTTAAAATAAATAAATATATCATCACGCCTTTTACCCATTACTGGGTGTGGCACTCTGCCGAAGCAGATCTCGGTAAGTGATATATTTATGCGCGTGAAGTGTGATTACCAGTTGTCAAATCACGGCCCCCAAATATGTAAGTGTAGAGAGCCACAGGGGTAATTTTAATGTGATGAAAATATTTATCGATTGTGGACATCGAACCTGGGTTCTCAGGATCCACAGACCTACCCCAGAAGAATATATGATTATAAATAATAATAGAAATAATTATCAATTTACAATGAAATAAATGAATGTGCTGTTGACTTAATACGTTTACAATTATCTAAAAAATATGGCTGCATATGATTATAAATTCAAATTAATTTCCTTGTGAGTGGCAACACGCAAAACACAAATTATGGTTTTAAATTTTAATGAGGCGATTTTTCTTTAGGGACAAAATGGTAAATAATTGGTTCCCATTTGACAAATTAGTACAGAGTCGAATCACTCGAATCAGCATCGCCGGTGTCGATATGAAAATAACCACGAAGGCACTGCGACTATTCACCAATTAGTCGATCGTCGTTTGTTAATGTTTCATACGTCAATGCGTCCGTAATGAGGTGATTAGAAAATTATTATTGATTAGTTCATCACGCAATGGAGGTTTTTTCATCTAGAGGTTTAATTGATGAATGTGAATCAATGATGATGACAGTAATGAATTTATGCTATGTTCATTAATTATTTTATTAATGTTTTATTATTCTTAAGCGATGAAAGATCAATTAATTATATATAATAACATGTAGAATAATTTACTAATTAATGATGATACTGTAATAATTATTTGTATATTCAGGGTTGAAAGTAGTTGCTTACGAACCAAGGCTAAAGATTGTAGCACAAGGGCTGCAATTAGTCGAGGTCTGTAAAGAAACTTTCAATCAGGGGTGTACGCAACATTTTTGCTGCGATTGGAAATTAAAATTAATCGATTTTTAGAAATAAATAAATATATAAAATAAAAATAAATATATCATCGCGCTTTCTACCCATTACTGGGTGTGGCATACTGCCGAAGCAGAGCTCGGTAAGTGATATAATTTGCGTGTTAAGTGCGGTTACCAGTCATCAAATCACGACCCCCAAAGATGTTAGTGGTGGAGGAGCCACAGGGATAGTTTTTGAAATTATGAAATTTGTTTGTCGCCTGTGGGAATCGAACCAGGGTTCTCAGGATCCACAGGCCGACTTCATACCACTGAGCTACCCAGCCCATATAAATAAATATATAAAATAAAAATAAATATATCATCAAGCCTTCTACCCATTACTGGGTGTGGCATTCTGCCGAAGCAGATTTCGGTAAGTGATATATTTTGCGCGTGAAGTGCGGTTACCAGTCATCAAATCACAGCCACCAAAGATGTTAGTGGTGGAGGAGCCACAGGGGTAGTTTTTTGAAATTATGAAAATTGTTTGTCGCCTGTGGGAATCGAACCAGGGTTCTCAGGATTCACAGACCGACTTCATACCACTGAGCTAGCCACCCCATAAATAAAATAAATATATCATCACGCGATTTATCCATTACTGGATGTGGCACTCTGTCGGGCAGATCTCGATAAGAGATATATTTAAGCGCGTGAATGCGGTTACCAGTCGTCAAATCAAGGCCTCCAAATATGTTAGTGGATGGGGTGCCACAGGGGTAATTTTAATATGGTGAAAATTGTTTGTCGTCTGTGGGAATCGAACCGAGGTTCTCAGAATCCACAGGCCGACTCGATACCACTAAGCCATCTACCCCAATAATAATCGATTTTTAATTATAAGGGTCAAATTCATAGTCATGACTCAACCTCACCTCATTCTCATCTCACACTTAAAATTGAAGTGACTAAGGCAACTAACTCAAATTGTGCAAATTCTTGAGTTAGTTGCCTTAGTTACTTCGACTTTGAGAGTAAAGTGAGGATGAGAGTGAGTGACGACTGTAAATTTGGGCCTTAGGGCCAAATTCACAGTCATGACTCACCCTCACCTCATCCTCACCTCACACTCAAAGTCGAAGTAACTAAGGCAACTAACTCAAATTGTACACATATTTGAGTTAGTTGCCTTAGTTACTTCGTTTTTGAGCGTAAGTTGAGAATGAAATGAGGATGAGTCACGACTATGAATTTGGCCCTAAGTATTACAAATTTTTAATGTAGCTAACAAGAAAAACACTGGAAACAAAACAAAAATATAAAAAAAAATTACACTTATGGTTTGTAAAAAGCTCCGTTGCCAATAGGAACGGTCTTCAATTGTTCATTATCAGTCACTAAATGACGTTGTTAAACCCCAAGTTTTTACCGATCGTAGAAAATAGTGTATTGTGTAACGAGTGTGTAAAGATGCCTTTTTTAAACGAGTGTGGGGTTCGTGACACGAGTCGTAGGCGAGGGATGCAACCACACCAGAGTAAAAAAGGCTTCATACATGTGTTGCACACCATACGTTTTCTATAACCTTATATTTAAAAAAATAATTAAGGAAAAATACTGTTATCTCAAAATAAACAATTGTTATGAATAATCAAACAAACATTATTTACTACTTTTATTTGAAGCATTTTTGTTTAAAACAATTTAAAAACGTTTGATAAATAATAAAGGTTCAACATAAAGCGAAATTTATTTTTTTATACAAGAATAATCGATATGAATTTTAAATAATTTTGGAATATTTGCATAGTATATTATCGGTTGTCAAATATTTTTAAATAATTTTAAAGAAACATACTTCAAATAAAAATTATAGAGAACTAAATTTTCTACGACTTTTATTTGACACATTTTTTTGAAAAATAATAGAATGTCAAACATTCACGATAAAAGTGTACAATTAATAAATGATTAAATAACTTTTTCTACGGTCTTGTTGAAAAGTCAACATATCAACATTCAAAATAAGTGTGGAAAGCATCTTTTAGCAACACTCAGTTCGGCGAAATCGTTTATGATGTTGTTTCCAAGACAACCATTGTTGAACAAACTTTTTTTTAACTAATTAATGTGAAATATAACAGTAAATGACATGTCATATATCTATTCAAATATTGATTTTAAGAAAAAATAAACGAGCAACTAAAAAGGCATATATCTTAACAATTAAGTCCGCTTAATAAAACAAATAAATTTATTTATTTATTTCATGATCCTTGCAGAAATACAGAAAGTGATATTTCTCATCCCTAGGAAAGAAAGTTAATTTTTCTTCCCTAACGAAAGAAAGTAAAATCACATTAATGTAACCTTCTCTTAAATAATATTTTGAACAACTTCATCAGAAAATAAAAATCTCTTCTTTGAATTAAAAAGAAAGTGACACTTTTTCATTATTAGGGTAGAAAGTGAATTTTTCTTTACTAGGGAATGAAAATATAGCTAGTATTATGGGAACTGAAAAATAACGATAGTATTTCAAATTAGTGACATCCAGATGTCATATATCAAGAGAATAATAAATTTTATCTAAATTTCTAATTTATGTTTGAAAATATTACGTTCTGATACGAGTATTGGAAAAATATGTATAGTTTATACATCTTCGGGATGAAACGTCTCACTTTCTTCCCTTGCATACAATAGTTATTTGTGTATCTAGAGCAGAAAGTAGTGTATTACTGCTCTTGGATGCGTGAGCGGTAAGAATACTTTCTGTTCGAGGTGCACACAATACTTTTTCTTCGGCCATTTAGCTTGACAGAATTTAAAATAATTTTAGACAGTTTTTCTGTTTGGAAATTCGAGCGACAGTTTTCATGTAACCATGGATACGATGATACATGAGCTGTATTCCATTTGCCACTTGGTTCAGTTAAATCAGTTCAGATAAATTAGACAACGTGACTAAATGATCTGAATTAAGCAAAATTATTGAAATGAATTACTTGAAAGTAAAATAGTAACAGTAATTCTAGTAAATAAAGTCAACGAAGTACTCTAGCGAAATAAATATATGATCTGGTTCAGTAAATGTAAGTTAGATCTGATCCAAATGGCAAATGGAATACGCATATTGTTACAATAGGATGCGGGCACTCACGTGACAATGTGACGTAAAAACAGCTGTTTGGGCTGCGATCACTGCGCCACCTACAAAATGAACTATTTATTTTGGGACGAGAAAAGAACAGTTCTTTTCAAATCTCGTCACGAAAAAATTGTTCATTTTGTAGGCGGCGCAGTGATCGCAGCCCAAACAGCTGTTTTTACGTCACAAAACGTCACATTGTCACGTGACTGCCCGCATCCTATACCGCTCGACAAGTGGCAAATGTTCACTCACTGCTTTCAACTATTTTCTGCTCGGTCATAGGAAAAACAACTATTGTACTCTTGTGCTTTTAAAAATGATATCTATTCTACCTCTACATAGTTTTAAAACAATATTTCACTCCTAATTTCTATAAATTATTTCGTGTTTGCTTTCAAGTAAGCTTTGTGTATAGCTATACTCGTATGTACCTAGGTATATATTAGTACAAATCATCATATGCCCATATAAAATTTAGGTCGTTTCTGTGTGCGTGTCTGTTCATTGATCGTGTATATCACCCCCTGGCCCTTTCCACCCTTCTGTCAACCCTTACACATATATACATACATACGTAGAAACCACAGCGGTTCCATGGTCCACTAGTACTACATATTGATTAATATCTGTGTGTGTGAATTTGTCAATGTGTGGGTGCGTGTTATGTATGTCTTTGTTCGAGCTTATATCCACTCAATACCGTTTTATATGTTATGTAATAGATTATCTGATGTAACTAGATCGAGAATTATACAAAACTTGTTGATTATAGCGTAGAATAAAATATATCTAAGTAATATGGAAATAGTACGCTTAATAACGATATAAATAAAATATAATCATGCTTTTTTGTTCATTCCAGGATGTGGAAATTATTTGATACAAATTTACATCTCGGTAGATAAAACATTATTATTCATTTGTTTCTTTGCACAACAGGAACTTAACAATACTAGGGACTTTTGTGTAAAACAACAAATTTGCAGAAAGAGCAAGGTGACACCATGTCGAGTCGATCAACTGCTTTCTCCTTTCAACACTTCTCCCCTCAGATCCCATCATTTGCTTGACGTTTAACATTTGGATAACGTCAAACTGTAAAGCTATACCATATTCGCTACATAACAGATTATTCAATACTATTTTACGCACCAGATGGCAACCGAAAAATTTGAATTGTATAAGTCCCTATTACAGTAGCTTAGTGGTTCAGTGGTATGGAGTCGGCCTGTGGATTTGAGAACCCGGGTTCGATTTCCATAACTGACAAACTATTTTCAATACATTAAAACTACCCCTATGGCTCCCCCTCCACTAACATTCTTGAGGGGGCGTGACTTGACGACTTTCACGCGCAAAATATATCACTTTCCACGATCTGCTACGGCAGAGTGCCACACCTAGTAATGGGTAGAAGGCGTGATGATTATTTATTTTAGTTGTGCAGTAGCTTTTAATAAAATCCGAATTGTTTAGACACAATTGTACTTTTTTGGACATAAGTTGAAGTGAGATTTGAACACACGATCTCTTGCTCTGTGTTATGCACTGGACTACGGTTGTCTGTATATTAACCAGTTGACTAAACATATAAATATTTTACTATATTTTTGATCTTAAAAATAATTTAGTAACATTCAACTATTTAGTTACAGTTAATCAAATATTTGACGATTGTTAGTGAACTGTTAGTTAGTCGTTCTCAATTGATGTTTATACTAGCGGTTAATATTTTTATAGTTTGATAAGTATTTGAAGTAAATATGACCATATTTACATATTACGTGATTTCATTTTTAATACTTCTTAAATAATAAATAAACAAATATAAATATATCATCACGCCTTCTATCCATTACTGGGTGTGGCACTCTGCCGAAGCAGATCTCGGTAAGTGGTATATTTATGCGCGTGAAGTGCGGTTACCAGCCATCAAATCACAGCCCCTAAAGATGTTAGTGGAAGGGGAGCTACAGGGGTAATTTTAATATGGTGAAATTGTTTGTCGGCTGTGGGAATCGAATTCAACCTGGGCCTTTTGAAATCCAGTCAACTAATATTGTACTAACTAATTCAAATCTGATGTTACTTCAATTTTTCTTTCTATTTTTGTTATTAATTACTAAATTACTTAATTAATGTCATATATTTTATGTATCAAAGGTAACTTCGATCCCATGACTTCTTCATATACAGAAAGGCATGATATTTAATTAGTATTTACTTTGGCGAAATGCCACACCAAGTAATGGGTAAAAGGTGTGATGATATGTTTGTATTTATTGTATTGTAATTAAAAATTAACATATTTTGTTTATTTAACATCATTTATACAATTTTTACTATTTTAGTAATACGTGGCCAGTATTTTTATGCACCACAGTACATTTTAGATATGCATATACGAGTAATGCATAATATGTGGTGTTTTTATGAACATGCTTTTTTAATGTATTTATGTGCAACATGTACAACAAAAGCGTGTTAAAAATGCGTGAAAAAATTCGCTTTTTCCTGTTTTACATGATACATGAGATCATTTCAATCTTAATAAATACTTCATACGAGTACGGTACATACAAAATATTATAAAAAATTAAATAAATAAATATATTATCACGCCTTTCACTCATTTCTGGGTATGACACAGTGACAGATCTCATTAAGTATAGATTATGAGAATCGAACTCGGGTTCTCATATCCGCAGTCTGACTCGATACTACTGAGTCACGTATATACGAGTAATATTATTATACTAGAAGATATTTCATGATTTAATAATTTACCAAGTATATGTAGGAACCGATAGAATCACGAATTCGTATGAAAATGAACCAATGAAATAAAACCTATTATGATAGTTTTTCACTAGTGAAATTAATAAGTGATAATTTTTCACTGTAATTAAATCTCTTTGAAAATAAATAAATATATCATCACGCATTCTACCCATTACTGGGCGTGGCACTCTGCCGAAGCAGATCTCGGTAAGTGATATATTTTGCGCGTGAAATGCGGTTACCAGTCGTCAAATCACGGCCCCCAAAGATGTTAGTGGTGGAGGAACCACAGGGGTAGTTTTTGAAATTATGAAAATTGTTTGTCGCCTGTGGGAATCGAACCAGGGTTCTCAGGATCCACAGGCCGACTTCATACCAATAAAATAATAGTATATTACATAATAATTCAGGACAGTGATATTTTACTTGACGAAGCGGTTGTTTGAAATACAAGGCCGCAAGTAAAATCTTTACCAGACTGTTTTGTAATTTACCAGACTGTTATTTTTGTTGTAACCTTAAATACATACTTTACTTGACTGTTTTGGTAAGATCTACTTTCCATTCTAAAATTGGTCAGGAAAGTTGGTACTTTCTTGCCTGTTTCAGAAAAATGCTACTTTCATAAACGCTAATTGAAAAAATCTGTCCAAATCGCAAATCTTGTTCATTATTTTTACTTGTTAAATTCTCACGCAAAATATAACTCATATGCTGGGTTGCAAGAAAAAAATAAAGAGCTCTTTAGTTAAAGAATTGTTTATCTAGCAACAGTATCAATAGCGATTTTCTGAAATTTATTGAACCGTTAGTTGCTAATGAACCAATAAAACTTTCATGCAACCCAGCAATAATAAGATAATTGTCAGATAATATTTTGACATTAACTAAAATTAATAAAATATAAATAAATATATCATCACACCTTTTACCCATTCCTAAATGTGGTGTTCTGCCGTAGCAGATCTCGGTAAGTGATATATTTTGCGCGTGAAGTGCGGTTACCAGCCGTCAAATCACGGCTCTCAAAGATGTTAGTGGTGGAGAAGCCACAGGGGTAGTTTTAATGTGATGAAAATTGTTTGTATGTTTTAATTTAGTTGGTGCATAATTGCAGCATGACTTCTAAATTTTATATTTTCATTTTAGTATCCTTTTAAATTTAGTTTCCTATTTTGAAAGCAGCGAACAGTCATTGTGTAACAGAAGTAAAAATATTACAAAATTCCAACCGGCTTTATTCTCCGGAAATGTATATATAATAAAATTAGATCAACTTTAATAATAGTCCAACTTCAAACTTAGCTACAGCGTTGCAAGATACAGCACATGGTTGCCAAATATAAACAGTAACCACCGTAAAATCTCGCGAACCAATAACAAAACAAGAATATCGGAACACCCAAAAATAACACGCAAAATACAAACACGAAAAGCGATATCACAAATATTCGTGGCTGTGTATTGGGGTATCATCTACATGGATAAATTCAGGTGGAGATAGACAGGCAATTGTTTGAGCACAATGCGTTGTTGATATATTGTGGGGGGCAATTCATTGTATGGCGTACTTGATCTATGTTTATGCTACGTTATGTATTATGCTATTGAAGTGGTCTGTTGTATTGTAATAATAGAAGGATTTATATTGAAATGCGTGATTTCATTGATGAATTTCAATAAAGTAATATTTTTTGTATTAATATCAATCTGATAAGAATAAATAGGAACGTGAGAACGGATAAATCTTCTATATTAATACTTTTGGAGGTCGTGATTTGACAGATGGTTTCCATATTAGTTATTTGTATATCAAGAAAAGAAAGTGAGACTTTATTCTGAAGGTTCCATTTCATTTCCCAAGCCGAGGGCGAAAAATACGAGGTTTGCGTATGATTTCTTTACTACCCTATCAGAGATGTGAAAAAAAGTTATTTGTATATCAAGGAAAGAAAATGGCACTTTCTTCACGAGGTAAACTGATATTCTTTATCACCATCCCATCAGCCGTAGAAGACTCGGTAAGTAACATATTTATGCGCGTGAAGTGCAGTTACCACCCGTTAAATAACGGCCTCCAAAGATGTTAGTAGTGGGGGAGCCACAGGGGTAATTTTTAATTTGGTGAAAATGTTTGTCGACTGTGGGAATCGAAGCGGGATTCTCAGGATCCACAGGCGGTCTCGATACCATTGAACTATTACCCCACTATAATAAATTAAAAATAAATGCATATATTACCCATTACTGAGTGTGGCACTCTGCCGTGGCAGACTCGGTAAGTAACATATTTATGCGCATGAAGTGCAGTTACTACCCGTTAAATCACGGCCTCCAAAGATGTTAGTAGTGGGGGAGCCACAGGGGTAATTTTTAATTTGATGAAAATGTTTGTCGACTGTGGGGATCGAAGCGGGGTTCTCAGGATCCACAGGCGGACTCGATACCATTGAACTATTACCCCACTATAATAAATTAAAAATAAATGCATATATTACCCATTACTGAGTGTGGCACTCTGCCGTGGCAGACTCGGTAAATAACATATTTATGCGCATGAAGTGCAGTTACTACCCGTTAAATCACGGCCTCCAAAGATGTTAGTAGTGGGGGAGCCACAGGGGTAATTTTTAATTTGATGAAAATGTTTGTCGACTGTGGGGATCGAAGCGGGGTTCTCAGGATCCACAGGCGGACTCGATACCATTGAACCATTACCCCACTATAATAAATTAAAAATAAATGCATATATCATCACGCCTTTTACCCATTACTGAGTGTGGCACTCTGCCGTGGCAGACTCGGTAAGTAACATATTTATGCGCATGAAGTGCAGTTACTACCCGTTAAATCACGGCCTCCAAAGATGTTAGTAGTGGGGGAGCCACAGGGGTAATTTTTAATTTGATGAAAATGTTTGTCGACTGTGGGGATCGAAGCGGGGTTCTCAGGATCCACAGGCGGACTCGATACCATTGAACTATTACCCCACTATAATAAATTAAAAATAAATGCATATATTACCCATTACTGAGTGTGGCACTCTGCCGTGGCAGACTCGGTAAGTAACATATTTATGCGCATGAAGTGCAGTTACTACCCGTTAAATCACGGCCTCCAAAGATGTTAGTAGTGGGGGAGCCACAGGGGTAATTTTTAATTTGATGAAAATGTTTGTCGACTGTGGGGATCGAAGCGGGGTTCTCAGGATCCACAGGCGGACTCGATACCATTGAACCATTACCCCACTATAATAAATTAAAAATAAATGCATATATCATCACGCCTTTTACCCATTACTGAGTGTGGCACTCTGCCGTGGCAGACTCGGTAAGTAACATATTTATGCGCATGAAGTGCAGTTACTACCCGTTAAATCACGGCCTCCAAAGATGTTAGTAGTGGGGGAGCCACAGGGGTAATTTTTAATTTGATGAAAATGTTTGTCGACTGTGGGGATCGAAGCGGGGTTCTCAGGATCCACAGGCGGACTCGATACCATTGAACCATTACCCCACTATAATAAATTAAAAATAAATGCATATATCATCACGCCTTTTACCCATTACTGAGTGTGGCACTCTGCCGTGGCAGACTCGGTAAGTAACATATTTATGCGCATGAAGTGCAGTTACTACCCGTTAAATCACGGCCTCCAAAGATGTTAGTAGTGGGGGAGCCACAGGGGTAATTTTTAATTTGATGAAAATGTTTGTCGACTGTGGGGATCGAAGCGGGGTTCTCAGGATCCACAGGCGGACTCGATACCATTGAACCATTACCCCACTATAATAAATTAAAAATAAATGCATATATCATCACGCCTTTTACCCATTACTGAGTGTGGCACTCTGCCGTGGCAGACTCGGTAAGTAACATATTTATGCGCATGAAGTGCAGTTACTACCCGTTAAATCACGGCCTCCAAAGATGTTAGTAGTGGGGGAGCCACAGGGGTAATTTTTAATTTGGTGAAAATGTTTGTCGACTGTGGGGATCGAACCAGGGTTCTCAGGATCTACAGGCCGACTCGATACCACTGAGCCATTACCCCACTATAATAAATAAAAAATAATGGCATATATCATCACGCCTTTTACCCATTACTGAGTGTGGCACTCTGCCATGACAGTAAGTAACATATTTATGCGCGTGAAGTGCAGTTACCATCCGTCGAATCACGACCCCAAAATATGTTAGTGGAGGAGAAGCCACAGGGGTAATTTTAAGTGCCAAAAATTGTCGGCTGTAGAAATCGAACCGAGGTTCATAATAATAAATATAAACAAAGAATAAAAAATCGCTGATAATAATCAGAATATCTCTAGTAAAAAATAATAAATGTGCGAAAGAACTGTTGTCCTTAAAGCGGAAAATGAATAAAAACATCTTGCGTAAACATTTTGATATATGAGCGCATGACATGAAAATATCAGTTGGAACATAAATCTTCATTTCTAGCTGAGAATGTCCGCGGTACATTCTTACAAATGACGAGCTCGGCCTAAACCAAGCGCATGAATGGACGCTACATTTTCTTCCTTGGCAAAAGGATAACAGAAATCTTATTAACTGCCTACAAAAGTTTTTTTTAGGACTAAACAAAGTGACACAACTGCTACTAGTTTTCTTTTTATGATTTAAGGGTTGAAAATATTAAATATGTGATGATATATGTGACCAAGAGGTGGATCCACCATGTGTCGACATTTTTATATATTTTTCTGGCGTTTCTAGGAAATAAAGATGGTATATTCAAAGTCAGATCTTAAGATTTAATATCGTTTTTACTTGGTGGATTTTATACATATTTCATTTTTTATTTCAAAATTGTCTACTTCATTTATGTCACCGGTAAAGTGAGAAATGCAGTATTAGATCAATCAAATTTTGGTAAAAATAAAAATGTCTTTTTATTTATTTTATATTTTTATCGAGTAATGGCTCAGTGGTATCAAGTTGGCCTGCGGATTCTAAGAACCCTGGTTCGATCCCAACAACCGACAAAACATTTTCACTAATTTAAAAATTACCCCTGTGGCTCCCTCAACCACTAACATCTTTGGAGGCCGTGATTTGATGGCTGGTAACCGCACTTCACGCTCATAAATATATCACTTACCGAGATCTGCTACGGCAGAGTGCCACACCCAGTAATGGGTAAAATGCGTGATGATATATTTATTTATATTTTTGACTACTTAGAGTCAAGAACGGAGTTCAACCTATAATTGTTCTGCCAACTAACCCTTGTAATTATATCACAAACATCTATACCCTGCGCGGGATTCGATCCCGCGACCTACGGCGTGGAATGTCAAGCAACTGCTCGCCACTAGTTCGACTACCGCGGCCGGTAATGTAAAGGTTGTGAGGAACGTGCATTTTACAAACATAGGGTTTGTTAGTTTAAAACGTAAGCGAAGCGAGCCTTGCCAAAAATATTTAATATGTAAATAAATGTATGAAATTCAAAATAACTTGAGCTAAAATCGAGTATAACGACTTGTGTGTGTGTGGAGCATGTGTGTTTTAGGCTTATTTGTTTGCCGGAAGTGCGTACGAAGCGAGCCTCGCCAAAAATACATTCTGGTGTAAAAAATAACTGGTAACAAATTTTTACATTTGGTTCATTAGTGGATGTGACCCTCTGACGTATCAGATCTCAGTAGGTAAGTGATATATTTACGCCCATGAAGTGCGGTTACCAGCCGTCAAATCACAGCTCCTAAATTCGTGAAGGGAGAGCCACAATTTTAATATGGTGAAAATTGTTTATCGGCTGTGGAAATCGAACTCGTATTCTCAAATCCATAGTTCAATTCAATATTTATTTCCCATAATTTTTTTTATTATTAAATTTAATCGAAATTTTGAAATCATTTTGCACTAAATTTAATGTCATCTGATTGATTACAATACTTTCAGCATGGTACAGTAATGTTTAATTTATAAAATAACAATCATATTTATGGGGTGGCTAGCTCAGTGGTATGAAGTCGGCCTGTGGATCCTGAGGACCCTGGTTCGATTGCCACAAACGACAAACAATTTTCATAATATCAAAAGCTACCCCTGTGGCTCCTCCACCACTAACACCTTTAGAGGCCGTGATTTGACGACTGGTAACCGCACTTTACGCGCAAAATATATCACTTACCGAGATCTGCTCCGGCAAAGTGCCACACCAAGTAATGGGTAGAAGGCGTGATGATATATTTATTTATTTTATTTTTACAATAATATTTTATTCAATTCAGGCCAAGTATTCAAGTGGCAACTTCGGATGTAAGTTTCTCCTTAACACGAAATTATTTTTGACGTCATAAAAATGAACTATCAGGCTCTGCAATTGCATAACTATCTTGCGTAAAAAAGTGAAGCAAAATGAAAATAATAATATAATACAAATTAGGAATCTAATTAAATTAACATTAGTTCAAAAAACTAAAACATACACTATAATTTTATGTATAAAAACAGAAAACAATAAAATTTTCTATTAATATCAATAACATTTGTTTAAAAACAAAAGAACCGATAAAACATTAAAGTGAAGGCGGGCAATTAAAATAGTGACATTATTTACAATTCCTGATAAAATTCCAATTTTTTGTAGTAGTCAGTTGTCAAATAGCAGTCACGCAAAACAATCGCGTGCTTTTTAGCACAAAACAATTTGTAAATCCACGCAAAAATAAAACTATCAACTAGCCGTCAATTTATGAACACTATCGCAACTGTGAATGGCGCGGACAGAACACAGCGATTCTATTGGCTGCCGTGTCACGTGACAATGTCACGACATGTTTTGATGTCATGTAGCTGGTAGCTGTTCTTGTCATTTATAATTTATGAAAGAAAGGTGGACGAAAGAGAAAAGAAAATTGATTATTTGTTTTCCACACGGAAGGAGATAATTAGTTACTTTTGTAAATAAATGTCGTCTTTGGGTAATGGACGTTGTTATGTTGTTAAAATTGAATTATTTTACCGATTTGTCATATTTACACACTATAATTTTATTAGTTTCTCTGATTCATATCACAAAAATATACTTCATAGAATCTGTTTCAAAAAATGTGCGTCTTTTTTTCAAGTTAAACGTTATCAAAAATGGATCAAACGTCAACTAATGGTGGAATTATGTGAAAATCCATTAGTTTTATAGATCCGTAAATCTGTAAATAACGAACAAAATCGCAACGAAACTTAAGACCTTATAAAATATGTTTTACTTATCAACAAATATTGATGTGATTTTGTTCATTATTTACACATTTACGGATCTATAAACTTACAGATTTATCACACAATTCCACCATTTACTGTTTAACACTTTTATTTGACATATTTTTCTGTAATACAGAGTGATCAAAAGGAATTGTTACAGTTGACAACAAAAAAAAACTATTTGAAATTGGTAAGCCTGATACATAAATTCATTTCCTGTTTTTGACAGTGACATTTAAAATTTAAATTTGAGTACATTTATTATTACATTTATTTCTAAAGTATTTCTATTACTTAAAAAGTCAAAATTCTATTAGCTGCCAGACTCCTGACATAACCTATTTGTATTTATTAGAAATGTCAAATAGCATTTCCGTCTTTATCTGACGTTGTGCCAACTGTGGAATAAAAAGATCTCTGGAATTGTATTGCCAACTATAACAATTCCTTTTGATCACCCTGTAGTTATTTGCGTAGGCCGTAAAATGAGTGATGGCGTATTGATAAACGAACTTGTCCGAGGAGGAGATATGATGCGGGCACTCACGTGACAATGTGGCGTTTAGTGACGTAAAAACAGCTCTTTGGGCTGCGATCACTGCGCCACTTACAAAATTAACTATTTTCTTGGAACGAGATTTGAAAAGAACGAATCATTTCAGATCTCGTCCAAAAAAAATAGTTAACTTTGTAGATGGCGCAGTGATCGCAGCCCAAACAGCTGTTTTTACGTCACAAAACGTCACATTGTCACGTGAGTGCCCGCATCCTATTCTGACAATACCAAACAACATTTCACCGACGAGGTGTACACAATATTTATGACAATGTTTGGCGTCCACTTTATTGGACTAGTGCGTCCACATAATTTTTATAGCTAATTAATTATTTAATTATAAAATTTCTTTTACCTTTTTAACAAATTTGACAGTTTTATAATTATAAATAACATAGTTGAACAAAAGCAACAACAAAATATATTTGCAGATAAAATGAAGTGTTTCCTATTAACAGATTTTAAGGTGGAAAGTAAACATAACCTTGTTTGACATTTATTTCTAACAAATATTAGATGTTTTAGCAGTTTTAGTCTTGCTAGAACAATGCTCAATAAAACTATTTTTACGGCCGTCACTAATAGCAACGTAAAATAATATAGTACTAGAAAAAAACTACCTGGATAAAATCGCGTGAATTTGACAGTTGAATAAAAATTATATAAAAACGTTTAAAAGCGGCAAAGCCAGATGTATCGAGATATTTTGAAAACTATGGAAGAAAAATTATGAAATATTAAATAGTATTAATCAAGCACAATAATTATTGTTAATAATATACACATAATATGAAATAATTAAAGAACCAATATAACAAGTAACTTGCAGTTAATTAATAAATCAATTAAACTAATCTTAATCATAATTAAATAATTATTACAGTTGAAACAGTTAGGAAAATATTCACATACATAACATTAAACAAGGTAGCAATGAAACCTTGAAACATTCATTGAACAGTTATTCATTTGGTTCTTCCTGCAATTAATCTTCGTCAAACATCCATATTCATTATTTCTTTGTATACAAGTTTGCCTGATCTTTCGTAATAAACCTTCAATCATTTATTTCAAGTCATCTATGCAATCTTTCACCCTCAATTTCACCAATCTTTCGTTCGACATACGTTCCACATGTCAAAACAATCTCAGTTGATACACTCCCAGGGACTCTTCGAACATTATTTTAAATTATTTTACAAATATCCATAAAAGAGCAATAATACTGTTTTCTCTGTTTCGGCATTAGAATAACATACTCGCACGCATATTGATGCCAGAAAGAGCTTCATTCTTAAACGATTTTTAGTGATATATTGTTATCATAGATTGGTATAATTGCATTCAATACACAAAATATCTAAGCAATGGACAAAATAAAAAACATCTTATACAAATATCTAGACAACGGACAAAATCAATCGTAAATCACTGTCACCAACTTAACTATTCTAAATATTTCCCTTAAGATGGTTCTATCATGACAGTCTCATACAAAAGTAAGGTGTTGAATAATGGCATTATTATAACAACAGAAAACTGATTGGCCTAAAAGTATTGAATAATAAACCATATTATCTATCTAGAAACTTACATTTAATTTATGTATTATTTAATAATTGTGAAAACATTAATTTTTATTCCCTTGGGAAAAAAAGTAAACATTATTACATAACACATATAAAACAACAGTATAATTTGACATTAGTGTCATTCAGGTGACATTTGTCACGAGAATAATAAATTTTATCTAAATTTCTAATTTATTTATACAAAATTTAGTTTAGGGTATGTATACTTCGTGAAGAAAGTTTCATTATTCCCTTAGGTGCTTTATAAACGTTAGCTTCGGGAATAAATGTTTCACTTTCTTCCCATAATATACAAAATATATTTTATTTAGATTAGTGTTGATACAATTGTCACATTTTGTAATAGGTAGCTCTGGTAAAATTTTTCCTAATAATCGTTTGGCAGATCAAGTGGTCGTGGTATCCACCTGTTCACGGTCATCACATCCCATCCAAGCACGTGATCACGTGAACGTGAACAGTGAGCACCCAACCATCACAACTGTGACGAAACCAAGCTAATCGTGTGCAAAACACGGAACAAATTACACTATCGCACCACGGTTTTTATTTATACAATGGCTGATGGACCACCGAAAAAGATTTCACATTGTAGGTGACAACATGACAACTACATCTGAGGTACAAATCGTTTCTTTGACAAAAAAGATAATGAAAATTAAGACGTCTGGTTGAATCTAAAAACACCATTAAAAAAAATCTTTTACTCAAATTGGAACGGTCAAAGATTGTTGTGTGGTTGTATAAGACTTATTTGATTCTGCTTGGTTGACCAAAATATCAAAATGAAGACATTACTTACTTTTCTATTTTATAAGAAGTATACAACATAATTATAATTAATTTGTACTAACAGAAGCAAGAAATTAGGAGGATAAAATTTAAGGTAGTACTAGTGTGACAGTGGCGCCATCGGTTGTCGAGTGGCGAAACTGACGCTAAAAAAATATAAAAATTTAATAAAATAAGTGTTTTATACCTATTATGATTTGAATATTATGAATTGTTAACAGGTTGTTGGTCTAGTGAATTTTCAAATACCATACCACCGTGTGGTATTGCCATTATAAATGGGATTCTTAATTTTTCGTTAAAAACAAGGCTTTGCATGGCTATATATCCATTACTAAACGATAAAAAACTTTCTCCTTCTGATACAATATACATGGATAGTTCTAGAACATCATACTAGTTTTTCAAATGAAACTGCAAAATTTTAGAGGTACACAAACCAAATATGTGCGATTCTGAGTGATGATCGCCATAAGCCCCGTGTATAAGAACTCAACTTTACAAGCGAACATATTTGTTCACAGACGATGAATGTGTTTCATATTTTAACAGGATGCGTATGACTATCCAATGTTTACGTTCGCCAAATTTCATTCAGATCTGCAACTTTTTTTTTCACGCTAGTAGTACCTTAAGTATGATTTTCTTTGAAAAAAATTAAAAAAAATATTCAAAAATATTGAAACCGTAACGTCCTAATGTCCTAAATAACAGCACACAAATCTTATGAAAGTGTTCCTGTCTTAGTTTCAAATTTTGCCATTAGATTCGCATTCTTACAGAGATATTCCAATGAAGTAATCATTAAAAATAAGAATTGTCATTAACAAATAATGATCGAGTTACAGAATAATACTGGATTGCAAGAAAAAATAAAGAGCTCTTTAGTTATTTTTTTTTTTATCTAGCAACAGTATCAGTATTAATAGCGATTTTCTGAAATTTATTGAACGGTTAGTTGCTAATGAAACGTTAAAACTCAGCATATATTAAACAAAATCACAAAATTTAGTACCGCACTACCAAAAACACAATAATATGGTATATTACGTACCATAAACTGTAAGTGACAGTTTTCAGGCCAAGAAAGTAGTTTCCTAAACATTCGCGACCTAAAAAAATTACTTACAGTTCGAAGTTAATAAGCTATTTTTACAATACTTACATAAATAGAAGAAAAATCAAAATAGGTTTCTACATTAACAGCTGTCAAATTGTTGTCAAAATAAACAGAACCTTGATATGTAATATTTACTTACAGTCCACGGTGGACAATAAGTAAATATTACAGTCCTAATAAAACCATGGAAACCACTGTGCAATAAAAGTTCCATTTACTGTGTTTAAATTTTGTCATTAATAGGTTAACTTACAGTACAAGTATTGTAAAAAATTAAATAAATAAATATATCATCACGCCTTTTACCCATAACTAGGTGTAGCACTCTACCATAACAGATCCCGTTAATTGATGCGAAATACAGTTACCAACCGTCAAATCACGGCATTCAAAGATGTTAATAAGAAGGGAAGCCACAAGGGTGATTTTAATGTTGTGAAAATAGTTTGTCAGCTATGGAATTTGAAGCCAGGTTCTCAAATCCACAAGCCGACTCGATACCACTGAACACTATTATAAACTATAAAATGAAATTGTAACATTCATATAAAGTATAACTGCATTTGCAGATACTAGAAACAATCGTGTTAGTGCAGTAAATGAACACTAACACTTATACGACTACCAAGGCGTTTAGTTAGTGTCCTTGTGTTATTGTGTAAGGATAACATTATCCTAATTATGCACAGAGAATGCTTCGAAACAATTCACTATCATACAATAAGCAAGATATAACCAACAGATAAAACATTTGAACACTAGACAATCTATCTGTTTCTATTTTGTACTACATAGTACTCTACTACTAGAATACAAATCATTGCTTTGTACTACAACATTTAATATCACTGGGATTCTATTACATACTATACGATTCTGATCTTTTCAGACTGAAAACTCATGTTGAGAGATGGATATAAATTGTTAGGCTATGTTGCGTATTTTATAGTTATCTTCACACTTGTTCACATAATGCCAATGGCACACTGGTCGAGGAGCATGAATGAGCGTCGAGGAACTCATCGATGAAACAACAGAACGCACCCATCATCGATGAAAAATAGATGCGCCTCTATTTCCATGGAGGAGTTCCTCAATGAAATGATTGTGTCTCATTTCACACGTATTATTGTGTCTCATTTCATGTTAGCGTGGGCTGTCATTTTGGTTTTGCTTTGTGCTATTTTTTCGTGTTTGTTTATTTTATCAGTCAGGGTGCGTTCTGTTGTTTCATCGATGAGTTCCTCGACGCTCATTCATGTTCCTCGACCAGTGTGCCATTGGCATTAGTAACACTATCGTAAATATTGCCAAAGAAATGCTTACCTTAAACATTTGGTATCATATTTTCTGCTATCAACATAATATACATAATAAATAAATATATCATCACGCCTTCTACCCATTACTGGATGTGGCACTCTGCCGAAGCAGATATCGGTAAATGATATAATTTTGCGCGTGAAGTGTGTTTACCAGCCGTCAAATCAACGCCCTCATAGATGTTAGTGGAGGGGGAGCCACAGGAGTAGTATTCACTTGAGTATTCGCCAGCGGCGTTTGCATGCTAGTGGAACGGCAAAATTCGCGGTCGTGGTCGCGAGCGTTGTGGGCGCCAAGTGGAACGCACTCAACACTATGCCACCTACTCCAAAATAATATCTAAATTTTAGAAACATATTTTTTTTTCTATATAATGGGGTAATGGCTCAGTGGTATCGAGTCAGTCTGTGGATCCTGAGAACCCTGGTTCAATCCCCACAGCCGACAAACATTTTCACCTAATTAAAATTACCCCTGTGGCTCTCCCACTACTAACATCTTTGGGGGCCGTGATTTGACAGCTAGTAACCGCACTTCACGCGCATAAGTATATCACTTACCGAGATCTGCTTCGGCAGAGTGCCACACCCAGTAATGGGTAAAAGGCGTGATGATATATTTATTTTTTATATTTGAAATGAATTTGATAAATAATTTAGTTTTCCATATCTTTTATTTCAACTTTTTTTTCTTTAAAAGAATTTAGAAATGTTTGATAGGGGAAAATGTGTGACGTCATATGTTCAAGATAGTTTGAAAATACTGTGGGTATTTATGTGGTTTGATTAAAATAAAATAGTTTTAATGAGATGATGCGTAGGCGTATTTATTGGAAATGTTGATAGGTTTTGCAAAATCAATCGTGGGTCGTTGAAATTGTTATCGGAATTATTTTTATAGTATAGTAATCACAGAAATTATACTTTTTAATTCAAACTTTCTATCAGTTTAATAATGCAGTAGTAAATATAGTTCGAGAAATAGGAAAAACAAACATAATATATTTTATGCACAACTGGTCCGAAATTAATGTAGTTTAGTCTTAAAAACCGGGCTTAATCATTTCTTTTTGGCCCTAGGGCCATAAAAAATAATTCCTATGGATACATAATTAAAATGACAATTTTTGTTTATTATGAATTCATGATTCTGCAAAATGTAATTTTGACATGTAACCTATTTACATATTTTAATCTTTTAAACATAAAATTAAATGTTATTTTGTTGTGCATAAAATATTGTATATACCACGGGTGAAATTAGCGTTTCTGACCCTGAGCATGTTATTAGCTCTAAGTACTTTGCACCTTATGCTAATAATCATGCCACGGGCCTGAAACGTCTGTTTTCGCCCTTGGTACATAAATAACTATTTCGCGCCTTCGTTCGAGATTGACAGTTTTACATATTTCGTAATCGTTCGGAAATTATGTATTTACTGAACGCCGTTTGGTAAAAACTAGGAACTTCATTCACCACCACAAAAAATATTGTGTATCACGTCTAGAAACTGTTTTGCGAGTACTCGCAATTTGCTATCAAAATATGCTCGCTGTCGCAAAAGTAGTTTCAAGCCAAGTGATACAAAGAACTATTTCGCGCCACCAGTAACATAATAAGGTATTCCAATAATACGGCGTTTAATAGTTATTTTTACAACAAGTGCCGAAAAAGGCTCGTTACGTGCAAGTGCAGAATTTAACGCACGAGGCTTGCCGAATGCGGAAATCTGCACGAGCATGTAACCTTTTTCGGCACTAAAATATTAAAATTTATAAAATTTATAAAATTTTAATGATATTACATGAGAACAATGTTTTACGGCGTTGCTATGGTTTGTTTGTTCATTGCTTTCACATTGTTTACGTTATTTAAAAATATTTCACTAACGTCAAGATAATTTCTTCAAAATCATCTTGATTGGAATAGTACAGTGAGTGATTCTTCTTTATCATTAACACCTCCAAAGATAATTGAAGCTCCGGATCATACTATGTTGGATCTATTTTCGACAATGACAATCAACCTGCTGCTGGTACTTCTGAAGCTTCCGAAATTGTTACCAATAATATTACTGGTAATCAATGTTTCTTTAGACACAAAAGTTTCCACTTTACATTATGTCAATATAAGCAACTGTAACAACTGTATTAATAATATACACAAACAATAAATATGCAGTATTTCACTTACTCTTTAAATAAAACAATTTATCGATATATTTTACTTTGTTCGGTTCTTTTTATTAATTGTCTACAGATTAGATATACTGCAAATTAAGGTTACGTTTATAAACGTCAAAATATACTACTGCATATTTACTAGCGCTGGTTCACCGTATCTTCTTCTTCCATAAGCGTCTGTGGTCAAAATATGAAATCCGCGCTCGGCGCGAAATTTAAATCGCTGTCAAAACAATATTCTTTTGACAGTTACGTAATGAAGCACTTTCCGCACTAGTGTTTCTTTGCTTTCGGAAACGCACTTGGTCTGCATTCATCTACTTTCCATACGTAACCAAGGCAATTATAGTTACGTAATAACAAAGAAATCGCACAGTTGTAGGAAAAGAAATATTTAACGCATATCAAGGTGTAAAGACGGAAAAAAAAAGAAGCTAAATGTAACATGTCTTATTTTTTCGGCCTTTACATATGAATTTTTTTTGCACATGGAATTCTTTCATTATTTTACTTTAAAATTATATAAAAATTTATTTTTTTGTGTGTTAGTTGACCTGAAGATATCTACTGGCCGAAACGTCGTCCATTTTAAACAATAAAGTTTATGACCACAAAGCCCGTGTCCACTAATTTATTAAAACAATTACCACATAAAAATTTGTCGTGAGTTTTTTACTGTTTTGGTACGTCAAGTGCTTTTATTTCTATTAAAGGATAGTGACAACACTGTGAAGTTACAAAAACAACATTAAAATATTTGAAAACTGAAGTTTATATGATCAAACAAAATACATTTAATGGAACTGGGTATTTTATTAATACATTCAATGTTATTAAATATTATGACTAGTATTCTGAGCTTTCGACTAAAGTGACTAGCTAGTGAATTTCCTTTGACAACGCAGCATTATCTGTCACTTCAGGTAAATAATGCCGGCATATTGTCTACCTATATAAATTTTTTTTTTTTACACATGATGTGCCAGAAAACTTGAAAAAACATGCGTTTTTGGGGCAAAATCAACTAAGAGTGTGGAGGCTTTGAAATTTTTAAGAAGAAGATCTACTGTCACTTTGACGTTTGTCAGTGGACATGTCGCATTTTTAATTATAAATTACATAAATATGAAATATCTGTGAGTAGTTTTGAAATATTGTACACATATTGGGCAAATGAGGGGACGTTTTTATTATAATTACACATTTCAAATATGTATATTTAAAAAGTAAATTTTTAACAGTTCACTGTGAAGTTGGTTTAAACGTCAAATTGACAAGTAATATAAAGTATACAGGTGAACCAAACCAAAATTGTCCTCGGTAAAAATATATAGTAAAACTAAGCAAATATTGTTCACGGCAAAGTACATTAAATACAATTTTATTATTATTTATTTAAATTTATTATCAAAATTCGAAATTTATCGTATAATACGAAAGTTTTGAAGGTCACGCATGTAGAAATACGATTTTTTCAATCAGTAATTGTTTTAGTGAAAGTGCTTCAAAACCTATCGTGTTTGGTATCAAATAAAAGGTCCTTTGAAGGGCTCGCATGCAGAATTCAATTTTTTTCGATGGGCAATTGTTTTAGTTAAAGTACTTCAAAACATATCGTGTTTAGCATCAAATGAAAGGTCTTTTGAAGGGCTCGCGTACAAAATTAAATATTATTCGATCGGCAATTGTTTTAGTAAGAGTGCATCAAAACTTATCGTGTTTGGTATCAAATGAAAGGTTTATTGAAGGGCTCGCGTATAAAATTAAATATTATTCGATCGGCAATTGTTTTAGTAAAAATGCATCAAAACCTACCGTGTTTGGTATCAAATGAAAGGTCTATTGAAGGGCTTGCGTAGAAAATTAAAAAATTATTCGATCGGCAATTGTTTTAGTAAACACGCATCAAAACCTATCGTGTTTGGTATCAAATGAAAGGTCTATAGAAGGGCTCGCGTAGAAAATAAAATATTATTCGATCGGCAATTGTTTTAGTAAAAATGCATAAAAACCTATCGTGTTTGGTATCAAATGAAAGGTCTATTGAAGGGCTCGCGTAGAAAATTAAATATTATTCGATCGGCAATTGTTTTAGTAAAAACGCATCAAAACCTAATAAGTTGATTTATATAGTGTCAATTGTTTTACAGAAGTGAATCCTATTTCAGTGTCCGCGGAGCATAGCATGAAGGCCTGGCAAAGCCAGGCCGATCGCTAGTATAAACCTAAATTTCAACAAGTCGTACATTTACAATAAATAAGATATTTAAAAAGAGCGCAATGTTTATGTAGAGATGCACTAATAAAAGCAAAATATTTTTGTAGTAAATCAAATAAGCAGTCCACGAACTCCGATGAGTTTATGTTTAATGTTCTATGTTATGTCTATGTCTACCTACCTAACGAAAAGGTGATGACAAATTTTATGTCTTCCATAAACAAGTTTATGATGTCCATTATGTGAGAAAATTAATAAAATGTCAAACATTTGAAAAATAAATCATAAATTTTACTTTTAGGAACTGGCTTTAGTTTACAACCAAACCAGCTACGTATATTATAAAAAATTTTAGACAATTTATGAATGGCAATAGAAATCAAATGAGGCAATAAAATTCGTAGTAGGCAATTGTCGCTCATTGGTTGCAATCTGGTTTCACAATCAATTGTTCGCGAGGTCAAACCAAAATAGTTATTTACGCAACTAGTGTTAAAAGTGATACTTTATTGCACAAACCTACGAATGCAATAAAGACACGTTTTACATACACTTTTTTTACAATAGAGTTTTTAACTAATTAAACTCATTTTACTTATTACATTCCAAACATAAAAAAAAACATTTATTTTGTAGGTTATCTAGTTAAGGTTGTTTTATACCAACTCCTTTTTTACGTGCGAAAATAGTATATTATGGAACGACTTTATAATGATAGCTATTTATTAATAGTCATTATACACGAGTTGCATACTCTATTATTTCCACAACCATATCCAACAAAATTATTAAAATAAATGTCAGTCTTGAATGTCAAAAAAAAAACTATTACTATTTTCTTGAGTAAGCTATGGTAACCATGAAAACAGTAAATTCTGTGCTGTTAATAGCTGTATTCCTTTTGCCACTTGGTTCACCTAAATCAGTTCAGATATATTTGACACATGAATAAATGAACTGAATTAAGCAAACTGATGCACTTATTAAGGTGAATTACTTCAAAGTAAAGTACAACCAGTAATTCTAGTACTGGAAATAAAGTCAGCGAAGTAATCTAGCGAAATAAATAAATGATCTAGTTCAGTAAATGTAAGTTAGATCTGATCCAAATAGCAAATGGAATACGCCTAATGGTAAACAATCTGTATCGAAATGAAAATCTGTGACGTAATGAGTGTTATTAAAGTACATACTAATAATACATATTTAATAATTAAAGTGTGAGAGATGAAAAAGTTTTATTGCACACTGTGCAAAAAAAATAATCACTTTTTGCATTAAAAATTAGTATATATGGCTTACTTTTCGCACTATCGCAGAAAACAACAACTTAGTGTATGTAGTTAAGATTCTATAGAGTGATCAGAAGTAGGTGTTTCAGTTGGCAATACATTTCTAGGGATCTTTTTATTCTACAATAGACACAGCGCCAGGTAAAGGCGGAAATACCGTTTAACATGTCTTTTTTATTATAAATACAAACAAAAATTCAATATTTTTATTTTTTCAATCGCGAATGTTTCTACGGACAGTTGTTAAAATAAATATTTTTTTTTTAGTAACTTTTTAAATTCATTCAATTTACCAATCTCAAAATATCTTGGTGACGAATACTTTTTCCCTTTTTGAGTCTTTAATTTATAAAATAGTTATTAAAATGTATAAAAACCTGACGTGAAGTTATGAAATATAACTCAGTGAATAATATGGCGCTAGTGTCGTATTTTCGCGGTAAAAATATGCAGTTTATATGAAGCATTTTAGGGCCTATTCTAACAACGAGAAAGTTTGTAAAAGTTGTTCGTACAGCACAAACACTTTGGAAAAAGTTTCCCAAACTTTTATTCCATTATTTTCTTTTTCTTTCTTTGCTTTTTTCTTCTTGTGCGTTGTTCTTTTTTAACCATTAGTTCTTAAAAGTATCACTGGTCAGGGAATTAAAATTTAATTAGTGTAGTAAAGTTTATATATTGATGCGATGTTCTACTTGGTAATATACTTTTACTCTAGTTTTATTTTTGTTTAAAAGTTCTAGTTCTACCTATAAATATACACATACCGGGTGGGACACAAAAGAGTCATTGTTTGATTGCTGGTAATTCCAAGACTACTTTTAAGGATTCAAAATTTTTCTTTGTACTTTTGTAGCTGTGTGTACATGGGCGGAATCCAGTACGAATGAGACGCATGACATGCACTGTTTGTATAAATGCATGAATTGTATTTTCGCATTTAAGTTTTTATAAATATTACGATAACTGTTAACAATTTGTAACTCTTTGGAAGAAAATTGATCAATTTTCATTTGTTTAATAATTGTTTTTACAAATTTATATTATATTTGAATTATAACCCATAAAATGAAGAAAAGAGTAAAATTTTGGACAAAAATTTAAAAAGTAGGAATAAATAAAGTTGGAGACAAGTTTAAACTATTGAATAATATTATTTTCCACGATCCTGTCAGAAAAAAATACTTCTCATAAATTTAAGGTAATACTAGCATGAAAAAAAAACTTGCAGATCTGAATGACATTTGACGCACGTAAACATTGGATAGTCATACGCATCCTGTTAAAATATGAAACACATTCATTGTCTGTGAACAAATATATTCGCTTGTAAAGTTGAGTTCTTATACACGGGGCTTATGGCGATCATCACTCAGAATCGCACATATTTGGTTTGTGTACATCTAAAATTTTGCAGTTTCATTTGAAAAACTAGTATGATGTTCTAGAACTATCCATGTATATTGTATCAGAAGGAGAAAGTTTTTTATCGTTTAGTAATGGATATACAGTCATGCAAAGCTTTGTTTGTAACGAAAAATTAAGAATCCCAATTTATAATGGCAACACCACACGGTGGTATGGTATTTGAAAATTCACTAGACCAACAACCTGTAACAATTCATGATATTCAAATCATAATAACTTATTTAATGCCGAAATAGAGAAAGTGAATTTTTCTTCTCTAGGGATGGAAAGTAAATGGCATAGTAACTGGAAAACAACGATTTGTTTTGTTATTAATGACATCCAAGTGGCGAGAAAAATACATCTCAATTTCTAATTTATTTCTAAAACTTTCAGATTCGGGTAGCGAAAAATTTATTTATACATCGCGAAGAAAATTTTATTCTTCACTTCGGGAAATAAAACAGCACCTTCGAGAAGAAATGTCTCACCTTCTTCCCTTGATGTACAAACAACTATTTTGTTTCAAAGTTAACATTAACAGAAGAACTAAACAGTGTTAATTCTCTGTAACTTCTATTTAAAATCTTCTGCCGTAAAGTAATCTGGATAGCAATTTCCATGTGACAGGCAGTTTGTAACAGTAGATTTAGATTTTCGCTAGTGGGTAGTTTATGGGAAAACTTTGAATCCTTTGATGCGCTATGATTATTAACAGACTAGCAACATGAAATTAACATCATTCAATTAATAGAACACGTGTTATTATTGGATTTCCAAACTATGTTTTATGTTCTCTGTATTCAACTAATAACGCCGTTACATTTGAATAATTAATCAATACGATTGTTTCTGTTTATTTGTGACATAATTCTCATTGTTTAGAATCACAACAATGATTGGGCCTTGTATTAAAATTACGGTTAAAATTACATTAATGGTAATTGCCTGATTAAAATAAATTAATGTATGTTGCATTTGCAATCGTTTCATGTTCGTCCATATTATTACTTATATTTGTATAATTGATTCAAAATGTAAATGGTGTATTTTCAATTCGGGCGTTTGTTATCTGTCCGTGTATTATTGTTTAATTAGTAAATGAAATTGCTAATTTATTTTCGTTGCATTTCTGGACAACTCGGAAATTGTTGGCATAATCAATTCTTGTTGCAAATTGGGTTTGATAATTTTTATAGTGTAATGCATACATTGAACACGGTATAATATAATGTAATAAAAGTGTTGAAATGGTATCATTGGAAATTCAGTGTGTAAGATGAAATACAAGTACTAGCAAGTGTGTAAAGTGCAAATTTTTCCAATTGCCTTTCAACACGTGTATTAATTACTATTTTTCCTACGACAATTTAACATTTTACAGTACCTACCAAGAATTATTTTCATTTTATTAAATAATATTAAGTCGGCCTGTGGATCCAAAGAACCCTGATTCGATCCCCACAGCCGACAAAACTTTGTCACCAATTTAAAATTACCCCTGTGGCTCCCCCTCAACTAAAATCTTTGGGGGCCGTGATTTCACGGCTGGTAACCAGACTTCACGCGCATAAATATATCACTTACCGAGACCTACTTCGGCAGAGTGCCACACCCAGTAGTGGGTAAAAGGCGTGATGATATATTTATTTATTTATTTTTATTATATCAAAGGTTGTACGGATTCTATTGTCTCACTGCCATTTTTTGTATCTATAACAATTGAAAACAAGAATGTAATTCTATGACCACTTAAGTGCAGAAAATAATCACTTTCTGCACGCAAATTTGTGTAGAAAGTAAGTACTCTCCGCACGAATGTAGGAAAAATATTTTTGAACCTTATGACATGTTTAAAATAAACTACATATAATTGAAATACAATTAATAATTCAGAATTATAAAAAGGTCTAAGTATATTTTTGCTGTCTAGAGAAAAATGCTAGAAATAAAAGTAATACAAAATTTAAATAAAATAAATATATCCTCACTCCTTTTATCCAATACTGGGTGTGATACCTTGTCGTAACAAATCTCGGTAAGTGATATATTTTGCACGTGAAGGGCGGTTATCAGCCGTCAAATCACGACCCCCAAAGATGTTAGTGGAGAGGGAGCCACAGGGGTAGTTGTAATATGATGAAATTTGTTTGTCGGCTGTAGGAATCGAACCCGGGTTTTCAAACCCACAAGTCGACTCTATGCCACTGAGCTGATACGAGTAAAGCCATCAAATCACGGCCCCCAAAAATGATAGTGTGAGGGAGCTACAGGAGTAATTTTAATGTGGAGTAAAGTTTATCGGTTACGAGAATCGAACTCGAGTTCTCAAATCCACAGATCGACGTGATTCCACTGAGCTATCTCATTTAGAAAATTTAAATAAATAAATATAAATAAAAATAAATATATCATCACGTCTTCTACCCATTACTGGGTGTGGCACTCTGCCGAAGCAGATCTCGTGATATATTTTGTGCGTGAAGTGCGGTTATCAGTCGTCAAATCACGACCCCCAAAAATGATAGTGGTGGAGGAGTCACAATTGAAATTATAAAAATTGTTTGTCGCCTGTGGGAATCGAATCAGGGTTCTCAGGATCCACAGGCCGACTTCATAACACTGAGCTAGCCACCCCACATAAATAAATATAATAAATATAAAAAAAAAATAAACATAAATAAATTTAAATAAATATAAATAAACATAAATAAATTTAAATAAATATAAATAAATTTAAATAAATATAAATAAATATAAATAAATATAAATAAATATGCCTTATATCCATTACAGGGTGTGGCACTCTGCCGTAGCAAATCTCGGTAAGTGATATATTTATGTGCGTAATGCGCTGTTATAAGTTCCTAAGATGCTACTGGGGAGGGAGCCACAGAGGTAATTTTAATGTGATGTTTGTCGGCTGTGGAAATCAAATACGGGTTCTCAAATCTACAGTTCGCCTAGATACCAATGAGCCACCTACCTAATCAGATCTTTTTTACCCATTGGTAATTATTTACATGATTCCATATATATTAAACAATAAAGAGAATAAAAATATTCTACTTTTAAAAAGTTTAAATTATAGAATATTTAATATTCTATATAAAAAATAATTGTGAGTTACGATAAAATATTTGCATTGGCAGGTAGCACCTTTTATAATTACTCCAATAATTTATCTTGATAAGTTGTTTACATTCAATTAATTGATCAATCAAATGTCATTTTTTGCTAAAAGACAGTAAAACAAAGAGAATAATAATTGCCGATAACTAATAAATACAAATTAGCTATGTTGAATACAAGCTGTCACATTTGACAAGTTATAAATGTAAAATAACATAAATTTATTATTATATCCAAAACAAAACTAAAATCAGATAATTGTAATTAATAAAATTATGCTAATTCACATATTGTAATATGTGATGTCGACAAGTATACATCAGGATAAAAAATTCAACTTTGACATATGAAAAAAGATAATAAATATATAAATAGGTACATGAATATGATTTCGTAACAAAAATTAATCACTTCTGTCGCTGAAAGTTTCTTGAACTTGGAGTTTTGCCTGAATAAATTTCCTCGCTGTCTACGACGCTAAGCTATTTTCTATAAATTTACAGTTTTGTTAACACGAAAATAAAACCAACATAAAATATTTGTCACACAACAACAAAGAAATGTGTTTTGATCCAGATAAATGCAATAAAAATTACTAAGTCATGGTGCACGCGATTTCTCTGTCATCTCATTCATTTGTTTCCTGTGCCAACTGCGATTACGATCTTCACCTAAATAGTTTCAAATACGTCCGACTAACAGGACGACAATTTGCGTATTTTTTCTTCCTATAGAATATTTAAGAAGACTTGATAATGTGTACGAGGTGTGGCTATTAAATAACGAGACTGATGTTGTTTTAACATTTTATTTTGATTCCATACCTATTTACTTATTATCACTTTCAATATACACCCCTCCTCTATCCCTACAATCCTCCATGCGAATCTTCCATTGTTCCAAACAGTGCTGGAAGTTTGAACGAATGTATTTTTTGTGCATTAATTTACTTAAACTGGAATTTTGAAAATTTATCTATTTTTTTCAAATTTTTTTTTACCCATATTTCAAAAACTTGAAGAAATAATAAAAATCTGGGAACACCAGTGAATTTCTCTCGTAAAAGTACATAGGTATGCAACTTTTCAGCCAAAAATTTGAACAGATTAAGTTTTTATTACAAAAAAACGAAAAATTACTGTTTTGTAATTACTTCTTAAGGGGTACGTACCCTTAAGAATTTTACGAATTTTGGCCATTTTTAGTTTTTTGCTCTAAAAATTTTATCCGCATACAAATGTATTTTTATGCTAGGAATTCACTGGTTTTTACAGATTTTCATTATGTCGTCAAATTTTTGAAATAGGGGAAAAGAAAATTTTTAAAAAAATATGAAAATATTAAAAATTTACAAAATTTCAGTATAAGTTAATTGGAGCACGAGAAATATACTCGTTCAAACCGCATTTCAATATCTCTTTTAGTTTTTGAGATATGGGCCTTCAAAGTTGAGCTTTACAAAAAATCAAAAATTGCTGTAACTTAAAAACTAAAAAAGATAAGAAGATGCGCTCAACGGCATTTGATTTCTCGTAGTTTGAATTATGTAAAAATATATTTTAAAAATCTTCGATTTTTATACTGACTCAACCGAAAAAATCACATTTTCATTAATCGAAATTTTTGCGACCATGACTCCGGCGATCTAGTGTCATATTATTTTAAATTAAGCCTTAATGTGGTACTATCATGGAAGTAAGGGAGGGTCGGGAAAGAATATATTTGTGATTTGTGCCTCCAATTCTAACTGCATTATCAAGCCATGTACCCATTTTTGGGCGTAATTTTCTGCTAAACAAGGTATCGATACATGAGATATTTTTGTGTATTTTCAATAGTAACCTAATTTTTATTTGTCGCTCACTAAACTTTGAACCCGGACCTTTGAAAGTTTAATATTGTCATCACCGACATAAAATGCTACATAGTCAAACATTTTTACTGGAATTTTCCAGGTTTTACTACTTCGTAGGTTAAAGTTCAACATTTTCTAGGAATAGCTAGAAATGAAACCATCATATGAATATGTTAGTTAGTTAAAGTAATAAAATAAGTTTGTTTTTTTCAGTCAAACGTTCCTAAATTACTTAAAGAAAAAATGTTAAATAAAAGATGTAAAAAAATAGTTTAGCAATATAATTTTCTATTATTTATGGAAAGTTTAGTTAATATAGATAAAATTCTATGTAAATATCAAAATGATTTAAAATTAAAATATTTTAACCTTTTTGTTCCTCGTGGTTTCACTATAAAACCACCACTAAAAAATTATGCGTTCCACTGGTTAAATCTTGGCGCATAGCGGTAATTTTCAGAAACCGCATTTTTGTCAAAAGTTCTTTTAACCAAATGGCCTGATGCATTATATTTTTGTTGATCTTATATTATTTGACATTCATAAAAACATTTTATAAAAAATATTTCAATTTTGGACTAAAAGGGTTAATAGTTATTATTATGAGGTAGCTAGCACAGTGGTATCAAGTCGGCCTGTGGATCCTGAGAACTCCAGCTCGATTCCCACAGGCGACAAACAATTTTCACCATTTTAAAATTACCCTTGTGGCTCTCCCACCACTAACAGCTTTGAGGGCCGTGATTTGACGGCTGGTAACCGCACTTCACGCGCAAAATATATCACTTACCGAGACCCGCTTCGGCAGAGTGCCACACCCAGTAATGGGTAGAAGGCGTGATGATATTTTTTATTTTATTTTATTTTTTAGATATTTAACTAAATAGTGTATTACTGAGAATGATTAATAATGGAGATCGCGTTAATTGTTGAGATTATTAATCGCCGATTAACATATGAGTTAGTTATAATATTTTTCCGTTGATCGTACCTTTTTAATCTGGAGAAAATCTGATTTTATTACAAATTTGTTAGGTTAGTAACATTTGTAAAAATAAAATAAATAAATATATCATCACGCATCTTATCCATTACTGGGTGTGGCATTCTACCGAAGCAGATCTCGGTAAGTGATATATTTATGCGCGTAAAGTGCGGTTAGCAGCCGTTAAATCACGGCCCCTAAAGATGTTAGTGGTGGGAGAGCCACAGGGGTAATTTTTTAAATTGATGAAAATGTTTTGTCAGCTGTGGGGATCGAACCAGGATTCTTAGGATCCACTGAGCCATAACCTCATTTGTAATTTGTTAGATTAGCAACGTTTGTAATGTGTTAGGTTAGGAACGTATCTGTTATAAATGTTTTGACAACAGTGGATGCAAAATTTGCATGATTTAGGGCCAAATTCATAGTCGTGATTCACCCTCACCTCATCCTCAACGCACACTCAAATTCGAAGTAACTAAAGCAACTAACTCAAATTATGATTTTTTTTGAGTTAATAGCCTTGGTTACTTCGACTTTGAGTGTGATGTGAGGATGAGATAAGGGTGAGTCACGACTGTGAATTTGGCCCTTAATATTGCTGTTCATACTATGCCGGTGACATACACAATGCGCTGTCAGTAACAGTAAAGTTTGGCTTACTTCAAACTCATATAAAAAAATTATGCCTATGTCTAAGTGGTCCGCATTCCACTGTAAGCTACAGTAATTGTGATTAAATTCCTGTTGTACAGAGTAACAAACAAATAATTATGAAACTATTTAAAATGACAACAAAATACAAAAATAAAACATTGAAATCAAATCACAAGAAATGCCATTATCAAACCAGTAAAAAATCAGCTCTAACCGCACAGAAAAACAAAAAAAAACAAAAACAATCGCAAATGTAAACACTGATAAACCAGTTTGTAAACACGGAACAAACATCGATAAGTTTACCGTGCATCGAGCAAGCATCGAAATACGGCAAGATTTCTTGTTATCCGATGTCGATTTCAGATTCCATTAGATGGCTTTTCAATCGCGGCTGGCCGCGAAGATCAATCGCACAATCGCAGCAGCAAACGTTGAAATTTATTACCAAGATTGAAACAGTACATTGATCACATATTAGCCATATATAAAGCTTGGTGTACGGTGCGAGCTGATTCGTTCGTTCGGTCGTACGTTCGCTCGCTCGCTCGCGGGCTCCACTTTTGTTCGGAATGGATCTAATACGTGATAATCGGTTGAATTACTTTGTGGCATAGTTTTCAAGTTATCCAGAGAGCTCTAGTGCTGAACACGGATTTTATGAACCGATCAAGGAGGTTGAATTAGGGGCTGTGGTTTGTTAAGATGCTTAGTTCTGTTTGAAATATTTGAGGTTAGGAAATTTGCACATTAGATGAATTAATTAAACATGTTATAGCAGTGGATTTGACGATCATGGTTTGACAGCTGATAAACTATGTATGCACTTTACAAAAACTGATACTTTTTATCCATACGGAAGATAGTAATTTTTTTCTATCCTAGAGCTGGGATGTAAAGCTATCCATATTCACGATAAACAACAATATAATTTGACATTAGTGACATATGTCAAGAGTATTATTATTATTATTATTTATGGGGTAAAATAAAGACAAAAAGTCAATTACGATGTGGAACTGTGTCTTAAAGAATAAGAAAAATAGGAAAAAAAACCATCACTTGTCACAAATCCCAAAAAAAAATTTACAGCACGTTTGAATCAACTTATCAGGTCATCATCAAAGGACGAAACGCGTCTATGATTAAAGCTGAACTGACCAGCCGTTTGATGATGACCTGATAAGTTGATTCAAACGTGCTGTAAATTTTTTTTTTTGGGATTTGTGACAAGTGATGTTTTTTTTTCCTATTTTTCTTATTATTTATGGGGTAGTTAGCTCAGTGGTATGAAGTCGGCCTTTGGATCCTGAGAACCCTGGTTCGATTCCTACAGGCTACAAACAATTTTCATAATTTCAAAAGCTATCCCTGTGGCTCTTCCACCACTAACATCTTTGGGTGTGATTTGACGACTGGTAACCGCACTTCACGCGCAAAATATATCACTTATCAAGATCTGCTTCGACAGAGTGCCACACCCAGTAATGGGTAGAAGGCGTGATGATACATATATTTTTTTTATAAATAAATATATCATCACGCCTTCCTCCCATTACAGGGTGTGGCACTCTGTCGAAGCAGATCTCGGTAAGCGATATATTTTGCGCGTGAAGTGCGGTTACTAGTCGTCAAATCACGGCCTCCAAAGGTGTTAGTGGTGGAGGAGCCACAGGGGTAGCTTTTGAAATTATGAAAATTGTTTGTCGCCTGTGGGAATCGAACCAGGATTCTCAGGATCCGCAAGCCGACTTCATACCACTGAACTACCCATATTTTACCCATTACTAGGTGAGGCACTTGCTTTAGCAGACCTCGGTAAGTGTTATATTTATGTGTGTGAAGCCGTCAAATCACACCCTCCCCAAAGATATTAGTGAAGAGGTAGCCACAGGGTTAGTTTTAATGTGGTGAAAATAATTTGTAAGCTGTGGAAATCGAACCCAGGTTCCCAAATCTATAGTTTAACTCGTTACCACAAATATCACTAATAATTGTGTGTCAATACTGCCCTGGAGTCTTACGTATGAACAAATATAAATCCTTCGTATTTTAAACCTCACACGCATAAATCTAATAATAACGTCGGGTCTCTCCTATGGCGCCTGTATCTCAGCGTGGTGCTTCTTGTGCGAGCACGCATGTGTCTACCGCGGCATCATGCACCTACGCCCTCGCATACATCACACACACACACACGCACACACAGATGCGTGTCTGCGTGTGTGTGTGGTAGATAGAATAGGGTTAAATTGTTACTGTGTTGTATTGTCATTGTCGTGGGTTCATAATTCAATTAGCTTTGACGATATATTAATCGGTAAATCGGTTGGAGCTGATATGACGTATTGATGGGGTGCGTGTCAACAGATATCTATAGGTTAATTACTTTGTAATTTATTATATGAATATTCTGTTATAAGCAATCTTAATGTACTGATTGAACTAATAAAATTATGCAAGATATCACACTATTACATTATTGTATAAAAAATATGAAATATAGTTATTTATGTATCAAGGGTAAAAACATGCGTTTCTGGCCCGTGGCATGATTATTAGCACGAGGCGCAAAGCGCTTCGTAACATGTTCAGGGTCAGAAACACTACTTTCACCCGTGGTACATACAATATTTTATGCACAACAAAATAACATTTAAATTATATGTTCAAAAGATTAAAATATGTAAATAGTTTATATGTCAAAATGACATTTTGTAGAATCAAGTATTCACAATAAACAAAAATTGTCATTTTATTTATGTATCCATAGGGCCAAAAAGAATTGTTTATGCTCACTTTTTACGGCTAAAACACATGCTTTTCGGCTGTGCATAAAATAATTTCTGAATGAAAAACAATGATTTTGGGATTAGGAGAATTTATTTATTTATTACTCTGCACAATAGGAACTTAATATCAATGAGAGTACTGAGGGTCAACATCTTATATAGAACACAACCGTATTTTTTTTAATATAAGTAGAAGTCAGTGAGATTTGAACGCTCGACCTCTTGCTTGTTTAATTAAGAAACGCAAGTTCTACCTCGCTTTTATCCACTGGGCTACGATTGCCTAAGATTTAGGTTAAAATACCAGTGTATTTATTTATGCTATTCTGTACAACAGGAACTTTATCTCAATTACAATACAGGGGACCTATAGCTTATAGTGGAATCTGAACCACTCGGACACAATCGTATTTTTTTATATAAATAGAAATCAGTGAGATTTGAACGCACAATATCTTGTTTGCTAATTAAGAAACGCATATTTTACCCCACTTTAATCCACTGGGCTACGATTACCTACAATTTAGGTTCAAATACCGGCGTATTTATTTATTTATTTATGCTATTCTGTACAACAGAAACTTAAATCCCATTACAGCACAGGGTCCGGATTCACCGAACCGCAGTGTGTTCATATATTTTTAGCAAAAGTGGGATCCGAACTCGGGATCTACGAATTCGAATTTCACCATGATAACCACACCACCATACTGCCGAATTTCTAACCTAGGGTTGAAAAGTATCACATTTTTCTCTCAATGGAAGAAAGTAATTTTTTTGTTTCATCAACTTGAGTATGATGCTACTGTTTCAACTTTTTCAATAGTAAATATGTTATTTCCGGAATGTTTACGTTACCATGGATACGGTATCGTTTTTTTGAGATTCCAGGACCAAAAATGGCATTTTTACTACAGTTGTCATATTGATAAAGATAATTTTGTAATTTTTTTTTCATTTTAATTTGATTAAATCTGTGCAATATTCGAAATATGTAAAATAAAATCATATATTTGGAGTCTCGCAATATTGCTCGACTCCGCTACGCGTCATTCACAAACCGTTATTACTCGACCCGAAAACTTATTTATTCCGTACATTCTCTAAGACTATTTGCGATTGATTTTTCATTGCAACTATTTTATCGCACTCTATGCAATAAACAGTAACTTTTTGCGCTGAAAATGAATTAATAATGACTCACTTTTTGCACGATTATAGAAAATTGTTTATCGACGCGTAGCCGAGAGCAACAACCATGCAAGAGAAACACGGACATTTTTTGCTCGAGATGCACACAATATTTTTTCTACGATCATTTAGAAACGCTTGAAAAATAATTTAAAATATTTTTGACAGTTTTTAAATAAAAATATAAATATATCATCACGCCTTTTACTTATTACTGGGTGTAGCACTCTGCCAAAGAAGATCTCGGTAAGTGATATCCCCAAAGATGTAAGTGGTGGAAGAGCCACAGGAGTAATTTTAAATTGGTGAAAATATCTTGTCGGTTGTGGGGATCGAACCAGGGTTCCTAGGATCCACAGACCGACTTGATACCACTGAGCCATTACCCCATATTTGACAGTTTTTCTGTTTAGAAATTCGGGTAACAGTTTTCATGTATCCCATGGATACGATGATACAGTCTTACTTTACCGCTCGGCGAGCGGCAAAATCTCATTGCCGCTCAGCCAGCGGCAAACATCAATTATTTGCTTTCTACTGACATTTGGAAATAGTGTATTACATAACAAGCATCAAAAGTGTAAGATAACATGCGAGTGTACAAATTGAAAAATGAGGCGCGCAGCGCTGAGTGATTTAAGTACACGGGCACAGTTATCACATTTTCGAGCGAGTTATGTACACTATTTTTCAGACGACCACAAAATATTTCTAAAAAAAGTTTACAAGAGCAATGTTGTTACACTTTGAGAGCTGATGCGTTTTTGTACGTAAGCGTTGACGTTTGAGGTTAGGTATTGGATACCAGCTGTACTAACCATAATGTCAAAATATTGAATAATGTAAAAATATTAGTAAATAAGTAATTATTTATTTTAAAAATAAGATTTATTTGGGCAAATGTGTTGAAAAATCTGTTAAAACTTCAATTGAAATAATAATACAAATTCTTTTCATTTATTTTATTATTTTCTTTCATCGTAACGCCATCTGTTGCCAATCAGTGGAACTTCATCTGATATGTTAGAAGTGTACGTTATACTAACATACGAGGTGTATGTTAGGTTTAACTTTCCGTAGTAGTTTATGATGTTGTTATGGTTACTTTCATAAGTGGTCGTCTGAAAAGTCTATTTTCTACTAGGTCGTTGTAAAACCATACTATCTACAATCTAACATTATAATTACAAAAAGCTGCAATGTTAGTTTTATTATTTTAAATTATAACCCATGTTAACTGACCTTATGACACTGTATAAAATCATTTATTCTACTTAATAAAACTATACAATTTACGACATAATTTATGATTCGTAATATGGCAAAATGAAGCTAAAACACTACCAACAATGAATTTAAATTTGACATATGAGAAAATAAATGCATGTGGTCCCAGCAAAGTTCAAGCCACCCGAAAAGCTGTTATTAAAATCACATTACACGTCAAACAATTACACGTTGCTTTTATCACGATCACTGCGACTTACTGCGGGTTACACGAAAATTACACACGTCATTGCGTTAGTAAGTCAGAAACGGAGATATATTTACATAGGTGTGGAAATTATATCTTACATATACAGTGTATGCACATAAATCAAGAAGTGATTCGATCAGCCATACCGTGATATTCTCGTATTATAGATTAGAGGTGAATGAAATGAAATATAATGAAATAAATAGTTAAAAATATCAAGCTAGAGTTCCTAGAAAAATGATAGTTCGCAATCTTTAAATAAATAAATATAGCATAATGCCTTTTACCCATTATTGGGTGTGGCACTCTGCTGAAGCAGATCTCGGTAAGAGATATAGTTATGCACGTGAAGTACGGTTACTAGCCGTCAAATCACTGTCCCCAAAGATGTTAGTGGTGGAGGACCCACAGGGGTAATTTGAATGTAGTGAAACTGTTTCTCGACTGTGGGAATCGAACCAGTATTCTCAGAATCCACAGGTTGACTCGATTCCACTGAGCCACTTACTCCATTTTAAATAAATAAATAAAATAAATATATCATCACGCCTTCTACCCATTACTGGGTGTGGCACTCTGCCGAAGCAGATCTCGGTAAATGATATATTTTGCGCGTGAAGTACGGTTACTAGCCGTCAAATCACTGTCCCCAAAGATGTTAGTGGTGGAGGAGCCACAGGGGTAGTTTGGATGTGGTGAAACTGTTTCTCGACTGTGGGAATCGAACCAGTATTCTCAGAATCCACAGATTGACTCGATTCCACTGAGCCACTTACTCCTTTTTAAATAAATAAATAAAATAAATATATCATCACGCCTTCTACTATTACTGGGTGTGGCACTCTGCCGAAGCAGATCTCGGTAAATGATATATTTTGCGCGTGAAGTGCGATTACCAGTCGTCAAATCACGGCCCCCCAAAGATGTTAGTGGTGGAGGAGCCACAGTGGTAGTTTTTGAAATTATGAAAATTGTTTGTCGCCTGTGGGAATCGAACCAGGATTCTCAGGATCAACAGGCCGACTTCATACCACTGAGCTAACCACCCCAAAATTAACTATGAAAAGTCAAAAATAAATAATGAGCAAAATTAACAATGAAATGTTGTAAATAAATAAATCTGAACTATCAATTGGCCCACATTTCAAAAAGATTTTAACATTATTTGAAATAAATTAATAAATAAATATATCATCACGCCTTTTACCCATTACTGGGTGTGGCATTGTGCCGAAGCAGATCTCGGTAAGTGATATATTTAAGAGCGTGAAGAGCGGTTACTAGCCGTCACATCCCGGCCCAAAAGATGTTAGTGGTGGAGGAGGACACAGAGGTAATTTTTAAAGCGATGAAAATGTTTGTCGGCTGTGGGAATCGAACCAGGGTTCTCAGGATCCACAAGGCGACTTGATACCACTGAGCTAGCTACCCCATATAATATCTAATATTTATTAAAACAAAACAAAAACACATAATTTGCGACAAGTGCACTAAAATCAATCTCATTCAAGCTGTTATCAAATCACCTCGTGCGTATGTTACCAAAGTAACTTTACCCCTTTCAACCGCCCATCCCGCGTTTCCTACCCTGGGCTGTTTGTTGTGACGTCATCGAGAGCTTATCGAGCTTATCGGCTGAATATTTGATGTGCATTTATACTACCGCCGCCAGCGCCAGCGCCACCGCCACCGTTCCCGCGACAATGTGGTTTACACTACAGAGCTATTGGTACAACATAAACATGTAGAGTTATATATGTATGTGTGTCTGTGTGTTGTACCTGTTGGCTGGTTATGTTGGGTTCAAATGACATGTCGATGTGTCAGCGATGATTAGGATTGATAAAATGTGCGATGTTTTACAGAAGTTTCAAAAATTGTATCGAATATTTATTGAAACAGCAATCATTGACATTTATTTATTTGATCTGGGCGGTTTCTGGGGCCCTGTTCTTGGACTCATGCGCATAAATTCGTACACGAGTTATGATTGAAACCTCAGACAAAACATTACTAAACAGATAACAACGGCGTTTGTTGTGAAGCAGAAGGGGCTAGAATAACTGGGTGATGAGACGGGTGCGCGACGAAGAGCTAGTACAAGTTGGTGTTATGCATTTTTGTTGATGACAGTTATCAGGCGCGAGCATTTTATTTATTTAAATACAAAAGTGCGTATACAAAACACTTAATATATCAAAACTAACCTTTACTTTTATGTAAGAAAAGTAAGTAATTGAATATAAAAATAACTACACAAATGTTCGCAACTTGCATAACATCAAAGTGTACTAGCTCCTTGCCGCGCACCCGCCTCAACCACCAGTTATTCCATCCCTTTCTGCTTCACAACACTGCATTGACTTGAATACGGCATAATTTGTCTAGTAATGTTTCAATCATAATTCGCATGAGTTCAAAAATATGAGTACTATAATTGAACTCACGAATATTTTTTTTATTCTAATTAGTAGTAAATATAGTTATTTGTTTCATTGGGACTAAAAATACGAGTTTTTGAGGCGAGATAAAAGACGACGCGTAGCAGAGTCTGGCAATATAATAGTATTTTTAGTCTGAAATATTTTTTTACCGACTTATTTTGAATATTTCGCAGAATTATTCTAATTAAAACGAAACAAATTGACAAAATTATATTTATCACCATAACAACTGCAGTAAAAATGCTATTTTTGGTACTAGAGATAAAAAAACAATTACGTGTCTACGGTAACGTAAAACATTCCTGAAATAGCGTTCTTTTACTACTGAAAAAGTTAAAATAATAGTGGCATATTAAAGTAGGTAAGAAAAAGATTTTTTTTTATGACCCTCTCAGGAAGTAAAACTTTCGTCCCTCAATTGAGAGAAGAAAGTAATACTTTTCACCCCTAGGGAAGAAAAGAAAAGCAGACATTCATGGCAACTAGAAAACGGTAAGATATTTGACATTAACTGTGGCGTACCTAGAAGTTTTTCCGCCCAGGGCGATCTCCAATTTTCCGCCCTTTCTAAGCAAATCAAATAGTGGTTTTTAAAAATAAAAAAAATAAATATATCATCACGACTTTTACTCATTACTGGGTGTTGCACTCTGCCGAAGCAGATCTCGGTAAGTGATGTATTTATGTACGTGAAGTGCGGTTACCAGCCATCAAATCACGGCCCCCAAAGATGTTAGTGGTGAGGGAGCCACAGGGGTAATTTTAATTTGGTGAAAATTGTTTGTCGGCTGTAGGAATCGAACGAGGGTCCTCAGGATCCACAGGCCAACTCGAAACCACTTTGCCATTACCTCATTAAATTAATAAACATAAATAAATAATTGTAATTGAGACAAACTATAGGTGGAGAACTTTTTTACCATTGAATGGCATATTTAAATTAGGCAGTAATAAAGAAATTTTTCGAGATAATATTTTCAACCCTACGTTGACTTGACGATGAAGAAAAATATTCGAAATTATACACGGTGTTAAAAAAGTTCCGGGACGGTGAAATATCTCGAGAAAAACACATCGAATCAAGAAACAAAAAAACACGTGTTTCATATTTTGCAAAAACCTATCTAAGCACACCAAACACAAACCCCAACCCCAGGGGGTGGGGCGGGTGGCAACGTTGAAACATTAAATGGGAACCCCCATTTTTTATTACAGATTCGTATTCTGCGAAAAAAATAAGTTAATTTTATCTGAAACTTTTTTTCCAATTCGGAATAGATGGCGCTCTAAACGCAAAAATAAGTTTTGACATGATTCTGAAAGAAAAGTAAAAAACGGTCTAATATCACAAGAAATAAACATTGAATCAAATAAAAAAAATCAACATAATCACAAGTAGCCAGTAGAAATCGAATAGTAATCTTATGAAGTGAACAAGTTGTTTTTTCCGACTAAAACTAAATATAAAAAATGCCGCCCCAAAATATGTGCCGCCCGGTGTTAGAATAATTAGAAGTTTGGTGAACTAAACAGTGTTTTTTTAGTATTTCGGTCACAAATAAACAATATATCATCACGTCTTTTACCTATTACTGGCTGTGGCACTCTGCCATAGCAGATCTCGTTCAGTACTTTAACTAAAAACGAATAAAAGCTGTACAATGAGTATCGTACCACCCTGTACATTTCATCATCGCTATATACACTCTGGTTCCAAGTACATAGAGGCAGCAGAGACCGGCTCCAGGCTGCTGCAGCATCTCTGTGCTATGTACGAGGACAGCACCGGGGCACACGTACATATATGTACTGACTGGGACTGGAGGGTTCGGGTCACACGGCCGTGGCGATGGCAGTGCGGGGGTGGCAGGGTGCAGGGGGCGGTGTACGACCCGCCGCCACCACCGCCGATGCCGGATCTAACGTGTACTCCCTGCGACACACCGTCGCCCCCTCGACAAACACCGAGCGACGGCGGTTGTCAAACGGTGACACGAGAACAGACAAAATTGTATTTTTTTCTCTACTAAATTAAAAATGTCGATAAACTCATCTGTTAGATAAAAAAGTAATAGTAATCTCGATTACAACGCGTTTTTAAAAATTGTATCGAACTAAACATACTAATGCAATTGCAATTTAATAATAAAGAGCTCTTTAGTTAAAGAATTGTTTATCTGGCAACAGTATCAATATGGATTTTCTGAAACTTATTGAATCGTTAGTTGCTAATGAGCCGATAAATCTTTCACACAACCCAGCGTAAGCGAAACATTGTAGTTATTTGCAATATAAATATTGTAATATATCATATTACGAGATGGGAAAAATTGCCGAACGAGGCTGTACCTACACCAAGTTTGATAATCCAACGAGTATTGTACAATATATTACAATACGTATATCGTACATTGTTTTACCCAATTTTATGACGTAAAAAAATTATTACAAAATTGACATATTTTAAGTTTGGCAATTTTGTTTTTTATTCTTATTTGAGGTGTGAATAGATTGATTAATTATCAGTAATAATATAATAAGAGAATGAGAATAAATTGAAAATAATTTGAGAGATCTTTCGAAAACTTGTTGCCAGGCAATAGTCAAGTTTGAGAAAGATACTGGAAAATTATTTTCTAATTTATCCAACTCTCGAGTTATATTTAATTAGATTATTTTTTGACATAACTGTTGAGGTCGATTCATCCAACTTAAAAGATTTTTAACTGGATCTATATCGATCGATTACTTATTAATGCATTCTTGGAAATTATTTCCAAAATTTGTTTGTTGTATTTCTGTATCTGAAATAAAACTAAATCGATGTTTTTCACTCATTTTACTTGACGTGTTGACAGTTTTAAATAATTATGTGACAACTACCTATCAAACAAAAAAGCATCTACAAGAGCTTTATTCTCAGTATAATAATGACAGGGGATTGGTTAAAACGCAGACACGTGACATACAATAGAGCATTTCATTGGTTTTGAGAAACGTCAAAAATAATGGATAAAATTTAGGATTCATTGTTTGTGGTAGACTGTCATTTTACTGTCAAAATTCATAACAGCATCTATATCGTAATAGAACTTATTACGACACGCTTTTTAGTATTATAATATTGATACTACGTTATGATATTAGCTAAATGATTTGTACGATTTCCTATATTTGGGATTCAATAATTTGAACATAATAAAAAAAATTCACCACGTTAAAAACTACCCCTGTGGCTCCCCTCCAGTAACATCCTTAGGAGCGGGTAACTGCACTTTTCTATACACAGTAGTTTTATCAAATTCCAGTTGATATTCAAATCATAAAAAAATAAATAAATATATCATCACGCCTTCTACCCATTACTGGGTGTGGCACTCTGAAGAAGCAGATCTCGGTAAGTGATATATTTTGCGCGTGAAGTGCGATTACAAGTAGTCAAATCACGGCCCCCAAAGATGTTAGTGGTGGAGGAGCCACAGGGGTAGCTTTTGAAATTATGAAAATTGTTTGTCGCCTGTGGGATTCGAACCACGGTTCTCAGGATCCACAGGCCGACTACATACCACTGAGCTAGCCACCCCATATTCAAATTATTACTATTAAAAATATAGGAAATCAGAATAACAATAGTAGAGACATCAGATCTTATATATTTACTGAACCGTATCACTCGATTACTTCGCTCACTTCATCCATAGTACTAGATTTACTGATTCGGATTTAGCTTGAAGTAATTTACCCCAAAAGTGCATAAGTTTACTTAGTCCACTTCATTTAATCATGTTGTCTAATTTATCTGAACTGCTTTAAATGAATCAAGCGTCAAATGGAATACAGCTAATGTAGCTTATAGTGAAACACAAAACCACTCAGGCATTGGCCCAGACAACCATCAAGTAAGATGTGAAAAGATATCTCATCGAAATCATAATTATACAAATTATATTAACTGTCATATATTGATAATTACTTATCTGTCACTAGCGTAGCATAGGATGCGGGCACTCACGTGACACTGTGACGTTTTGTGACGTAAAAACAGCTGTCCGGGCAAAGATCACTGCGCCACCTACAAAATGAACTATTGTTTTTGGGACGAGATTTGAAAAGAACGGTTCTTTTCAAATCTTGTTGGGCTGCAATCACTGCGCCACATTACAAAATGAACTATTATTTTGTGGCGAGATTTTAAAAGAACGGTTCTTTTCAAATCTCGTCCCAAAAACAATAGTTCATTTTGTAGGTGGCGCAGTGATCTTTGCCCGAACAGCTGTTTTTACGTCACAAAACGTCACAGTGTCACGTGAGTGTCCGCAACCAATAGCATTGATAAACTGAAAAATAACAAAATAAATAAATAAATATGTCATCACTCCCTTTATCCTTTTACTGGACGCGGCATCTGTCGTAGCAGATCACAGTAAATGACATATTTATACACGTGAAGCGCTTATACTAGCCGTCAAATCACTACCCCTAAAGACGAAATTTAATGAGTGAAAATCAGTCGACTCTGGGAATTGAATCCGGGTTCGCAAAAGCACAGTTATGTACCTCGTAAAAATAAAGGATAACCTTAAAAGCAATTATATATTTATTAGAAAAAGATACTTTAATGCTTTAGTAATACAATCAATACGGTAATCGTAGCTCAGTGAATAAAAGCGAGGTTGTTTCTTAATTAACAAGCAAGAGGTCGTTCGTTCGAATCTAACTACTTCAAATTATATCAAAAAATATGATTGTGTCTGAGTGGTTCAGATACCACTATAAGCTACTGTAAATGGGAGTTCCTGTTGTGCAGAATAACAAATAAATAAATAAAAGCTAGTTTTGAATTTGAGTCTAATATTTTCGAAAGTAGGAAGGATTCAAATAATAAAGATTTGCAAACACGTTTATCATATGTTAAACCACTTTCGCTTCTTTCGCAGTTATAATTCGTCTTATGATGAAATAATCTAGTTCTTCTATTCGAAATCCATTATTTACGAATCAATTAAAATATGTGATCAATAAGTTTGATAAATAAATAAATAAATAAATATATCATCATGTTTTTTACCCATTACTAGGTGTGGCACTCTGCCGAAGCAGATCTCGGTAAATGATATATTTATGCGCGTGAAGTGCGGCTACTAGTCGTCAAATTAAGGCCCCCAAAGATGATAGTGGTGAGGGAGCCATAGGGGTAATTTTAATGTGGTGAAAATGTTTGTCGACTGTGGGAATCGAACCAGGGTTCTCAGGAACCACAGGCTAACTCGATACCACTGAGTCATTACCCCATACCCATTACTAGGTGTAACACTCTGCCGAAGCAGATCTCGGTAAGTGATATATTTATGCGCGAGAAGTGGCGGTTACGAACTGTCAAATCACGGCCCCCAAAGATGTTAGTAGTGAGGGAGCCTTAAGGGTAATTTTAATGTGGAGGAAAATGTTTGTCGGCTGTGGGATCGAACCAGGGATCTCAGGATCCACAGGCCGACTCGATACCACTGAGTCATTACCCCATAATAAGTTTTATAAATAAATTAATAAATATATCATCACGCTTTTTACCCATTACTAGGTGTGGCACTCTGCCGAAGCAGATCTGGGTAATGATATATTTATGCGCAAGAAGTGGCGATTACCAGCTGTCTAATCACGGCCCCCAAAGATGTTAGTGATGAGGGAGCCATAGAGGTAATTTTAATGTGGAGGAAAATGTTTTTGTCGACTGTGGGAATCGAACCAGGGTTCTCAGGATCTAGAGGCCGACTCGATACCACTGAGTCATTACCCAATAACAAGTTTTAAAAATAAATAAATAAATAAATATATAATTTCGCCTTTTACCCATTACTAGGTGTGGCACTCTGCCGAAGCAGATCTCGGTAAGTGATATATTTATGCGCGAGAAGTGGCGGTTACGAGCTGTCATATCACGGCCCCCAAAGATGTTAGTGATGAGGGAGCCATAGGGGTAATTTCAATGTGGAGGAAAATGTTTTTGTCGACTGTGGGAATCGAACCAGAGTTTTCAGACTCCACAGGCCGACTCGATACCACTGAGTCATTACCCAATAACAAGTTTTATAAATAAATAAATAAATAAATAAATAAATAAATAAATAAATACATAAATAAATAAATATATCATTTCGCCTTTTATCCAATACTAGGTGTGGCACTCTGCTGAAGCAGATCTGGGTAAATGATATATTTATGCGCGAGAAGTGGCGGTTAGCAGCTGTCAAATCACGGCTCCCAAAGATGTTAGTGGTGAGGGAGCCATAGGGGTAATTTTAATGTGGAGGAAAATGTTTGTCGGCTGTGGGAATCGAACCAAAGTTCTCAGGATCCACAGGCCGACTCGATACCACTGAGCCATTACCCCAAAACCAATAAGTTTTAAGCAATATAAAACAGAATTTATATGAAAACATACAATAATAGCCAATAAAAATCACAATAATCCCAAAACATTGGCTGATATTACAAGTTTTGACTGGTTTAGCATATTTATGGACAATTATAGCACCATGGTAGCGCTGTAACTTAAAAAGAAAGAGTTCTCGAAGTGCTGTAATTGGGATTAACTTGTTCAATGTGGCAACAACTAAAAAATCATGTTATTCAAGTTCTTTTGATCTAGTCAAAATGATGAACAAACAAAGAAATAACTCCAGTTGAAAATCATTCTCAAAACATGTTTAGAGTCACTGACACAGTGAACGAGCTCGCTCGCTTCCCCCCTTTCCCCACACCACCCCTCCACAAGCTATCACAGAACGCTGTTGTCAAATTTCTCTCTTCCGCGTTCGCGCTAACGCAGCGTTGCCGTACTGTGCACTCGCTACTGTGCTTATTTCTTGTGAATTTTATATTCAAACTTCATCTGATACAACAATGTACGTTTCCTTCATGTCCGTTGAAATCTATTGAGAATAATTGACGATCAACAGGTAGACAAGCCAGAATCGATTATTGGGAACTTTGTACTTATTTTATTTAGCTATTTGTTTCAGTTTACAACAGGAAATTGTTTTCCATTACTGTTGTAATTTGTTAGCTTCTAATACAAGATCACGCTATGTTCCATCAAGTTGGGTGGCATGAACCCTTAAAATATCTTAGCCATTTTTGGCAGATCAGTTTAGTTGATTCATATTTTCATTCATACCAGCTCGATTATTCACATTTTATTCACACAATAAAGTTTCAATTACATACATTTAATTCTAAGTCGCTCATATAATCTGTCACCCTCAATTTCATCAATCTTTCATTCGACATACATTCCACTTTTATTTCAAGTATTTTTTACAAATAGAATTTAGACCGCTGAAAATATATAAAATAATTCAACTTAAATATTTTATAAATATCATTTATTTATTATTATTAATTACATTAAAATCATTATATAATAAAATAAATATATCATCACGCCTTTTACCCATCACTGGGTATGGAACTCTGCCGTAGCAGATCTCGGTAAATGATATATTTATGAGCGTAAAGTGCGGTTATCAACCGTCAAATCATGGCTTCCAAAGATGTTAGTGCAGCCACAGCGGTGAAAATTGTTTGTCAGCTGTGGGAATTGAACCAGGGTTCTCAAATGTACAGTCCGACGCGAAACCACTGAGCCACCTACCATCTTTTAATGAGATAGATAGCTTAGTAACATCGCATCGGATTGTGAATTTAAGAACTCTCGTTCGATTCCAGAAGACGATATATTATTTTCACTATTATTATTATTTTGTTTGTGGCTTCTTTGGCGTACCAACTACTTAGGTCATATGCCGCCATTACGCCCTGATCTGCGTTTTAGGTCTTATGATCAACAGCAACGCGGGTTTCTCTGGACGTTCACTATTATTAAAATTATTCCTGTAACATATTTGGGGCCTGAGATTTTACAGCTGGTAACTTCACGCAATAAATATATCGCATACCGAAATCCGTTATGGAGTGTCGCATACAGTAATGGGTTAAAGTGATGATGATATAATATTTTCAGACGACCACGTATGAAAGTAACCATAACAACATCATAAACTACTACGGAAAGTTGAACATAGCATACACTGATATGTTAGCATAACGTACACTTCTAACTATCAGGTGAAGTTCCACTGATTGACAACAGATGGCGTTACGATGAAAGAAAATAATAAAATAAATGAAAAGAATTTGTATTATTATTTGGATTGAAGTTTTGGCAGATTTTTCAACACATTTGCACAGATAAATCTTATTTTTTAAAATTAATAATTAGTTATTTACTAACATTTTAGCATTATTTAATATTTTGATATTACGGTTAGTACAGTTGCACAATACCTAACCTCAAACATCAAACGTCAACGCTCATCTACAAAAACGCATCAGCTGTCAAAGTGTAACAACAATGCTCTTGTGAACTTTGAAATATTTTGTGGTCGTCTGAAAAATAGTGTACAAACACGCTCGAAAGTGTGAGAACTGTGCTCGTGTACTTAAATCACTCGGCGCTGCGCGCCTCGTTTTTCAATTTGTACACTCACACGTTATCTTACACTTTCAATGCTTGTTATGTAATATACTATTATGTTATAAATGTTACAATATATGGGGTAGGTGGCTCATTGGTATCGAATTGACTTGTAGATTTGAGAATAATTTTCACCACATTAAAATTTCGCCCGTGGATTCCTCCTAACTAACATTTTTGTGGGGGAAGGGGGCGTGATAAAACGACTGGTAATCGCACTTCAAGCGCATAAATAAATCACGTATCGAGATCTGCTACGGTAGAGTGCCACACTGAGTAATGGGTAAAATGCGTGATGACAAATTTATTTTATTTTTAAAATTACCTTTGTGGTTCCCCCCTCACTATCATCTTTAAGGGCCGTGATTTGACGGCTGTTTACGCACTTCACGCACATAAATATATCACTTAACAAGATCTGCTATGACAGAATGCCACACCCATTAATGGGTAAAAGACATGAAGATATATTTATTTCATCATTTTATAAATGAAGAAAGTGTTGAACCATTCAGTTGTATCATCATCATTATCATGAATTGGAAAGCTTGACGTATCATCAAAATCAAACGACGAATTGGCAACAGTGTTTTCCAGCTACAGAGCAGCTATTCAAGCACACCCACACTGGTACACCAATCACTAACACAATCACACATGTACACATAACGTTATCAGTACCGCATGTATTGTTAGTTGATAAGATAAACCTGTAGCTGCAAAGAACGCCGGCAAAACAAACTTCACTTTCAGGAAATTCATGCAACGCCGCCCTTATTCTACTCAATCTATACTAACGAGTTAGAAATTCTTACTTTAAATACTAAAATTAATCACATATGTTACCTTTACATGACGTCACATCTGCATGGTTTATTCAATGTTCGAGAGTATTACCATACGAGATTTAGTTTTTGATTATAAGAAAGTAATATCGAAAGTAGAGATTTTATTTAAAAATTGCTTTAAATTTAAGGGGTTCTAGATTTTTTTTAACGAAATCTAAACGTGCTGCTTAAAAACTGTTTTTGGATCTTTATTTAGTGCTCTTTAAACTTTATTTCAAAATTTTTTTTAAAGAAAATATTCAAAATTGTCGTCGGAAATAAAAAAAAATGGCGACTCCTCGGCCAAAACATTCCGGGAACAGCAATGAACATGGAACAAAAAGGGATATGTTTTCTTAATCTCTGATGTATACTCTAAAAAACTACGGGCTGGATTTAGAAAATTTTGATTTTTAACAAAATAGCGCACGTTTGAAAAAAAGTTCATTATTCGGGACTAAATTTCTGTATAAAAACGACCATAAAAAACGAATGAAGCACTTTTAAAAAAAAAGCTGCCGTAGTTTTTGAGTATTTTATATCTACAATAAGAAATAAAAAGATTCAGCACGATCCATCAATTAGTATTTCAGATTTCTTTTCGCCCGATTTTGAAAATATGATTTCGAAAAAAACGTGTTTAAAGTTTCGAGTCATATTTTTCATGGGGATATTGCCACTGGGCAATAATTCCCCCCACCGCCTCTTAAACCGCCAAAAAATTTACTTATTGTTTAATGTTAACAGACTGTAAATATCAAAACCAAATTAAAAAAAAAATAAATATTTTTCATAGAAATATTTTATTTACCTCTAATCTGCAATGCCTGTGCCATGAAATTGTCGCTTAGCGCGCGGCCTTTTTCCCCTCTGAAATACTTCCGCGCGGCATTTAAATTAATTGTCCCTTATTCGTAAGGGTTTAAACTATAATTTAAGCAAAAAAAAATGCATTTTTAAGTGAAGGTAAATTAATATATATCTCATTAATAAGATATGACGCTGAAACACATATGTCAAAAGTTGAACAAAGGAGCACTTTTGTTTGACTTCCGGAAGTGTAACATTGCAGGCTGTAGTATTTCTTTGTTTTATTCTTGTATTTTCAATATTTTCTTAGTTTTTATTAATACATACATACATATATATCTTCACGCTATATCCCAACAAATGGGGTAGCACGAACCCTAAAGTCACTCATAAAACATTCACTCATCACACTCATCAAACAATCAGCCTTCGTCAAACATTTTCATCCAAACAAACCACCCTCACTTCAACCACATTCATAGATTACTCCATATAAACTCATTAATTTATTACACTCGAAATCATTTATCACATAACAAACCTTCAATCACATCATTCCTATTCACTTATCATTCATTTTCTTTCTTTAACGTACATAACATATGCATAAAACATCTCAAATTACTTACATATACTCCTAACAACGAATCTAATAACGAAACTAACAACGAATCTACAAGATTAGAAAAGATGAAAGCGATAGCCTTCACTTGTATATGAAAGAAAAGTCCACACAATGCAGTAACGGAAAATGAAACAAAAAGATAAGAAATGGAGGGAGCGTTGCCCTGCGCTTGTTTTTGCAAGTGAATTTCACACAATTGCAGTTAAACACTTGACGTAAAAAAAACATAAAAATATCAATATTTAGTACTAAACTTTATCACGTGTAAAAACGCGAATAAAGATGATTTACTGATTTCGTACTAACTACAAAAAATAATAATAATAATTTCTTAGCTTACATCAGAAATATTCTGAATGGCTCATGCCATTATTATTATGTTATAAAATCAGATATAATTTTAACGATATACATAAAACTAGATTCTAAATGAAATTATTGTGTTTTCAACGATAATGATTCTTTTGACGTTTAAAGTCTGTTGTCATAAACTCATCATCAGAAAGTGACACATTATATTATTAATAATTCCTTCCATAACATACTATATAATATAGATTACTGCACCACTAACGCGAAGTAAAGCTTGGAAAATATGTCAACAAAAATGTAGATTCGTTTTTACAAATGTCAAATACAATATAATGAGTAACCTAGGTCGCATTGGGAACAATAAAATGTTGCAATATTTTGTCTTTATGGCCTGTCATTTGAATTGTAAAAACATGTCTTCCATAGCTTTTAAATTTGTTATTAAACGAAAATTGTATTTTTTTGTATTAATTAAATAAATAAATAAATATATCATCACGCCTTCTACCCATTACTGAGTGTGGCACTCTGCTGAAGCAGATCTCGGTAAGTGATATATTTTGCGCGTGAAGTGCGGTTACCAGTTGTCAAATCACGGCCCCCAAACATGTTAGTGGTGGAGGAGCCACAGGAATAGCTTTTTCAAATTATGATAATTTGTTGCCTGTGGGAATCGAACCAGGGACTTCAGGATCCACAGGTCGACTTCATACCACTGAGCTAGCCATCCCATTTTTTGTATTAATTACTTCTTTCTAATAACATTTCCGGTTAATTTTTCTTTAATATCATATTCGTATTTTTATTTATACCATATTCGTATTTTTTATTTGTTAGTATAATGCTGGGTTGCATGAAAGTTTTATCGGTTCATTAGCAACTAACGATTCAATAAATTTCAGAAAACCCCATTTGATACTGTTGCTAGATAAACAATTCTTTAACTAAAGAGCTCTTTATTTTTTTCTTGCAATCCAGCATCAGAATTCTGTATCCTGTTGGATCGAAATAAAATAAATAAAAAATTTGTAACGAAAGTGTTGACAAAACTGATGTATATATATTTCTTTTTTTTGTAGTAAATTATTGTTATTGTAACAGTAGAATAGATATCTAGTCTAGACTGAAATTTATTCTGATTCAAACAAGTAATTAATATTGTCAATGTTTTACAAATTTGTGGTAGGTCATACCTAGACCAATGCCAATAAATTATTCGATAAGTAAAAAATATTGCTTAAAAAAAAATTATGATCTACACATAAGCTTAAGTTAAAATAGCAATTAATCAGAAAATTTAATTTAGTACTTTAGTAGGTACCGTTTATGTATAACATTCATAATTTGACATTTCATTGTTCTAACTTCAACTGTCACAGTTATTTTCAAATATTTTTTACTATTTTTACGCAATTGTCATGTTTGTTTCTATATTATTTAAAATAAAATGTAAGAAAGAAATCGAAAATATGTTCTACACTAACATTTATATAAAATTAATAAATTTAGGGCCGATATGTCAATCTCCAGAAGTCCTAGTAAATTTATCTGTCATACTCAGAGCTGGGCAGTAGCTAGCTACTTTTGTAGCTTAGCTACTAGTTTAGCTACGTTTACCTTAGCTGTAGCTGTAGCTTAGCTAAATGTGAAAAAATATAGCTGTAGCTTGTAGCGAGCTGTTTTTTTTTCTCTTAGCTTAAAAATATTGTTATAACAACTGAAGCTACTTGCAAAGCTACTTTTTGAAGCTGAAAGCTACTTTTTGTAGCTCAAAGCTACTTTTTGTAGCTTAAAGCTACCACTGATCATTAATAAATACCTATTAATGTTTGTTATGGGACGGCTAGCTCAGTGGTATGAAGTCGGCCTGTGGATCCTGAGGTCCCTGGTTCGATTCCCACAGGCGACAAATTTTCATAATTTGAAAAAGCTATCCCTGTGGCTCCTCCACCACTAACATGTTTGGGGGCCGTGATTTGACGACTGATAACCGCACTTCACGCGCAAAATATATCACTTACCGAGATCTGCTTTAGCAGAGTGCCACACCCAGTAATGGGTAGAAGGCGTGATGATATATTTTTTTTATTTATTTTATTATTAATGTTTGTTTTGTATTTGAATTGTACCTTCTTTACTGTTTTCTATAACTGTAGGATAACAAGTTATTATATAGAGTAAAATCTATTAACATATTTTATTTTTCACTTGTTCTTAACCTATCCTACTTTTGTATTAAATATTAGATAAACTAAACATTGACTGTTTAGGAGTCTTCTGTTAAGGTGACTGTTAATTTATTCCGATATAAATAAAAATTATAGCATCAAAAATTTACAGTACATTTGTCCATTTGCGATTTTTTTATATGTATTAACAGTTATTATAACAAAAGACTGATCAACTGATCATATGACAATGACAAATTTAATAATTCACAATAATTGAAAAAAGTAGCTTTAAAATTTAACAGCTACGTTAACGAAAGCTTTTAGCTGTAGCTTAGCTAAATTTTACAAAATGTAGCTTATAGCTGTAGCTCAGCTACTTTTTTAAAGAATAGCTGTAGCTTAGCTACTCTTTTTTTAGTAGCTTGCCCAGCTCTGATCATACTAGTAAAAAATATCGCATCGAAATTATAGTTCAAATACTCAAAATTATATTAACTTTGCTGCTTTTTTGGTTTGTTTCGTTAAAGGGATAAATGTTGGTTCTAATTTAAATATTAGGAAATAAACAACTTCTTAGTTAATTTATTTAAGTTAATTTTCTAGTTTTCTTCGACAAATACTTACATTAACGATGGAATTTTGTGATAAATACAGAGTGATCAAAAGGAATTGTTACAGTTGGCAATAAAAAAACTACTTGAAATTGGTAAGCCTGATACATAAATTCATGTCCTGTTGTTAACAGTAATATGTAAAATTGAAATATAAGTACATTTATTATTACATTTATTTCTAAAGTATTTCTATTACTTAAAGTCAAAATTCTATTAGCTGTCAGACTCCTGACATAACCTATTTGTATTTATTAGAAATGTCAAATAGCATTTCCGCCTTTATCTGACGTAGTGCCAACTGTGGAATAAAAAGATCTCTGGAATTGTATTGCCAACTATAACAATTCCTTTTGATCACCCTGTATAAGCTTATATAGATTCGTAAATCAGCAAATAATGAACAAAATCCTATCAATATTTGTAGAAAATATTTCATAAAGTCATAAGTTTCGTTGCGATTTTGATCATCATTTACAGATTTACGAATCTATAAAATTTATAGATTTACACAGAATCTCACCATAAAACAATTACATCTATATTTTTTAATTTAGTTTAAATTTCTTAATTTAGATGAATGCATAAACCCAGCAGTAGACTTTGATGATTTGTTTATTTTGATATTTAACTTATCGGTGTTTTTATTACTATGCTTTTGACATTATTATAACCATTTTTTGTATTCATCATTTTAGATTTGAAGCAGCAGCTTCGTACTAACATTTTGTTGTTTATACACAGCCCAATTAATGATACCTATGTATTTTGTACATTCATTTTTCGTTTATTCATATATTTATCAATCTGTTGTTTGTTTATTTCCTGTCGGTTGACGTACAATAACAACTACAAAAATATAATGTTGGGAGTTGTATTAAAGAAACAGTTATACGAGTTGAAATGTTTCACGCAGATTTGAGGTTAGATCATGTTTACAGTTTGACATTTGAGCCTTATATACATTGTATTTACCTGTAGTAGGGATTGCCAAAAGGCGAGCAATAGAATGGATCGGGTACATGAGTATGTGGATGTGGTACCATGGCGCCAGGGCCACCAGGTCCCGGGCCCATGTGGTGATGATGGTGGGAGTCCGACGCTCCCACCAGCGCGCCGGGACCGCTGCAATTCGTACTGGTGTGCGGAGTGCGGCTCCTCACGGGCATACAGACGCACTCACACTCACTGGGCACTAGCACGTGGCGACGCGGCGGCACTCAACATACACACACTACACTAACAACGAACATCAGTCGACCACGTCCACGTGAGACTGGCGCGGGTCTCGACAGCCGAGCCGGAGCCTGGCGCGAGCAGGCGCACTGTGTGTGCGTGGTGAGATGCGCGCGCAGCCAGAACACGCACCTCGACGTCGGCTTCACGGAGGAATTTCCGGATTGATATATTGCTAGTCACACTGACCGATATCGTCGACTTCTCTGTTTCGATACACGACAACTACTTTTCTTTCTTTCTATTATCTTATGAAGGGATGCGCAAACTACCCAGGGGCGTAATACTTCAAACAATTTACCTTTATTGAATGCAAATTGAATAAATAAATAAAATAAATATATTATCACGCCTTTTACCCATTACTGGATGTGGGACTCTGCTGAAGCAGATCTCGGTAAGTGATATATTCAATAGTCGTCAAATCACGGCCCCTAAAGATGTTAGTGGTAGGGGAGCCACAGGGGTAATTTTAAATTGGTGAAAATGTTTTGTCGGCTTTGGGGATCGAGCCTACGTCCTACAAGGATGTTACTAGAGGGACAGCTACAGGGATAGTTTTAAATAAATAAATAAATATATCATCACGCCTTCTACCCATTACTGGGTGTGGCACTCTGCCGAAGCAGATCTCGGTAAGTGATATATTTTGCGAGTGAAGTGCGGTTGTCAGCCGTCAATCACGACCCCCAAAGCTGTTAGTGGTGGAAGAGCCACAAGGGTAATTTTAAAATGGTGAAAATTGTCGCCTGTGGGAATCGAACCAGGGTTATCAGAATCCACAGGCGGACTTGATACCACTGAACCATCTAACCCATCTATGATAGAATAAATAAAATAAATAAATATATCATCACGCCTTCTACCCATTACTGAGTGTGGCACTCTGCCGAAGCAGATCTCGATAAGTGATATATTTTGCGCGTGAAGTGCGGTTACCAGTCGTAAAATCACGGCCCCCAAAGATGTTAGTGGTGGAGGAGCCACAAGGGTAGTTTTTGAAATTATGAAAATTGTTTGTCGCCTGTGGGAATCGAACCAGAGTTCTCAGGATCCACAGACCGACTTCATACCACTGAGCTAGCCACCCCATATCTATGATAGATATACAGCTAAAACATGTAGAAAGTATTGTCATACCGAATTTTTCTCTTAAACGTATTATTTTTTCAAATATTCAGAAATCATAAGTTATAAATATATCATCATGCCTTTTACCCATTATCGAGTGTGGCACTTTGTCATAGCAAATAGATGTTAGTGAAAGGGGAACCACAGGGGTAATTTTAATGTAGTGAAAATCAGTTTGCGAGTTGTGGGAATCGAATTCGGAATCTCAAATCCACAAACTAACTATAATGCCCCATGCACACGATGAAAATTTTCAGTAATAATATAACAAGAGAGTGAGAATAAATTGAAAATAATTTGACAGATCTTTCGAAAACTTGTTGCCAGGCAATAGTCACGAAGGCCCGTAGGACTTGACTGTCTATTGCCAAATGGCAACAAGTTTGAGAAAGATACTGGAGAATTATTTTCTAATTTATCCAACTCTCGAGTTATATTTAATTAGATTATTTTTCGACTTAGCTGGTGAGGTCGATTCATCCAACTTAAAAGATTTTGAATGGGGTTTATATCGATTGATTACTTATTAATGTATTCTTGGAAGTTGTTTCCAAAATTTGTGTATTTCTGTATCTGAAATGAAACTAAATCGATTTTTTTTCACACATTTTACTTGACGCGTTGACAGTTTTAAATAATTCATTGACAACTACCAATTATTTGTCACAAACAAAAAAGCACATACAGAGATTATTCTCGGGAATAATCACAAGAGCTTTATTCTCAGTATAATAATGACAGGATTGGTTAAAACGCAGATACGTGACATACAATGAAGCATTTCATTGGTTTTGAGGAACGTCAAAAAATAATCTGTGAAACTTTGTATAAAGAAGTCAAGAATACTTTTTGAAAATTATAGCGACGTCTCTATCGCGAGAAAGAGTTTGTGGAAAGTAACTAACTTCATGCTTATGGCACAGATTCATTCAAATCAAAAAGTAACTGACACATTTCAAGAAACTTTTTTGACTTTTTTCTTCTTTCTAAAAAAATCTCAGAAACAATTCCCCCGTGTGCACGGGACATAAAATAAATAAAATCAATATATCATCACGCCGTTTACCCACTGGGATTGATTTTAGAAAGCTGTAGCAACAATTCGTGAATTGAACTTTTAACAGAAAATCGTAATGTTCGTGTATGTTTTGTTGAGACACACTGGTAACAATGACATGGTAATTTGGACTGGGTGACCGAGGCCGTTTCCGTGACGTATACAACAGCTAGAGGTATAGTGCTCGTGTGGTTCAGGTTCAAGAGACTCTGGCGAGCCGCGATGCTCCACCTACCTTCGCTCGCTTAGTGCCAACAGAGCACATAGAGCAAGCAGAGCGCGATGTGCCAAGCTGAAAAGCCGGTTCAGGACCGACAGAAGTCACTGTACGATATCTGTATGCCTGTGTGAGATTCTAGGAAGTCAAACTACATACGAAACAACCTCCGAATTATTATAACTTAGCACTAGGGTGACTAACGTTTCTAAACTATTTTAAACAAAAATACTTGGTATCAACCAGTTGAGAAATAAAAATGTAGTAGTTTAAATGATTTCAATATATACAGAATGTTCAATTTAAGGTAGTACTAGCGTGAAATTTTTTTTTGCAGATCTGAATGAAATTTGGCGCACGTAAACATTGGATAATCATACGCATCCTGTTAAAATGTGAAACACATTCATCGTCTGGGAACAAATATATTTGCTTGTAAAGTTGAGTTCTTATACACGGGGCTTATGGCGATCATCACTAAGAATCGCACATATTTGGTTTGTGTACCTCTAAAATTTTGCAGTTTCATTTGAAAAACTAGTATAAAAAATTATATATATATATATATATATATATATATATATATATATATATATATATATATATATATATATATATATATCATCACGCCTTCTACCCATTACTGGGTGTGGCACTCTGCTGAAGCAGATCTCGGTAAGTGATATATTTTGCGCGTGAAGTGCGGTTACCAGTCGTCAAATCACGGCCCCCAAACATGTTAGTGGTGGAGGAGCCACGGGGATAGCTAGTATCATGTTCTAAAACTATCCATGTATATTGTATCAGAAGGAGAAAGTTTTTTATCGTTGAGTAATGGATATATAGCCATGCAAAGCCTTGTTTTTAACGAAAAATTAAGAACCCCAATTTATAAAGGCAACACCACACGGTGGTATGGTATTTGAAAATTCACTAGACCAACAACCTGTTAATAATTCATGATATTCAAATCATAATAGGCATAAAACAATTATTTTATTCAATTTTTAAATTTTTTTGAGCGTCAGTTTCGCCACTCGACAACCGATGGCGCCACCGTCACAACTAGTACTACCTTAAAATAATAAAGTTGCATCCCATATATTGAGAAGGTCCATACCCTGAGCGGGATTTAAACCCGCGACCTACAGCTTGCAATGCCAAGCGACTGCTATGCTAACCGCTCCGTATAATATATAAAATGTTCTTAGGGTCAATTTTTCAATCACCGATTAATGTTAACCATGAGTAAATAATAATGGAAACTATGGTTTCCATTATTATTTAATCATGGTTAGCATTAATCGAGAGTAAACCGGCGATTGAAAAATTGGGCCTTAATAAATTTATATACAAAATAAACAAAAATTATCATGGCGAAATCACACACAAATTATGAATATTATTTCAACTCTAATTTTTTGAGGTGCTATTAAAATTAAACTACTTGAATTTTGAAAAGAAGCAACTGCATATTTTCAAGCATATCTCTTGAGTCTGTTAAATAAATATTCAAATTATATCAAATCAATCTTAATCCCGTTACTAATTCATTTTTCTTGTTCCTCTTAAACCACTTAACTTCTTAATAATTAGTACCATACTACTAAGTGATCAAAATTCAAATTAAGACTATAAAGAAACCTCCAGAACAAAGAAATCCATCGTATCCCAATAATCCTGTTTGCATTACAAGAATGTCTTCTATGCCATTAACTCTTCGCGGCAATCAATCGAACTACTTTGGAATTCCTCCGAGCAATCCCATATGACACTAACCAAAGTTTTTTTCTTAAATAAAAAAGTTGTTTTGATCTTAGACGCTAGTAAGGCGTTTATCACGCTAATATATTAACATACGTCGATGTTAGAATCTAAGTTCGTGATAGTCTGTTGTCTGTTGAAAACTTGATTATCTGGTTGGAACAAGAAGAAGATTAAGTCGTTCAACAATGGCAAAAATGTCTGTTTTGTCGTTTAGTACACGCACCCTTTATAGGTGGTTTTATGTCCAAGATATGTATGGTATGTTGTCACTGTTTATGATTAAGGGGATATAAAAATTATTTTGAAGGGGTGACACGGTAAAGCAGGTTATGATTATGTCAAGAACTAGACTGTATTTTAACGTAGTTTTGAATATAGTTTTTTGTTTATATTTTGTTGATTGGCGAGTGATTGGATGAATATTAATGATGGTTTATTTCGTGAGCCTTGATCAAAATATATGAAGTTTGAGGAATAGATGTAGATGAAAGAAATATATTGAAATGCGGTTTGAACCAGGGTCTTTTCGTACTCCAATTAACTTATATCTAAATTTTGTATATTTTAAAACATTTCCTATTTTACTTTTCAAAATTTTCCATGACATTATTTCAAAACGTTAAAGAAATAATGAAAATCTGTGAACACCAGTTAATTCCTCACGACAATACACTATGTAAATTTTCAGTGCAAAATACGCACAGGTATGTAATTCTTTTTAGGGCCAGTTTTTCAATCGTCGGTTTACTCTCGATTAACGTTAATCATGATTAAACAATAATCGAAATCATAGTTTCCATTGCTATTTAATCATGATTAACATTAATCAGTGATTGCAAAACTGGCCCTTAGATTGTTACGGAGATAAGGCATTTTAATGGGGTGGCTAGCTCAGTGGTATGAAGTCGTCCTGTGGATCCTGAGAACCCTGGTTCAATTTCCATAGGCGACAAACAATTTTCATAATTTCAAAAGCTACCCCTGTGGCTCCTCCATCACTAACATCTTTGGGGGCCGTGATTTGACGACTGGTAACCGCACTTCACACGCAAAATATATCACTTACCGAGATCTGCTTCGGCAGAGTGCCACACCCAATAATGGGTAAAAGGCGTGATGGTATATTTATTTATTTTTTTATAAGGCATTTTAATTTTTTTTGCTCTAAATATTGTATCCGTGGAGCATACATATCGACATTTTACATACCTACGTATTTTCACACTAGAAATTCACTGGCGTTTATAATTTTTTTTATTTCTTCAACTTTTTGAAATATGGACAAGAGAAAATTTTGAAAACAAATATTAATAACACTGCTTAAAACCGCATTTCAATATTTTAGTTTTCGAGATATTGGCTCTCAAAGGTTGAGATTTAAAGTAAAGTCAAAGATGAACTCAACGGCATTCGATTTCTCGTACTCCGAATGAACTGGTTTAACTAAACATATTTGATTGCTATTGGTTGAAAACAAGCTATGGAATATAAAATTTCATATTACACTAGTGTAATATAAGCAGCTTAATGTATTTACAGTTACATACATAATGTAGTTTTTATTTAAAAATAAATAAATAAATATATCATCACGCCTTCTACCCATTACTCGATGTGGCACTATGCCGAAGCAGATCTCGGTAAGTGATATATATTGCGCGTGAAGTGCGGCTACCAGTAGTCAAATCACGGCCCCCTAAAAATGTTAGTGGTGGAGGAGCCACAGGGGTAGTTTTTGAAATTATGAAAATTGTTTGTCGCCTGTGGGAATCGAACCAGGGTTCTCAGGATCCACAAGCCGACTTCATACCACTAAGCTAGCCACTCCATAGTTTTTATTTAATAGATAGAAAAATTATTATGAACAACATAGAGGGGATAGAGCTCAGATACCACTATAAGCTACTGTCGTAGCAGATCTCGGTAAGTGATATATTTTGCGCGTGAAGTGCGGCTACCAGTATTCAAATCACGGCCCCCAAAGATGTTAGTGGTGGAGGAGCCACAGGGGTAGTTTTTGAAATTATGAAAATTGTTTGTCGCCTGTGGGAATCGAACCAGGGTTCTCAGGATCCACAAGCCGACTTCATACCACTAAGCTAGCCACTCCATAGTTTTTATTTAATAGATAGAAAAATTATTATGAACAACATAGAGGGGATAGAGCTCAGATACCACTATAAGCTACTGTCGTAGCAGATCTCGGTAAGTGATATATTTTGCGCGTGAAGTGCGGCTACCAGTATTCAAATCACGGCCCCCAAAGATGTTAGTGGTGGAGGAGCCACAGGGGTAGTTTTTGAAATTATGAAAATTGTTTGTCGCCTGTGGGAATCGAACCAGGGTTCTCAGGATCCACAAGCCGACTTCATACCACTAAGCTAGCCACTCCATAGTTTTTATTTAATAGATAGAAAAATTATTATGAACAACATAGAGGGGATAGAGCTCAGATACCACTATAAGCTACTGTCGTAGCAGATCTCGGTAAGTGATATATTTATGCGCTTAAAGAGCGGTTACCAGCCGTCAAATCACGTCCTCCAAACAGATCAGTAGAAGGATAATTTTAATATGGTGATATCTGATCTGAAATAAGTAAAAACTAGCATATGTATATATGCAAGAGAATCATCATCATCATCATCATGATGAGCAGATCGGATCGAATCATCCGATCCGGTTCGAGAGGCCTAGTATGTATGTTGCCACCGCCTCCACTACCGCCACCACCGCCACCGCTGCCACGTGCAATCAATAATGCAGCCTGGAATATGGGTCCGTGGTCCCGCGGTCTGTGGCGGTCTGTGGTCACGCGTGAACCGGTCCGCAGCCGGAGTATTGGCGGGAAACGCTTCTCCGGCAACCATCTCTCTATATACTACCGCAAGCAAGCAGAGAATAGAAAACTACCAGCCAACATCAAAGTGGAGGAAATAAATGAGCTACGTACAAGAAGACAGGCTAGAGGAATTCGAGAGAAATAATAATACGTCACAATTTTATCTACCGAGATCTGCAATTTCTGGACAAACTAAAATTTATCTTATATAACAATGTAAGGGTACTCTAATGAAAGACGTAATAAAAGAGACAGCAGAAGGAGAAGATAGAAGAGACAGAAGAAGGAAGATGATGGACGAATGAAAGAAGGAAGCAGTTATGTAGAAATGAAGAGGCTGGCTATGAGTACAAGAAGTTGGAGAAGGCATATAGGCCCTGCATCAAGCAGATAACTATTGATGATGATGAACAATGTAAAACAAATAAAAACAAAAGAAATATGCATACCATAGGTCAAGTTTTTAAGGATTTCATGTATTGCAAAAAATTCCAGGCAGTTTCATAGCAAAGACGGTCATTGTATTCTAAAATTCGTTAAAATTATAAAATAAAAAAACATAAATATCATCACGCCTTCTGCCCATTACTGGGTGTGGCACTCTGCCGAAGCAGATGTTTGTCGGCTATGGGGATCGAACAAGGGTTTTTAGGATCCACAGGCTGACTTGATACCACTGACCCATTACCCCATTAAAGTAAAAATATAAATAAATATACAATCACGCTTTCTATCCATTACTGGGTGTGGCACTCTGCCAAAGCAGATCTCGGTAAGTGATATATTTTTTAAGTGCGGTTACCAATCGTCAAATCACGACCCCCAAAGATGTTAGTGGTGGAGGAGCCACAGGGGTAATTTTTTTTAAATTATGAAAATTGTTTGTCGCCTGTGGGAATCGAACCAGGGTTCTCAGGATCCACAGGCTGACTTCATACCACTGAGCTAGCCACCCCATAAATAAATGCTGAATTACTGAAAATCTAAATTACATGTTTAATATTATTAAATAACATTCATATATTCTAAATATTAAATATGCTGTGTATAAGAAAGTCATGTGGTGCCACGCCAGATTTTTTCTTTCGCTTTTATTTGTGCAAGTAAAATAAATAAAATAAATAAATATATCATCACGCCTTCTACCCATTACTGGGAGCGGCACTCTGCTGAAGCAGATCTCGGTAAGTGATATATTTAGTGCGTGAAGTGCGGTTACCAGTCGTCAAATCACGGGCCCCAAACATGTTAGTGGTGGAGGAGCCACAGGGATAGCTTTTTCAAATTATGAAAATTTGTCGCCTGTGGGAATCGAACCAGGGACCTCAGGATCCACAGGCTGACTTCATACCACTGAGCTAGCCATCCCATATTTGTGCAAGTATTGTAAAAAAATAGCGTAATAACCTCTAATTGTAAGTTATGTTTTAGATCGCGAATGTTTAGGAAATTTTGACCTTGGGTTTCGATTTCTCAAATTACATTCTTGACTTAAGAACTGTCACTTACAGTTCATGGTACGTAATATACTATTCCATTTTATTCATTTATAACACGGTTTTTTCGGAACACCCGGTTTGTTCCTCTTCAAAGCTAGTTTCTTTTTAGTTGGGGGTTAGTTGTTCGAACCATATTACAGTAACAAGGCAACTGGTTAACAAAAATTCTGTTATAAAATAACAAGTTAAGCATCTTCCTTCATTCGAAATATACCCACATTTTTAAACAACGTTTCATGTATAAAAATAAAAACATGAATCATTAAGAACCACAGTAATTCCTCATCCTTCGACTTTGTAGAAAAAGCAAACATTATTTAATGAAACTCGGGCTCGGGGATTTTCTTTTTTCGTTTCCATAGAAATACCGCATTACCTTCATTTAAATAACCAAGTGACGAATATCACCGTTACGTTAGTATTCTATTTAAGATAGTACTAGTATGATGGTGGCGCTATCGGTTGTCGAGTGGCGAAACTGACGCTCAAAAAAATATAAAAATTGAATAAAATAAGTGTTTTATACCTATTATGATTTAAATATCATGAATTGTTAACAGGTTGTTGATCTAGTGAATTTTCAAATACCATACCACCGAGTAGTGTTGCCATTATAAATTGGGATTCTTAATTTTTCGTTAAAAACAATGCTTTGCATAGCTATATATCCATTACTAAACGATAAAAAAATTTCTCCTTCTGATACAATATACATGGATAGTTCTAGAACATCATACTAGTTTTTCAAATGAAATTGCAAAATTTTAAAGGTACAGAAACCAAATATGTGCTTTTCTGAGTGACGATCGCCATAAGCCCTGTGTATAAGAACTTTACAAGCGAATATATTTGTTCACAGACGATGAATGTGTTTCATACTTTAACAAGATGCGGTATGACAATCCAATGTTTACTTGCGCCAAATTTCATTCAGAACTGCAAAAATGTTTTTCACGCTAGTACTACCTTAACAAGAAACAAACCATGTACGATTGTCAGTTGTCTGACGGTGTAGTGACACTATGAAGCTATGATCCTACAGAAGGAAGAGGAATAGGAAACCTATCTATATCTGTCTAGCTAGTAAGACAATGGTTAGTGGAGAATCTGCTTTTGCGTCTGTTCTGTGCTGACTGGCGCGGCGGTGTGACGCGGACGCGTAGAGCAGTTCTCGCGAGGAGCTAAGAGAACCTAGATGGATTTTTCGTGTAACGTTTCTTTCTTTTTTGCACATTTTTGCGTTTTTATCGAGGAGGAAACAAAGCCTTGAGACTTGCGATTCCAGTGGAATCTTTTTTGTGAGAGAGTATCAAAAAGAAATTTCATTTTGATTTTTAGTCTTATTCTTAAAGCATTACTAGAAATGTAAGGAAATGAACTGCATTAATAGTATATTTGTTTGTGAAACAATAAGTACGTTTAGTTATTAGTTTGAAGAGAACAATTTCAGCGAGAATTGAACCTTGGATTCTTTGATTCTAGCAAAACGATTTCTCACCTACACTACGTTGGTCTGATAGAAGATCGCTTTGCTTCAATCAAAAAGTCCCGAATTCAAAACTAGACGTTAACTAAATTTACTATTTTTTTTTCATAAATAGTCAGACATAGGTTATTTTTTCCTCTTAATTGAGAGAAGTAATGCTTTTCATTCCTAAGAAAAAAAAAAGGCAATTTTCATGCCCTAGAGCAGTGGTTTTCAAACTTTTCGGAGCCATGACCCCCTTAGAAGCAACAATCACAAATATATGCTTTCGCGACCTTCTTTCTTTTTATGTGATCAAATTTGCAGTTTGTAAAAGGCTGATTTAATCATGTACATTACAAACATAGAACCACGATTTCAGAAAATAGTAAAGGAAAAATTTCTCATTAAGGTGGTTCTATCATGCCTGCCTCATAAAAGTATAGGTAACCGAAAAAAAGTTTATAAAAACAAATATCTAATTTTTGTATGGAATAACTTATAAACAAATAATTTGTTTGTTGAACCAATTGAAAATCGAAAAATTTTAAAATATCGTACTATATAAATCAGACTACGTGAAATTGAATTTAGTTTTTGAGTTACAGCGATTTTTGACTTTTTTGAAATATCTACTTATCTATCTCGAAAACTAAAAGACATATTGAAATGTGGTTTGAACGAGTGTATTTCTCGTGCTCTAATTAACTAATACTGAAATTTTGAAAATTATGAAAATTTTACAATTTTTTTCAAAATTTTCGCCAAGTTTGATTAAAAAAACTGTCCGCCGTTTGAAAAAATGTCATTTCGAGAAAATTGCGTTTATAGTTTTTTTTCGTATTATTGCACCAACTAATTTAACTTTCGAATTTCTCAAAAATATTTTAGGAGGTGACTTTAGAAGGTGTAAGGAGTAGAAAAATGTGAAAAAGAAAATCGATTTTTCGAAATATCTAATAGGTACTAGTCCTTTAACCGATTTCGTAGCTCGGATACTTCTCGAGATAGCAATGGAGTACCAATTAAAATGAACGCCCTGTTTATACAAATTTGTTTATTACAAAATACAATCTAGTCAAGAGTTCACAAGTCATATTTAAACTACAAGTACATACATATAGGTCCGAATAGTTCGGTTTATACTTTAAACTTTAGATCCTCTGTACTTTAACCCTTAACCAGAAGTATCCTCTTTTAGTCTACTCTTGAAAGTATGTGTCTCTCAGACACATAATTAAAAAACAACGAATTTTCCCTGAATGTGGAACCATAAAGATATGTACAATATGTATGAACATTTATTCATATTATTAACATTATTACAAGTTATAAAACATATATAAAAACAAAAACTATAATAAAATTTTAAATAAAAGTAAATTATAACTTTGGATTATATTGCGTTCAAAATAAAAATTATAATTCTTCATTACACATAATTTTCTAGAACATTCAAGACAAATCGGTTTTTCACATATTATGCATTTATAGCCCGCCCGTATTTCGGTTTTTTTGTGTATGGTCTAAAAAGTTTAAGTAATAATATTTCCGAAATAAATAACAACAAAATTATTCCTTACCAATATATTCTGTTTCATATTGGAAAGTATTTGTCGAATAGACAACAAAAAATACGAACGTTTTTAGAATATTATGCGCCTACAAGCACCGTAACTTTTCACTTACTAGAAGTATGTGTCTCACAGACACTGAAAAATATAACCATTTCTAGAAGTATGTGTCTACCAGACACCGTAACTTTTCACAAATGACCTGTGCTCAACGAACAACAAATCGCAATTGGCCGTATTTGGTATTAACTGACACTTCAAGTCACGTGAGGAGTATATCTAGAGGCTGGGGTAAACTAAAGTATTATTACGATTAGTATTGCAAAAGTAAAAATAGTACGTGTCTGTCAGACACATACTTCTGGTTAAGGGTTAATTAGGATAATTTCTTCTTGTGCTGGTAGCAAATAAATAAATATCCCAAAAACGAAATGCTGTTACTGAAGAGGGAGGGTATCTTTAGATTCATTTCTTAATAAAAAATAAATATAAGTGGTACCAACATCTTCAATTTCCTTCCTGACCAAAACTCCTTTTACCAATATTCTCATTCCTCCAAATATAGATAATTGAAGAGTCCATCGTCATTATTAGCATTGAGGCAATATTCCGGAGGACGGCAGGACGAGGGGTGTTATGCCTGCAGCTCATTAAACACAACCACGGCGGCGGTGACGACGGTGGTGGTGCATTAACAAGCATCAGACCGGGCGAATGTTGTCCGGCCGCCAATCAATCAATCGAGGAATCCAACCGCCGCCGTCGCTGCCTCTACAGCCGCCCCCAGCAGCCTGGGTATCAATCATAATCCGACAGGATCAGATACGCACGATGGATAAGCCACCCTGAAGACTGGGGGCGGGACTGGTAGTTGGAGGACATGCGCAAGAGTTTTAGTTTTGCATAATGTGGATAGTGTAGGATTCATTTGTTGTATAGATTTGTCAGAAGAATTTGACAATGACGGAAAAATGTGTGCGTGTTTCATGATGTCAAATGAGTAGTTTCAAATTTATTTGCTGAAAAATTTAGTTTTTTACGACTAAATCGGGACAAAAATAGTACATTTTAGCAGGCTATGCTGTTGGTAATAACGACGATAGAAAAAGTGTATTTTATTCCCGTTTATAAGAATACTTTATGCCTGTTGCTAAGGGATTAAACAAATTTAAATCATTCTTTGGTAATTTCAATTTTAATATTATCCATAAAAATAAATATTAGTTTTAAATTTTGTGGTGACAGAAAAATAGTTGTGCTTCCATTCCTATCTTAACTATAAGAGCTACAAAGTTGGTTAAATTAGCAAAGAAATATCATTTTCTAAGTCTATTACAAAACAATTAACAACAAATTTTTTGACCAGTGATTCTCTTTAATATTAATACAAATTTCTTCTAATTTATACCCTATACTTTCGGTTCGGAAAAGACACCCTCGGGAAAAAATGTTCCACTTTTTTCCATTAATGCACGTATAATTTGAAAGAAAACTGCAAATCACTTATATTAAATTAACATTGCTGCCAACGAAGTTAACGATATATGCGCATTTACAAGTTTGATAATTCCGGAAATGACAAGAAAAAAAAACGATGACGTATCCATGGTAACATTCCTGAAATAGCGTTATTTTACTATTTAAATAATTGTGTCATCTTAAGTAGAAACAAAAACAAATGTTTCAAGTAATATAAAAATAATGTCTCTAGCTAAGATCTTTTTTCCTATCTCCGTTTTTCCGTACACAATTTTTCCATCGTAAATTTATTCCCGATTTCCCGGCGATCGTGCGATCACGAGTGATTGATAGCCAGTGCAGGTGACCTAGTGCTGCGATGATTTGGGGTTTTAACCCGGGACGGTGGCGTGTAGATACCGCCGCAGCAGCCGCAGCGAGTGTTGACGCGTGCGCCGACATCGGCCGAGTAATAAATTATTTACGGGATTCAATTATACGCGCTCATGATAAATTATGGTTGGAGGAATATTCGGTCGGTGTAATTCGTCTTCGAGAGCCGTGGACTGCGGGGTATCAACGGTTTTGTGGAAGGCTACGCGGACGTACGAACACTGCGAACTGCCATGTGTGTGTGAGCGTGTGTGTGTGTAGATGATTGTTTGGATCATATTTTACGAGTGTGATTTTTCAACAAGAGTGGATTGTTATGTTTGGAAAAATCGGGCTATTTGCGGATTAAATTATTGTGAGATAGATCTGGAATTGCAGAGCTTGAAATATGACAAGTATTTAACTTCATGAGATTTCTTTATACAGGCTTTTTCTAAATAAATAAATATCACATACTGAGATTAGGGGTAAGTGGTTAAGTGGTATCGAGTCGACCTGTGGATCCTGAGAACCCTGGTTAAATTCTCACAGCCGACTAACATTTTCACCACATTAAAATTACCTCTGTGACTTCCCTACCACTAACATCTTTGGAGACCGTAAATTGACGGCTGATAACCGCAGTTCACGTACATAAATATATCACTTATCGAGATTTGCTTCTGCAGAGTGCTACGCCCAGTAATGGATAAAAGGCATGATGATATATTTATTTATTTCTCTCAACAAATTAAAATTATAAATATATCACTTACCGAGATCTGCTAATGGTCATACCAACAAATTAAGATATTAATTGCAAGTACTAAGTGAAATATTTGCAAATTCCGCACTCACGTGACAATGTGACGATTTCTGACGTAAAACCAGCTTTTTGGGCTGCGATCACTGCGCTACGTACAAAATGAACTATTTAAATAGTTCATTTTGCAGGTGGCGCAGTGATCACAGCCAAAACAGCTGTTTTTACGTCACAAAACGTCACATTGGCACGTGAGTGCCCGCATTCTATAGACTGTTACAAAAACGACTTAACGAGTAAGAGAGATGTACTGAAAATTAGAAAGAGATAAAACATTCGCTGTACTAATAAACTCTATAACGCTCTTTAGTTCATTTTTGACAACTGTCATCAACTCTACAATATTCACACATACTTCTTTCGGTTTTATAATTATTTATTTTTTTATCTTTAGTGGAGGTGGTAATAAGAAACGTAGTTTATGTTCCTTTTCAAGTGTTTTCTACAACTGTCATTTTTCACTAATTCACTTACGGTGATATTAAGGGGTAAGGCCACTCTAAGCAAGGAAAAAAAGGATTATTTTCTAGATTTTTTTTAACGAAATCTAAACGTGCTGCTTAAGAACTGTTTTTGGATCTTTATTTAGAGCTCTTTAAACTTTATTTCAAAATTTTTTTTAAAGAACATATTCAAAATTGTCGTCAGAAATTTAAAAAAATGGCGACTCCTCTCAGCGCGTAGGGTAAATCGGGCGAAAACATTCCGGGAACAGCAATGGACATGGTACAAAAAGGGATGTTTTCTTAATCTCTGATGTATACTCTAAAAAACTACGGGCTGGATTTTGAAAATTTAGATTTTTAACAAAATGGCGCACGTTTAAAAAAAAAGTTCATTATTCGGGACTAAATTTCTGTATAAAAACGACCATAAAAAACGAATGAAGCACTTTTAAAAAAAAAGCCCTCATAGTTTTTGAGTATTTTATATCTACAATAAGAAATAAAAAGATTCAGCATGATCCATCAATTAGTATTTTAGATTTCTTTTCGCCCGATTTTTGAAAATATGATTTCGAAAAAAACGTGTTTCAAGTTTCGAGTCATATTTTTCATGGGCAATAATTTCCCCCACCGCCTCTTAAACCGCCATAAAATTTACTTATTGTTTAATGTTAACAGATTGTAAATATCAAAACCAAAGTAAAAAAAATATATATATATTTTTCATAGAGATATTGTATTTACCTCTAATCTGCAATGCCTGCGCCATAAAATTGTCGCTTAGCGCGCGGCCTTTTTCCCCTCTGAAATACTTCCGCGCGGCATTTAAATTAATTGTCCCTTATTCCTAAGGGTTTAAACTATAATTTAAGCAAAAAAAATAATGCATTTTTTGAAAATTCTAGAGTGGCCTTACCTCTTAAATTAATAAAGATAAAAAGGTTTCGGAATCCTGAAGCCTTTTTATTTTCATTAATTTTATGATTTGTAAAACTAAACTTTAATTTTATGATGTTATTAATTGTAAAATGGGTCGCAAGTTTTAAGACGTTTAAATTAACTGATAATTCTAATTGCTAACTGAATTACTGTGAACGCAGCTTAATTCAAGAAGAAATAATAATTTTGAATTTGTACTTAAATAGTTATAATGAAACGGATAAAGTGATTTTTGTTCATCGTAAACTTATCTTCATTTTTGACGTTTTGTTCGCCAATCATGTTGAAGATTATATACTCTCTAAACACTACAATCTTTCGCCAAATAACGTTTCTAACATATTTTAAAGTAAAATATGTAGGCTTTCATATTTTCTTCTACTTTACTTTTATGTTTATTTACGGTAAAAATAACCGAGTTGAATAAAATAATGTGATGTTTTGAGGGCATGCCAGTGTAATTATGAATTAATTGAAAAGTGAAATGAACACCGCTAAAGAAAAAAGTTAAAAGAATTGCATCCATGGTGATGTTATTCTGTCACGTAATGTAAATATTTTTCAAGAGAGGACGGCGATATTTGATACGGTTTTGTGTACTTTACTTCCAGACAGCATTTAGAGTTTAGAGCTTTCTTTTTAATCTCGTGGGTGCACTACTTTTAAATAACCCTACTATAATGCCAATGAAAACCATCAATATCAATATTTCTTATTTTACACTACTAATGCTCGGTTGCTAGACATTTTAATATTCAGGATTTCTTAAATTTCTTAAAACACAACATGGATAAACTCCCTTATTCTGTAACTGGAACATTATCTGTTACTGATTCGGCATTCAATGACTACGAGAGCAGGGTGAAAAGTCCCTGAAAAATAAAACAGATGGCGCCATAATCGCAAATCTCATGTGACATTTGTGATGTACCATCTTTAAATAGAACGCATTAAAATTTTCAGACTGATATGTCATTCAGTTCTGTTTTGACACCCATCGAAAGCAAGCAACCTTGAAGATTTTTGAAAACATGGAAAAAAGTGAATTTCGCGTCTTGATTAAACATTATTTCTTGCGTGGAAAAAACATTACGCAAACCAAAGCATCGCTTGTTAAACATTATGGGGACTCCTCACCATCGATTGGAACGATTCACAAGTGGTTTACTGATTTTCGTTGTGGTAGTATGACCACAAAGTACGCAGAACGTTCTGGTCGTCCAATTGAGATTACAACGCCAGAAATCGTCGATAAAATCCATGGTATGATATTGGACGATCGGCGTGTTAAAGTGCACGAGTTGCTGAGGCTATGAGCATGTCAACCGAATGGGTACAGAACATTTTGCATAAATTTTTGGATATGAGAAAGCTATCTGCCAGATGGGTGCCGCATTTGCTCTCTGCACCGGCACACAAGTCCGCAGTCGCAGTGGCAAAATTGTATTAATTGCGTCACGAATTGGTTCGTCATCCACCATATTCTCCAGATTTGGCCCCCTGCGAATTTTATCTATTTCCAAACTTGAAGAAATGGCTCGGCGGAAAGAGATTTGGCTCCAACGATAAGGTCATCGCTGAGACAAACGCCTATTTTGAAGGATTGCCAAAATCGTATTATTTGGAAGGGATCGAAAAATTGGACGAAGTGTATCGAGCTACAAGGAGTTTATGTTGAGAAATAAAATATGTTTTTTACCAAATAAATCATTTCTTGTTTCATTTTTCAGGGACTTTTCACCCTATCCTCGTACTTAATTAATAAAATAGTTATTTCGAATGTAATATTTTTTTACGACACCCGGTATATTAAACGTAAATAAAATGAAGGAAATTTAAAAAATAAGTATTTGTTTGTTACATAAATCTGGAATGAGCTGGAGCTGGAGCTGGAGCAGCCTGCAGATCGATCTAATTGCAATGACAATTTCTGGCGATTGGTTGGCGGCGTCTCCGCGTGAACTGGCGGCGGCGGCGACCACGAGACCGGAACAGGCTGTCTGCGCAACCAACGGTCACCGGCCGAGCGCAATTAATCACCGCTATTAAACGACGCTGTAATTAATTACGCGTAATGCGATTCAATGGCGCGTTAAGTGACGAAAACTGTATTACTGTTTTATTTATTGTTGTTGTTGGACGAGATTTGATTTAAAGATCATTTCATCATTCATAATCAAGTGTTATAAACAAATAAAGACATGTAATTATAAAATCATATCTGTTTAATTCTTACTCAATTAGTGATGAAAGAACTCTGTCGTTGCAGATTCCAGTAGATGACAGATGATTATTTTTTATTATTTAAATTCTCCGTAATAATACAACAAGAGAGTGAGAATAAATTGAAAATAATTTGATAGATATTTCGAAAACTTGTTGCCAGACAATAAGTTTGAAAAAGATACTAGAGAATTATTTTCTAATTTATACGATTCGACTCTTTACAACTGTAGATACCGGTGAAATTTATTGTAAAAATGCAGATTTAATTCAATATATTGGGTATAATTTAGCATGAGAAATCAGGGTTTACAGCCAATGCTCAGTAATAATACAAGAGAGTGAGAATAAATTGAAAATAATTTGATAGATATTTCGAAAACTTGTTGCCAGGCAATAGTCAGGAAAACCCGCAAATGGCAACAAGTTTGAGAAAGATACTGGAGAATTATTTATTTATTTATCCAACTCTCGAGTTATATTTAATTAGATTATTTTTTGAGTTAGCTATTGAGGTTGATTCATCCAACTTAAAAGAATTTGAACTGGGTTCATATCGATTGATTACTTATTAATGTATACTTGGAAGTTGTTTCCAAAATTTGTTGGTGTATTTCTATATCTGATATGGACTACATAGATTTTTTTCACACATTTTACTTGACGCGTTGACAGTTTTAAATAATTATTTGACATCTATCTATCATTTGTCACAAACAACAATCGTAGCTCAGTGAATAAAAGCGAGGTAAAACTTGCGTTTCTTAATTAGCAAGCAAGAGGTCGTGCGTTCAAATCTCACTGACTTCTACTTATATAAAAAAATTACGATTGTGTCTGAGTGGTTCGGATTCCACTATAAGCTGTAGGTCCCCTGTACTGTAATTGGGATTTACTTCCTGTTGTGCAGAGTAACAAAATAAATAAATAAATAAATAAAAAAGCACTTACAGAGATTATTCTCGGGAATAATCACAAGAGCTTTATTCTCAGTATAATAATGACAAGGTTGGTTAAAACGAATTTCATTGGTTTTGAGAAACGTCAAAAAATAATCAATGTCAAAATCTAAAATCCTAGGTAACGATAGAAGAAAAAAAATATCATCTTGCCTTCTAGCCATTATTGTGTGTGACATTCTGTCGTAGCTGACCTCGGTAAGTGATATATTTTGCGCGTGAAGTGCGGTGCGCCACAAATGGGAATGGAATTATATACACCAGCACAATGTAACATTTTTTTTTTAGAATTTAGAATTTTTTTAGAATTAATTAGAATTATTTAGTATTATTTGGGAAACCTAATGGGGACTGTCAATTTTAAAAAGAGTGTTATATTGCACTGGTGTACATCAATTCCATTCCCATTTGTGGCGATCACAACGCCATCTGTGAACAAAAATAACTGGAATCGTAGATCAAATTAATGTAAAATTTTCTGAAGATTTCAAATCTGCAATAAAAAATGGGGGTTCCCATTTAAGATTACAAAGTTGCCCCACCACCCCACCCCGAGGAGGCGGGGGTGGGAGTCGAATTTGGTATCATTGGATAGATTTTTGAAAAATATTTGACACTTTTTTTGTCCTTTTTCGATCCAATATGTATTTCGCAAAGATATTGAACCGTTCCGTAACTTTTTCCCCACCCTGTATATCCAAACATACCTCGCATATACAGGATGATCAAAAGGAATTGTTACAGTTGGCAATAAAAAAAACTACTTGAAATTGGTAAGCCTGATACAGAAATTCATTTCCTGTTGTTGACAGTGACATTTAAAATTTAAATTTGAGTACATTTATTATTACATTTATTTCTAAAGTATTTCTATTACTTAAAAAGTCAAAATCCTATTAGCTGTCAGACTCCTGACATAACCTATTTGTATTTATTAGAAATGTCAAAATGCATTTCCGGCTGTATCTGACGTTGTGCCAACTGTGGAATAAAAAGATCTCTGGAATTGTATTACCAACTATAACAATTCCTGTATCTCATTTACAAGCAATAGTAAAGTAGTAGATAAAACTTGCATTTACTAATTAAGAAGTTTAAAACTCGCTGATTTAAACTTATATAAAAAAAATACGATTGTGTCCGAGTGGTTTGCATTCCACTATATGCTACTGTAATTGAGGTTAAGTTCCTGTTGTGCAGAGTAATAAATAAGTAAAATTTCAAATACTAAGAAAAAAAATCCTGAAATTCGTGATGTTAGAAAACATTGAATCAACATGACTGTAATTGAAGAGCAAAGATTGGTTTTAATAGTTCTGGCTCCAAGCAAAAACTTTTAAGTAGAGTGTTTAAAGTATCATCGTGTTGTGGAAGGCGCGTGGCTCGTGTCATAATAAATTGTTTAGCGCCAAACCGCGAGACAGCGAGACGAGACCGCACGCGCGCTATTATAACATCTGATGCGTCGTGGCCGTCATTACATTCACCTTCACCAACTTCGATCTAATAATTATGTAAATTCAATAAGCTTGATCACTTCCACTACCTTCTTATCATATGAGATTATTTATGATTAACTTGCTTCATTCTGTATGCTCAAACTGTTTTTGTTTCTCACTGTTTACTGATCTTTACAGATAGGAGGATTCAATTTGATTTCATTAATTGTTAAGTATTTACTTAAAATAATCATTCGATTTCATTTGGTAAATTTTCTCCTTAAATGACAGTGTCACTGCAGACGACTCTCGTGTAGGGTCGTTGATTTCCACCGAAGTTCGAATTTCTGAATGTTCGAATATTCAAATGTTTTGAACTTCGTTAGTAAACTTCGAAGCTTCGAATTTTCGAATTTTTTGAAGCTTCGAATTTACAAATTTTTGAATTTTTCAAAGCCTCGAATTCTCGAATTTTTTGTCTCTGAATTAACGCCATCTGTTATCTCCAAATAATTCGCAAAAAGTCGGCCACGAATTAAATAATAAACTCGGCGAAGTATCCTGCAAAAACTCTGCATGTTTATGCGTCTTAACCGCCCATCTAAAAGCTAAGGACTTTTAGTAAAACGTTTTAAATTGACAATAAAAAGGATACAAAAACGTCTTAATTAAAACGTTTTTGACAGTGTAGCGAAATTTTAAGTCTAATGTCAATGGCACACTGGTCGAGGAGCATGAATGAGCGTCGAGGAACTCATCGATGAAACAACAGAACGCACCCTGGCTGATAAAATAAACAAACACGAAAAAATAGCACAAAGCAAAACCAAAATGACAGCCCACGCTAACATGAAATGAGACACAATAATACGTGTGAAATGAGACACAATCATTTCATCGAGGAACTCCTCGATGGAAATAGAGGAGCCTCTATTTTTCATCGATGACGGGTACGTTCTGTTGTTTTATCGATGAGTTCCTCGACGCTCATTCATGCTCCTCGACCAGTGTGCCATTGGCATTAATTTGGTAAATAATAATAATTAATAATAATTACTTATGAATTAATACAAAACTCTGCAAATGAGTTTATTCTGAAAATAATTCATATCAACATGCCGTGTTCACGTTAGGATCCAGATTCACAATTCGAATAATTCGAAAATTCGGAATATTCAAAAATTCGAAAGTTCGAACCTAAATTCGAAGGTTCAATCAAATCTGAACATTCGATGTCTCAAATATTCGACAAATCAACAACCCTACTCTTGTGTCAACATAAAAGAGTCAAAATACAGAGAAAAACTGGAATCAAATCAGAATTGAATCCTGGGCGGCCGTAAGTTAACATTAACATCTTTGAGGGCCGTAATTTGCCGACGCCTAATTATATCACTTACCGAGATCTGTTATATCAGAGAGGCACATCCTGTAATGAATAAAAAGGCCTGATGATATATTTATTTCTTTTTAATTACACCTCTCCACTAACTTCTTTGCGGGCCGTAATTTGACGATTTCACGTGCATAAATATATCACTTGCCCGAGACCTGCAATATCAGATAGCTATACCCAGTAATGGCTAAAAGACATGATATATTTTTTTTAAATTACCCCTGTGCCTCTCCCACAACTAGCATCTTTGGAGACCGTGATTTGACGATTAGTAAGCACAATTCACGCGCATAAATATATCACTTACCGAGATGTGCTACGGCAGAGTGACACACCCAGGTAATTGTGAAATTGTCCGGCAGTACGCTATTGCTGCGGTGTGGTGAGTCCGAACCCTGTACTGTAATTAGAATTAAGTTCCTGTTGTACAAAATAACATAAATCACAAAATAAAAATATAGAATACCTCCGTAATAATTCTATGATTTTCTTACTGCTATATGTCTGCTTTCAATTTGTTATATATTTTTTCTGAATCATACTAAATTGATTGAAAATTACAGGTCAATTAAATACTAGGAGATCTAACGTCATCGGCAAAATTGCAGTACTTAATTAACATTAAAATGATTACGCACAGTACATAAGCCAAATAAGGTAGTTTAGTTATCACTGTGTGCCATAGATAGCAGCACACGTGGAAGTTTTTACGTAACATGTCGTTGCTACAATATCAACTCAAGGTTGGTTGACAGGATAGAGATACAACTAATAACTAAACTAATGTTGAAAATTGTTGTTGGTAAGGTTGCGCATTTCATAGAGGTATTGTTCTCTGATAATCGCATATTTTACTTGTGTTTTTGTAAGTTTTGTTGCATATAAAAGTAATATTTACTGTCAAACCAAGTCATAACAGCAGTATTTTATTAGTATCATAATTTATATGTGGTAATATAAAAGACATTTTGTTAATTTTTAATTATAAATTTATGGGATATACTGGCATATTTTAAATTTAATAAATTATTGATTTCCAACAGAAACTTAATCTCAATTACAGTAGGTTACAATGAAATCCGAACAATTTAAAAATAATTGAATTGTTTGTCTATGTAACCGGCAGAGTAAAAAACCAGGCAATATACAAAACTCCAAATCCAAAATAGTTATCTTTCGGTGTTCTTATAGCTCTATAAACGCACTGTAAACATGTCAAGGAGATCTATGAGCGCACTGTTTTCGGCGCTTTTTATTTATTTTTTTATTTATTTGTTACTCTGCACAACAGGAAGTAAATCTCAATTACAGTACAGGGGGCCTACAGGTTATAGTGGAATCCGAACCACTCAGACACAATCGTATTTTTTGGATAAGTAGAAGTCAGTGAGTTTTGAACGAACGACCTCTTGCTTGCTAATTAAGAAATGCAAGTTTTACCTCGCTTTTATCCACTGAGCTACGATTGCCTGTAGAAGTGGTACGAATGTCTATAAATCTGATAGATCAATGACATATAACCTCAAAATTGTAAATTGTCGGTAGCGAAATATTACTGAAAAAATATTGCTATAATCATACTAAATTCACAACATTTTCAATAAAGAAAAAAAACATTGTTAATTATCCAAAAAATAAATTTATTGTTTTTGTTATGAGAAGCGCTACCAACACAACTGATAAAAAGCACCAACTTATATTTTGTTGCAGTTTTTTAAATCTAACAGGATTATAAAATTACCTAAATTATATAAACCTAATTTCATAAATTTATTTGAACAATGGACCTATTATGAAACAAAGGTTCCTGAAGATAGCAATTTGCTACCATGATTTTTTGATAGCAACCTTCCTAGCAACCATTGATGTTTGGGGTCTTAATAGTTGCTACACTTAGCAATTTTTGTTACAGAATAAGTCTAATTGTTCCTAATACAGGGTGATCAAAAGGAATTGTTATAGTTGGCAATACAATTCCAGAGATCTTTTTATTCCTCAGTTGGCACAATGTCAGATAAAGGCGGAAATGGTAGTTGACGTTTCTAATAAATACAAATAGTCAGGAGCCTGAGAGCTAATAGAATTTTGAATTTTTAAGTAATAGAAATACTTTAGAAATAAATGTACTCAAATGTCACTGTCAACAACAGAAAATGAATATATGTATTAGGCTTACCAATTTCAAGTAGTTTTTTTTATTGCCAACTGTAACAATTCCTTTTGATCACTCTGTAAATATATCTGTTAAACAAATAAAAAATGACGCATCGAAATCATAGTTAAAATTATGAAAATTATATTAGCTGTCATTTTCTGATGTATTTTGTTTGTGAAAAGTATAAATCTATTAGAAACTTTGTTAGCAGGTTGAATTACTAAAATTACTCACTTTCATATGAGATTTGGTGAGCTTGTATCACGCTAAAATCTAAGTATGAAAATAATGAAAACCGTGGCATCAAACAAATTTGAAAACAATGCCTGTTCTACAGTGCATCTTCCATCCCATGTAAACGTAGTTTATGAACGCCACAAACCAGTTCTCGTTCGGTTCTCGCTGACCCAGCGCTGGCGTGGCAACATCGCGTTTTCTGGGATTCCTCAAGTTGTATCCCACACAGTGGTTACGATAGCTCCGTACTTTCTAATGTCGCACGCTAGCGTACAGTAGGTTATAATATATTGAAGAATCTGGCACGGTGAGCTGAGCCAGGCCTACATTTCGAACGGCGACCTGCCTTGCGCGGTATTTCTTTTACTTTTTGTTTTTTAGGTTTTATTTTTGTTTTTTATTCTCAGGCGCTTCCCAAGGTACAGTCTAACGAAAAATGTTACTGGAAGATTTAAGAAAGAAATAGAATTGTTCAAATGTTGATAGTTTTACAAGCAGATTAATAAAACGGGTTACTCGTTAACACGATTTTCAATATAATCTATAACTCAGTTTTCAATAGAAGCAAATTCACGAAGTGAGTTAAATTTTCTGTTGAGTAACACTCTAGTAATTCTAAGTTAAAATAAAGTTGTTTCATGAATTAGAAAGGGAATTAAATATGGTGTTGGCTTGTTGCATCTGTTGAATCTGTCTATTGCAGCAGTTACCAAACTTTTGATTATTAATATTATAAAAATAGATTCCCACAGGCGACAAATTTTCATAATTTGAAATAGCTATACCTGTGGCTCCTCCACCACTTACATGTTTGGAGGCCGTGATTTGACGACTGGTAACCGCACTTCACGCGCAAAATATATCATTTACCGAGATCTGCTTCAGCAGAGTGCCACACCCAGTAATGGGTAGAAGGCGTGATGATATATTTATTTATTTATTTATAAAAAAGTTCTCAGAAATAGCGAAAATAAGTATACAAATAAAATGACATAAATATAGAACATAAGAGGTTATTTTATTGCCAGCAAAAAAAATTATTATTATTATAATAGTAGTTTACATAACAAGGGAGTAAAATTCGTCATTATTTGAGGGCGTAGCCCGAGGGATGCAATCGCTTGAGGCAAGTAATTATACTTTTTCTAAAACCGGTAAGAAAGTGCCTACTTTCCTGACCAATTTTAGTACGGAAAGTAGATTTTTATTAAAATTGTCAAGTAAAGTACGTGTATCCAAAGTTACAACAAAAATAACAGTCTGGTAAAGTACAAAACAGTCTGGTAAAGATTTTACCTGACTGGTTTGTATTTTACCTGGCCGCTTTTTTGTTGTTGTTGTTGTAACCTTGATTACGTAGTCTGCTGTCAATACAATTCATATAGAAAATTTAAACATTTTGAATTATTTATGATTAAATATTGATTAAATTAAACGGTTTCAGAAAAAAATAGTATAAGTAATACGTCAGGAAAGCATTTTTACTTGACTTAGCGAATTAAAATACTCGACTTAGGCCTCGTTTTTCAAACAACCGCTTCGTCAAGTAATACATCACTTTCCTGACTTATTATATAATATACTATTACATTATATACATAATGGTAACCGCACTTCACGCGCAAAATATATCACTTACCGAGATCTGCTTCAGCAAAGTGCCACACCCAGTAATGGGTAGAAGGCGTGATGATATATATATATATTTTTTTTTGTGGCTTCTTTGGCGGACGAACTACTTAGGTCATATGCCGCCATTACGCCCTGATCTGCGTTTTACGTATTATGGTCAACAGCAACGTGGGTTTTCTCTGGACGGTCACCCATCCAAGTACTTCCCGCGCGCAACGTTACTTAACTCGCGTTATCGCTTAGATCAGTTTCAACGAGTGCAGCCATGGCCGTTGACAAACATTATATTTATTTACATAAATATTTAGGGGACAGTGGTGCAACTGGTCATAATTGGAATTGCTGTCCAATATTCAAATTGCTTTTATTTATTAAATAAACTTTAAAATTTTTGGCAATGCTACAAGGATATTAGAAATAATAAAACCAAAAAGAAAAGGTAGTTTTTTCCTTTTATCTATTATTTGAAGTATTTTTATCTCTATTTTGTACGGGGTGAATAGTTAGTTCAGTGGTAACGCGTCGGACTGTGGATTTAAGAATCCGAGTTCGATTCCCGCAGCTGACTTTCACAAAATTAAAATTACCCGATGGCTACCCATCCACTAAAATCTTTACGCGCATAAATATTTCGCTTATCGAGATTTGCTATAACAAAATACCACACCCAGTAATGGCTAAAAAGCGTAATGATATATTTATTTATTTTTATTTTAACTATGGCGTTATTGTAAAGTTTGTTTTAAAAATCCTATCGCTGTTGTAAATTTCTAAAATGTAGAATGCGTATACAATTAAATGGATAAAATATGAGGAAATATAATAAATAAAAACAATATTAAATATTAATATTCATGTTTGTAATAAAAATATAAAAAAGGCCGAAAGCAAACAAATAATAATCAGAATCGCGTAAACCATTAAAATATGATTATTGCATTTGTGATCAGGATTTTATTAGCGCTTTATTAAGCTAATAAACTGATTAACAAACAAAGTTACGACTTGCCCAATAAAAAAACCTGACAACCATTTAATTTAATTATCAGATAATCATCGTTTTAATATCAATAAAATACGGTAGATGACTATGCTAAACCAAGCGCTAATCCATGTTAATCAGGGGACAACTGCGCTCAGCACGAGATTACTAAATTCTAATCAATCTAAAACTTTGCACAGAATCACAATAAATATAATTTATCACTCGGCTTAACACGATGAATTATTAATATTTCATGGACAAGTGGGATGGCTAGCTCAGTGGTATGAAGTCGGCCTGTGGATCCTGAGGTCCCTGGTTCGATTCCCACAGGCGACAAATTTTCATAATTTGAAAAAGATATCCTTGTGGCTCCTCCACCACTAACATGTTTGGGAGCCGTGATTTGACGACTGGTAACCGCACTTCACGCGCAAAAATATATCACTTACCGAGATCTGATTCAGCAGAGTGCCACACCCAGTAATGGGTAGAAGGCGTGATGATATATTTTTTTATTTATATGGACAAGATGTTAATATTATGTGGATTTGAGAAGCTGGGTTCGATTCCGATACACAAATATTATCCTCTCCAATAACATAATTGGGGAGCATGATTTGACGACTGGAAACAGCACTTCACGTATATAAGTATCGTTTACCGAGATCTGCTATGAAAGAAACAAATGAATATAAAAATATATTTAAATATGGGCTGGTTAGCTCAGTGGTATCAAGTCGGCCTGTGGATCCTGCGAACCCTGGTTCGATTCCCACAGGCGACAAACAATTTTCTCCATTTTAAAACTATCTCTGTGGCTCCCCCATCACTAACATCTATGGGGGCCGTGGTTTAACGGCTGGTAACCGCACTTCACGCGCAAAATATATCACTTACCGAGATCTGCTTCGGCAGAGTGCCACACCCAATAATGGGTAGAAGGCGTGCTGATATATTTATTTTATGTTTTATTTATTTATTTTTTCATAAAATAGTCGTATTGACATTTGATAATTCATTTAACAAAAATATTATGATTTGCTCATTTATTTCTTTCAAAGCACGCAGATTCCTATGCGATTTGATTTAAACTAATGTCAATTAATATGGATTTTTCTCAAAAATTTTGTAATATAAGGATACTGAATTTTGTATTCGTTGAATTTAGAAAAAAATATTGAATCGAATAAGTAAATTAAAAAAAAAGGTTCCTATTTAAAATAAGAAAGTTGCATCCCGTATTTTGAGAACCACTGTCTAAAAAATTCTCGTTTCGCTCATTAAAGTAAAAATATAAATAAATATATCATCACGCTTTCCATCCATTACTGGATGTGGCACTCTGCCGTAGCAGATCTCAGTAACTGATATATTTTGCGTATGAAGTGCGGTTACCAGCCGTCAAATCACGGCCCCGAAAGATGTTAGTGCTGGGAGAGCCACAGGGGTAATTTTAAATTGATGAAAATGTTTGTCGGCTGTGGAGATCGAACAAGAGTTCTTATAATCCACAGGCCGATTTGAAACCACTGAGCCATTACCCCATTAAAGTAAAAATATAAATAAATATATTATCACGCTTTCTACCCATTACTGGGTGTTGCACTCTGCCATAGTAAATCTCGGTAAGTGATATATTTTTCTCGTAAAATGAGGTAACCAGCCGTCAAATCACGGCCCCTAAGGATGTTAGTAGAGGAGCCACAGTGGTAGTTTTTAATGTGGTGCAAATTGTTTGTCGGCTGTGGAAATCGAACCAGGATTCTCAGGGTCCACAGGCTGACTCGATACCAGTGAGCCATCTACTCCATAAAATAGAAATTGTTTACTAATTTAACCAAATTCGTAGATCCTGTATTTTCCGACATAGTAATATAAAATGAACAACCAGCAAATCCTTAATTTTTTTCACGGAATATAAAATCACCCTGTATATCGGCTTCGCTATAGCACTATTATATTCTGATGTATCCAATAATTGGCAACATTCTAATAAATTTGGAATGAAGTACTCCGAGAAAAGCACACACCGACAACTATAGAAGGCAGAGATTTGACCCGGTCCCGAACGCCCCAAGGACATCACGACTAGCACCCGTTTTTTCTACACGCCACACATGAAATTGAATAATTCAGCAGGTATCGTGGACTGATTATCGAGACGCCCCGTATAAATAATTCATCCCTGGTCCATTACACCACTGCTAATGTTTTGTACCGGCAAGGTTGATCTTTACATTTCACATACAAATGTTCATAAATTATTTTAAGAAACATTTTTTACCACTTTTTATTTTAACAATTTTTATATAATAATTAATCGTGTATCTAGACCAGAAAGCACATTTACCTTAGCTGTAGCTTAGCTAACTGTGAAAAAATATAGCTGTAGCTTGTAGCTAGCTACTTTTTTTTCTATTAGCTTAAAAATAGCAATTGAAGCTACTTTTAAAGCTACTTTTTGTAGCTTCAAGCTACTTTTTAAGCAAAAGGTCAACAAAGTACGCATGCGTATAAGCTAAACCCACACAAAATAATTATTTGTTGCCGGTTCTAACTGGCTCTAATACGCAAAAATACACAGTAGGTGCCAGATGGTATTTGCTATTTTTGATATTTATGTACATAATAGTAAATTAACAGTCATTATAACAAAAGACTGATCATATGACAATGGCAAATTTAATTATTTCACAATAATTTAAAAAAGTAGCTTTAAAATTTAACAGCTACTTTATCGAAAGCTTTTAGCTGTAGCTTAGCTATATTTTACAAAATGTAGCTTATAGCTGTAGCTCAGCTACTTTTTTAAAGAATAGCTGTAGCTGTAGCTTAGCTTCTTTTTTTAAGTAGCTTGCCCAGCTCTGTATGTAACCCAGGTGTACATATCCATTACTTCTCACCTACACAAACACACATACACACAGATGTATATGACAGACGAGGTAGTGCAACGGATGCCGTTGCACACATCTCTCTGTTCCGTCCGTGTTCACGACGCGACGGTCCACGCGTCTCGCTAATTGGTCTCGGACGGCCGATTAAACCGTCAAATCTTAATTGTACATCAGTGTGGCCAAGCCTGGTAATCTGGTCATCAAATCGAGCGAAGCGCGTGCGCACTATTCATGAGTGTAACACCTTCTGCTCTGCTCAGGAGAGGATTAGTAAAGGATACTTGATCAATTCAGAAAATTAAGTGTACTAAGATGAATTAGTAAAACAAATAAGAGGACATGAGAAAATATAAGGAGGTTGATATATCACAGGTAATTTTCATCACATTAAAATTACCCCTGTGGCTCCTCCCACTACTAACATTTTTGCTGATAACCGTATTTTAAACACATAAATATATCACTTACCGAGATCTGTTACGGCAGAGTGCCACATACAGTACATGGTAAAAGGAGTGATGATATATTTATTTTTATTTTATTGTAATCCTGTTGATAACACCAAAGTAAAATTTCTGTTTACTAATTACAAGCAAGAAGTCGTGAATTCAAATCTTACTGATATCAACCATAGACAAAATATATACAGACGTCTAACTAAATGTATTCAAATAGCAACGCTTTTTATTAATGAAATTTGTAGTTCTGGACATGAACGTCAGTTAATAATTCATAATGATGAATTAGGACTTATGCATTTACAATTAATTGTGAATTAAAAAAATAAAATAAACTAAATATATTATCACGCCTTTCACCCACTACTGGATGTGGCACTCTGTCGAAGCATATCTTGATAAGTGATATATTTATGCGCATGAAGTGCGGTTACCAGCCGTCAAATTCCGGCTCCCAGAGATGTACGTGGAGGGGAAGCCATAGGGGTTTGTCGGATGTAAGAATCTAATAAATATATAAATAAATAAAATCTCTGTGTGTGTTGAGATGATGGCTTAGCAATCCTGAGATTCCTTAACTTAATTCCAATTACGGTAGTTTATAGTGGAATAAAAACTATTTAGACAAATTAGAAGTTTTTCTAGCTTTCATAACTGCAGTTTTTTTAAATATTTAAATATTACATTATTCCAAAAAGATAGGTACCACAAACAAGGACGCAATTTGTTTTACTATCTGACTGCTTAAGGGCCAGTTTTTCAATCAATTAATTAACATTAATCGGCGATTAAAAGTGGCCCTAAGTTTATTCATTTTATTTATAATATTTAACAATAAAATATTGCACTTATTACAAGTAATATAAAGTTAATTCACTAGAAAATTTAAATATAAATATTGATATAAAAAAGCGACTCGTATGTCACACATAAAAAAATAGATAACATATCTATATTTCTAGGAATTTAATTATAACTGACTACAGCCAGTAAATAACTGTCTAATTATTATCAAATTAAAAATATTTATGAGTAATATTTGAAAAACATCGCTTTATTTCATGCTTTTAAGATTTAATAGCTTTTCATTATTTTATAAAAAAAATCAGATATGCAATAAATATTAAATACTAACTCTTCTTAAAGCGATGACAAATTTATGAAAGAATAATATACGAAACTTATTAAAAAAAGTTATGAAAATAATTATTTGATTAATGACGAAGAATCTAAGAAGAAAATAAATAAATAATTTATCTGCATTTTATAGTTAAATCTGTAACATAAATTTTAGAGCTTAAAATGAAAATGTATGACCATGACAGAAGATATACTACGAGGGCAGGGTGAAAAGTCCCTGAAAAATGAAACAAGAAATGATTTATTTGAAACATATTTTATTTCTCAACATAATCTCCTTGTTGCTCGATACACTTCGTCCAACGTTTTTCTAATTTTTAGCTCCCTTCCTTATAATACGATTTTGGCAATCCTTCAAAATACGCGTTTGTCTCAGCGATGACCTCATCGTTGGAGCCAAATCTCTTTCCGCCGAGCCATTTCTTCAAGTTTGGAAATAGATAAAAATCGCAGGGGGCCAAATCTGAAGAATATGGTGGATGACGAACCAATTCGTAGCGCAATTCATACAATTTTGCCATTGCGGCACGGTCGCGCTTGTTGTCAACAGAGAGCAAATGCGGCACCCATCTGGCAGATAGCTTTCTCATATCCAAAAAATTATGCAAAATGTTCCGTATTCATTCGGTTGAGATGCTCATAGCCTCAGCAACCTCTTGCACTTTTAACTCGTTGATCGTCCAATATCATACCATGGATTTTATCGACGATTTCTGACGTTGTAACCTCAATTGGACGACCAGAACGTTCAGCGTCCTTTGTGGTTATACTACCACAACGAAAATCAGTAAATCACTTGTGAATCGTTCCAATCGATAGTGAGGAGTCTCCATAATTTTTTTTATTAGCTATGCAATTTGATTAATCTAACTCCATTTTTGGAGAGTTCATCTAATATTTTATTTGTTACTTTTCTCAACAGGAATTTCAGTAGTTGAAATCACCGAGATTTGAACAGGAAACCTCTTATATGACACGCAAGTTTTATCTGGGCTACGATTATAGCTTTTATAATAATGCTTTACTCAATTTGAAAGCCAAGACTATTTCGTTTATTGTTGCATATTCAAGGTTACAACGATGACGTAAATGTCATACAATTTTACATAGTCTATATTTATACCCATATACACAGTTTTATTATTCAAATTTATGATCCTAAACCTTCTGAATCATTCTTTCATGTTACTAACAATTTGGCCGCTTAGCAGTGATCAAAATAACAGTAAAACCATCATCTGGCAACGTCGGTAATGTCGGCAACGCTGTATTCCAAGTGAACGTACACGATTTGAAATCGCGTAATAAATAATAAATAAAATGAACGTATGGTGATCTATTTTGGTTTTCCGTGGTCCGCGCCCGATTCAGAACAAATAAATACGCATCGCCAGTGGCGTAGGAAGCGGGGCAGATAGGAAGTAACTCTCTGTCGTCTCTTGGTTCTTGGAAACAGACCAGGAAGACGGATTTAGATTGAGGAATGTTTGAAAAATGTCAGAGAGATGTTTAGGAATGAATATGAAGGTTTTTACCCCTAAATACGGCTCTGTATGGATCAAGATCATATTAATAGATTGATATTTTTGTCCGCGATTGTATTTGAGTCTAGGATAAAATTATATTTTAGACGTGGTTTGGCTAGATGCACTATTCATACTTAAATATACTTATACATGCGGCTGATACATAAATAGTTGTTTTACGTATCCATTGACAACCGAAAAGTCTTTCTATTTGACATCTGTGAAAGACTACTGTACGCCTGCTTTTACATCATGGCTGTATTCACCTCACGGTCGCTAAAGCTGCTCGTTTGTTTAAATATCAAATTCAGTATTTCTTTTCAAAAAATTAATTAATGTAGTAATTTTACTTTTACTTTTAGGTTAGAAAATATGTTAACAGTAAACAGATTGTTCTGTTAATTATTGTCCAGGTGACAGCAACGTACTCTACACGTGACATGGATTAATTAAATAGGAAATTTATTTGTAAATAAAAATTTATTTAATTTTTGTGATAGCTGACTAAAAAAGTATTCTTTTTTAGTCTCATATTTGTTGACTCGGCTTCAGGGTCGGCCAATAAAGAATACTTTTACAATCTTGAAACAAATAAATAACTATTATAGAATTTAGTTGAATGAAAACATTTTATAATTTAAAAATTAATTCTGATAGTCAGATGCATCGATTTAAATTGATTTTAAACCTAAGGTGACTACACGTCCGCTTTTGAGGGGACAGTATTTTTTTTTGACAATTTATCCTACATGTCAAGGGGTTTCAAAAAGTCGCGCTTTTTGGAAAGAATATTCTTTTTGCCAGTTTACAGAAAAAAGTTAAAATATACGTATAAAAACAAACCTACGTTTTACTACGCTATATTTAAACATTTGAAAAAAAATAAAATTCGAAGTACAATCCGGAAATATAAATTTCTTTATTTACATTTTAAAATTTTTATGGGGTAATAGCTCAGTGGTATCAAGTCGGCCTGTGGATCCTAAAAACCCTGGTTCTATCCCCACAGCCGACAAAACATTTTCACCAATTTAAAATTACCCCTGTGGCTCCTCCACCACTAACATATTTGAGGGCCGTGATTTGACGGCTGGTAACCGCACTTCACTCGCATAAATATATCACTTACCGAGATCTGCTTCGGCAGAGTGCCACACCCAGTAATAGGTAAAAGGCGTGATGATATATTTATTTATTTTATTTACTAAAAAATTAAAAAATTGTATATTTGTTAAGCACGAAAAGTACACTGATTTAAATAGAATTTCAATAACTCTTTAAATTTTCGAGATTTGACCTCTCAAAATTGAGATTTAAATAAAAATAAATAAATAAATAAATATATCATCACGCCTTCTACCCATTACTGGGTGTAGCACTCTGCTGAAGCAGATCTCGGTAAGTGATATATTTTGCGCGTGAAGTGCGGTTACCCGTGGTCAAATCACGGCCCCCAAACATGTTAGCGGTGGAGGAGCCACAGCGATAGCTTTTTAGATTTAAAAGTACAATAATCGCTGTAACTGAAAAACTAAAACAGATATGAAGATGTGCTCAACGATAATCGATTTCTCGTGGTACGAATAATATAGAACAACATTTTCATAATCTCCCGCCTTTAAACTGGTTCAGTTCAGCTAAAAAGCCTCGAATGAAAACGTATCTTTATTGTAGGTTGGAAACAAATGACTGTGGGTGGCAAACAAAATGTGCATTTGTCTAAAATGCATTGAAACAAGAACATAAACCTATGTTTATAATAAAAGCAAATGGACTATAAAATATTGTTAGTGTTAGTTGCTCTAGTTTAAAAATGAAATGAATTATGTTGCGATACCAGCTAAACATATGACACAATGTTTGTAACGAATTGTAATATTGTTATTATTATGAACTATGAAGTTTGAAGTATATTATACTTACTATAGCATAATTAAACAAATAATCGCTAATCATTTACATACTCTTATCGTTGAATCACACAATGTTTGAAGAAAAACTTACTGAAGATAACGTAAATAATGACGAAATATAACATTGTACAACCACAAATTTATTTAAAACAAAAGTAAATAAAAGATTTCAGAAGAACTTGACAATGATCTCAACAAATTTTGCAAATTGTTATTAAACATTTCTAAATTGTTTTGGAAAAAAAAGGAAATAAAACTATTGATACCATTTAAAAGTCATAAGTTTGTGTCATATCTCAAAAATAAGTTATATAAAATTAAAAAATAAATAAAATAGACTACGCTCCTGGATACACCTTAAAAGTATGAATCTTTTTTATTTGAAACTTTTTTCCCGATATACAACTGTTTAGAAATTATTTGTAAAAGAAAAAATCGATCAAAATAAATTTTGTCCTATTCGTATCTATGATGGTACATTTTTTAAAAGAATTATTCAACTAAAACGTTGTTTTCAGTATTAAACTGTTAATTTAGTAACAAAATTTGGTTTCGGATGCAAAATTAGTTATTTTAAATAATATTAGCAGGTTGTATCGAGTTGGAATATGGATTTATTTATTTATTCTACTGACTAATAACATATCATCACGCCTTCTGCCCATTACTGGGTGTGACACGTTGCTGTAGCAGACCTCAGTAAGTGATATATTTTGTACGTGACTGCCGTTAAATCACAACAGTTAAATTCTGCACTTGCACGTAACAAGCCTTTTTCGGCACTTGTTATAAAAATAACTATTTCCTACAATTGTGCGATTTAAGTACACGAGCGAGTTATGTACACTATTTTTCAGACGACCACAAAATATTTCTAAAACTAAGTTTACAAGAGTAATGTTATTACACTTTGACAGCTGATGCGTTTTTGAAGGTTAGCTTTGACGTTTGAGGTTAGGTGTGGGGATACCTAGTATACTAAATGTAATGTTAAAATATTAAATAATGCTAAAATATTAGTAAATAAGTAATTATGAATTTTTCAAAATAAGGTTTATCTGTGCAAATGTGTTGAAAAATCTGTCAAAACTTCGATTTAAATAATAATACAAATTCTTTTCATTTATTTTATTATTTTCTTTCATCGTAACGCCATCTGTTGTCAATCAGTGGAACTTCACCTGATATGTTAGAAGTATGCGTTATACTAACATATCAGTGTATATTATGTTCAACTTTCCGTAGTAATTTATGATGTTGTTACAATTACTTACGTGTTTCATACGTGGCCGTCTGAAAAAATATTTTACATTTCTTAAATAAATAAAATATATCATCACGCCTTCTACCCATTACTGGGTGTGGCACTCTGCCGAAGCAGATCTCGGTAAATGATATATTTTGCGCGTGAAATGCGGTTACCAGTCGTCAAATCACGGCCCCCCAAAGATGTTAGTGGTGGAGGAGCCACAGGGGTTGTTTTGAAATGGTGAAAATTGTTTGTCGCCTATGGGAATCGAACCAGGGTTCTTAGGATCCACAGGCCGACTTCATACCACTGAGCTAGCTACCCCATACATTTCTTAAATGCGTCTTTTAATTCTAATTCAACTTTTTCGCATAGTCAACAACGAGATTAGCTGACAACGAGTTATGCAACTTAACCTTAAAATAATATTCTCTCATTATAGAATTGACTCGTACGAAACAAAGGGCATTTGCGTGTGCGTGTTTGTGACAGTGAGTGTACTAATACCATGATGATTTTGCCTGCACCTGTACGCCGAGTGCTACGCAGTGGCGTTGCCATGACGACGATAGGACGCGCGCGGTACGCGGTCTCGTCTTGCTCTATTTTCATCTGATATGTTTACACGTGGTCTTCAGACTTCACAGTTCATGTTCACACTACACCACATACTACACAGACACAAACCGTAAAATTTCTGCAAAGACTATCATTTATCATCTCACTAACTAATGGTGCGGTTAATGTTATGCCTGCAAATTATTGAAAGCAATGCAAGAACTGATAATACTTGTGTTTATTAATATTATGGCGGTTATGGTAGTTAAAAATATGAGTTTTGTGATTTTTGTGATAGGTCCGTTCATTTAATATATTTCGGGCCCTGGGCAAAATATTTATTTCAGGCCGTTTAGGACATAAAATTCTGTATCTAATCCAATAAACAAAAATAATTTTACATGCTTCATAACGGCACAAATTAGATCTGAAAATAACGAAATTATCGATAGCCACGAAATTGAAACAAAATTAACAAATGTTTAACATTTTATGTGTCAAAATAAATGATCTAATAAATAAAGAAATTATTTTGACAGATTAAACGTCAAACATTTGTTTAATTTTGTTTCAATTCCATGACTATCGATAGTTTTGAGACTAGTTTCGTTATTTTCAGATCTAATTTGTGCCGTTACAAAGCATGCAAAATTAATTTTGTTTATTGGACTAGATGCAGAATTTTATGCCCTAAAACTTTTATTTGAAGCTGTCTTGCTTGAAATAATTAGGGAAGCAGCAAATTATAAAATTATGATTTTACATAATACCCTTGCCAACCTCTGCAAATGTCTCTTTTTTTCAAAAAATCATAACTTTTTAAAAATCATCCGATTTTGATGCAGTTTTGCGTTTGAGTAACAAAAATGTCTATATTTTCATTGTCTGTAAACAGATTTGTCAATTGACGGCTGATGATTCCCAGAGAAAGCTTGGAAAATCACCTTTTTTTTCAGGAAAAAAGTGGTTCTCGTTTGGGGGCGGCGGGGGGAAGAAAGGTTAGTCAAAATCAATTCACAGCTTTTTAAAGACTAGACTTTGGGCGACTTCGGACAAAAAATTGCATCCAATTTGCTTCAAAACTGACAAACTGACAGGGGTTTGAAAAGAGACGGTTTTTTTTTTTGAGTAGTGTATTTTAACGCGTAAAATGTGATTATCACTCGTCAAATCACGACCCTCTAAATATTAGTGCAGGGGAAGCCTAGGGGTCATTTTAATGTGCTAAAAATTGTTTGCCGGTTCTGGGAATCGAACACAGGTTCTCAAATCAAAAATAAATTAGTGAAGGACCTCATTGTATTTTCTACAATACTATTTAATATTTAGTATCACCATAATTGAAATTTTCCCGAAGCTAGAGTCCGCATCCTATATGGTCAAGGAGGTAAGACGCACACATAACTCCGGGCAGCAATGCGTACCGCTGTGATCGACCGTTCTAACATCGCTGGAACGCTAGAGTTGCAACAGCGTGAGCTACGCGTGGCTTCCATCCACTCTGCTGCGTGATACGTAGTCATAGGCTGTCGTGAGTCCATGTTTGTATTGTTAGAGGCTGCGGGCTAACACGAGCCAGAGAATATGTGATGAACATGGTTATTTGTTGAGGTAATGAAGAAATAAGATGTTATAATCATGGTAATTGGAGTAGACGTGGAATATGGAGAAAAATTAGAGCCGCGAGGAAGATTTACATAATAATAAACGAAATGTACGTTAGTTATATTTTACATGTAATATGTACATTTGAATAAGCATTATGTCAGTTTCAAAATATAAAATTCCAGGAGACTTCAGGGTTACAAGGAATAAATTACAAAAAAAAAATCAGTCCTAATAAAATCGGTCTTTGTATCTCAAAATCAACAAAAATTATTTTAGGTAAAAAAGTGTCAAATAAAAGATTTAAAAAATAAACTACTGTATCTTATATTAAAAATAAAATAAATAAATATGTCATTACGCCTTTAACCCATTACTAGGTATGACAGTAAGCCAGGAAAACAGAATTATAAATAGGAAAATTTTAAAATATGGGGTGGCTAGCTCAGTGGTATGAAGTCGGCCTGTGGATCCTGAGAACCCTGGTTCGATTCCCGCAGGCGACAAACAATTTTCATAATTTCAAAAGCTACCTCTGTGGCTTCTCCACCACTAACATCTTTGGGAGCCGTGATTTGACGACTGGTAACCGCACTTCACGCGCAAAATATATCACTTACCGAGATCTACTTCGGCAGAGTACCACACCCGGCAATGGGTAGAAGGCGTGATGATATATATATTTTTATTTATTTTAAAATAAGAAAAATAGGGAAAAAAATTGTCCTACAACTGTACGATTTCTTTGTTATTACGTAACTATTATTGCCTTGGTTACGTATGGAAAGTAGACAAATGCAGACCAAGTACGTTTCTGTAAGCAAAGAATCAATCGTGCGGAAAGTACTTTATTATGTAACTGTCAAAAGAAAGTTGTATTGAGAGAGATTTAAATTTCGCGCCGAGCGCGGTATTCATATTTTGGTCATAGATGCTTATGGAAGAAGAAGATGCGGTGAGGCAGCGCTAGTAAATATGCAGTAGTATATTTTGACGTTTATAAACATAACCTTAAATTGCAGTATATCTAATCTGTACACAATTAATAAAAAGAACCGAGCAAAGTAAAATATATCGAGAAATGGTTTTATTTTAAGAGTAAGTGAAATACATAATATTTATTGTTTGTGTATATTATTAACATAGTTGTTACAGTTGTTTATATTGACATAATGTGAAGTGGAAACATTTGTACTGTCTAAAGAAACATTGATTTTTTGCGTACCTGTTCATATTATTAACAGTAATATTATTGACAACAATTTCGGAGGCTTTAGAGGTACCAGCAGCAGGTTGATTGTCATTGTCGAAAATAGATGCAACATAGCATGATCCGGAGCTTCAATTATCTTTGGAGGTATTTATGATAAAGAAGAATCACTCACTGTACTATTCCAATCTAAACGATTTTGAAGAAATTATCTTGATGTTAGTGAAATATTTTTAAATAATGTAGAACAATGTGCAAGCAATGAACAAACAAACCAACGCAGTAAAACATCGTTCTCGTGTAATATCATTAAAATTTTATAAATTCTGATAATATTGTAGTAATTTTCTAAATCACACAATTGTAGGAAAAATGTTGTTTATAACACGTGCTGAAAAAGGTTACATGCTCGTCCAGATTTCCGCACTCGGAAAGCCTCGTGCGTTAAATTCTGCACTTGCACGTAACAAGCCTTTTTCGGAACTTGTTACAAAAATAACTATTTCCCACAACTGTGCGATTTCTTTGTTATTACGTAACTAATATTGCCTTGGTTACGTATGGAAAGTAGAAAAATGCAGAACAAGTGCGTTTCTGTAAGCAAAGTAACACTAATTCCGAAAGTAGTTTGTACTTTACGCAATTGTCAAAAGAAAATATAAGTGAGAGTGATTTAAATTGCGCGCCAAGCATGGAATTTCATATTTTAGGCACATACGCTTATGGAAGAAGAAGAAATATGCAGTGATATATTTTGACGTTTATAAACATAACCTTAAACTGCAGTACTAATCTGCCCACATCACATTGAGCAGACAAGAACTCAAGTATATCATTATTAATTTTTTTTCTCTTAACTAATTTACTAACAGTTCACCATCATAAAGAAGTGACACTAAATTCTATAACCATCCAAATAGTAAAAAACTCTCTTCTACGTGTAAAAGCAGTCACAGAGCTCAACTCCACGTTCACGAAGCGTCAAATCGGTAAGGCGTGCGGAACTAACTCCAATGTCACACAGAATCACCAGGTGGTAGAGCGCTACTCGTACTCCTCGTGCTTTACCGTGAGCCGTGATGTGTACATTAGTAAACAGCCTGGACTCGCAAGTTAGCAGTTCGCACCTTCAGGGCGCACGCAGTCCACTGGGACTTGAGGGATTCATTATAAACAGGAGTGAACCTCTTCATCGTGTTAACACCATGTAAGTGACGGTCAAGAAGATGATAGCGGATTATATTTAGTTAAGATGGGAATATTCTATTCATGGTTATCATACATACTTAATTTGCCAAAATAGGATATACAAATTTGATTATTTTATATGTAAAGCCTTGTTTCCACATCTTAACAATAGTCTTAGTTTTAGTTTTTCGACGTAATCTTGAGAGTTTGTCATATGTGAATATAGCTGTGCGTTTCCAGCTCCTGGTTTAGTCTTAGTCTTTGGCTTTGTCGCTGCGAATAAACACAAGGTTTGCAGACTTCATACTTTCGACATAGTCTTTCGTCGCTGTTCTGTAAGAGAGAGTTAGCTGCGGTAATGCTATCTCTTGTTATACAATCAATTCTATGCCGTATTTATCATACGTCATTAGGTTTGTGTTGGGAATACAATAAATATAGACAATAGAATAAAACTAGTAATAATTTCAACTAAAAAAAATAAAAATTACTAGATTAATAGCAACAACAAAACTAAAAAGTCAAAAAGAAATTATTTGGTCGCTGTCATTTTAAAATTTATTTATTTCTTTGATTTTATAAGTATAATTTCAATTTAATAATACAAAAATTAATTTTGAAATTTAAATTACTATATTTGAAATATTCTGGTTCGTTCACTACAATAATGTCGCAATTTTTTAAAATTATTTTGGTATTGTATAAATTAATTAAACTAGTGCTTAATTTTAATAGTAATTACTGTTCCTTATTAATAATTTTATATAATTTTTAAACTGACGAGGTAGACAACATTCTAGAGATTGACAGTTACATAAAAATATTACTTTACAAAATTAACTCCCCTAAAATTCACCGTAATCTTCTAATGACTCCACTCAGTTTTATGAAAACATCCCGTATATATTTGAAAATCCAGCTAACCTGTATTCTTGCTCAGCATTCGCGCCGCGACACAAAATTGATTTTACCGTACGGACAGTTCCCCTTTAAGCGCTCGTTGCACACACATACATACACACACACACATATATATACAGTAGAGCCGGAGCCCCGTCGAAGGTACAAAGTTTCGAGCGGTTCGGGTTTAATGTTTGCCGGCAGTATTGTCCCGTTCGGGATTTAATTTTCGTCCAACCGATGTCGTATTTCACTGCTGGATTCGACTGATCCTGGATGAGTGCGAGGTTCAGAACGGTTTTTAGGGCTAAAAGAGTATTTTTGTTTATTTATTGCTCATTTGTTGAAATTACTAAAATGAGCTAAATTATTTTTGTTTTAACTTTATAGGCAGATTCTTAAAGCGAGTTATGTAACACTATTTTTTTTCCCTGTACACAAAGCAAGTTAATTTTAATCTGAATTTAGTAGACTATATTTTTAACTCAGTTTATGAATACGCGGTCAATTTGAAAAGGAGTTAAAAATGTTATTTAAAAAGGTGTTAATGTAACCCACTTTATGTATCTATAATATACTTATTTGATATTTTATATAAGAAAAATGAACTGCTGTGAATGGCACAGGACTTTCCAATAAAAATAATATAAAGATTAAATTTAATACCACATTCATCATGATTTGACTTTGAAAAATTTACATATACACTAACAATAATACGAGTACATAACAAAATAAGAAAAATAATTCCAACACTTGTCAAAGTTCCACAAAATTACAGCACATTTGAATCAACTTATTAGGTCATCAACAAAGTTATTAGGTCAGTACAGCTTTAACCATAGACGCGTTTCGCTCTTTAGGAGCTCATCAGTATGGTGCTATCAACTATCCAACTAGACGCGTCTATGGTTAAAGCTGAACTGACCAGCCTTTGATGATGACCTAATAAGTTGATTCAAATGTGCTGTAATTTTGTGAAACTTTGACATGTGTTGGAATTTTTTTTCTTATTTTATTCACACTTAGTTCCACATCGCAATTGACAATTTGTCTTTGTTTTATTTATTCATTGCCAATTTGTCTTTGTATTATAATACATAATGTTTCATTTTCTATATACTCACTTTATAACAAATGAAATAAATAAAATAAATAAATATATCATCACGCCTTCTACCCATTACTGGATGTGGTACTCTGCCGCAGCAGATCTCGGTAAGTGGTATATTTTGCACGTGAAGTGTGATTACCAGCTGTCAAATCACGGCCCTCAACAATATTAGTAGAAGGGGAGTCACAAGGATAGTTTTAATATAATGAAAATTAACAACAACAAAATTTTACTCCTAAGATTTAATCAATTAGCTAATAGATATATTTTTATATTGATGAAAGTTTAGAGGTTACATTTATTTTTTAGTTAGTTCTTACTCTTAGATATTTACTTTCTACTTTAGTGGTGGACATTGTTTATCAACTATGAGAAGCGAACTCGGGTTCTTATATCCACATACCGATTTGATACCACTGAATCACCTATCCCATATATTACATACAAATTTAAAAAGACCATTTAATAAAGTTATGTTACCACTGGTTCAATTTGGCCCATTATTAAACTTAAACTTAGTTTTTGGGTCATCCACTTAAATATAAAATTTTATTCTTAAATTCTAACTCGTATTTGAGATATCGTGTATACAGACAAACAAACCGATTTTTTTCAAAACTGTTTTTTAGGTTCAGTAGGTTTTTTTAACATAAAGAGTTACCAAATTCACATAATCAATTAAAATTGATAACATATATGCAGATTGTTTCTTTGTTTATGCACGAAATTGAAAATCGTAACAGTGTTCTTTATTAAAAGTATAGTTTTTTAGTATTACAGTTATTTCTATTAATAAATAAATAAATATATCATCACGCCTTCTACCCATTACTGGATGTGGCACTCTGCCGAAACAGATTTCGGTAAGTGATATATTTTACGCGTGAAGTGCGGTTACCAGTCGTCAAATCACGGCTCTCAAAGATGGTGGAGGAGCCACAGGGGTAGTTTTTTGAAATTATGAAAATTGTTTGTCGGCTGTGGGAATCGAACCAGGATTCTCATGATTCACAGGTCGACTTCATACCACTGAGCTAGCCACCCCATAGTTATTTCTATGACGTTGTATAATGAATAAATTGGCTATTGTAGTGTTTATAAATATAATTTAATTATTAATATATTAAAAATAACTATACAAACAGTGGTACTAAAAATGTACAATACAAATTATGGGCATTTATTGTTGTAAATTTCAAAAAGTTCTTTTATAAATAAAATAAATATATTATCACGCCTTTTACCCATTCCTGGATGTGGTACCGTGTCCTAGCAGATCTCGGTAAGTGATATATTTTGCACGCGAAGTGCAATTACCAGCCGTCTACTCACGGCCCCCACAGATATTGGTAGAGGGCGTTACAAAGATAATTTTAATGTGATGAAAATAAGATTGTCGATTGTGGGAATTGAACCAACAACATATATAATTAAATTAATTATTCCCGTTATTCATTTTGTTTTATTAATTAAAAAAAATACTGTTATTATTATTATTATTCCGAATGGTGCTATTTTTCAATGAAATTTTAATAAATTACATAAAACAAATTGAATTTATAAATTAATTAACTGTTTACCAACGAATTACAAACATGAATATTTATAAAATAACCAGGCATAAAATATATTTAAAACCTTCCTTTGATGTTCAAATTAAAACATCCCGTATGTACTACATCAAAAAAATATCAAAATTACCTTTCAGAAGCAAAATTCACAATAATTTTTTACTCGATATAATAAAAAAGTTTCCAATTTATTACCGATTCAGTGAACAATGAACATATTGTATTTGCCAACACACACGAATTTGTGAAATTATTTTTCCGTAACTGTGTTTAAAAAATGAATAATATTTGTTGACTACATAATAGCGAGATATTTAGCATCTGTTCGCCAATTTTGATAATCCTTTACATTTATACAAGATAATCTTACTACAAGATACTTAAATCGTAAATCTTAAGATATGTAAAACAGTTTGTATAGTACGACCAAGCAGAAACGAACCATCGAGACTTGTTATTACAATTCGTTGTTTCCCAAATACTCTAAGTAGACTTATGCTTTTAGCAGGGAAAGTCGGTTTTTACAAAAACAGTCCAGTAAAGCACGTATCCAGTGCTGGGTTGCAAGAAAAAAATAAAGAGCTCTTTAGTTAAAGAATTGTTTATCTAGCAACAGTATCAATAGCGATTTTCTGAAATTTATTGAACCGTTAGTTGCTAATGAACCGATAAAACTTTCATGCAACTCAACATAAGACTACAACAAAAATAACAGTCTGGTAAAGTACAAAAGAATTTGGTAAAGATTTTACCTGACTGTTATTTTTGTAGTAAGCTTGGATATGTAGTCTACTGTCAGTACAATTCATATTAAAAAATCTAAACAATTTGAATGATTTATGATTAAATACTGATTGAATCAAACGGTTTTAGAAAAAATAGTATACATAATATGCCAAGAAAGTGTTTTTACTTGACTCAGCAGATTAAAGTACTCGGCCTGCGGCCTCGTACTTCAAACAACTGCTTCGTCAAGTAAAATATCACTTTCCTAGCTTATTATGTAATATTCTATTTAATGGGGTAATGGCACAGTGGTATCGTGTCGGTCTGTGGATCCTGAGAACCCCGGTTCCTGTAGCTCCCCCACCACTGACATCTTGGGGGGCGTGATTTGACGGTTGGTAACCGCACTTGACGCGCATAAATATATCATTTACCGAAATCTGCTTCGGCAGAGTGCCACACCCAGTAATGGGTAAAGGGCGTGATGATATTCGCTTGAAAATGTTGATAGTTTTCATGTACTTCACCGCTCGGCGAATGACAAAATCTTATTGCCCGTTCAGTGAGTAGAAAATGTAAACTTTCTGCACTCAACTGACAATTGGAAATGTCTATGTTCTGCTTGGTCGTAGAAAAATAATGTTTAATAATTAAAATGAACTAAAACATTGTACGTTTATACGTCTGTTAATATTTGTTTACTGTACCTCATTTCGAAAATCCAGATTCAGCTCTTTCGTCGTACCGTACGGAAATATCTTACTTGGACCGTAAAAACTTATTTACCGGACTTATAATGTAAATATTTACTTCATCATCAGATATACATCATTAAATACATGACAAAACTTCTACCTGATTTCATGCTTGATCACAACTCAACCAACATTAATAGCTGCATTCCATTTGCCACTTGGTTCATTTAAATCAGTTCAGATAAATTCGACACATGACAAAATTAAATGAATTAAGCAAACTGATGCACTTATTGGGGTAAATTACTTAAAAGTTAATTAGAATCTATAATTCTAGTACTGGAAATAAAGTCAGCAAAGTAATCCAGCGAAATAAATAAGAGATCTGGTTCAGTAAATGTAAGTTAGATCAGATCCAAATGGCAAATGGAATTCGCCTAATATTTCAATTCTTTCCTTTTAGTTATGTGTAGTTTCATTTCTGACAACAAAAAGTAATTCCTCTTCCTTAATCTGTGGGTATCATGATTTGTGTAATAATCGCAAGTCACGGTAAAATTCAGTGTTTGTTGCATTTAGGCATAGATACGCCTAAATAATATATTTGTATTATCTATAAATTTTCGCAAAACATTTTTTTTCAGCTAGTATTAATGTAAATATAGAATTTCAGTTTTAATTAAAAACGTATGCGTGCTAATATTAATTTTGAAAATAGCACAGGAACAGAACTACCAGAAATAAAATATTTGCTATGCGTTCGTTGTAAACATTTTAAATATTTACTCCAACTGGAAATCCAGATGTGTACGCGCAAAACAAAACTAAAACTAGATGACGAAATGTACGCATCAGACTAATCAAAACATTGCATTTACATGATGCACGAGTTGCACATTTACTGCACGAGAAAATAAAATTATGTTCCGTGTTTACATTCTGTTATTACAATTACGTTTCTTGAGATTTCAGTCGCTCATAACTTATTTAGATTGTAATTTGTACAACAAAGCAAAAATGTGACACGTGTGGTCGAAGTTGGAACTAAATTTGATACAGACAGAGCTGGGCAAGCTACTTGGAAAAAGTAGCAAAGCTACAGCTACAGCTATTCTTTAAAAAAGTAGCTGAGCTACAGCTATAAGCTATATTTTGTAAAATATAGCTAAGCTACAGCTAAAAGCTTTCGTTAAAGTAGCTGTTAAATTTTAAAGCTACTTTTTTAAATTATTGTGAAATAATTAAATTTGCCATTGTCATATGAAGTCTTTTGTTATAATGACTGTTAATTTACTATTATGTACATAAATATCAAAAATAGCAAATAACATCTGGCACCTACTGTGTATTTTTGCGTATTAGAGCCAGTTAGAACCGGCAACAAGTAATTATTTTGTGTGGATTTAGCTTGTACGCATGCGTACTTTGTTGACCTTCTGCTTAAAAAGTAGCTTGAAGCTATAAAAAGTAGCTTTAAAAGTAGCTTCAGTTGTTATTTTTAAGCTATTAGAAAAAAAAGTAGCTAGCTACAAGCTACAGCTATATTTTTTCACAGTTAGCTAAGCTACAGCTACAGCTAAGGTAAATGTAGCTAAGCTAGTAGCTAAGCTACAAAAGTAGCTAGCTACTGCCCAGCTCTGATCCATAGGAATTATTTATTTTTGGCCCATGGGCCAAAAAGAAGTGTTTAAGCCCGCTTTTTAGGGCTAAAACACATGCTTTACGGTCCGGTTGTGCATAAATGTGGTGAAAATTGTTTGTCGGCCATGAGATTCGAATCCGGGTTCTATACTATTAAGCCATCTACCCCATAAATAAATGAATGGTTTAAAATTCAAGTTCAGAATTGAGTGTATATAAATGGCATTTAGTTTGACGTTTGTGGGAATGCAGAATATTTCTGTAGTAGGACCTACACGTGGTTTCAATCGACCTGAATAATTCGTGACGCGTGCCAAAAGTTTTCGTAATTCTGTTTTAAACGTCAACAGAGTACAGAGGCTCGCGGGTTAAGCGTTAGATTAATGTTGCACTTACAAGTGCTCTTATAACCTAACATTTATTTTATAATGACTATTGTACCGGTTATCGTGGAAATGGTTTTTCCTATATTGCGTTTACAAAGTGAATTTTCTACAATTGTTTTTGTCAAAAACAGTGCTATAAAATTCAGTTTTGTTCAACTGTTACAAAGATGTTAGTGGAGGGGGAACCGCAGGAGTAGTTTTAATGTAGTGAAAATTGTTTGTCGGCTGCAGGAATCGAACCCGAGTTCCCAAATCTACAGGCCGACTCGATATTACTGAGCAGGGTGGATAAAAATCGTGATTTTTAAAAAAAAATCTAAAAAATCGATTTTTTTGATTGAAATCAGATTTTTTTGATTTAAATTAGATTTTTTTTAAATACCCGTTAAAACGGGTATTTTGAATTAAATTTTTAAATATTATGTATTCTATAATGTTTTTGAAAGAAATTCTGAAGAACGTTTCATGTGTTGAATGGTGGATGTCCCAAATAGATGAATTAAGACCAAATAAAGATATAATATTGAAAATTATAAAATCACTTTTATGCGCCACTTCGTCTTCAGCTTGTGTTGAGCGAGTTTTTTCATCATTTGGACTTGTGCATTCAAAATTGAGAAACCGACTAGGAACTGAAAAGGCTACAAAACTGGTCTTTTTATTTAAACATTTTAATAATAATGTACCACTAAATGAATGAATGTTTCTACTTTTTTTTTGTTATTTGAATTGTTATATTTTCATATTCAAATATTTATGATTTATTAAAACATGTTTTTATTTTTTTACTGTGATTTTTTTGTATTTTTAAATTAATAAGTACATATACAATAATAAAAATTATTCATTTATATTTAAATTATTAAATTTAATTTATCTTGATTTAAATCAATGGTTTTTTTTTAAAAAATCACTTGATTTAAATCAATTTGATTTAAATCTCTCAACCCTGTTACTGAGCAACCTACTCCATAAATTGAATTATAGATATAAAAATTGGAATGCCGTCAGGATTTGAACCTAGGACCTTTGAACTCCGATCAAATGCTCTTACCAACTGTGCTACAACTCTTATATAATTAAAAATCTGATGTTATTTCAATTTTTCTCTATATTTTCTTACGTTTCAATTGTTTACTTTTTACTTAAAAAATACTAATTAATTAGGGGTTTTATGGATTGCGATACTTTATCATGAAAAAAAAGTGAATGAAATTACTATTACAATTTTACAATGTTTGTCCAATGCGAAAGTTCAGACTGATGTTGTTATACAACAAACAGTTAGTTTTTGGTTTAATTTAGTGTAAAAATAATAATTTGTGGTTACTAACAACGTATAGATTTATGTGTTGTACATCAGTAGACCATATTTGCTTGTTCGGATGTGTGTACGTACGTACGGTGGTGGTACAGTGAGAGAGAGAGGGACAGAGAGAAGTTGGTTGGTTGGTTGGTTGCTGGTCTGGTTGGTTTGGTTGGATCGGAACCGGGACTTCCCCGTACATTATACGCTCAGTTTGTAAAAGCATTGTGGTTACCATGGTAACCCGCTTGACGTAAATCGAGGCCGCGCTCGCTGCCACCCCCGCCGGGTTGTTTACCGAGCACTGCCGCCCCCAACCAAACCCCACTACGCTGATGAAGGGATTTTTAAAGCGCGTAGGCGATGTGATAACGGAGATTCGGCAACGTTGAATGATTATATTTCTACCTGTACAACTAGCGAGTCCTCGTGCTCTCGTATATACGCGAGTGATAACGTTCTCTTAACCAAACATATACAAAGTAAATTAAAAATATATCTCTGAGAGCCGAAACATTCAACGGAGAGTGGATAACGCCATGTCTATTACTGGTAAAGGTTATGGCCCCCCTGGGTAATTTGGATACTTAAAATGTTTACTGCTTTGACGTTTCAATCAACAAATTTGTTTATCAATTTTTACATCAAATACAGCGAATTTTTTTCATAATTTCTTTCGGTTAATGGATGTAATTCTTTTAGTTATATTCATCAGTCAGTAACTGCTAGTATTAACGTCGATTAAGGCCGACTAAGTAGCAATTAACTAATTTTATTTTAGGCTTTTTTTTCTATTAAAAATATGATTAAATAAAAGTAATTGAATATTTAGTTGGATATCCTTATATGATTCGTTTTCTGATCTAATACGAGGGCAGGGTGAAAAGTCCCTGAAAAATAAAACAGCACCACAATCGCAAATATCATGTGACATTTCTGATGTGCCATCTTTAACTAGAACGCATGAAAATTTTCAGACTATGTCATTCAGTTCTGTTTTGACACCCATCGAAAGCAAGCAACCTTGAATATTTTTGAAAACATGGAAAAAAGTGAATTTAAACATTGTTTCTTGCGTGGAAAAAACATTACGCAAACCAAAGCATCGCTTGTTAAACATTATGAGGACTCCTCACTATCGATTGGAACGATTTACAAGTGGTTTACTGATTTTCGTTGTGGTAGTATGTCCACAAAGGACGCCGAACGTTCTGGTCGTCCAATTGAGGTTACAACGCCAGAAATCGTCGATAAAATCCATGGTATGATATTGGACGATCGGCTTGTTAAAGTGCACGAGCTGGCTGAGGCTATGAGCATTTCAACCGAACGGGTACGGAACATTTTGCATAAATTTTTGGATATGAGAAAGCCAGATGAGTCCGCATTTGCTCTCTGTTGACAACAAGGGCGACCGTGTGACAAGTTTAAAAGAGTGTTTGGCGATGTTCAAGCGCAATAAGGACTTTTTTGTCCAGATTTGGCCCCCTGCGATTTTTGTCTATTTCCAAACTTGAAGAAATGGCTCGGTGGAAAAAGATTTGGCTCCAACGATGAGGTCATCGCTGAGACAAACGCCTATTTTGAAGGATTACCAAAATCGTTTTATTTGGAAGGGATCGAAAAATTAGAAAAACGTTGGACGAAGTGTATCGAGCTACAAGAAGATTATGTTGAGAAATAAAATATGTTTTGACCAAATAAATCATTTCTTGTTTCATTTTTCAGGGACTTTTCATCCTGCCCTCGTATGTATCAAATTTACTAATTATAAGTATATTTTTTATTGCCAAGTGAAACACTTACTTCTGATAACCCTGTAATTAATTACTATCAGTATTAAAATGCTTATTGTTAGTAAAATAACAATGGTAATTATTAGTTTAATGCATATTATAGAAATTATAATGTTTTAAAATATTAAACTATAAAAAGTTTTGTCACATCCTAGATGCGTTCTTTTATTTTAATTCAACTTTTTCGCATAGTTAAAAGCGTGATTAGCTGACAACATTTTATGTAACAGGACCTTAATGAATTGTTCATACTTACGATCAAAAATATATTTTTATTAACTGTCAGCTACAGAGATCAGCAATTGCAGAACGTTTCGCCCTAATTGCATAAAATACGAGTAATCCGTTTCAAGCAAATGAAGTAAATATGAGCTTGAAGGTAAAAACGCAATTCTTTGTATCTTTGTAAATAGAAAAAATTCTTCCAAACAGCGTAAACAGCATTGACTCGTCAAGTTCTTGCAACAAACAAATCATTTGTAGGTAGAGTCCGTTAAAAAGACCTTGCAATTATGTAAATCCGACGTTGTTTAGATAAAGTTTAGATTAGTTCATCGTAATCTCACTACACGAGTTCTCGCTGTAAACATGCCAGCCAGCTAACTTCGCGCTGCACTGTCATTATCCGACGAATACAATGCGCGAAAATTTCAACACGTGTCAGACATTTACCTCGGGAAATTTATTACGAATCTTGACGCACATTTTCACGGTCAAGGAATGGGAAATTGCTAAGTTTATTTATTTTCCTACAACTGTGCGATTTCTTTGTTATTACGTAACTATTGCCTTGGTTACGGGTGGAAAGGAGACAAATACAGACCAAGTGCGTTTCTTTAAGCGAAGAGATACTAGTGCAGAAAGTAATTTGTGTTTTACGCAACTGTCAAAAGAAAGTTTAATTGAGAGCGATATAAATATCGCGCCGAGCGCGGAATTTCATATTTTAGCCACAGACACTTATGGAAGAAGAAGATGCGGTGAGCCAGCGCTAGTAAATATGCAATAGTATATTTTGACGTTTATAAACATAATATTAAATTGCAGTATATCTAATATGTACACAATTAATAAAAAGAACCGAACAAAGTAAAATATATCGATAAATGGTTTTATTTTAAGAGTAAGTGAAATACATTTTATAAATTTTGACAATATTTTAGTGATTTTCTAAATCGCACAGTTCTGGAAAAATGTTGATTATAACACGTGCCGAAAAAGGTTACGCGCAAATGCAGGAAATCTGCACTTGTTATAAAAATAACTGTTTTTGTGACTGCCCAGAAAAATAGTACTTTCTGATCAATTTTTAGACCGATTGGACAACAGCTAAGTCAAAAAATAATCTAATTCGTGACTATTGCCTGGCAACAAGTTTTCGAAAGATCTGTCAAATTATTTTCAATTTATTCTCACTCTCTTATAATATTATTACTGATAATAATAGATGTATTCCATTTGCCATTTGGATCAGATCTAATTTACATTTACTGAACCAGATCACTTATTTATTTCGCTGGATTATTTCGCCGACTTTAAATCCAGTACTAGAATTAATATTTCTAATGTACTTTGAAGTAATTTATCCTAATAAGTGCATCAGTTTGCTTAATTCAATTTATTTAGTCATATTGTCTAATTTATCTGAACTGATTTAAATGAACCAAGTGGCAAATGGAATACAACTATAATAAATATTTCAAAGAAAAAGGCGTTCAGAAGCTTTGGTTTTGTTTATTTATATTCCTGTTCAAAGTTCTCCACAATTGTCATCTTTCATTAATTCATTTATGATGCTATTAATTATTATTTGAATTATATACAAGTTTTAAGCTTTCACTAATTGATCATTGTAATTATTAATTGGATGATAACTGTGACCGCAGATTTCTAGTGCAATCCGAATCACTTAGTCGTACTGAAGGACCTAAGTTTTCTAGGAATAAAGGAATGGATATGATTGAAGGTTGGCTGTGGGAACAAAAGTTGAGACGAGGTTATACGAAAGGAATGATGAATATAGGAAAGAGGATAGGAATTAATTCGAGATGAATCTGATGATAACTGTTCAGTGAATGTTTCAAGGGCTCGTGCTACCCCATTTAACGGAACGTCAAGTAATATTATGTATTTATTTATATAGTATAGAAAATTAATTCCAATTACGAATTAGATGGCTCAGTGGTATCGAGTCGGCCTGTGGATTTAAGAACTCGGGTTTGATTCCCTCAGCCGATAAACAATTTTCACCACATTAAAACTACCCCTGAGGATTCCCCATCACTAACATCATTGGAGCCGCGATTTCACGGGGTGGCTAGCTCAGTGGTATGAAGTCGACCTGCGGATCCTGAGAACCCAGGTTCGATTCCCACAGGCGACAAACAAATAAATAAATAAAAATATATCATCACGCCTTCTACCCAATGCTGGGTGTGGCACTCTGCTAAAGCAGATCTCGGTAAGTGATATATTTTTGCGCGTGAAGTGCGTTTACCAGTCGTCAAATCACGGCCCCCAAACATGTTAGTGGTGGAGGAGCCACAGGGATAGCTTTTTCAAATTATGAAAATTTTTACAGGCGACAAACAATTTTCATAATTTCAAAAAGCTACCCCTGTAGCTCCTCCACCACTCACATCCTTGGGGGCCGTGATTTGACGACTGGTAACTGCACTTCACGCGCAAAATACATCACTTACCGAGATCTGCTTCAGCAGAGTGCCACACCCAGTAATGGGTAGAAGGCGAGATGATATATTTATATTTAAAAATAAAAAATAAATATATCATCACGCCTTCTACCCATTACTGGGTGTGGCACTCTGCCGAAGCAGATCTCGGTAAGTGATATTTATATTTATTTATAACGCGCAAAATCTGTCACTTACCAAGATCTGCTACGACAAAGTGCCACACCCAGTAATTTGACGGCTGGTAACCGCACTTCACGCGCATAAATCTATCACTTACCGAGATCTGCTTTGGCAGAGTGCCACACCCAGTAATTTGACGGCTGGTAACCGCACTTCACGCGCATAAATCTATCACTTACTGAGATCTGCTACGACAAAGTGCCATACCCAGTAATGGGTAGAAGACGTGATGATATATTTATTTATGAATTTTTCTTCACGGATGTTTAACCACATAGAGGTTCAATATTTAATGATTATAAATAGTCATTCAAAGAAACGGAGACAGCACTATTTATAGAAAAGGTAGAACACTATCCTCGATTCTTGAAATTCGTTAGTAAAACCAGTTCTACTTAAAAATAATTTCATACAAAGACAAAGAAAACATGAGACGAGATCACAACAAGTAATACGGAATTCAGATTTCTATTATACAGGGTGTTGCTAATTCCACGAAACATTTGATTTTGTTATTGATAGCGAAAATATGTATAAATTATAATTTTAGTTTCGATAGCTGCTAAACGAGTTTTTATTTAGGAACATCATTTGAGTATGGTTAGTTTTTTCATAGTCATTAAATACTGATTATGTCTTCCGTTTTTTACATTTAATTAATACTAATTAGTTCAAAAAATGCTTTACATTCAATGACAAGTAAATAACTTTTTATATTATACAAAAAATAGTATAATGTTAATTTTTAATTTTATGTAAACCTCAAATTTGATGTACAATTAAAATAAATAAACAAAAATAAACAATATCAAACATTTTTTCAACCACTACCTATATCCAGCAAATAAAATAAAAGTAAATAAATATATCATCACGCCTTCTACCCATTACTGAGTGTGGCACTCTGCCGAAGCAGATCTCGGTAAGTGATATATATTGCGCGTGAAGTGCGGTTACCAGTCGTTAAATCACGGCCCCCAAAGATGTTAGTGGTGGAGGAGCCACAGGAGTAGCATTTGAAATTATGAAAATTGTTTGTCGCCTGTGGGAATCGAACCAGGGTTCTTAGGATCCACAGGCCGACTTCATACCACTGAGCTAGCCACCCCATAACTATGATCTATTCAATTAGGAGAACACACTTTCTGCACGTGTACGAAAATTAGTACTTTCTCCAAGAGTAGGCAACAAATGTCAACTGGATGGGGCACTCTGCCTTAAGAGATCTCGGTAAGTGATATATTAGGTCCGCGTAAAATGCAGTTACTAGTCGTCAAATTGTGATTTCCAAAAATGTTAGTGGAGGGAGAGCCACAGGGGCAATAGAATACGGGCACTCAAGTGACAATGTGACGTTTTGTGACGTATAAAACAGCTGCTTGGGCGTGCGATCACTGCGCCACCTACAAAATGAACTATTTTTTTGTGACGAGATTTGAAAAGAACTGTGCTTTTCAAATCTTATTGGGCCCTGATCACTGCGCCACCTAAAATTGAACTATTTTTTTGTGACGCGATTTGAAGAGAACGGTTCTTTTCAAATCTCGTTCCAAAAAATAGTTCATTTTGTAGGTGGTGCAGTGATTGCAAGCCCAAACAGCTATTTTTTGCGTCACATTGTCACGTGAGGGCCCGCATCCTATTTTAAATAAAATTAAGAAATAAATATATCATCATGCCTTTTATCCATTACTGGGCCTGGTACTCTGCCGTAGTAGATCTTCGATATGTGATATATTTATACAAGTGAAGTGCGGTTACTAGCTGTCAATTTATGGTCCCCAAAGATGTTAGTGGAGGGAAAGCCAGAAGGCTAATTTTAAATAAAATTAAGAATTAGATATATAATCACGCCTTTTCCCATTACTGGATGTGGCACTCTGCCGTTGCCGTGGCAGATCTCGATAAATGATACATTTGTAGGCATGAAGTGCGGTTACCAGCCGTCAAATCTTGCCCTCCAAATCTATTAGTGTAGAGGGTGCAACAGAGCTAATTTTAATTTGGAGTAATTGTCGACAAAGAGAATCGAACTCGGGAATAAATTGAATTCAGAGTGATTACGAAATAAAGACAATTTTTTTAACCAATTCGTTTTTATTTTATTCCGCCTAAACTAATATTCATGAATGAAAATTTATAAAAATAATGCTAGTCCACCACTTAAAACAAAAGAGTCATCATCCCTTCAAAATCATCACCAACTATTTCCTCTCTCACTGACATGCGAACAAACAATCATGCGTTATTGAACACCCTGTACACACGCAGCCGGACAGATATCACTCATCACGACCGTTCGTCCGCCACAACATTCCTGAATACCAGTCGGCAGGTGCGACAAAGACAACACCATCCCGTTCACCGTGTGTCGGAGAGAGACGATAACACATCACCGAGAGAAAAAAAGCCAGTAGAAAAATCGGTATCCTAGAAGTGTATTTTTTCTGGCAGAGCAGCAGTAACGACTCGGCAATATCTCACGGGTGTGAGAGAGATGGAATGAGTGTAAAAAACGGTGTGTGAGAGAGTGCGAGGTTGCCAAGTCGCAGGTAGGTAGGTATAGTCCGTTAGATGGTGTCAGTGCGTTACACTCCAATGTACATAGGCGAAGAACTGGGGATTTTATTACAGACACTATGAAATGAATTTATTTATTACAATTATAAAAACGTATATCTGAATCAGTTTTTAGGAATCATCAATTTGAGGAAAATTTGACATACAAAAATTTAATGTAATATTTATTAATACATCTCTTGAAATGATTATCTGTATATTCATAATTACATAATGAATAAATATAAATATATCATCACGCCTTCTACCCATTACTGAGTGTGGCATTCTGCCGAAGCAGATCTCGGTAAGTGATATATTTTGCGCGTGAAGTGTGGTTACCAGTCGTCAAATCACGGCCCCCAAAGATGTTAGTGGTGGATTAGCCACAGAGGTAGCTTTTGAAATTATGAAAATTGTTTGTCGCCTGTGGGAATCGAATCAGGGTTCTCAGGATCCACAGGCCGACTTCATACTACTAAGCTAGCCACCCCATAATTACATAAATATTAAATTGCAACAATAGCTACTAGAATAATGTAGGAGAAAAGTGTATTACTTCTTCTCACGATGACAGTCGTTTTTTTTTACAACTATTCTTTCATGTTATTTAAATAAAAAATAAAATAAATAAATAAATATAAATATATCATCACGCCTTCTACCCAATACTAGGTGTGGCACTCTGCCGAAGCAGATCTCGGTAAGTGATATATTTTGCGCGTTAAATGCGGTTACAAGCCGTCAAATCACGGCCTCCAAAGATATTAGTGGTGGAAGAGCCACAGGGGTAGTTTTGAAATTATGAAAATTGTTTGTCGCCTGTAGAATTCGAACCAGGATTCTCAGGATCCACAGACCGACTTGATATCACTGAGCTAGCTACGTTAAGTCTGGTAAATAAGGTTTTGTAGTAAGTTGTTTCCGGTTTCTGGAAAATCTAAATGAATACCGTAATAGTATATTACATAATAAGTCGGTTGCTTGAAATACGAGGCCGCAGGTCGAGTATTTTAATTCCTGACTTATTATGTATACTATTTTTTCTTAAACTGTTTAGTTTAATCAATAATTAATCATAAATATTTCAAAATGTTTATATTTTTTTTATAAGAATCATATTGACAGAAGAAGCCAAGGTTGCAAAAAAAAAAACATTGAGGTAAAGTCTTTACCAGACTGTTTTGTACGTTATCTAATTGTTTTTGTTTTGTTTTTTGTAACTTTGGATATGTACTTTACTTGACTGTTTTGATAAAAATCTACTTTCCATATTAAAATTGGTCAGCAAAGTAGGCACTTTCATGCCGGTTTTCGATCGTGTTAATGCACATCTCTTAACATGCTGTGACGTCACCCGAACCAAGGTTCGTCAGTTCGAATCCGCCTGCCGACAAAGTATGATTTCTCGTTAATTAAAAAAATACAGTTACTTGTATTAATCACACTCGGGCGCTAGAAGCTAGTCACTTATACATATGCCTTAAAAAGTAACATCGACTACGCAAACCGGCAGTACGGCAGCGTAAAAACTGCGGCTCGGTGTGCCCGGTAGGCCCAGGGCCGATTCGAACTGTAGCGCCATTGAAGGAGAAGATTCAATAAGAAGACCCCACTTTCCGCAAGTGTACGGAAATTAGTACTTTCTACATGAGTAGGCGACAACTCATACATTAACCGAATGCAGAAAAGTGTACTTGAAGATATAGCAGTATAAAAATTAAAAATAGTGAAGATTATGATTCTTAAATAACAAACAATTTCTAAAATTACATCACCTACATATCTCTGAATTCATCACGGTGCCTTGCACCCCTTTTCACATATCCAACAAGTTCATAACCGTAGCTGTAACACAATCGCAAGTTGTGTTCATAGCTGATGGCTATGAGCTACGCCAACTCTGAACTTCTCATAGTGTGCAAGAAGGCGGAGGTGGAGGCGACGGCGGACGAGACGCCCGGAGGTAACGGTGGCGGCGGCACCAACGTAAACCCCACGGCCAATTAATTCATAATTATGTATGTTTCGTGTTCCCGCCGAGCCCGGCTGCTGGGTACCTTACCACCGAACTAGTGTTAGTGATGAAATAGGAATGGGCAGATGAGATCATTTGCGGATGATATTGTTATGTGATTTGTAGAATTTTCAGAAGAACTTGATGATGATGTCATAAATTGTTACGAGGGCAGGGTGAAAAGTCCCTGAAAAATGAAACAAGAAATGATTTATTTGGTCAAAACATATTTTATTTCTCAACATAATCTCCTTGTAGCTCGATACACTTCGTCCAACGTTTTTCTAATTTTTTTATCCCTTCCAAATAATACGATTTTGGCAATCCTTTAAAATAGGCGTTTGTCTCAGCGATGACCTCATCGTTGGAGCCAAATCTCTTTCCGCCGAGCCATTTCTTCAAATTTGAAAATAGATAAAAATCACAGGGGGCCAAATCTGGAGAATATGGTGGATGACGAACCAATTCATGCAATTTTTGAACTTGTCACACGGTCGCGCCTGCTATTAACAGAGAGCAAATACAGCACCCATCTGGCAGATAGCTTTCTCATATCCAAAATTGTATGCAAAATGTTCCGTTCCAGTTCAGTTGAGATGCTCATAGCCTCAGCAAACTCGTGCACTTTAACTCGTCGATCGTCCAATATCATACCATGGATTTTAGCGACTATATCTGGAGCTGTAACCTCAATTGAACGACCAGGACGTTCGACGTCCCTTGTGGTCATACTAGCAGAACGAAAATCAGTAAAGCACTTGCGAATCGTTCCAATCGATGGTGAGGAGTCCCCATAATGTTTAACAAGAGATGCTTTGGTTTGCGTAATGTTTTTTCCACGCAAGAAATACTGTTTAATCAAGACGAGAAATTCACTTTTCTCCATGTTTTCAAAAATCTTCAAGGTTGCTTGCTTTCGATGGGTGTCAAAACAGAACTGAATGACATATCAGTCGGAAAATTTTAATGCGTTCTAGTTAAAGATGGTACATCACAAATATCAGATGATATTTGCGATTGTGACTATCTGTTTTATTTTTCAGGAACTTTTCACCCTGCCCTCGTAGTATCATAGACAAGTGGGTGAGAAAAAAAAGGTATATTTTCCTGTTAAACTAACATTTGACAGTTCTCGAATACAATTTTTTCTATAGAAATATATGGGTAACAGCCCCTCCAATAGATATCTTATTCAGTAAACTGACACAAGTTTAATACGAATAGTCGAATTTGGTCACTGACTCGTGGGACTTGTTATCATAAGCACAGCACTTTTCCTTATAAAGTATTAACAAAAATCATCAAGTTATCATTGTTCCGGCAGTGGCGTAGCCGAATCTGGGTGCTGGGGGGCTCGTTGCCCCTGATTAAATTATAGAACAAGCGGTTACCCTCCCGTATCGCTAATGAGATCCCAGCACAGTGCGGTGTGTCTGTGTGTGTGTGTGCGTACGTCGGCAGTTTGTGGTTATTCGGTTCGTGAATTATTAAATCAGTACGTTGTTGATGTAATTTAAAGTTTGTTTCCAACCACGGCCACCAGATACCACCATGGTTGCGCTCGGAGGGATTTTAACACGTCTTCATTCACAAATCAAATTTTGTGGTCTGGTTGCTAAGTTCTATCTATGTTAGTGAGGTTGTAATATACTTCGAAGGCATATTATCTCACTGATATATTATCATAACTAATATAACAAGTGATATGATAACTGTCGATAATATTTTGACATGAATTAATAGTTGTTATGGAAAGGATAATATGGCGAGTGCGTAGCAGCAGTTCAGATACATTCGACAACATGATTAAAAGAACTGCATTAGTACACTGATGCAGTGATAGGGATGAATTACTTCAAAGTAAATTAGAATCAGTAATTCTAGTACTGGAAATAAAGTCATCGAAGTTATCCAAGGAAATAAATAAGTGATCTGGTTCAGTAAAAGTAAGTTAGATTTTAAATAAATGGCAAATGAAATACGTTCATAGCAATTAACTCATGTATTAAGGTAGTACTAGTGTGACGGTGGCGCCATCGGTTGTCAAGTGGCGAAACTGACGCTCAAAAAAATATAAAAATTGAATAAAATAAGTGTTTTATACCTATTATGATTTGAATGTCATGAATTGTTAACAGGTTGTTGGTCTAGTGAATTTTCAAATACCGTACCACCATGTAGTGTTGTCATTATAAATTAGGATTCTTAATTTTTCGTTAAAAACAAGGCTTTCCATGGCTAAATATCCATTACTAAACGATAAAAAACGTTCTCCTTCCGATGCAATATATATGGATAGTTCTAGAACATCATACTAGTTTTTCAAATGAAACTACAAAATTTTAAAGGTACACAAATCAAATATGTGCGATTCTGAGTGATGATCGCCATAAGCCCCGTGTATAAGAACTCAACTTTACAAGCGAATATATTTGTTCACAGACGATGAATGTGTTTCATATTTTAACAGGATGCGTATGACTATCCAATGTTTACGTGCGCCAAATTTCATTCAGATCTGCAAAAAAGTACTACCTTAATCGGCTATTAATAATCTTAACTATCAACGCGCTCGTTACGCTCTTGCGTTAAAATGTCTCGATTATCACGTAGTGAAATTAACACACTAGTTATTTAAATAACTATTCATTTGTTTCTGTAAATTTTGCTACGTTCACTGTTTCCATTACAGTGATTTTAAAATACTAGAAAGAAGTACATATTCTGATCGTGGCCACGTGTTCCTAGTGTAACTCGATCTGTGCGTTTGGTGACTGGCTGGGTTATACCCGTGCCTTGCAGCCAACCAGACTTCAGACAGACGGGTAACAGGAGCTGGAAATCGACACGTGCGGGATAAAAACACGTGTTACAAAGATTTGTTGAGACGAGTGTAGTGCAGAGTGGGGGAAGTTTAAATATCAAACAAAAGAAGAAGCAATTAGAACGACATTAAATTTATGTTCACATTTTCATTTGCTGGGTGGCATAACAGGAACTTTATCCCTAATTAGATTGATGCTGGGTTGCAAGAAAAAATAAAGAGCTCTTTAGTTAAAGAATTGTTTATCTAGCAACAGTATCAATAGCGATTTTCTGAAATTTAATGAACCGATAAAACTTTAATGCAACCCAGCAATGGTAGCTTACAGTGGAATCCTAACCATCCAGACACAGTCATATTTTTTATATACAGGGTCTTTATTTTTATATTACATATAGGAGAAATAATGCTAAATTTTAACATGTTAATTTGCCATAAGAGGATTTATGATCGAAGTGGCGAAGGAAGAAAATGAATCAATTTTTAAGTCAAACTGACGTATTGACGTAAAATTAAATTATTTTGATTCACTTTTTGCCTTCGCTACTTCGATCATAAGTGTTCTTATGACAAATGTACAAATTTAACATTGTTTTTCCTGTATAATGTATAATAACTCAAAAAATTCAGTACAACTGAAAAGTTCAGGCTAAGTACAAAAACATCCTTCAACATTTGTCCTTACAAGTCCTAATGTTTTCTGCGTTGGAAGGTTCTGATATAAAAGGTGGGCTCAAGTACATTCTTAGAAATTGAAAAACGTAAGATATATAAAATTGGAACATTAAGGGATTCTTTAAGAAGGAGAACCGAAAAGTCCTAATTACATCTTAGTCAAAAGTTTCTGATATAGTGGCCGTATTTGTTTGGGAAATTTGGATTCAACCCTGAACTGACCTAGAACTAACTAGTGTTACTTCCTAATAAATGATGCATCTAAGTGTCGGTTGTCAATATTGGCGGTAAATTTAAAATCTGAATGCATGTTCGAAGCGACATCTGCTTAGTTTTGTTTGTGTGTTAAATTGCGCTTTTAATTGGATGTTTTAAGTTAACTTTATATTTTTTATATGTAGTCAAAAAGCAAGTAACGTCAGAGTCTGTTCATTTTTGTATAATTCTGTCATCAGCAGTATCAAAATAATTAATTTCGGAGTCGCAATTATGTATCATAATATTATCCTCTGTGACTTATATTGTAAGAAACACATAATGCATATTGCTCTTCCATCATCTGCATAAATAATAGTTTAGTATATTTTTTTAAAAATATTATTATAAAATGACTTAGGTTTTTCATAAAAATAACTCCTAACCTCTCTATACTATTAGAAATCGCGATGTCGCCACGAATAACAAGGAACACAAGTTGATTAGAAAGGGATAGTAAACGGGTTGAATCTACCAACCCGCTAAAATAGCTGGGGCAGTAAGGTCAGTTCCAGGTTACTTAAAGTGTGCCAATTAAACAAAAGTGACCTACCAGGTTACTTTAAAAAGCCCAAATAAATATGGCCAATATATGGACTTAAGCACATTGTTATATTCTACATTAAAACATATCGTTTCATACAAAAATCTGAATTACAGAAGTGTCTAACCTCGTAACAAAAATGTAAACGACAAATGTTTAAAATATCAATATAAAAAAAACTAAAAAAAAAGTACTTGGCGGCGTTTCGTAACTACAGAAATGACACCTAGACTTGAACCCGAACTCTCCACGAAGGTTTCCGAACTTACACGAACATACTCGAAATGGCTCACCAATAAAAGTTAAATTTTAATCTTGATTTAAATAAACAAAAGCAAATCTAATGTTTGACAGCTACGTCAATTATATTCCATTTGACATGTAATTTTGATTTGCTTTTATTTATTTAAACTAAGTTTCAAATTTTAATTTTCTTTGTAAAACCGGCCATTAATGTCCCAATATTGTCGAAGTAAACGCTAGCATTTGTTAAATAAGACAAAAAATGACTATTAAATCTAACTGCTAATTGTAATTATTAATTGGATAGTTATGAACGCAGTTTTAGAAGAGTCATGCTGGGTTGCAAGAAAAAAATAAAGAGCTCTTTAGTTAAAGAATTATTTATCTAGCAACAGTAACAATAGCAATTTTCTGAAATTTATTGAACCGTTAGTTGCTAATGAACCGATAAAACTTCATCAGTCCGTCATAAAGTATTAAGGAGTCCAAATATACTAAATTGAATTTAGTATATGAGAAAATGGCGTGATGCTATATTTTATTTTAATTTCATGATAAAAGTGAAAAGGTAGCGTTAACTGATTCACTTTTCGCCTTTTGCCTTTGGAAACTGCATGTAAATGTAAACACAAAATTAATTTCGTGTTAGTATGCAAATTAGTAGCACATAATTACGTATTCATTATTCTAGGATGATGAATTGTTGTAGTGGTTTTTTTAGGAACGTGTTAAAATACAACTGGCACTCTGCGGTCCGCGTTCGCCAAGAAGAAACCGGGACTGGACTACAATGGAATACATAATCAGGCCCTTTTTATATTATTTTTATATTTTTGACCTGTCGTGTTGCTTGTGCCAGTTACTTGTCATATTCAAATTTGTATATTTTAACATGTATTATTAATATTAACGCAGGAGAATATATTCAATTTTCTCTAGATTCCAGTCATTATTTTTCATATATTAAAATTAATTCATTTTATACTGGTTTATCTTTTACGGGGGCATCATGGAATTAATGGAGTTTTGAATGAATTTCACGCTATGTTTACAACCAGAAAGAAAAATATTACGACTAAAATATATCTTAAGTTATTTATTCAAGTAGTGTTAAAAGTGTTCCTTTATTGTACAAGTCCTGCAAACTCTCGATGGATTCTAAAGACACTTTAACACAAGTTATATTTATTGATTTATTTGTTACACTGCACAACAGGAACTTAATTCCAATGACAGTATAGGGGCAGGGTGAAAAGTCTCTGAAAAATGAAACAAGAAATGATTTATTTGGTCAAAACACATTTTATTTCTCAACATAATCTCCTTGTAGCTCGATACACTTCATCCAACGTTTTTCTAATTTTTCTATCCCTTCCAAATAATACGATTTTGGCAATCCTTCAAAATAGGCGTTTGTCTCAGCGATGACCTCATCGTTGGAGCCAAATCTCTTTCCGCCGAGCCATTTCTTCAAGTTTGGATATAATTATTAATAAAATAAGGCTTCAGGAGACCGATTCTAATTCGTAGCAACCAAATATTTAGTTGAATGACGTATTTTTGATGACGTCAGTCGATTTAGTTAAATTTCTAGGGAATCTATTTTCTACTATTGGTAACAAAGATCACACTATATATTTTAGTGTGGTATTTCTCAAAAATTTGTAGACGCTTTTTGTGATTTTTGTTATTAACAAGTCTACTTTGTTGATTGAAATTGTAACTATGTTTCTATATTTAGTATTATTTATTAAAATAACCAAACTTTTCAAAACACGGCACTGCAAAACATACGAATAGGACGTAGCGACTGAGTTAGCGACTGGTTCAAAGCAGTTGTTAGCAGTAGGTCGCTAGAAAATGTCTAGTCGCTAATAATGACGTCACACGTAAGTTACATTTTATCCCGCAAGGTGGCTACACTATCGGTAGCGACAATAAATGACGTCAAGCCAGTCGCTACAACCGGTTGCTACGAATTAGAATCGGTCTCCAGAGATCCAATATAATTTATTTATATATTTTAAAACTTGGGAGTTTAAACAAAACTAATCATCAGCATTAACAATACAAAATAACAGAAATTAAAATATAAAATGTTGAAATATTTCATAAAAAATAAATAAATCAAAATTAAAACAAATTTTTTTTTAGTAAAAACAGGCGTTTCTGTCCCGTGGCATAATTATTAGCACGAGGCACAAAGTGCCGAGGGCTAATAACATGCTCAGGATCAGAAACGCTAATTTCACTCATGGTACATGCAATATTTTTTGCATAACAAAATAACATTTAATTATATGTTCAAAAGATTACAATATGTACATAGGTTATATGTCAAAATGACATTTTGTAAAATAAAGTATTTACAATAAATAATTTTTTTTTTATTTTTGTATCCACAGGAATTATTTTTTAAGGCCCTAGGACCAAATAGAAGTATTTAAGTCCGCTTTTTCTGGTTAAAACACAATAATTTCTGCCCGGTTGTGCATAAACAAATATAAAAGCTTGCATTCTAGTCTTGGGGTTTGTTTAAAACGTCAGCGTAGCCAAAAACACCTTCAGTATTTAAATAAATGTATAAAATACAGAATAATTTAAACATTGAATGTATTTTTGGCAAGGCTCGCTTTGCTCATATTTGAAACAAACAAATCCTATATAAGTAAATAAAGAAAATAAGTACTGCACTACATCTCAAAATATTTGTGTAAATCTAATATTAATTTATTTGTTGCCCTGAATGTACGCATAAAAAAGAAGCAAAGTAAATTACGTACGCACCAAGAAGAAGCAAAATAAATCAAGTATTTTTGTTATTAGTACAGTGCAATTTGAAGACAATTAGAAAACGCAATAAATTAAACAATGCAAAATGATGTAACGCATATAAAAATTTAATGTATGAAGCGTAATAAAAATTGATGTGCGTAAACTTTAATTTCTACAGTAATTTTACGGAGTTTATTAGTAATTATTACAGACATTCCCATCATATTTTCATTTATATATCTTCATAAACAATTCTGATTTTTAATATTTCGAAATTATTATGTTCTTAACCTATCGTATAACATAAATCAAAAATGTTATATGCTATTCACGAGAAAATTACTGACTTCGTTGCGTTTGTTTTATAGTTTCAAATTTGATGATGTATGTGCGTGCGAAGCGAGCTCTACCAAAAATACTATCATGTATTCAGTACTCAAAAAGGGCAATAAAATATAGTATTTCAAAATAGAACACATGTTTCACAGAAACAAAATCTATCAACTTTAGTTGTTTCCTACGCTTCCTTGATTACTAAATATTATCTTCCGCTGTAGAATATTGCCTATTTCACCTGCATATGAGACACGAAAAACCTACTTTCAACTAAAATCATATCAGAGCTGGGCAAGCTACTTAAAAAAAGTAGCTTAGCTACAGCTATTCTTTTAAAAAGTAGCTGAGCTACAGCTATAAGCTACATTTTGTAAAATATAGCTAAGCTACAGCTAAAAGCTTTCATTGGAGTAGCTGTTAAATTTTAAAGCTACTTTTTTCAATTATTGTGAATTATTAAATTTGCCATTGTCATATGATCAGTTGATCAGTCTGTTGTTATAATGACTGTTAATAAATATAAAAAATCGCAAATGGACAAATGTACTGTTAATATGTTATGCTATATTCTTATTTATATCGGAATAAATTAACAGTCACATTAACAGAAGACTCCTAAACAATCAATGTTTAGTTCATCTAATATTTAATATAAAAGAAGGATAGGTTAAGAACAAGTGAAAAATAAAATATGTTAATAGATTTTACACTATATAATAACTTGTTATCCTACAGTTATAGAAAACAATAAAGAAGGTACAATTCAAATACAAAACAAAAATTAATAGGTATTTCTTAATGAACAGTGGTAGCTTTAAGCTACAAAAAGTAGCTTTGGGCTACAAAAAGTAGCTTTAAGCTACAAACAGTAGCTTTAAAAATAGCTTCAGTTGTTATAACAATATTTTTAAACTAATAGAAAATAAAAATAGTTCGCTACAAGCTACAGCTATATTTTTTCACATTTAGCTAAGCTACAGCTACAGCTAAGGTAAACGTAGCTAAGCTAGTAGCTAAGCTACAAAAGTAGCTAGCTACTGCTCAGCTCTGGATCATATGAATAAAATTTTGTTTTCACTATCTCATTCTTATTTCTAGAACATCTTATTGAAATTAATTATCAAATAAACTGTTCAGATATCTGCTCAGATATTTGAAACACATCAGAACTGCAGCTGTGCAAAAACACTCTTCATGCACATGCTTCTATACTTTGTCCATAAAAACACTAACTCTTACAATGAGTCATTCCACAAGGTCACGACCCGAGTTCAAAATCCACCATACGGTCCTGTATCACTCCTATACTAAGCCGTGTGTAAGAGAAAGAGAGCGAGAAGTTTATCTTTGTCGTTCTAATTGCTGGGTTTACAAAGTCATGGTCGTAAGTTTTCGTACCGCGCTCATGTTGTTCAAATATAAATATTATCAAATTCGCATTCTTTATTATATTTGCTTGACTTGTTTATCAAGTGAAAATAGTTGAGCGATTAAACGATATTAATAACTTATTTATTTAGTTTAATTATTTAATTAGCTTAGTATTATTCTGTACGTATTACTATGTCGGCTGTGTATGAATAATATTTTTACTTTTGCTCTATATTTGATGATAAAAAATTTCCATAGACAGCAAATATTTATCATAAAATGACAATTAAATGATGTTTAATATGACAGATTTATCGGATTCTTTTTATTTTTCAAAACAATTGACAGCTGTGACTGATGACTAGTGCTGCCGTTTCGCAAGGAATTCATACTTTGCTGACTTCAATCAAATGGTTCATATTTCATTGTAAGTTCTAGGTTCCTTGTACTATAACTGCGGTTAAATTGAAATTAATAATAACATTTGTCGTAATATTGAATAAAACAATCTATACCACTTTTGATAAATATAAAAATAAATATATCATCACGCCTTTTACCCATTACTAAACTCTGTTTTTTAACCAGGAGGAGTAATTTAAATTTTAACCGCTAAAACTGACGCTTCTGATTGGTTAGTGCTTCGTCCAGTTTACACTATACATAGATTTTACATTTGATTTATTAGAGCTGTCATAAGTTTTGAGGTTATCTGTTTTCTTGTTGGTTTTTTACATTTCTGTGACATTAACATAAATCAGTTCTTTTAAGAACTAATAATATACGGAGTGACAAATTAGAGTTTATAATGTCATTTGTATTTTAAAATAAATGCCATGAGACTTATGCTGAGTTGCATGAAAATTTTATCGGTTCATTAGCAACTAACGGTTCAATAAATATCAGAAAATCGCTATTGATACTGTTGCTAGATAAACAATTCTTTAACTAAAGAGCTCTTTATTTTTTCTTGCAACCCAGCATTAATGTGTAAGAAATTTTTGTATTTCGCGCCAACAAAAATCTAGTAACTTTCTTTAGTAACTTTCTATAGTGTAAATCTGGCTTGTGAATTTACTCCTCCTGGTTAAAAAACAGACTATAGGTGTGGCACTCTGCCGAAGCAGATCTCGGTAAGTGATATATTTATGTACGTGAAGTGCGGTTACCAGCCATCAAACCACGGCCCTCAAAGATGTTACTGGTGGAAGAACCACAGGGGTAATTATAATTTGGTGAAAATTGTTTGTCGGCTGTGGGAATCGAACCGGGGTCCTTAGGATCCACAGGCCAACTCGAGTCCACTGAGCCATTACTTCATTAAATTAATAAATATAAATAAATAATTGTAATTGAGACAAACTATAGGTAGGGAACTTTTTTACCATTGGATGGCATATTTAAATTAGGCAGTAATAAAGGAATTTTTCGAGATAATATTTTCAACCCTACGTTGACTTGATGAAGAAAAATATTCGAAATCATATAGTAATTCATAATTCGTAGAAATCAAATACTAAACTTATGAAGTGAACAAAACTAAATATAAAAAATGCTGCCCCAAAATATGTGCCGCCCGGTGCGGACCGCCACCCTTTAGGTACGCCACTGTGTCCAAATAAATGATCTAGTGTCAGTTGTAAAAATTAGCGATAAATTCAAACTTTGAATGCACTTTCTAAGTGACATCTGCTTAAATACAAATTGCAATGTCACCAATTAAAAACGAATAACAAGGAACACAAGTTGATTGGAAAGAGATAGAGAACGGACTCAACCTGTCAACACATCAAAATAGCTGGGGCAGGAGGATCAGTTCAGGAACTGTTCTGGGTTACTTAAAAAGTGCCAAATAAACAAAAGTAACCTACCGGGTTACTTAAAAAATGACAAATAAATACGGCCAGATTTACAGTTGTTTTTTCTTTATAGCAAATTCTTCTACTAATTATTCGCGACAGTAAGAAATATATCTTATAACACGAAACATTTCTTAGATTTCTTGGAAGTGTTAAACAATTAGGTGTGGTCAGTAATGTATCTAACGTATAAACGTAATATGTTATGTGTTACTACAGACAAATGCAATTGATGTTTTACTTCCAAGGATACATATCAGGAGCTTTCAACAAAGTGTCAATATAATTTATTACGCATAGATATAAATTTATAGGGCATTGAATCTTAAGGCTTCGATTATCACCATAAGACACATTATAATTTTATATAATTAACAACATACGTTTTACCATACATCAGTTTTTAATATGAATATGGTGCAAACAATATATTTTACTTTCTAAATTAGTAAATACGAACGGGATGAAGACACCCTATATATCATCATGTTAATGTAGCCCAGTGATTTTTAAACTGTGGGTCGCGACCTGTCAGTGGTCATGAACACATTGGAGAGGGGTCGTCGAACGCTATTTACAAACTTTAAAATACATGTTTCCAAAGATCCAACCCTTAGTACGCTTTTATTTAAATTTTAAGGATTACAAATGAAATGGGCTGGCTAGCTCAGTGGTATGAAGTCGGCCTGTGGATCCTGAGAACCCTGGTACCCTAGATTCGATTCCCACAGGCGACAAACAATTTTCATAATTTGAAAAAGCTATCCCTGTGGCTCCTCCACCAGTAACATCTTTGGAGACCGTGATTTGACGACTGGTAATCGCACTTCACGCGCAAAATATATCTCTTACCGAGATCTGTTTCGGCAGAGTGCCACACCCAGTAATGAATAGAAGACGTGATGATATATATATTTTTTTAATAATATCGATTCCAATGGTTGTCGGCAATATTAAATAGTTCATTTCGATAAGATTTATTTAAACTTACTATAAAAATTTAAGTAATGGCGATGCAGTCATCAAAGACTTGATTACAAGCTTCATAATAAAATACAATAAATTTTTCAAGCTATTATACCCACATATCAAAGTTCCTAAGAAATTATACCAAACTTTTTAATGAGAAATATTTTCTTTATTAATATTTGAAATCGTGGTTCTGTTTGTAATGCGCATGATTAAATCAGCTGCACGTTTGATCACAAAAAAATAAGGGAGATCGCCAAACAAATCAATGTTTCTTTAGACAATACAAAAGATTCCACTTTACATTATGTCAATATAAGCAACTGTAACAACTATGTTAATAATATACACACACAATAAATATTATGTATTTCACTTACTTCAAACCATTTATCGATATATTTTACTTTGTTCGGTTCTTTTTATTAGTTGTGTACAGATTAGATATACTGCAATTTAAGGTTATGTTTATAAACGTCAAAATATACTACTGCATATTTACTACACTGGCTCACTGCATCTTCTTCTTCCATAAGCGTCTGTTGCCAAAATATGAATTACGCGCTTGACGCGAAATTTAAATCGCTCTCAAAAAAACTTTTTTTACAATTGCGTAATGAAGCACTTTCCGCACTAGTGTTTCTTGGCTTTCGGAAGCGCACTTGGTCTGCATTCATCTACTTTCCATACGTAACCAAGGCAATAATAGTTACGTAAAAACAAGAAAATCGCACAGTTGTAGGAAAAGAATTTTTACGCATCTTTATAACTGGTTTACTTTTTGAGATATAGTCTATATGATGTAAAAAAAAAAATTAGTAAATATATCACCACGCCTTTTACCCATTACTGGGTGAGTCATTCTACCATAGCATATCTCGGTAAGTGTCATATTTATGCGTGTAAATTGCAGTTACCAGCCGTCAAATCAAGAACTCCAAAGATATTAGGCGCCACAGGGGTAATTTTAATATGGTAAAAATTGTTTGTTGACTGTGAAAATCGAATCCGGGTTCTCAAATCTATAGACCTACCCATAAGTCACGAATGTCTGTTAAATATAAATATATCATCACGCCTTTTACCTATGATTGGGTTTAGCACTCTGCCGGAGCAGATCTCGGTAAGCGATATATTTATGCGCGTGAAATGCGGTTACCAGCCGTCAAATCATGGCCTTTAAACATGTTGGTGGTGGAGGAACCACAGGGGTACTTTTAAAGTGATGAAAATTGTTTGTCAGCTGTTGGAATCGAATCGAGGTTGTCAAGATCCACAAGCCGACACATTACCACTGAGCCACCACCTCCGTACAACCATTATGCCACAACTGATATGAATATTATCGAAGTGAAAAGTCATAAATAATCGGTAGTTGGTAGTTCCCTCATTAAATCAAAATAAATCATATCACGCCAGAAAACAATTGCCTCCATGACAACTCAATTCATCTCTCAGCAGTACAAAAACTTTTAAAACAAAAACGCATCGCACAATAATGTCACAATCGACAATGAAACAATCAACAATCGTGTCTCGGCAACCGAGATCTTATTACAGGCACGTGCCACTGGTTCCATTGATCAGGCGATCAGCAGATAGCAGAGGTAGACACAGACCATTCATATATAGTCGACCGGGATTGCGAACATACGTCAAGGTGGCCGTGGTGGAGCCGTGCGCGATGCTCAATTGTGTCTTTATGGTGTTGCGATCGGACGTGGTTTAGCAACTTAAATGCAAGAAGGAGAATTTCTTTCATTTAGAGACAGAAAAGAATTGTACGTTTTAATTGTTTCACTTCAAGTTGTATAAACAATTGATTGAGGATTAAGGGTGACGTATTATAAAAATTAAATATTCCTATTTTTTTTTTGGAATTTCATTTTTTTAACATTAACTGTCATCATTACATATTTAAAAATTATTTTTTTCTACGATCGTACTTAAAGAGAGACGTTATGTTGCCATAAATAAACTCAATCAAGCATCTCACAAAATAAATGTTTTTGAAGTTTGAAATGTAATAAGAAAAATTAGTATAATTCGTTAAAACTCAATCATAGAAAAAATTTAAAGTTTCTTTATTACATTTTCAGACGACCACATACGAAAGTAACCATAAGAATCTAACATACACCTCGTATGTTAGTAGTACACTTCTAACATATCAGGTGAAGTTCCACTAATTGACAACAGATGGTGTTACGATGAAAGAAAATAACAAAATAAATGAAAAGAATTTGTATTATTATTTAAATTGAAGTTTTAACAGATTTTTGAACACATTTGCACAAATAAATCTAATTTTTTAAAATAAATAATTACTTATTTACTAATATTTTTACATTATTCAATATTTTGACATTACGGTTAGTACAGTTGGTATCACAATACCTAACCTCAAACGTCAACGCTTTCGTACAAAAACGCATCAGCTGTCAAAGTGTAACAACAATAGGTACATTCTTTTTACATCAAATCTCACTTAATCTCAGCTCACTTTAGTTCAACTGAGTGTCTCAGCTAAAAATGGCTGTTCTATTTATCTAACTGATATGAGTTTGAAGTGAGCATTCATACCTTCCCTCTTACCGATCTGAGCTTACTAAAAAGCAAGCTCAGTTCCAACTGAGTCACTCAGTTGATGTTGACAGCTAAAATACGATTAACATTAGTTAATTTTATTTGTTATTTGTAGTAATTTGATAACAAAATTTAATAAAATGAGTAAATCATTGGAAAACAGATCTTCCAAATATTGATTATCATCACGCTTCGAACAATGCATCCTAAAATAATTTGATATATTTATTTTAAGCGTATATACAATTTAATAACATTAAACACGAATACTTAATATTATCACAGACATAGTAAAATTTTAGGTTATATTGTCCAAACAAATGAAACTTTAGCAAAATAATAAAACAACTGTTCTATTTAACAAACACTTATCTCAGTTCGGCTTAGCTCAGCTCAGCTAATTTCAGCTCAGATCAGTTATAAGTGAGGTGAGCGAAGAAGTAAAAAGAATGTAGCTATTGCTCTTGTAAACTTTTTTTAGAAATATTTTGTGTTCGTCTAAAAAATAGTGTACATAACTCGCTCGAAAGTGTGATAACTGTGCTCGTGTACTTAAATCACTCGGCGCTGCGCGCCTCGTTTTTCAATTTGTACACTCGCGCGTTATCTTATACTTTCGATGCTTGTTATGTAATATACTATTTGGTGACATATTGTTATCATAGATTGGTATAACAATCTTTCACTCGACATATTTTCCACACGCCCACTCTTCTAACATTATTCATCTCAATGTCACACTCATCATACACCAACAACCTACGGTCCCCACAAATCATATTTTGCAACGAATACATTCTTAAACTTGTATGAAAATTATAATCACAGAATTCCTTCGGTAAGTAATCTATAACACTATAACTCGTATAAGCAACCAACAACGACATATACAACGTGTTTGGTGTGCAACAAGTGGACGAGAATTTATGTAATGGTTTCGTTTATTACTTGCGCCATGTTTGATGCTTCGCACACATTGTACACGGCACGGGTTACGGTTAATCACGATACTCTTTATTACTTTTCAAGTTGTAAAACAATGCCAAATCACGCTCACTTTCCGAGGAATTCGTTGTATTATCTACTGTTTTTGTTCGGAATTAAATTTAACCTGATACAACTGAATTTAAAAATTACTTACGTTTGATGTTTTCATTCTGCGACTAATCGATACCAAGAAATCATCGCGAGCTCATTGAATACGCACTGTTACTATTATTTTAAGTACATCGTTCTTATTTTCACAAACAACGCGATCTGTCACTCATCACTTTGATCACCATACTGCCAACTTAAAACTTCTCTGCAGGTACCAACATAATTTTGCGGAACAAATAATGAAATTAATATTTAAAAGTCAATATTAAATGAAATGTTTACTATTAAAAAAATAATAAACCTTATCACTATGTTTTAGACTGTTCCCAAAATAAAATTTATTTGAAGCAGTTTTGTTATTTAAAATCAAGTAATCATAAGCGTAGAAATTGACGATAGAAAAAGTTATTTCAAATATAATTTATTAAAAAAATATTAATGAAAAACATATTTATTAAAAATTTTAATTTAATACCAACTTAAAGTAATTGCAAATTCTAATAAATTTTAAAACATTAAATTTATGTGCAAATAATACTGGAAAATGATTTCAAGATTTCGATTAATTTTTTTAGTTATGGTTGAAAGGAAGTTAAACCAATCAAGCCAAAAAAAAGTAATAATATAAAAAATATATATCACGCCTTCTACCCATTACTGGGTGTGGCACTCTGCCGAAGCAGATCTCGGTGAGGGATACATTTTTCGCGTGAAGTGCGGTTACCAGTCGTCAAATCATGGCCCCCAAAGATGTTAGTGGTGGAGAAGCCACACGGGTAGTTTTTAATCCTGAGAACCCTGGTTCGATTCCCACAGGCGACAAACAATTTTCATAATTTCAAAAACTATCTCTGTGGCTCCTCCACCACAAACATCTTTGAGGACCGGGATTTGACGACTGCTAACCGCACTTCACGCGCAAAATATATCACTTACCGAGATCTGCTTCGGCAGAGTGCTACACCCAGTAATGGGTAGAAGGCGTGATGATATATTTATTTATTTATTGAATGGTGTAGATTATTGCAGGATGTTTCAGGAGTTCGTGCTACCTTAGTTGATGGGACATGGCGTGATGTTTTTTTGAAGTCTGTCAGCAAGACGTATGAAGATCGTATCGTATCAAATCTCTGGGCATAATTGGTTATTGTCGGCACATTCTCAGCCGCAAGCAATAACTCATGTAATGAGTAATTATAATGAACAATTGGCATTTCTCTCAAATTCGCACGTGAGTCAAGTACAATAACTTCAATTTGTTTTGTTTAGTTACACGTATTAAAATGTAATTTGGTTCATTTTGTCGGAACTACACGGACAAAAGAATCACATGATATATTATTGCTTTACGTTCATAATTTGTGTAGATTTTAAAATTACTTTCATGCTTAATGTTTTCAGTAAATCTGATTAGCGGCGGTTGAATTCAGAAATATGTATTAGATCGTGGAAAATAATGCATAATTTCAAAAATTGTAAATCTTTTTTTGTTCGTTTTGTTCATTTCTACTGTACATACATTTTACCCAATTTCGGGTGAGCTATATCAACACTAATTAAGAATCAGTTTTCTAATTATTTTAAAATATTCTTTAAATAAAAATTAATGCAAAATTTAAATATCTTTGTCCAAAAGTTAAATTTTAAACTCTGTTTAAATTTTAAATAAACAAAAGCAAAGCAAAGTTACATGTTATATATGTAGAACAAATGACATTGCTGTCAAATATTTATTTTTATTTATTTAAACCAAATTTAAAATTTATTTTTGCAGGTGCAGCAGGCTATTAATTAATTTAGATTTATTTGACATTGGAAAAATTAAATAATTCTTAATCAGCGTTCGTATTTTTTAGCAGTTTTTTTAATTCTAATTTATTTTTTTGATAATTAAAATAAAGAGAATTGATGATAAAAACATAAAATAAATAAATATATCATCACGCCTTCTACCCATTACTGGGTGTGCCACTCTGCTAAAGCAGATCTCGGTAAGTGATATATTTTGTGCGTGAAGTGCGGTTACCAGTCGTCAAATCACGGCCCCCAAACATGTTAGGAGGAGCCACAGGGATAGCTTTTTTTTGAAGGTCGTGATTTGACGACTGGTAACCACATTTTACGCGCAAAATATATCACTTACCGAGATCTGCTATGCAGAGTGCCACACACAGTAATTGGTAAGTAAAATAAAATAAATAAATATATCATTACGCCTTTTACCCATTACTGGATGTGGCACTCTGCCGAAGCAGATCTCGGTAAGTGATATATTTATGCGGTTATCAGGCGTCAAATCACGGCCCCCAAAGATGTTAGTTGTGGGGGAGTCAAAGGGGTAATTTTTCTAATTGGTGAAAATGTCTGTCGGCTCTGGGGATCGAAGCAGGGTTCTTAGGATCCAGAGACCGACACGATACCACTGTGTCATACCCCATAATTGGTGATATGATGATATATTTATTTATAATAATAATAATAATATATGTGTAGGAAAACAAAAAATAAAGAACAATGCAGTACAGCAGATGAAAACATCGATAATAAAATAAAACAAATTATTTATTTTTTATGTATATTGTTGAAGTACAAACTGGTCGTATTCGTAATCCAATGCCTCTTGATGAAGTATGTCCTCTTGAAAGTATATTTCCAGATAACAATTTATTTTAAGACCACTCAACACAATCAAGAACCTCGATCTTTGATACTTCCGCCAAGATAACGCCAATTTTCACTTGAACCAATATACCTCAAGTACCTCTCTAATATCACCGCTGGAGTTTTGATAAATCACTGATTTCTACAAACAAACAATCCGCGAATACTCATTCATCAGCAGAATACTTGTTTCATTCATATCTAGTTGACACTAACCAGCACATGATTTATGTATATTCATAATTAATACTATGATAAAATCTTAATTCGCATTATTAATGAATAATCATATAGCGGTGGAGTTAAATGATTTGTAGCCTATAGCGATTGGCGGACAAGTAGCGATAGCTGTGGAGAATTGCAACGTTGTGGAGTGAAGCCCTTTCTCTTGCCAACTTTGACCTCTGTCTTGAGGGTTTTTAAACGTCTTGTTTAATATGTGTGAAGGAGTGATTTATGCAGAAGTATGCGGTCAAGTTATGTGCTAATTATGTACATTTACTTTTCACCGTAAATGTCGATTGATTTTTAAACCTGAATTTCAATGGTGAATTTCAAGTATGGTACTTATATATTATGCGAACTATTTTTGACAGGTTCTTAGCACTTTCTAAATATGGTGAACTTATCAATATACTACGTAAGCGAATATTCTTGAAAATTTTAAATGTGATTACAAATATTTGCTAAATTTGTTTTGGTTAAATTTAAAATATACAAATAAAAGAAAATATATTGTTATTAATACAGGGTGATCAAAAGGAATTGTTATAGTTGGCAATACAATTCCAGAGATCTTTTTATTCCACAGTTGGCACAACGTCAGATAAAGGCAGAAATACTATTTGACATTTGTAATAAATACAAATAGGTTATGTCAGGAATCTGACAGCTAATAGAATTTTGACTTTTTAAGTAATAGAAATACTTCGAAAATAAATGTAATAATAAATGTACTCAAATTTAAATTTTAAATGGCACTGTCAACAACACGAAATGAATGTATGTATCAGGCTTACCAATTTCAAGTAGTTTTTTTTATTGCCAACTGTAACAATTCCTTTTGATCACTCTGTAGTATGGCAATATTTATACACTGGTAAGAAAAAAAAAAGAAACACTTGAAATTCGTGAATTTTTACCACTTTTTAAACCGTCATAACTTGGCAAATTTTTAGCTAATTTGGACGAATTTCCAAAGACCAATATTATTATATTATTATTATATTAGGTTATTGGGGTTAACTCCTTCCGCCGTCTTTATTCCCCTAGAAGAAAAAACTGCTACTTTTTGTAGGTTAAAGCTACTTTTTGTAGCCGTAAGTTACTTTTTGTAGCTTAAAGCTACCACTGATCATTAAGAAATATCTATTTATTTTTGTTTTGTATTTGAATTGTACCTTCTTATTGTTTTCTATAACAGTAGGGTAACAAGTTATTATATAGTTTAAAATCTATTAGCATATTTTATTTTTCACTTGTTCTTAACCTATCCTAGTTTTGTATTAAATATTAGATAAACTAAACATTGACTGTTTAGGAGTCTTCTGTTAATGTGACTGTTAATTTATTCCAATATAAATAAAAATTGTAGCATAAAAAATTAACAGTACACTTGTCCATTTGCGATTTTTGATATTTATGTACATAACGTTTAAGTAAGAACTTATCAACTTGGACATTACATTTGATTTATAATTCAATTATTTTACCACATTTCACTTATTGTAATACCATTCTATATCTATGTAACCAAACAGATATCAATAAGCTCCAAGTATTACAGAACAGAGCTATGAGAATGATTTTAAAATGTTCTAAATACAGTAGAGTAAGTGATATGATGAATGTGTTAGGATGGTTGAGTATAAATCAACTGTGTGAGTACTATGCTATGATATTCATATTTAAAATTGTTAATGGGCAGTTACCAGATTACCTTAAAAGTAACTTCAAATATCACAAGGATATGCATATGTACAATACAAGAAATGGTGAATGTTTTTATATAGATCAGAAAAGTAAAAAAAAGACTTTTAATATGATATTTCATAAAGGTTTACAGTGTTACAATGGATTGCCTGTTGATATTAAAACATCCCAAACTCTAAAACTTTTTAAAAATCGATTAAAATGTTATTATTTAAACAAATAGATTAAGTAATAATACGAGTATATAATTATGTTTTTTTCTTTTGTATATTTTATAAGACTTTTTGTTATATATTTGAGTTTAAATTTTGTTCAATGTTATGTATTAGCCAAGCTATTAAATAAATACACTACTATAGTAAATTAACAGTCATTATAACAAAAGACTGATCAACAGATCATATGACAATGGCACATTTAATTAATTCACAATAATTGAAAAAAGTAGCTTTAAAATTTAACAGCTATTAAAATGAAAGCTTTTACCTGTAGCTTAGCTATATTTTACAAAATATAGCTTATAGCTGTAGCTCGGCTACTTTTTAAAGAATAGCTGTAGCTGTAGCTTAGCTACTTTTTTTAAGTAGCTTGCTCAGCTCTGTATCTTGTCTATTATTATCCTGATAAATACCTAAATAGAGAAGTGCAAAAAGAGCAGCATTAATCCAGAAAAAATTACACGTACTATAATTTACAACTATCAAAGTAGTTATCAAAGAATGAAATTGACAATAGATATTATAATTTTATGTGAAATATATAGGACAGAAGAGTTAAATTAACAATAAACACAAGTAGTTTAAACGACTTTCTAAGCTTCCATTTATACCTAATTACTTTCCGCACGATTACCCTTCCCCCATTTCCAAAAAACCATCAGTTGTGGTCCGAGCCAAGATTAAAAACCATTACTAAAAACACTCCAATCTCCTGCTACCGCTGCTCATCCAACCCCAACAACCAAACGTCCCGAAACGTCGCGAAACATCCCCAAACATCCCGAAATCTCCCAATCGGGAACACTCCGACAATCAAGCAGTTACGTCACAATGCACATAGAGGAAGAGGAACAACAGTGTATCATTGGCTGGTGAACACGGACAGCAATGAACAGTTATCGCAACGGTAACGTAAACGTAACGCAATGCAGCCAGAGCAGGTTGTAAATCAGCGGAACTGTCGGCGTGGCTCTGTTGGCAAGGATGGACAACTAGCGATGCGTGCAGCGTGAAGGTTCTGCTTGAGATGTGACAACACTGCCTGGAGGTACTGGATGCTTCCGGAATAGGAATATGAGGAGCAAAGAAGCCTGGTTTTAATGGACTGTATCATTCATTCTTAAAAATAAAAAATAGGGTTATTCACACCTCCGAAATTAAGCGACATTTCACTTAGCAATTTCATTTATACTGAAATAGTACAAGCATCGAAAGTGTAAGATAATGTGCGAGTGTATAAATTGAAAAAGGAGGCGCGTAGCGCAGAGGGATTTAAGTACACGAGCACAGTTATCACACTTTTGAGCGAGTTATGTACACTATTTTTCAGACGACCACAAAATATTTCTAAAAAAAGTCTACACGAGCAATGTTGTTACACTTTGACAGCTGATGCATTTTTGTAGATGAGCGTTGACGTTTGAGGTTAGGTATTGTATAATTGTACTAACCATAATGTGAAAATATTAAATAATGCTAAAATATTAGTAAATAAGTAATTATTAATTTTAAAAAATAAGATTTATTTGTGCAAATGTGTTGAAAAATCTGCCAAAACTTCAATCTAAATAATAATACAAATTCTTTTCATTTATTTTATTATTTTCTTTCATCGTAACGCCATCTGTTGTCAATCAGTAGAATTTCACCTAATATGTTTGAAGTGTGCGTTATGCTAACATATCAGTGTATGTTATTTTCAACTTTCCGTGGTAGTTTATGATGTTGTTATGGTTACTTTCATAAGTGGTCGTCTGAGACGTTATAAACATCAACTGACGTCATAAAAAATATAACTAGATGAATGACATAGGGTGTTGCTACATTTACATGTAAATAAAATAAATAAATATATCACGCCTTCTACCCATTACTGGGTGTGGCACTCTGCCGAAGCAGATCTCGGTAAGTGATATATTTTGCGCGTGAAGTGCGGTTACCAGTCGTCAAATCACGGCCCCCAAAGATGTTAGTGATGGAGGAGCCACAGGGGTAGTTATTATGAAACCAGGGTTCTCAGGATCCACAGGCCGACTTCATACCACTGAGCTAGCCACCCCATCAGTTATGGCCTTAGGAATCCTTATGTATAGGTGGTAAATGAATAAATACAAGTATTTATTGCATATAATCATGTTTCGACCCGATAAACGAGTCATCATCAGAATACTTAAAATAAAAACGTAAGCTAACGTATATTTTAATGTAATATGAGTAACAACTCATTGTAATACAAGCCAACAACAAAAATGTCAGAAAATAAAACGGATGAACATCTCCACATGGAGATTGGTACAGTTCTGAAATAATATAATAACACTAGGTTCTTCATAATTTTAAAATAAAATATTTTGTATAGTATTGGCAACTCTGCAGAAACAAATATCGGCATTTATTTTTTTTCGCATGAAGTGTGATTACCTATCAACTATATCAAATTAAGACTCCCACAGATATTAGCTACGGTTGATGTGAGTCATGGGGCATATTTGCAACGTGGAAATTTCAAACACATTTTTGAAAATAAAGGTTAGCAACAGTTTTTTATCTGAAGCATCTAGTATCTCTTCTAAAGAAAAATAAATAAATAAATATATCATCACGCTTTTAACACAACATTGAGTCTTCTCTAATTAAAAAAGCTTCTTTAAAAATAACTAAAGTAACAGGTTTAACTTACTATTTATTTAAACTTTTTTGGGAATATACATACATACATACATAATCTAATACCTCTTATACCCGAAGGTGTCGAGGCTTAACATGTCAATTAACAAAAATTAATTCTTATAAATAAAATCCCGCCATTCTTTTCTGTTCCTGGCCATTTTCTTTGCCGAACTATATAATATAACTTAAAATAAAAATATGTAGCAGATCTCGGTAAGAGATGTTTATGCGCGTGAAATGTGGTTACCAGCCATCAAAATGCGGTCCTCAAAGGTGTTAGTGGAAGGGAAGCCACAGAGGTAATTTTTACGTGGTGAAAATTGTTTGTCGACTGTGGGAATTGAACCGAGGTTCTCAAATCCACAGGCCGACTCGATATCACTGAGCCATCTACCCCAAAAAATAAATAATAAGTAAAACAAGGTTCTTCAGTTCTCATCCGATTCCCACAGCCGACAAATTTTCACCACATTAAAATTACCCTTGTGGCTCTCCCTCCACTAACATCTTTGGGGGCTATGATTTGACGACTGGTAACCGCAATTCACGCGCATAAATATATTACTTAGCGAGATCTGCTACGGTAGAATGCCATATCCATTAAAAGGTAAAAGGCGTAAAGATTTTTTTTTAATTTAAATTTTATTGATCCTTAATTTAACTAATTTAAAATTCAGGATTAGCTAAAACTATTCCAAGAATTTGGCAGCTCCTGTTTGCGGCAAATACAAAGAAAACTTTGATCAGAAATCTTGTTCGGCATCATAAAAATATTAGCGAGGACACTGTTGCGGTACTAAACCACTATGCAGAATGATAGAACATAAAATAATAAGTCTTGTTTTTCGAGTCTAGCTTCCGATACACGTACATAATCGACTCCAGCTAACTCACACACAGACTGGACGTCTGCCAAATAATGTCCTTTGCTTCCGTGGTGTAACCGCCATACCGCCACCGCCGGTGGTTACTTGTGTCCCAAATACATACACACGCACATGCACATGTGAGGCTATTGTCTGACGTAGCTTCCCTTTCAGAAATATCACTCCCGCACATACCAGGAATTTTTATATTTTAACGGACTGTTTTTAGTCTTTTCAAGTTTTAAGGTTATTATTACGAACTTAACGATGTTTAATATGATTAAATTATTAGTGTTACAGATTTTAGACAAGGGTTGAGATTACAGTGTGGCAGGTGACCATATTTTCTTGAAGAGGGACAAAATCTGAAGAAAGTTAAAAAGAATAGAAAATAATTTGTATGTATTATTTTATTTTCTACACGATGTCTCAAGAATAAATTATTTTAGTTTTTTTCTAAATGTTTATCAAACTGAATTTTTAGATAAAAAGAATTGATATTTTCGCTGGCAAAACAAATAATAAAGAACAAATGTTGATTATTTATGTCCGACTGTACCAAAACTACTTAATGTAAAAATAAATAAATAAAAATATATCATCACGCCTTCTACCCATTACTGGGTGTGGCACTCTGCCGAAGCAGATCTCGGTAAGTGATGTATTTTGCGCGTGAAGTGCGGTTACCAGTCGTCAAATCACGGCCCCCAAAGATGTTAGTGGTGGAGGAGCCACAGGGGTAGCTTTTGAAATTATGAAAATTGTTTTTCGCCCGTGGAAATCGAACCAGGGTTCTCAGGATCCACAGGCCGACTTCATACCACTGAGCTAGCCACCCCCTAGAGTACATAAAATAGTTTTTCTGAAACCGGCAGAAAGTGTCTACTTTCCTGACCAATTTTAGTATGGAAAGTAGATTTGTAGCAAAACAATTAGATAACGTACGTATACAACAACAAATTATCAGGTTAAGTACAAAACAGACTGATAAAGATTTTACCTGACTGTTTTGTACTTTACTTTACTTTTTTTTTGTAATCTTGGATACGTAGTCTGTTGTAAATATGATTCTTATCAAAAGATACAAACATTTTGAATTATTTATGATTAATTATTGATTAAATTAAACGGTTTCAGAAAAAATAATATATATATATAATACGTCAGGAAAGTGTTTTTACTTTCCTGACTTATTATGTAATATACTATTGTTGGACAAGTACGACAAAGTCCTCTATAATAAAGGACGTATGGTTACCGCACATTTGAAACGTATTTAATCTTGTACATGATTGGCTGACAAAAAGTCAAAATGAATTGCAGATTTCGAATCTCCAGAAAATTTTATATTAATTTGATCAACGATTCAAGTTATTTTTGTTCACAGATGGGCGCTTTGATCGCCAGAAATGGGAATGGGAGAAAACATTTTGAGAAATGGGGATCGAAAAACGACAAAATACGTGTCAAATATTTTTCAAAAATGTATCCAATGATACCAAACTGATAAAAATGGGAGTTCCCATTTAAGATTACAAAGTTGCTCCCCGCCCCACCCCCTGGAGGCGGGGGTGGGGGTCGAGTTAGGTATCATTGGATAGATTTTTGAAAAATATTTGACACGTTTTTTGTAGTTTTCCAAATCCAATATGTATTTCGCAAGATATTTAACCGTCCCGAAATTTTCTCCCCATCCTGTATATTTAGCTTGAGTGGGATTGTGTAGAGTGAACAACTAGGTTGTATGTCGTATGGTAAGTTAACGTTAACGTTACGTACAACAGCGTGTGCAGCACTTTCGGTAGAAGGACATCCATAAAATTAATTTAATAACAGCTGTAAACCTAGATGCATTATGAGACGAGTAAACAATCTGAAACTGGGATTGTCTTTACAGGAAAAACATCAAATTTGAATGAGCTATTAACAATGAAACTGATAAAATAACACATCATTTATCTATCAGATAAATGCATATTTGCTTTTCTGTTAGACGATAAAATAAAAAAAAATGGAAGCATCGCTATAAGATTATTTTGAAAGTAGGGCAAGGCTGGTGTCAAACAAAAAAAAAGTGTATTATTCTGTAATATATTTTGATTCGACTTTTGTAGTTTGACAGATCGAGTGAACAAAATTAAACTTTCATCACCAATGGCTCAAGTTTTCAACATAATTATTAGAATTAATATAAATTTAATGGATAGATAGCTCAGTGGTATCGAGTCGGTCTGTGGAACCTGAGAACCATTGTTTGATTACTACAGCCGACAAACATTTTCACCACATTAAAATTACCCCTGTTGCTTCCTCCCCACTAACATCTTTGGGGGCCGTGATATGATGGCTGGTAACCGCACTTCACGCGCATAAATATATCACTTACCCAGATCTGCTTCGGTAGAGTGCCACACCCAGTAATGAGTAAAAGGCGTGATAATATATTTATTTATTTATAATTTGAAGTGCAGATTAAGTGTAAGATAATCTAGGTTGTGTTTATGTTTGACAATCTTCATTCTAGTGAAAAGAATGATAGTTTGATACATCTAGTTTCCATCATACATCAAATTGAATATTGTGACGTCATCATACAGAATTTGACAAACAAGAATGACTCAAACACTGACCGTGTAATACCACCTTTATATTGCAAATTGAGTTATAGCAAAATCTTCTAATTATTGTTCCAAAGTATAAGTATTTATGCTAATACGTACTTGATTCAAGTACTTTTAAGTATATAAATATTTTGTATTCTTGGATTAAATCGTAGTACTTATCTTATTTGATTAAAGACAAGAAAGATAAGGAGCAACCCATGTGAAACTGATGTGTATATATATATATATATATATTTATCTACGAATGTGTGTAAAATTGACTCTAAGTTGACTTCCTAAAACGACTATTTAATAACAAGATTTCTAAGATTTCTATAGTAATTGTTATTAATATATAATTTATTTAGTTTTTAATATCAAGTATGAGTGCTTTAAATAAAATAAATTTATTATTGTTTTAATATATTTATATAGAACATAGATAGAAGTGCAGAAATTAAAAATATACTTATTTGTCTCATTAGGACTAAAAATACAAGTTTTCGGGTCGAGTATATCGCGTTTGCAATGTAATTTTGAGCACATGTTTTTGTCAGAAACAGTGCTACAAAATTCAATTTATACAACTGTTTTTAGGGATATTTTTGTGAAGTTCTTGAGTTATCTATTTGTACAAATGTCAAACATAAATTTATCAGGGTAGCTGTCATTGTTCAGCTCATGTAAAATTATTACTATTATTATTTTTTGTAATAAAATAAAATATATCATCACGCCTTTTACCCATTACTGGATGTGGCACTCCGCCAAAGCAGCTCTTGGTAAGTGATATATTTTGCGCGTGAAGTGCGGTTACCAGCCGTCAAAATAAATAATTACATAATTAATAATAATTATATTAAATTGCAAAATACTTCTTTATTAAAAATTAAAGGTATTTTGTTTTACAACATAACCTAGATAATTATGAATTTAAACCTAATTAATAAATTTCAAAATAAATTTCAAATGTTTATTGAGTCTGTCAGTATTACCACCTTGAAATTTTATTCAATAAAAGTTTTAAAATAAAAGCAAATGAATGCGATTTAGGAAAAATAGTATGAAAAACACATGTTACAATGACTAATTGTAAATTTAAAGTTTATGACAGAAAAATTCTGGAGACGCCCGGACTCGAACCGAGGACCTTCAGCTTGCCGGGCTGATGCTTTAACCACTAAGCCACGGCTCCCCTGAACGAATAGGCGTCAACCGAATTTATCTGTCATAGTGTCTAACACAGCATTGATCCCAAGACTCCTATGTCTCACAGGAATTGACAACGGGTTTCGTCTGTAGCGACACAATCGTTCAGGGGAGCCGTGGCTTAGTGGTTAAAGCATCAGCCCGGCAAGCTGAAGGTCCTCGGTTCGAGTCCGGGCGTCTCCCGAATTTTTCTGTCATAAACTTTAAATTTATCAAACTTCAAAGTCATTCATAAGACTTAAACTCTTTAAAATTGACTAATTGTAATATTCGTACTTTGCGTTAATAAAAATTGAAACTATACTCATATTACAATAAAGTTCATTGTAACACTTGTTTTTTAATACACTATTCTGGTCATTTTTTGTGTATGTTACAAACTTTTTGTGTTCCAATTATACTTTTCTATTCCCGTTATTAAAATGACATCCTAATCACATGTTAACAACCTGTGGCTTAGAACGTTTCAATCACGGTGAGAAGTTAACAATTGTCATATTAAGCACGGCGTAAAGTTAGCGTCCTGCATCTGTCATTGTAACATTACATTACTTTTCAAATAATATAATTTTACATGTTTTTGTTGTCTTACAGTATATGATTCGTTTTATAAACCCTTTAGATACTAGATTTTTGTACATTTTAATAATTGTACTACATTACTATTCATGTGTATTCTGATTTCAGCTCTATGTTTGCTCATTCTCGTATATGTATGTTGGTTCGTTTTTGGTTGTCAGTTTTATGTAGCGAACAACGTTATTTTTTGTATCATTATAAACTTGTTCAGTGATTGATTGGTTTATAAATATTTTATTGTTTTTAACTGTTCGGTACGTTGTATACACATTATTATTATTTTTTTTGTTATAGTCGAACTTTTTTTTATTTGTGATTCTCAGCTTTGTTCAATTTCAATCACTCACAATTGCATACATAACAATGTTTGTTAAATTTGATAGCAAACAGTGAATCGAGTGGAATATTGATATGTGTAGCAATCTATCCGAAAAACAGAATTGTATTCATACACATGAAGTGCGGCTACTAGCTGTCAAATCACGGCCTCCAAAATTAATAGTGACGGGAAAGGCAAAAGGATAACTTTAATGTGATAAATTGGGTAGGTAGCTCAGTGGTATCGAGTCCACCTGTGGATTTGGGAACCTTGATTCGATTCTTACAGCTTCCTCTCCACGAACATCTTTAGAGGTCGTAGTATGACAGCTGGTAATCGCACATCACACATATATCACTTACCGAGATCTGCTACGGTAGAGTGTCACACCCAGTAATGGGTAAAAAGCGTGATGATATATTAATTTATTTTTTCTAAAATTGTTTGTCGGCTGTGATAATCGAACCAGGATTCTCAAATTCACAATCCGATTCGACACCAATGAGCCACCTGTACCATAATCAGAGCTGGGCAAGCTACTTAAAAAAAGTAGCTAAGCTACAGCTATAGCTAAGGTAAATGTAGCTAAGGTAGTAGCTAAGCTAGAAAAGAAGCTAGCTACTGCCCAGCTCTGACCCTAATATCATTTTTTATATGAAAATTGTAGTCACATTATTATTAATATGTTCAATTGAACCTAATGTACAGAAAAAAATTAATTCTGCAAATTCTTTTAATTTTAGATCCGTACAGTAATATATTTGTTAAACTGCATAACAGGAACTTAATCCCAATTACAGTACAGGGGGCCTACAGCTTATAGTGGAATCCGAACCACTCAGACACAATCGTATTTTTTGGATATAAGTAGAAGTCAGCGCGATTTGAACGCACGACCTCTTGCTTGCTAATTAAGAAACGCAAGTTTTACCTCGCTTTCGTCCACTGGGCTACGATTACCTGTAAATCATGTAGTAAGTGCCATTTATTTGTTTTCCTGAAGTATTGAAACACCCTGTATAGCTACTTGTTAGACATTCCACTGTCAAATATGTCGTAGAAATAAAAGTTATTACATTAATTAAACCATCGATCCTTACATTCTCCTGACACCACTAAACAACAAACAAACAAACAAACGCATATCCAAATTCATTCCTGCGGGACTTGCATCCAGCGTCATAAACACGCATAGAGGGCTGGTTACCCTTGCACGCCCCCTGTCCTACATGTAGGTCACACAGGGGCGCCAACCAACCAACACTGCGCCACCAGGAGGATGAGGAATTCTGTGAAATGATTTAGTGCGTGACGTCACGCGTGCCGCGCGTACGTCGAACGCGTGATGACTAATGACAGCCTCCATAACAAGCAGGAGAAGCAGGAATGAGGAGATCCTGCTGACGAGACGGTTGAAACGTGAAAGGTTTAGAAAATTGAAGAAGGTGATTATAGGAAATTTCATGTTTGGTGCAGTTTGTATAGTGATTATTAATTGAATATTAATTGGAATTAATTTGTGGGTAGTGGTGTATTGAGTAGTGGTTCGTTAGTGCATTTTAGTGTACTAAAAGTTTAATAACAGAGCTCACTAAATCATTACGAGATTCAACTAATTTTCTACATGTTCCATATAATATATTTCAAATAAATATAAATATATCATCACGCCTTCTACCCATTGTTGGGTGTGACACTCTGCCGAAGCAGATCTCGGTAAGTGATGTATTTTTGCGCGTGAAGTGCGGTTACCAGGCGTCAAATCACGGGCCCCAAAGTTGTTAGGGGACGGAGAGCCACAGGAATAGTATTAATGTGCTGAAAATGTTTGTCGCCAGTGGGAATCCAACCAGGGTTCTCAGGATCATAGGGCGACACGATAACCACTGTGCAACAGGCCGACATATATATTATTACAAATTTCCCTTTTCAAAAATTTCTGAAATAACAAAAATTTTGACTCGCGAAATTTTGACGTAATAATTAATAAAATCTGGTGTGGCCAACACACGACTAACTTATACACAGCTTATATAATATTTAGAATATATTAATGTTATATAATATTATTAAACATGTAATTTAGTTTTTCAGTAATTCAGCATTTATCTGTTTGAAACATATAAAATATCAAATTTGTTTACGTATAATTTTTTAGTAATGTACTTTACGTCTAACTTTACTGATGAGTTATATACAGAATTTCTGTTTTTCGAGCCTAACCCTTGGTATCTCAAGAACCTTGAGATACGAAGTCGATTAAATTGAGTCAAAGTTGCCAAATTAGTTGACCATTTTAATTATGTATTTGTTTTTCCTAAAAAAGACATAGATAACTAAATAAAGCAAAATTAAAATTGATGTTTTTTGTTTCTATTGCTACTATGATTATTGAAATATGTTATTAAATATAAAAATTTAGTTTTTCTCAAAATTAGACGCATATACACGAAAATTGCAAATTACATTTTATGTTCCAAATATTTTTGCTAACATTTTTTATTTGAAACTTTTTTTCGTTACTCATTCCATTTTTGAAATAAATGGAATTTATTGTTTTGTGTATAAGAAAGTAAAAAAACAAAAAAAAAATATCCACCTCTTGTGGTATTACCTTTGATAATTTTTTTGAGCTAACAAGTGCTAATAAAAGTTCTGTTGTGTTTAATTCTATTTAATTTATAAAATAGATAAATAAAATAAATATATCATCACGCCTTCTACCCATTACTGGGTGTGGCACTCTGCTAAAGCAGCAGTAAGTGATATATTTTTGCGCGTGAAGTGCGGTTACCAGTCGTCAAATCACGGCCCCCAAACATGTTAGTGGTGGAGGAGCCACAGGGATAGCTTTTTCAAATTATTAATATTTGTCGCCTGTGGGAATCGAACCAGGGACCTCAGGATCCACAGGTCGACTTCATACCATTGTGCTAGCCATCCCATTTATAGATTGACGTTTATAAGCTTCAAACATTGACGATTGTAAATAAATGATGAAAAACAAAAATCATGGCTATTACTGCAAATTAACAGAAATTTTAAAACTTATTTTTAAAGTTGCGGCTAAACCAGACACGTACTAAAATATGCAAATTATGCATTTTTTAACTCTGAACATCTTTGCACTCTACAGTTTTTCCCGTAAAATTAATAGAAAAGCAACAAAATTGCATAAAACTAATGTCTTGCAAGAATGGATAGTGGGCAAATGGGCGAATACGTTCCTGTCCATTTGTATTGTTTAACCAATCTCTTGTAATCCGCAGCGAATTTGCATGGAATTAGCAGTTAGTTCTTTATTGACAACCAGTTATTAAATTATTATCCTGTCCCTCTATCTCTTATACTATGCCGGAATTTAGCTAATTATTGTCTACCCTTGTACGTCACCGAACCATTAAATCACTCTACATATTTTACATTTCACAATTCACATGAATAATTTTTGTTAAAACATTAAAAAATTAAAGCAAAATTATGATAATCTTTTTTGATATTTTATATGCGATGCCTAAGGGTAAAGAACTGTATGTTTGAACTAAACGTTGTTTTGATATCTGATTATTATGTATTTAAATTGAAATGGTGGCATTAAAAGTTTAATAAACACATTTTAAAATAAAAATTCTATTAGGCATATAAATGAGTGGTTATGAATTCCCTTTAGGCTCAGTAATAACAGTATTTAATGACCAGAAGCTCACAGGCTACGTATTAATATCAAGTTAAAAGTGTAAATTACTCGCGTATGCATTAAATCAGGCTTTATGTTTATAGCTTCATTTATTGAAAAATAAATAATAAGTATGTATTTAGTGGATGTTTAATATACATTGCAGTTGCTCATCTTATATGCGTGTATAATTGTAATCAGCGAGACTCCACTTGAATACGAATTGTGCATTTATTTTTTCTTCAACCGTCTTAAAAGATGATGATTTTAATATTGTTTTTAGTAATAAAAGATGACGTTTTTGTTACTAATATAAAAATTTAACTGTTGCTAGGTTACTAATCAAACAAAATATCGCTTTTAATCCTAATAACACAACATAAATAAGCAGTATTCCATTTGTCACTTGGTTCATCAGTTCAGATAAATTCGACACATGACTAAATGAACTGAATTAAGCAAACTGATGAACTTATTGGGGTGAATTGCGTCAAAGTAAATTAGAATCTGTAATTCAGGTACTGGAAATAAAGTCAGCGAAGTAATGCAGCGAAATAAATAAATGATCTGGTTCAGTAAATGTAAGTTAGATCTGATCCAAGTGGCAAATGGAATACGCCTATAGACGTATTCTATTTGCTATTTGGATCAGATCTAACTTGCATTTGCTGAACCAGATCACTTATTTATTTCGCTGGATTACTTCGCTGACTTTATTTCCAGTACTAGAATTAACTATTCTAATTTACTTTGAAGTAATTCACCACAATAAGTTCATCAGTTTACTAAATTCAGTTCATTTAGTTATGTTGTCTAAATTATCTGAACTGATTTAAGTGAACCAAATGGCAAATGGAATACAGCTATAGACGTATTCTATTTGCCATTTGGATCAGACCTAACTTACATTTACTGAACCAGATTACTTATTTATTTCGCTAGATTACTTTGCTGACTTTATTTCCAGTACTAGAATTACTGATTCTAATTTACTTTGAAGTAATTCACCCCAATAAGTGCATCAGTTTGCTTCATTTGGTTCATTAAGGGCCAAATTCATAGTCATGACTCACCCTTACTTCAATCTCACTCACACTCAAAGTCGAAAGAAGTAAGGCAACTAACTCAAATAGTACACATTGTTGAGTTAGTTGCCTTAGTTACTTCGACTTTGAGTGTGAGGTGAGAATAAAGTGAGGATGAGTCACGACTATGAATTTGGCCCTTAGCCAAAAACCTTTCATATAAATTTATATTTTGATGTTTCTGTTAACTATAAAACTGATGCCTATAATAATTTAAAATATGCTAAAATTTTTTTTAGTGAATTGAGAAATTTAATTTGGTTATTTTTTATTTTTTAGTTTATATTTTTGTTTTTTTCATATATTTTTCTATTTTTGTTATTATTATCTGTCTATTTTGATGTTTTGACATATTTTATTTTATTTATGATTTTTTATTTATGTCATATTTTCCATTTATTGACGTTTGTTTGACATTTTGTATTATTTATTAGTTTTATATTATTATTATTGTATTGTATTTTAGATTTGCTGATGATGAACTAATTTTTTAGTTCGAAATAAATATTTTTTAAAGAATCAATATTGGATTCCTGAAACCTTTTATTGATTTTATTTTAATAATTGTTTGGATCCACCTTAAATATTTATATTCTTACTTTATCTGTCATGATTGACGAAACTACAAATTACATGAGAAAATATTTGATTGCTATTGGTTGAAAATCGACTGTGAAATATGAACTTTCATATAATACCAGTGTAAAATGAGCAACTTCATGTGTTTATATTTGAATACACAATGAAAGTATTATTAAACAGTTGTAGATAGCAGGTTCAACAGCAACGTGCAATAAAACTTAACTTTAACTAATTAAATAAATAACTATTAAGTAACTAGTTTTAAAAGTTTCATATATACTCGTATTGTACTATTTTTTCTACAATCGACCTTAAACTAAATACTAATTACATTCAAAACGTCAAAAATATTTATTTTATAGTTTACGTAGTTAAATTTGTTTCGTAATTGTAAAGTGCGATAAAACTATTATTACACGCTGTACGATAAACCATCACTTTTTGCACTAAAAGTGAATACATAATTAATCAATTTTCGTACGATCGTAGCAAAAACAAATAATTTAACAGATCTGTCAACACAAAAATTCAAGTAATTTGTTTTATATCTGAGGACATCCTGCAAATACCAAGAAATTATCAATTTTATTTTGCGAGTATTTCGTAAATGAATTATTATACTTGATCAAAAAAATTAGGGTAGAGGTATTAGGATTAAGTTCCTTTTGTGTAGAGTAACAAATATACAAAAAAAAAAATGCAATCATCATTTCTGCCTAAAAAAAAAAAAAAAAACCCCACTAGCATAAATTAATTACGTCACAAATAAATAAAAATAATAATCATCACCTCTCATCATTTAATTTGCTGATTCATTCAATACAGAAGATTGTATATCTCCATCCAGCGAGTAGCGAGCAGCGAGCTCTAGATATCCTGTTAGCTACAGCTTCAGCTACAACCAGCGCGAGTATTGAAAATTCGCGAGGCGGCGGGCGGCGTAGCAGCGCGGAGAGTGGTGGCATGAGACGGGAGCGGCAACGAGGGCGGCAGGGTGGCCTGGGGGTGTCAGCGCGCGCGTGCAACCCGGTCGATACACGGGGAACTGGTTCACGTATACCGGGTGCTGGGAACTGGGACTTAGGGGTGGAATTGAAGGCGGAGGAGACACGAAGAGTTTTTAGGTTGTTTTATGACATACTGTGTTTATAGATGTCTAATATGTGAAGCAAATTATTTTTGGTATGCAAATGTCGATAGATTGAAATTATTGTTTTCGGTTGTTAAGAATACAAAAAATCATAGTTCGTAACAACCTTTGATATTAATAGAGAAAATAAAAAAAGATAAAAACTTAAATATGTCCCCCTAGACTTGTATTCTTGAACTCATATGAATAAATTCGCATGCGAATTATGATTGAAACCATAGCATTAAATTTTGATATAAAGCGTATTCCATTTGTCATTTGGATTAGATCGAACATCATTTACTGAACCAGATCACTTATTTATTTCGCTGGATTACTTCGTTGACTTTATTTCCAATCCCAGAATTACTTATTCTAATTTACTTTGAAGTAATGACACAGTGGTAGCAAGTCGGCCTGTGGATCCAAAGAACCCTGGTTCGATCCTCACAGCCGACGAAACATTTTCACCAATTTAAAATTAGCCCTGTGGCTCCCCCACCACTAACATCTTTGGGGGCCGTGATTTGACGGCTGGTAACCGCACTTCACGCGCTAAAATATATCACTTACCGAGATCTGTTTCGGCAGAGTGCCACACCCAGTAATGGATAAAAGGCGTGATGATATATTTATTTTTTAATTCATCCCAACAAATGAATCAGTTTGCTTAATTTAGGTCATTTAGTCATATTGTCTAATTTATCTAAATTGATTTCAAATGGAATACAGCTATAAATACAAACGTTTGAATTGCTATGGTTTCAATCATAATTCGTATACGAATTTGTTCGCATGATTTCAAGAATAAGGCCCCCTATACTGTAACTGGATCATTATCTGTTACTGATCGATAAGATAATGACAACCCTTATTTTTCATGATTACTCCATAGATTACCACCACCGTTTCGGCATGCTGTGACTAAAATCAATGATTTTCATTTTATTTTTATGCAAGCTGTCAGTGAGTTGTCATTATGATTTTTTTTAAACAACATCTGCGTATTTATCAATAAAAATGCAGGAATATAAAATTAAAATATCACGGTAAATTATTCTGGTCTCGGAATACCAAAATTGTGATAATCTGTACAATCACCATGAAATACAAAAATAGTAATTAACTTATCGATCATTACCAGATAATGATACAGTCACAGAATATAGAGGATAATATCTTGTAGTATAAAATGTCCAATTGTAGTAAAAAAAATAGTATGTAAATACATGTGGTGAAAGGCTATTGGAAAACGTTAATAATAACGAAAAAAAAACGTATATTTTAGCCCCGTTGTCAAACATATTGACTGCAGTTGAAAATGGAAGAAAAAATAAAACAAATTTTAATCTTTCATTTATTGATGTAAAACTTTTATATTAGCTGTATTCCATTTGCCACTTGGTTCATTTAAATCAATTCAGATAAATTAGACAACATGACTAAATGAACTGAATTAAGCAAACTGCTGCATTTATTAATGTGAATTACTTCAACATAAATTCGAATCAGTAATTCTAGTATTGAAAATAAAGTCAGCGAAGTAATCCAGAGAAATAAATAAGTAATTTGGTTCAGTAAATGTAATTTAGATCTGATCCAAATGACAAATGAATGCGCTTATTATTACACATCTTATTGTGAAATTATGCTACTTTTGGTCCAAAGACCAAAAAGCGATAACGTATTCATGATAACGGAAACATTCCTCATATATCGTTCTTTACTATTGAAAAAGTTGAAATAATAGTGTCAAATTGAAGCAAACTATCTTGTATTTGAATACATTGCCTGGTTTTTATATTATGGGGCAGGTGGCTAAGTAGTATCGCGTCGGCTAGTGAATTTGAGAACCCTGGTTCGATTCCCACAGCCGACAAACAATTTTCACCACATTAAAACTACCTCTGTGGTTCCCCCTCCACTAACATCTTTGGGGGCCGTTATTTTACGGCTGGTAACCGCACTTCACGCGCAAAATATATCACTTACTGAGATCTGCTACGGCAGAGTGCCACACCCAGTAATGGATAGAAAGCGTGATTATATATTTATTTATATTTTTACTTTAATGGGATAATGGCTCAGTGGTATCAAGTCGGCCTGTGGATCCTAAGAACTCTTGTTCGATTCCCACAGCCGACAAACAATTTTCACCACACTAAAACTACCTCTGTGGTTCCCCCTCCACTAACATCTTTAGGGGCCGTGATTTGATAAACGCAGTTCACGTGCATAATATATCACTTACCGAGATCTGCTACGACAGAGTGCCATAATACCCAGTTATGGGTAGAAAGCCTGATGGTGTATATTTAATTATTTATTTTATTTATCGTAAAATTCAAACCACTCGGATGTAGTTGTATTTTTGACAGGCTATCTAAATTGAAGTCAGTAAGGTTGGAACTCGCGACCTCTTGCTTGTGAAGCGACTGCATTATCACTGTGCAACAACTATTTGTTACATTGTTTTAGTTGGTTAAATAAATAACAAAGATTTCTATCAAAAACTGTGTTACATCACATCAGATATTATAAAAGAACAACGCCAATTTTGCTAATTAACAATTATTTATAATTAAATGAATTTTGTATAGCATAATTTGCAAATAAATTAATGAGTTGCCAGAGATGCAAATCAATATCATTTATTTTATAACACAGAAAAACAATAAATAAATAAATAAATATATCATCACGCCTTCTACCCATTACTGGATGTGGCACTCTGCCGAAGCAGATCTCGGTAAGTGATATATTTTGCGCGTGAAGTGCGGTTACCAGTCGTCAAATCACGGCCCTCAAAGATGTTAGTGGTGGAGGAGCCACAGGGGTAGTTTTTGAAATTATGAAAATTGTTTGTCGTCTGTGGGAATCGAACCAGGGTTCTCAGGATCCACAGGTCGACTTCATACCACTGAACTAGCCACCCCATAAGAAAACAATAATAATAGTATATTAAAATACAAGTCACAGAAGGCAGCCTGCGAGAATTGCCTTCTGTACCGTGTGTTTTATACTATTTATCCTGTTTCGGCTTTCCTTTGCATAATTTCTTTATAAAAATAGTTGACATTTGCCATTAAGGGAAATTTTTGGTAGAATAGTTAAGTTGATGACAATGATTTGCAATTGATTTTGTCCGCTGTCTAAATATTTGTATAAATTGTGTTTCTTTATTTTGTCAGTTGCCTAGATATTTTGTGTATTTAATGCAGTTATACCAATCTATGATAACAATATGACACCAAATAGTATATTACATAACAAGCATCGAAAGTGTAAGATAACGTACGAGTGTACAAATTGAAAAATGAGCGCGCAGCGCCGAGTGATTTAAGTACACGAACACAGTTATCACACTTTCAAGCGAGTACACTAAACCACAACCACAAAATATTTCTAAAAAAAATTTACAAGAGCAATGTTGTTACACTTTGACAGCTGATGCGTTTTTGTACGTAAGCGTTGACGTTTGACGTTTGAGGTTAGGTATTGTGATACCAACTGTACTAACCGTAATGTCAAAATATTGAATAATGTAAAAATATTAGTAAATAAGTAATTATTTATTTAAAAAAATAAGATTTATTTGTGCAAATGTGTTTAAGTACACGAGCACAGTTATCACACATTCGAGCGAGGTATGTACACTATTTTTCAGACGACCACAAAATATTTCTAAAAAAAGTTTACAAGAGCAATGTTGTTACACTTTGACAGCTGATGCGTTTTTGTAGATGAACATTGACGTTTGACGTTAGGTATTGTGATATCAACTGTACTAACCGTAAAGTCAAAATATTAAATAATGTTAAAATATTAGTAAATAAGCAATTATTAATTTTTAAAAATAGGATTTATTTGTGCAAATGTGTTGAAAGATCTGCCAAAACTTCAATTTAAATAATAATACAAATTCTTTTCATTTATTTTTTAATTTTCTTTCATCGTAACACCATCTGTTGTCAATCAGTGGAACTTCACCTGATATGTTAGAAGTGTGCGTTATCCTAACATATCAGTGTATGTTATTTTCAACTTTCCGTAGTAGTTTATGATGTTGTTATGGTTACTTTCATAAGTGGTCGTCTGAAAAATCGTTTAAGTATGAAGCTCATTCTAGCATCAATATGCGTGCGAGAATATGTTATTCTAATGCCGAAACAGAGAAATGTATTATCACGCCTTTTACCCATTATTGGTACTGCAGGGCTATAGGGATAATTTTAATGTGGTGTAAAGTTTCTCATCTACAGGAATCGAACTCAGGTTCTCAAATGTACAGTCTGATATAACAAAATAAATAAATGTAAAGGAACTTGGCTAAAACTACCTTTTAGTAAAATCATAATTATGTTATAGGGTGGCTAGCTCAGCGGTATGAAGTCGGCCTGTGGATCCTGAGACTCTGGTTCGATTCCCACAGGCGACAAACAATTTTCATAATTTCAAAAACCAACCCTGTGGCTCCTCCACCACTAAAATCTTTGGGGGCCGTGATTTGACGACTGGTAAGCGCACTTCACGCGCAAAATATATCACTTATCGATATCTGCTTCGGCAGAGTGCCACATCCAGTAATGGATAAAAGGCGTGATGATATATTTATTTATTTATTTTATAATTATGTTGCACAATATATTAATTTATTTTGTCAATAATGGCAAAGCAATTGTTTTCAATCTGAATGACGTATTATTTAATATTTATCGTCGACATTTGATCTAAAAATTGTTATCTTTGATATAAAAAGTTATCTGTTCTGTATCTGTAGTCATAAATGTCAGTTGATAGAGTTTTTCTGGTTCTCTGATTCTATGTGCTCTGCAATGCAAGCGATATAACCACATAATATGCACGTGGAGCTAATAAAACTATCGATTTTTCCGTAAAAGATAAATATTTTACAGGATGCAAGATTGCGTCAGAAAAGGTTTAAATAATTTCGAGGTATGGCCGCAACTAATACACTGAGGAAACTGGTGCAAAATATCTTAAGAAAAGAATATTTTGGCAACTTATCTACTGTCATATGTTTCAAAAGAAATATAAGAAAAAAAAATCTTCAAACTAAAGATAGGAAAGCGCTCTTTATACCACTTTTATTTGCAGGATTTTTTCTTTAAGGTGGTACTATCATGGAAGCCTTTAACCCGGATTATAATGAAATGAAAAATATGTTATTTTTCATGTGTTTCTACACTAGTATGCAATTTTTTTTTTAAGTTTACCGTTGTTGTGCTTTGTAATGTAAAGTTAAAGTCGACCAAAGTCGATCAAAAATACATTGGCGTTATAGGAACTGTACCTCGCGAGGCAGCTTACTGCATAATAAATTCATTTATTGTAGTTATTTTTTAACAAAAAACTAACACACAGTACAACATGTAAAGATAAAGGTATGAGAATTAAGAAATCCATGCCTTACCGGATTAGTTTCAAAGAAATTGGCGATGAAAGTTGGATATTTTATGATAATCAATAGAACTGTCAGAAATGCTTGGCAACGTTGCACAGCACAGGTAGACACTAGACAGAGATGGCCGCACGAATAACAAAGCAATGTTATTATAAGAAAATACTATTAAAGTATGTTATTAGGCATATATTGAAGTATAAAAACAATTTTTGTTTCATTACAAATATTTCAAAATGCCGGCCTCCGAGCCATTCTCCCAAGTCATGTTGAATTTGAGGCGCTCCAAGGCATGCAGTGTAGGTGATGCAAATTTTAATTTGGAACAAAATAAAAAATATTCTCTTAATCTACATGACTATAGCTACTGAACTACGTACGGAATTTTAAAAATATTGAATTTTGTGTGATTGGCGAGTACTTGAAGTTAAATCTCGATTTTCGACAAAAAAAGAGTCAATTATTTGTTTATAAAAGATGTTAGAATCAACATATCGAAAATCCCATACGTGTTTCACTTCAAAATATTGTTTTCAAGATATGGTTAAAATTTCAAATGAAAATATTGAAACCCGTTGGAGTTATGCTACATGCCGTTTTGAAAAATCGTGTTTCGAGAAAAACGCATTTAAAGTTTTGATATGAGTTATAGACATGAAAAATGGGAAATAATTACTGTTTAATCTTTTAACCACTAATCTGCAATCCCAGGACCATAAAGCTGCCATTCCAAGTTCAAATACTCCTCCTCAATTTCCTAAACCTAGATTTTTTTGAAAATTTTATCAGCCTACTCACGCCTCAAATATGAACAAAATAGAAAATTTACAAATAAAACAAAAATCCTTAGAAACGGGAATAAAATACTTTTAAGAGGATTAAAATAAGCTTTTTCTACAGTCGTCATTGGTGACGGGAGAAAAAGGTCAGTTTAGTCCCGTCGTTCTTGCCAATGGGCAATGGCACAAGATACTAAAATGTGTTATTTGTGATACGATTTTGATTTTATAGAAACCATCTTTTACTCCCGATATGTTATTATAACATTACATGAAAATACTTTCGATTGCACTAACGCTGGGGGTTGCAAGAAAAAATAAAGAGCTCTTTAGTTAAAGAATTGTTTATGTAGCAACAGTATCAATAGCGATTTTCGGAAATTTATGGAACCGTTAGTTGCTAATGAACCGATAAAACTTTCATGCAACCCAGCATAAGACTACTTAATATATAGCATTGTTTAATGTCCATAAAATGTCACTTTATTAGACTAGTACGATAAAATAGTAAAGCTCGACTCCTGTAAATGATAAAAAATTTAATTCAAAATAAATATTATAACTAATTAATTCATTCATTTCTTCGCATTTATGACAATTTCATCAACTACTTTTGGGATTCTTCTAATCCTTCAGACATTATAAACACTTTTTTCCACCTTTTCTTGACAAATTTGACAGTTTGATAATTATAAATAGCATTGTTAAACAAACGCAACAACATAGCACACAATGAGATAATCCTATTTATTTTACATTAACCTTTTTTTCAGAAAACAAATCTTCTCCAAGAGAGACGTACATATATCTTTGTATATAATTGGACTTTATAAAACTCGCTTTATTTATAAACTTCGCTGGCTACGCTGGCTCGGCCATAAAGTTCTACATTATGTACTCATTACATAAATAGCTATTAAAATAAAGGTATTAGAAAACGCACAATAATCCTTTAACGCCGAAAAGTAAACTTTCTCGCCAGATAATTAATCACCCTTAATCGTTGTTCAAACTATCAGTCTATAAAACTAGTTAGTGTCATCAAGGATAAAATTAGGCCAAAATTAAATCCTGTACAGGGTGATTTGTTGAGCAAATGAGCAAGTAAACACAAACACAGGGTCGGGTAGCGACGCCAGGGGTGCCCAACGTGCGTGTCACAGAATGAAATGTCCAATCAATGCAACAGATGAGCCAAGCGAGCGAGCTTCACTGCAAGGGGAATACTTCGTTGCTAGGCAACGGTTTCGGCAATACCGGAAGTGATGTCATATAGTACACAGTTCTTTACCAATTAGACAGGGAGGTAGAAGAGAAGAGAGCCCTTTAGGTGGCAGGGGACTTGTTTAAATTGAATTGAAGTGCACAATGTTTTGGTAGCTAATAACGTTAGAGGTTTTCGAAGATATTTTTGGAAGGAAAATTATTAAAGTATAATTAAGAACAGGGAATTACTTCAAAAAGCTAGTATTCTATGAAATCTATATCACTTGAACACAGCTATCAAATTGTTGTCAAAATAAACAAGACCTTCTTGATATGTAATATTTACTTACTGTCCACGGTGGACAATACGTAAATATTAACGTCCTGATGTAAACATGGAACTCACTGTGCAATAAAAGCTGCACTTACTGTGTTTAAATTTTGTCATTAAGGTGGTACTATCACGGAAGCATTTAACCCGGATTTTAATGAAATGTAAATATGTTATTTTTCATGTGTTTCTTCTACACTAGTATGCAATTTTTTTTTTTAAAGTTTACCGATGTTGAGCTGAGTAATGTAAAGTTAAAGTCGACCAAAAATGCATTGGCGTTATAGGAACTGTACCTCGCGAGGCAGCTTACTGCGTAATAAATTCATATATTGTAGTTAAAGTTGGATATTCTATGATTTTCAATGAAATTGTCAGAAATGCTTGGCAACGTTGCACGGGTAGACAGAGATGGTTTCACTCGTAAACAGAGATGGTCGCACGAATGACAAAGCAAGAACTATGAAAGTTATTATTTCGATCAGTAAAATATATTAATTTTAATAAAAAAAAAAAATTACAGCATTTTTTATTTATTTGTTGTTACAGTTGATAATAATTGCTTTGGTGCATTTTTCTCATTTTTCTTATGAACTGTCAACAGGATGTATCGATAATACAGTCACGTTTCGTACCGACTGGTAATATCATGCTGCTTGTAGTTCTCGCCTTGTTGTCATAGCTTCTGCTGTGTAAAATCTTGCACTGCTATTGGTTGGCATGAAACATTCACTTCCAAAAATTTTGTTATGTTACTGAATTTCATAAACTAGTTAAACAGTTTTATTTAATATATTCAATGTTATTGTTAATTATACGATATTTGCAGCGAAATGTTATTTTTGTTAATAACCTATACCATACAAAAATGTAATAATTATTTTTATAAACTTTTTAGGTAACCTATACTTTTGTATGAGACTGTCATGATAGAACCATCTTAATAGATAACTTACAGCACAAGTATTGTAAAAACTTTATTTTGAATGAAGCTAGTACAAAAAATACTTTGAAACACAAAAGTCACAAAATTAAGATAACTATCTTTCTCTCACCATTACAACGCAGTAATTAATTACCCATCAACTTACTTGAACAAACTAAGAACCAAACAAAAACCGTAGTAGTTTGACACACAAACACCATTCCGCAGGCAAAGGGGGCGCGACGCGACATACACCGCCACCAACACCACGTAATATGAATTACGCGCGTCATTTAAAACAGTTCGTACACATGCATGGCTGACAGGTCGTTTAGAACCGCGGCGACTCAATTAACGGACTCATTTAGCACAAGACGAAGAGACTGCCGAGAAGTTTTTCACTTTTGAACGATGGCGGTACTGGCTGGAGAATGTTGAATGGTTCAGGCACTTTGTCTTAAGAATTGGAGAAGATAGACGATATGAGAGAGGGCATGCAAGGGTATGTTATGAATTTAGATTAGTGATTTGGGTGAAGATTGGATGATGGGTAATTGGGCAAAGAATGGAATGTGAGATGAGGTTTTAATAGCGCGAAAAATTTGACAAATTGCCGTCGGTTAAATTTTAAAATATGCTTGCGAAGGGTACAGTTTATTCATAATAACACAAGTTATATATTTATATAATGGAGTGGCTAGCTCAGTGGTATAAAATCAGTCTGTGGATCCTGAGAACCCTGGTTCGATTTCCACAGACGACAAACAATTTTCATAATTTCAAAAACTACCCCTGTGGCTCCTCCACCACTAACATCTTTGGGGGCCGTGATTTGACGACTCTTAACCGCATTTCACGCGCAAAATGTATCACTTACCGAGATCTGCTTCGGCAGAGTGCCACACCCAGTAGTGGGTAGAAAGGGTGATGATATATTTTTTTTTTGTGGCTTCTCTGGCGGACCAACTACTTACGTCATATGCCGCCATTACGCCCTGATCTGCGTTTTAGGTATTATGGTCAACAGCAACGCGGGTTTTCTCTGGACGGTCACCCATCCAAGTACTACCCGCGCGCAACGTTACTTAACTCGCGTTGTCGCTTAGATCAGTTCCAACGAGTGCAGCCATGGCCTTGACATTTATTTATTTATATATTTATCACAGGTAATTTTCACCACATTAAAAATTACCCCTGTGGCTCCCTTTCCAGTAGCATCTTTGGAGGCCGGGATTTGACGACTGATAACCGCACTTTACGCGCATAAATATATCACTTACCGAGATATGCTATGCAGAGTGCCATACTCAATAATGGGTAAAAGGCGTGATATATTGAAAAATAAAAATAAATAAATATATCATCACGCCTTTTACGCATTACTGGGTGTGGCACTCTGCCGAGGCAGATCTCGGTAAGTGATATATTTATGCGCGTAAAGTGTGGTTACCAGCCGTCAAATTACGGCCCCCAAAGATGTTAATGGTGGGGAAGCCACAGGGGTAATTTTAAATTGTTGAAAATGTTTTGTCGCCTGTGGGGATCGAACCAGGGTTCTTAGGAACCACAGGCCGACTTGGTACCTCTGAGCCATTACCCCATAAGATATATTTATATTTATTTATTTATGGGGTGGCTAGCACAGTGGTATGTGGATCCTGAGAACCCTGGTTCGATTCCCACAGGCGACAAACAATTTTCATAATATCAAAAGCTACTCCTGTGGCTCCTCCCCCACTAACATCTTTGGGGGCCGTGATTTGACGAATGGTAACCGCACTTCACGCGCAAAACATATCACTTACCGAGATCTGCTTCGGCAGAGTGCCACACCCAGTAATGGGTAGAAGGCGTAATGATATATTTATTTTATTTATTCATCTCAATTAGGTAAAATAAATATCTGAATTTATAAAATTTGTAATCATTGAAGGTAGATATTTTCAATATAAAAAATCATGGTAGAATTTTCGATTAATTTCATTCAAACCTCTAAATAAAATCAAAAACAAAATTCACCAAGCAAAACACGAATTCTTTTCAGATGAACTGGCGAGGCATCGACATCGAAATCGGTGAAGCTGTCGAAAACACACTCCAACACGACTCACGAACCACCCATGAAGTCGCTCACCCTGTATATGTACCCGACACACATACATACACACAGACACTACATTCATACAGCGAGAACGAACGAAAGACCGAACGAGCGAGTAAGGGTGGAAAGGGGTGGCTGTAGAACCCTGGCAGGGTAGACAATGGGGGTGAGAACCACGTGGAGACGCCCCAATCCCCGTTAAAGGGGATGACGTCGACGGTGTAATGTAGGACAAGCCATGGGCGCCACCAAACATCAGAGACACTTTTATTACGCGTAGTTTTTCTTTAAATTATATTCTAAAGACTGTTGTTGACATTTTAAGACCTTTGGTACGAACGGTCAACTTTAATTTTATCATCAAACGATTACTTATTAGTTTGAAGTAAACAAACTTAATCAAAGGTATGTAATGTAATTTTGAAGAACTTGTATTTGAAATATTTATATAAAATTTAAATAAATATATCATCACGACTTTTAATCATTACCAGATCTGGCATTGCTGTATCATATTTTGGTAAGTAAAATGTGGTTCCCAGTCGTCAAATTATGCCCCTCTTCCCAAGTGGTTAGTACTAAGGCAAATAGATAATTTTAATATAGTGAAAATTATAATTACTGCTAATATTACTGCATTACTATCATTAATACTATTTTTATTTTTTTAGTTACTACTAACTACAGAAACTTCCATTCTTCCAGTTACAAAACTGGTGGCTCTTTGGCAGGATATAAATTGAAATAAAAGAGGCATGAACTCATGGACTCTTGTTTGGTGAGCTACAAATGGGATCTGTGACGATAATCGCATAACAAAAATAAAAAAATATAAGATAAATGTATTATGTTGTCCCATAATTAATAATAACTAAATGCTTATATAGTATTTTTAAAATCAATTATGCATTTGATACAAGATTGAAAAAAATCGGGTTTTTAAAAAAAACGATCCACTGGGTTTTCTTAGGTTTTTTTGAAATATTGACAAATACACTTTGTAATTCAAGTTATTTAATTCTAAATTAATTTTGTATATAATGTTTAAAATGTATATTGTATACTACTAAATATTAAAACAAAATTTATGTACCATTATGTAATAATTCCAAAAATATATTTATTTTATTGTGAACTAAAAACATAATACGCTCTATTATGTATTGTCATACTTATTTAATTTAAAGCCGGTAAAAAGATTGGAAATCAATCAGTTTTTGTAATACAAATATAATATAAGACAAATAATATTTGGTCTTAAACTAGGTTGATATTGACATTTGTCAAAGTAATGCAATGTGATACTACGATGTGATGTAATAAATGATCATTTAAGTTAAACGTTTTAATTTGTAAAGAGATTACATATTATTACATTGTAAAATAAATAAAAGATATTTATGTTCCGATATTTGACTCTATCTTAAAATTTACCCTGGGTGAATTTTCAACCATTCAATCAAATGGGTTTTTTAATGAGTTTATTTGGGTATTTTTAGGTGGATTTTATTTTTTAAATCCAGGTGAATTATTTGGGTTGGTAAAATATAAACAACCCTGATTTGATATGACATAGGAAATGAAGTACATCAACTCAAAGTATAAAATTTCTCTTCTTATTCTTCTTCTTTATTTGCAATATATGCTTCTCTCTAAGTCTTGAATTTGACTGATGATGGTCATCACATGATTACAATTTGAGGTTAGTTTTAAAAAGGAAACAAATAATATTTTGTATATTTCTTTCTCAATTTGCTTATCTTTCTCTGCCATTTATACGCCACAATGATGTCACATATCTCTACTAATATTTACTATTTTTTTTTCTTATAAATTGTAAATAATTTATAGATTTAAAAAATACGGATATTTCAATTTCTTGTCGAGCATAATCCAAATTTGATATTGATGTCATTGTCAGCAGAAATATCTATTATTTCGTGGCACATGTACGTAGTCGGTAATTGATTTGTAATCAAGAAATCAGCGAATCGAAAACCAGAAGTGGTTAACTAATTTTATATTATTTGTTATTTTTTAATGAAAATCAAAATGTTCTAACTACGATATAATTATTTATGACACAAAGATGAAAAATGCTGTTTTTTATACAATTGTAGTTTTTTAATTCAAACATTATTTTGGCGGCTGAAATAATATATTACATAATAAGTCAGGAAAATGATGTTTTACTTGGCGTATTATGCATATCATTTTTTCTGAAACCATTTAATTTAATCAATAATTAGTCATAAACAATTCAAAATATTTAAATTATTTTATATGAATTGTATTGAAAGCAGACTACGTAGCTAAGGTTACAACAACAAAAAAACAGTCAGGTAAACTCTTTACCAGACTGCTATTTATGTAGTAACCTTGGATACGTACTTTACATGACTGTTTTGGTAAAAATCTGCTTTCCATATTAAAATTGGTCAGAAAAGTAGGGACTTTCTTGCCTGTTTCAGACAAAGTAGTTTAGATATATTGGACAATATTATTTATTCGCTACTCTGCAACAGGAACTTAATTCCAATTACAGTAACAGAATCCAAACTATTAAAACATAATCATATTTTTGTATATGAGTAGAAGTCAGCGAGATTAGAAGTTGCGACTAAAATTTCCCAAAACAATGTAACAAATTTCCATCTCTCTTTAAACACCCCCACCCCCGTGGGTAAAATCTGTCTCCCACGCCACTGGTTGGCCCTCAGTTCGCTCGGTCGCTCATGCCAGAACATCGCAGCGGGCGCTGGGGGTGGCAGGCAGGCGGGGGTTGTAATGAATGGGGCAGCAGGGTTGGAGGCGGTGGTGGCGGCGAAGAAAGAGAGAGACAGACGAGAGAGAAAGCGACTTTCGCGGAGAGATTGATCGACGTTACATGGAAGGCTTGACGTAGACATCATTGTTGGATTTTTTACGCGAACGGTTATTGAAATATGACAAATAGTGAGCAGGAAAATCAAAATATAGGTTGCAGAAGATTATGTGAAATACAGAAGAAAATAAGAACTAGATATATGGAAGTTTCTACTAAATAACATCTAATTGTCATATTATTTGCTACATTGCCCAATAGGAATTTAACCCCAATTACACTAGAGTATAGACCAATCCGATTTGAGCTACGTTTAAATATACCATAAAAATTTACTTTGACTTGACTTGAAAAAGTCAAATTACTATAGTCTGTTTTTTAACCAGGAGGAGTAATTTAAATTTTAACCGCTAAAACTGACGCTTCTGATTGGCTAGTGCTTCGTCCAGTTTACACTATACATAGATTTTACATTTGATTTATTAGAGCTGTCATAAGTTTTGAGGTTATCTGTTTTCTTGTTGGTTTTTTGCATTTCTGTGACATTAACATAAATCAGTTCTTTTAAGAACTAATAATATACGGAGTGAGAAATTTGAGTTTATAATGTCATTTGTATTTTTAAATAAATTCCAGGAGACTTAATCAGTGCAGATGTGTAAGAAATTTTTGTATTTCGCGCGAAAAAAAATCTAGTAACTTTCTTTAGTAACTTTCTATAGTGTAAATCTGACTTGTGCATTTACTCCTCCTGGTTAAAAAACAGACTAGTAACCAAGAACAAAACTACTTTATTTTAAATATACTGAAAACGTTAAGGCGCGGTGGTCGAGCGTGTTAATGCACATCTCTTAACATGCTGTGACGTCACCCAAACCAAGGTTCATCAGTTCGAAAACGCCTGTCGACAAAGTATGATTTGTCGTTAAATAAAAAATACAGTTACTTGTATTAATCATACTCGGGCGCTATAAGCTAGTCACTTATGCATATGCCTTAAAAAAGTAACATCGACTACGGAAACCGGCAGTACGGCAGCGTAAAAACTGCGGCTCGGTGTGCCCGGTAGGCCCAGGCCCGATTCGGGCTGTAGCGCCATTGAAGAAGAAGAAAACGTTATATGAATGGACTGAAGTCATAAAATAAAATAAATTATATTAAATAAAATTATATAAAACTGATGCAACATTTAAATGAGAATTAAAAAAAATATATTATTGAAACACAAGTATATATAAGAATATTGAATAATAGCTATATTTATTATCAATTCATGTATTAATAGTGTATTATTCTACGAGAGTATTATGATAGCTATTATCAATTTGGATGAAGTTCTTATCTATCGAGACACTTACATTTAATAAATGTATTATTTAATGGTCGTGAATAAAAATAATTATTTTTATAAATAAATATATCATCACGCCTTTTACCTATTACTGGGTGTGGCACTCTGCCGAAGCAGATCTCGGTGAAGTGCGGTTACTAGCCGTCAAATAACGGCCCCCAAAGATGTTAGTGTTAGGGTTCTTAGGATCCACAGGCCGACTCGGAATACCACTGAGCCATTACCCCAAAAATAATTATTTTATTATTTTTCATTTCTACTAATTATTTTATATTTTAAGGGGTGCTAAGCTCAGTGGTATGCAGTCGGCCTGTGGATCCTGACAACCCTGGTTCGATTCCCACAGGCGACAAACAATTTTCATAATTTCAAAAACTACCCCTGTGGCTCCTCCACCACTAACATCTTTGGGGGCCGTGATTTGACAACTGGTATTATTCTTTTTGAAAATATAGTCTAGCTTAATTTGATTAACCCAAACTTTAGGGTTAGCTAAAACTCTTTTGAGAATTGGGCTGTTAAGGTTTTAATTTTGTCGGTGTGATCGTTAATTGTAATTACTCACTGGATAATTGGGAGCCTCTAATTGACAACAAATAATTTGTTTGGTTATGTCAATTGACATGTGTTAACAGTTTATTAGTTATATGAATAGTGTTGAAACAATTAAAAAAAATCTTAATTAATTAATTGTACGTATAAGTACTTGTCGTTATATTTGTTCACATATAAATCATTTTATGTAAATTAATAATTAATATATTCCAAATAAATAATATTTATAATGACATATCAATGTTTGAAAATTCTTATTCCTTGTAATTAGTATCATACTTGGGGCAGTATTTACGCGTATCATACTATAAGATCATGTTACTATAATTGCAACAGAAAAAGTTGTTTTTTTACATACAAAGTTAAATATAATACAGGAATGCTGATTCATGCATTTCAATAAATAGTCATTGTTTTTACTATTTTTTGTAACTCTATTATTAGAAGATAGTATTATCAAGTAATTCTTTGAACAGCATTTATTATTCGTTGAACGATTTATTTTGCAAAACAAGACTGCCAAGTATTTTATGTATATTTTGATGGTGAAAATTCGTCAAATATCAAATAAAAATATATCCATAGATACAATTATCTGTATTTAAAATTTCTTCTTGCTAAATCATGACCATTTAAATAGGTGAAATATAGAGTGATTAGAAGAAAGTGTTTCAGTTGGCAATCATAATAAAAAAAACTACTTGAAATTGATAAGACTGATATACTCCATTCCCTGTATCAAAACGATGACGTCATATGTGGATGAGGTTATCATAGATACGATGAAATATAGCTATCTTTTTTTAATAATATTATTCGTACCTATGCGAATGACATAACGTATGTCTTAATAAGTTAAGACACACGTTTCATGTTTTTTCACGTTTTATCAAATTTATTATTTGAATGAAAACGTATGACAGTTCTTACAAATACGAAAATTTATATTTACTTTGTTCACATTTGTTTATAAAATAAAAATAGAGACCTATGGCCATGATTTTGTTATTTTCTCGCCTGTCATTTCTAAGTTTGTGACATTTATGATACATAAATACAGACTGAGAAATGGCTTGACAAATTTTGGGTAATCAAATGCAGAAATGCGTTTGTCATCTTCATGATTATTTTGCGCTGGAGTTAGAGAGAATCGAGCATCTTTAATTAATTTAACTGTAGTACCAGAGGTAATGTGCATTGTATTTTCATATATTATTTATTTATATAATATATAATAATAATGCATATAAAAATGTATATTCTTTCGAGTTTTATGTTACAAAATTACATATTTCAATAAGGTAGGTAATATTTTTCGTGAGTTAAGATAAATTTTATTTGGTTTCTTTTATAAACTAATTAAATTTTATAAAGTAATAAATATTTTAATCTGACATTTAATATTTAGGTTATGTTTTAAAAATGTCAATCCAATACCAATGTAAACGTTTTAAGCACAAAATCTTGAATCACAAGGATACCGAATGTGACGTAATCGTTTTCATACAGGGAATAGAGTATACATACACTTATTTCTTATTGTCGACTGAAGGCGTATTCCATTTGGCATTTGGATCAGATCTAACTTACATTTACTGAGCCAGATTACTTATTTATTTCGCTGAATTACTTTACTGAGTTTATTTCCAGTACTAGAATTGCCATTTGTAATTTACTTTGAAGTAATTCACGCCAATAAGTGCATCAGTTTGCTTAATTCTGTTTATTTAGTCATGTTGTTTAATTTATCTGAACTGATTTAAGTGAACCAAGTGGCGAATGGAATACAGTTAGTGACATTTGAAATGGGGTAATGGCTCAGTGGTATCCGAATCGGCCTGTGGATCCTAAGAACCCTGGTTCAATCCCCACAGCCGACGAAACATTTTCACCAATTTAAAATTACTCGCGTGGCTCCTCCGGCACTAACATCTGTGATTTGATGGCTGGTAACCGCACTTCATGCGCATAAATATATCACTTACCGAAATCTGCTTCGACAGAGTGCCACACCCAGTAATGGGTAAAAAGGCGTGATGATATATTTATTTATATTTATACATTTGAAAATTTAAATAAATAAAAATCGTTGTTTCCCTTACCCACATCATTTTAATTCTTAGCATTACTCAAAGAGCAATAATCTACTAAAATATGTCTAGCACTCAACCTATTTGTAGTTATTATAAAAATGACATGGCAAATAGTATTTCTGCCTTTACATGACGTTTTACCGACTGTGGAATAAAAAGATCCCCAGAATTGTTTTTGTTTCAAAAATTAAAAAGGTGAAAAATTATGTGAAATAGTGAAATATAAAAATAAATATATCGTCACGCCTTTTACCCAGTATTGGATGTGGCACTCTGTCGAAGCAAATCTCTGTAAAAGAGATATTTATGCGCGTAAAGTGCAAATACCAGCTGTTAAATAACGGCTCCCAAAGATTTTAATGCTGTGAGAACCATAGAGGTAATTTAAATAAATAAATAAATAAATAATCATCACGTCTTTTACCCAATACTGGGTGTGGCACTCTACCGAAGCAGATCTCGGTAAATGATATATTTTTGCGCGTGAAGTGCGGTTACCAGACGTCAAATCACGGCCCCCAAAGATGTTAGTGGTAGAGCCACAGGGGTAGCTTTTGAAATTATGAAAATTGTTTGTCGTCTATGGGAATCGAACCAGGGTTCTCAGGATCCACAGACCGACTTCATACCACTGTGCTAGCCACCCCATATAGGTAATTTAAATGTGGTAAAAATATTTGTCGGTAGAGGGGATTGAACCAGGGTTCTCAGGATCCACAGACAAACTCGATACCACTAAACCACCTACCCCGTAGTGACAAATAGTGAAATATTTTTTCATAAATCGATATCTCGATATTATATTTTTATCAAACCCAATTACTGTCAAAAACAATTAGTTAATTATCCAGTCCCTTCAAGTCCCGCCATCCCAAATAACCCTAGCTTATTAGCCCCCCCCCTTCCATCATGCATGCATTCCGCATTCCACAGCACCATCACCATCAACTCTCAGAAGTGCAGAATGCACGCTCTGTGCCATGTTCTCGGACACCTCGCTACGTGCTCTGCAAGCGTACGATCCTCATCAACACCAGCCCACTACGAGCTACGAGTTACGAGATGACAGCGGAGGTAAGCTGCGAGTGGACGTGGAGGAGATAAGTAGTGGACTTGTGGTTGAGGTGTAGGTTAGGGATGACCTAAGTTAGTTTGAAGGAATGATTAATAGCGGATGCGTTGAATGTAGGGTATGTTGTGGCTGTAATGATTTGTAAGTGCGGAGATGCAGGTTTGAATTATGCTGATTTTGGTTCATAATTAACTGTCTCCTATATTCTGTAAGTGTATCATTATCTGAATAAAGATCGATAAGGTAATGACTTTTTTTTTAATTTTTCAACATTATTATACTGATTATTATTTGGGGGCCGTGATTTGATAGCTGATAACCGCACTTTACGCGCAAAAATATATCACCCAGATCTGCTTGGTAGAGTGCCACACCCAGTAATGAGTAAAAGGCGTGATGCTATATTTAGGCAGCGGTCTCACTGAACGAGTCGTGTCGTGTAGTGTAGTATCGATTCGTGTCGTGTCGTTTAAAAATCGATGGTCCGGTCTCACTGATCGAGTTGTCTAGATCGTTTGGTGTCAAGTACATTTCTCGTTTGACAAGTAAAAAATTGACAAATATAAAATTAAAGAATTTAGAAAATGGGATGGCTAGCTCAGTGGTATGAAGTCGGCCTGTGGTTCCTGAGGTCCCTGGTTCGATTCCCACAGGCGACAAATTTTCATAATTTGAAAAAGCTATCCCTGTGGCTCCTCCACCACTAACATGTTTGGGGGCCGTGATTTGACGACTGGTAACCGCACTTCACGCGCAAAATATATCACTTACCGAGATCTGCTTCAGCAGAGTGCCACACCCAGTAATGGGTAGAAGGCGTGATGATATATTTATTTATTTATTTTAAAGAATTTAGAATTAATTTATTTACAATTTAAATATAATAACCACATATTTCGTTCTGTCAAATGTTTCTCCAGAAATAACATTGAATCAAAATACACCCACTTTTTTGTCTTTTTAGCGGCAGAACCAAATGCTGCATAATTTTCTTGTCTCTTTGTTCTGTAAGTGCCCCTTAGCACTTTTCATTTACTTTTACATAATTTGGCTAAAATCAATTACAGTTTTAATACATTTTCATTAAAATAATTGTAATCCTAAAATACAAATTTAACTTACCATCCTTTTTTTGAAAGCGTTCTGAAATGTGTCGGCAACATTTGTCAATAATATTTAAATTTGAATTTCCTGGCTTAGATTTATCATAAAGATCAATTAATTAATATATCAATTTCGCTTGAGGTCCAGTATTTATCATTTGATTTGATTGATTCCATTTTTACAATGAACTGTCATCAGATGACGTAAATAATAATAAACATATGTACATAACCTGTCATAACTGACATCGAGCAGCATCGAGCGTCGAGTAAAATTCAAACCAACTTGAAAATCAAACAACTCGACGGCACTCGACGCAAAACGATGGTTCAGTATGACATCCGCCATTACAATACACGTGTTTGAAATTTGCTCGGTAGTACACGATTGACAGTACTCGATCAGTGAGACCGCTGCCTTATTCATTATTTTACCACAATTTTGGTATACTGAGACCAGAATAATTTACCATCAGGCATATAAATATATCATCACGCCTTCTACCCATTACTGGGTGTGGCACTCTGCCGAAGCAGATCTCGGTAAGTGAAATATTTTGCGCGTGAAGTGGGATTAGCAGACGTCAAATCGCGGATCAAAGATATTAGTGGTGGAGGAGCCACAAGGGTAGTTTTTTGAAATTATGAAAATTGTCGCCTGTGGGAAACGAATCAGGGTTCTCAGAATCCACAAGCTGACTTCATACCACTGAGCTAGCCGCTCCATAAATATAATATTATTATATATCCAAAGAACCCTGGTTCGATCCCCACAGCCGACAAAACATTTTCACCAATTTGAAATTACCTCTGTGGCTCCCCCACCACTAACATCTTTGGGGGTCGTGATTTGACGGCTGGTAACCGCACTTCACGCGCATAAATATATCACTTACCGAGATCTGCTTCGGCAGCGTGCCACACCTAGTAATGGGTAAAAGGCGTGATGATATATTTATTATTTATTTATTTATATAAGATTGAAGACGTCATCCTTCGATTCTTCTGAAAGTGCTAGAGGTCGCAACATACATTAAACACAGTCTAAAGTTAAACAGTAGCTGAACAAAAAATTAAAGTGTTTAAATTTTAGTTCCTGAATAGACATAGTTCAGTTCAACGGTTAATACTTCAATAAAAAAAATACGATTTTCAATATTACTTCAACGTGAAATGAAAATATAAAATAATGAATACATATCTCAATATCGTTCTGTCTACACGTGACTTTAGCAACATTGGGAGGCAGCAAGCAGCGAGGCGGTGGTATCGAAGAGGGCGCGAGACGCGGGGACGGAAGACAAGGATCATCCTCTGCCACCGCCACCGTAACTGCCGCCCCCAGCGAGGGTAGACGTCCAGGGCGGTGGGAGGAAAATGTAGGTATCGAGACTGGCATATTGTACAAGAATATTATTAGGGAAAGTATGGAAAAAGTATGTTAGAAGTGACGCGTGACGTATTTGAGACGGGAAATGGTGAAGTAGGAGTTGACATAATGCTGATTTACATTTTCAAATAATTGTTTCCTAATTATTTATTATGGGGTAGCTAGCTCAGTGGTATCAAGTCGACCTGTGGATCCTGAGAAGCCTGGTTCTGTTCCCACAGGCGACAAACAATTTTTATCATTTTAAAAAACTATCCCTGTGGCTCCCCGACCACTAATATCTATGGCGGCCACGATTTGACGGTTGGTAACCGTACCTCACGCGCAAAATATATCGCTTACCGAGATCTGCTTCGGCAGAGTGCCACACCCAGTAATGGGCAGAAGGCGTGATGATATATCTATTTATTATTATTATTTATTTCTTAATCTAGTTAAATGATTAATATAACAAGTTTTATAAATATCTCTTTAGTTATGGGTGTATAAAAAGGAGAATTTAAAGAGTTAAGCCGCATTCACATCTCGAAATTTGGTGAAATTTGTAAACACGAATTTATGTAAATTACTTCGTGCGTTCACAACTCGAAATTTATGTAATATCGACATCTATTATCTTTTCAATGTACCATCTCCCAGCTATTTTCCAATTGGCTTGTTACTGACCACGTGTTAGAGAATTCGTTCAATTTGTACCATCGATGTACTTTATTTGTAGAACGGTCTCTAAATTTGGTAAAAAGTTTGGAGTTTGCAAACTTTTGTAGAAAGTGAAATTTGTGCGCATCAAATTTCAGAGCTGTGAACGGATACAAACAAAGCTATATGTCAAACTCTACAAATTTCACCAAATTTCGAGCTGTGAATGCGGCATTATATATATTTTCTACGACCGCCAATTAAGTGAACAAAAAAATGTAAAGCTTTATTAGTCAGTTAAAAAATAAAGTTAAGTTACATTGACAGATGTAGCAGGCTAACTTCAGCACATGCTTAATATGTCAGTTGATAACCTAACAATGTTATTTAGCGCTATGGAAACCAGTTCAATAATAGTTATTTACAATACTAGTACGTAAAACTAGTCTTTGGTCACGAGCGGATCAGCGGATTAAAATGGCCTCGTATTTCAGACAACCGTGAAGTAAAATATCACTTTCCTGACTTATTATGTAATATACTATTAACCACTTGTCACTGGCCAATCCTTGATCAATTAAATCTTGTTATTAGTCACGAACTGAAAACAATTAACTACGAGTAAAAGTCAATTTTACACACTGTCTTATTAGATAAATGTCATTTTAATAACGGCAGTTAAAAAAAAATATAAGTATTGAGAGATGAAGTATTTACAAGGTGTGTATGTGGGTATGGGATCCTACTAAGTGGATCGATCGTTCAAGGCAATCCAAGAAAATTAGACGATCTAATTTTAAAATGATTAATCTGACGAATGTTCAACAGTTTGAAAAATATTATTGGTATATCTCAATTTTTAATGTAAGTCAAAACATTGCATCTCTCTTTATTTTTTCTACTTTTTATGTCATCTATTTTCGTCTAACAGTAGTCCCTAAAAATTAAAAAAAAAAGAAAACGAAGAACTCCATTACGAATTAATTAATTTATTTATGTTACTCTGTACAACAGGAATTGAATCCCAATTACAGTACAGGGTCCGCACTCACCGAGCCGCAGAGTGGTTGTAATTATAATTTCTAGCTTGAGTGGGAATCGAACTCGGGATCTCCAAATTCGAATTTCGTAACGCTACCCACCCCACCGTACTTCCGGGTAGAAATGTTTTATCCGAGATTAAGGTAGTACTAGCGTGAAATTGTTTTTTTTTGCAGATCCGAATGTAATTTTGCCCACGTAAACATTGGATAGTCATACGCATCCTGTTAAAATATGAAACACATTCATCGTCTGTAAACAAATATATTCGCTTGTAAAGTTGAGTTCTTATACACGGGGCTTATGGCGATCATCACTCAGAATCGCACATATTTGGTTTGTGTACCTCTAAAATTTTGCAGTTTCATTTGAAAAACTAGTATGGTGTTCTAGAACTATCCATGTATATTGTATCAGAAGCAGAAAGTTTTTTATCGTTTAGTAATGGATATATAAGTAGCGTTCGATTTGCAAACAATCTCACCTCAGTTCATTTCAACTGAGTTGAGATTGTCTGAAATGAGATGATATTTTTTCGATGACAAATCGAACGGGTTTTGACAGGTCTGAACTGAGTCAGTTACGTGACGAACGTTGTAGTATCATTTCGCGGACAACACATGATTTGCTTGATGTTTTTGTGGGCAGTTAGCTGTGAGACATGATTTATAATAACATGTACAATTTAAAAAAATTATTAAATAACTTCCAAAAATTCAAACTACAAACAAAACATAACGAATTCTACCCCCACTCTAACTGAGTAGAAAATCTCAGTACGCACCAGTGAAATAGGTAGTGCAGCATCGGCAAGGGGGGAAGTGAGTGTCTCACTTGATCTCAGTTATGTCAGTGCAAATAGAACAGCACAAAAAAGCTGTCAAACTGAGGTGAGGTGAGATTAACTGAGATTTGGTGCAAATCGAACGCTACTATTGCCGAGCAAAACCTTGTTTTTAACGAAAAATTAAGAATCCCAATTTATAATGGCAACACCACACGGTGGTATGGTATTTGAAAATTCACTAGACCAACAACCTGTTAATAATTCATGATATTCAAATCATAATAGGTATAAAACACTTATTTTATTAAATTTTTATATTCTTTTGATCGTCAGTTTCGCCACCGTCACACTAGTACTCCCTTAAATACAGAATGAATCTAATGAAGTTTCAAGGATTCGTGCTACCCCATTTGATAGGACATAATGCGATGATATTTATTTATTTGTTACTCTGCACAACAGGAACTTAATCCCAATTATAGTACCTTAAAGTGGAATCCGAACCACTCAGACATAGTCGTATTTTTTTTTATAGAAGTTGAAGTCAGCGAGATTTAAAAGCCCAATCCCCTGTTTGTTAATTACTAAACGCAAACCTCAATTTCATCCACTGAACTACGAAAACCTATATTAAAAACTAACCAAAAAAATCATCTCTTTTAGTCAACTTTCTGTCTGATACAAATTTGCCGTTTTCTATTTCACCCTCCTTCTCTTCCCTTCTAGCTAGCGATGTTACGATGTTAGAACTAGAGCTCGCACAGAAACTTTCCTTCGTAGTTGGGGTAAGTTATTTGCGCGCGATTCGTCTCTATACTCGTCTTGCGCCCTAAGTTCGCATGCGCGAAATTCAGGAGTTCGTCCCGTCTTCGTATCGCGAATTGCGCTCTTGTCTTCAGTGTATTTTGGCTTTGAGATTCGTGGTAGAAGGCAGCAAGGAAGCTCTCGGAACGATGCGGAAACTAACGGGAGTTGATTTGTAATTGAATTTTTGGTTAGTTGCTGTGCAAACATCATGCAATTTTCGAATTTTTCGAAGCTTCGAATTCTCGAATATTTTGTCTCGGAATGAACGCCATCTGTCATCTCCAAACACTCTCACGCATAATACGCGAAAAGTCGACCACAAATTAAATAATAAACTCGGCGAAGTCTCCTGCAAAAACTCTGCAAGTTTAGGCGTCTTAATTAAGACATCTATTCTCTTACCGCTCATCTAAATGCTATGGACTTTTAATAAAACGTTTTAAAATGACAAAAAAAGGATACAAAAACGTCTTAATTAAAACGTTTTTGACAGTGTAGCGAAATTTTAAGTCTAAATTGAATTAATTTGGCAAATAATAATAATTACTTACGAATTAATACAAAACTCTGCACATGAGTTTATTCTGAAAATAATTCATATCAACATGCTGTGTTCACGTTAGGATCCAGATTCACAATTCGAATAATTCGAAAATTCGTAAATTTGTCATCTTCAAAAATTCGAAAGTTCGAATCTAAATTCGAAGGTTCAATAAATCCGAACAATCGAAGTCTCGAATATTCGAAAAATCAACAACCCTACTGGAAATATACAACTTTTCCTAACTCTTATAAATATTGAAATAGAAAGACTTTTCCAACCGGTAGTAAAAAAAAAATAATTTTAAATTGTTTTTCCAGCGCTTTTAAATGGTCATAGAAAAAATTATATGTGCACCTCGTACAGAAAGTGTCCTTGCCGCTCTTGGCTACGCCTCGATAAACAATCTCCATGTGCGAGGTAATAGACGATTTTCTGCTCTAGATACACAAATAACTATTTTGTTTTTATTAAACTCCATTCCCTGTATGAAAACGATGACGTCATATGTGGATGAGGTTATCATAGATACGATGAAATATAGCTATCTTTTTCTAATATGTTATTCGTACCTATGCGAATGGCATTAACGTATGTCTAGATAAGTAAAGACACACGTTTCATGTTTTTTTCACGTTCTATCACATTTATTATTTTAATGAAAACGTATGACAGTTCTTACTAATACGAAAATTTATATTTACTTTGTTCACATTTGTTTACAAAATAAAAATAGAGATGGTTTGTGACATGATTGGTACATAAATAAAGTCTGAGAAATAAGAAATGAATCACATGGATACCGAATATGACGTAATAGTTTTCATACAGGGAATGGAGTAATATATATATATATATATATATATATATATATATATATATATATATATATATATTAAAAATGTTAGTTAATAATGGAAATGGAAGGCACATAATTTAGAGAAGCTTTTTGGTGTCAAAACTCTGTCTCAAGCCATATGTCAATCGCGAATACGTTGGCAAACGTGTGAAGTTAACCAATCAACTATAAAACAGTAAAAGTTTAAATGTAGTTCAATCATTTCGATTGTTCGTTCTTCGTAGAAAGTTTAAGTTCAAGAACATCTTTAATTAAATTTGCGTCAATAACTTTTCTTTTTGAAACAGTTTGCATAGTTTTGCAACTAACTGCTCTTTTCAATCAAATTACAAGATTACTACAAAATGAGTCAGTTTTCAGTTGTTGGCAGTTCTGGAAAAGTTTCCCGTACAAAATATCCTATTGGGTTTACAGTTATTATGTTGGCAACGAGAAATTGGCATATCATGATGCAATTATTGGCGTAATTGGCATTGGTATTGAAGGTAATTAATTAATATGGCAGTTATCTATTCTGTACATTTAAAAATTAAGCTTTTGATTACATTAACTATTTTGTGTCATTCAATGTCAAATGATAATAAAAAATCGTCATTTTGTTTATTATGCTCCCTAATACTATTAATAAATAAATAGTTCGGAGCATTAAAGGGAAGGTTTCGTGTCCTAAAGCCCTAAAGGTCCCAGGTTCGATATTAAATATTTATTTCATTCGCTGAAATCATTCCTGTGGCTTATCCTTCGTGGACATATACAGGATGTCACATAAAATCGGGCCATTTCTGTTTACTAAAATAAATAAATATATCATCACGCCTTCTACCCATTACTGGGTGTGGCACTCTGCCGAAGCAGATCTCGGTAAGAGATACGAGTATTTTGCGCGTAAAGTGCGGTTACCAGTCGTCAAATCACGGCCACTAAAGATGTTAGTGGTGGAGGAGCCACAGAGGTAGTTTTTGAAATTATGAAAATTGTTTGTCGCCTGTGGGAATCGAACCAGGGATCTCAGGATCCACAGGTCGACTTAATACCACTGAGCTAGCCACCCCATAAATTCAATTCTTACGCAACCATTGTATTTCGAATAAAAAAATAAATATAAATATATCATCATGTCTTCTACCCATAACTAGGTGTGGCACTCTGCCGAAGCAGATCTTGGTAAGTGATATATTTTGCGCGTGAAGTGCGGTTACCAGTCGTCAAATTACGCCCCCCCCCCCAAAGAAGTTACTGGAGGGGAAGCCACCGGTGGTGAAAATGTTTGTCGATAGGGGGAATCGAACCAGGATTCTCGAGATCCACAGACCGACACGATACCACTGTGCCAACTACTTTATACTTCGAATGAAAAATAAAAAATAAATATATCATCACACCGTTTACCCATTTCTGGGTGTGGCACTCTGCCGAAGCAGATCTCGGTAAGTGATATATTTATGCGCGTAAAGTGCGGTTACCAGCCGTAAAGTCACGGTCTCCAAAGGTGTTAGTGATGGAGGAGCCACAGGGGTAATTTTAAATTGGTGAAAATGTTTTGTCGGCTCTGGGGATCGAGCCAGGGTTCTTAGGATCCACAGGCCGACTCGGATACCACTGAGCCATTATATATTTCGAATGAATCTTACTAAAATAATTATGGATAGAAATTTTGTCAGAAACAAACAAAACTCTTAAGAAAAATACAGATCATCTGTTCTTCAACGAGTAACATCACTATAAAAAAATAGTATATTATATAACGAGCATCGAAAGTACGAGTGTACAAATTGAAAAATGAGGCGCGCAGCGCCGAGTGATTTAAGTATACGAGCACAGTTATTTTCGAGCGAGTTATGTACACTATTTTTAAACGACCACAGAATATTTCTAAAAAAATTAATATTCTTTATATATTACATGATACAAAAAATATGAACTGTTTTGAACTTTATTAGATATAGAAAATTATAATTTTTACTTCACACATGACAGCTATTTCTATTAGCAGAATTATATTCTCTGCAATTTGTATTTAAAGAATTTTTCTCTAAAACAAAGTAGAAACATATGACGATGAAAAAAACATACAACCCTATGTTTTTTTTGTTTGTTTTCTTTTATAAAAAGAATATAAACAATAAAGACTGATAATCTTGATTTAAAAACGAATGTCTGTTTTCTGAGCATACTTGAGTTGAAAACTTTTAAAGTACACGTCTTGCACTGATAACTTCCATTTTAATGGTAGTGTACTTGTACTTGAACAGTGGCGGAACTAATGGGATTTTCCGCCAATATCCTTCCCTCGAATAAAAACAGAAATCGTGATCGTCAATTTATATACAATAAAACAAATGTGATTCAGCCGTGGCATGCATGAAAATATCATTGATTTCTAAAAATAAATAAATATATCATCATGCCTTTTACCCATTACTGGATGTGGCACTCTGCCGTAGCAGATCTCGGTAAGTGATATATTTTAAAAGTACCGGTCGTCAAATCACGCCCCCAGAACGATATTTGTGATGGGAGAGTCACAGGGATTAGTTAAACGTTGGTCGTAACAGGTATCGAACTCGGATTTTCAAAATAGTTTATATGATACAAACAACTAAATTATAAATAAAAATAAAATAAATATATCATCACGCCTTTTACCCATTACTGGGTGTGGCACTCTTACAGAAGTAGATCTCGGTAAGTGATATATTTTTCACGCTTCCGTCCGAAATTAATGGTATTACATATCTCAAAATCGTTCGGAATATATTTACCGAACGCTGTCCGATAAAAACTAGGGATTTTTATAATGTTAGCATTGGCATCACTGGTTGTCAGTATCGATGAGTGTTTGGAGGTTAGAAATTTTTACAATTGTTAGAGCTAATTTGTTCATTGCCGCACCGGGCGGCATTTTTTATATTTAGTTTTAGTTGTAAAAAACAACTTGTTCACTTCATAAGTTTACTATTCGATTTCTACGAATTATGAATTACTATATAATTTCGAATATTTTTCTCATCATCAAGTCAATGTAAGGTTGAAAATATTATCTCGAAATATTCCTTTATTACTGCCTAATTTAAGTATGCCATCCAATGGTAAAAAAGTTCCCTACCTATAGTTTGTCTCAATTACAATTATTTATTCATGTTTATTAATTTAATGGGGGTAATGGTTCAGTGGTTTTGAGTTCGCCTGTGGATCCTGAGGACCCCGGTTCGATTCCCACAGTTTACAAACAATTTTCACCAAATTTCACCGTAGTTTGACGGCTTGTAACTTCACGTACATAAATATATCACTTACCGAGATCTGCTTCGGCAGAGTGCCACACCCAGTAATGGGTAAAAGTCATGATGATATATTTATTTTTTTAATTTATAAAAACAACCATTTGATTGACTTAGATAGGCCGGCAAATTGGAGACCGCCCTGGGCGACAAAAGTTCTAGGTACGCCACTGGATACAAATAACTATTGCACGTAAAATACTGGTACCGGAAATCAAATCACAACCCCCCCCCCAGATTTTAGTGGTGGGGGAGGCATAATGATCAATTTAATGTAGAGTAAAGTTAGTCGATATCTGGAATCGAATTCTTATTTTCAAAATAGTTTATATTGTATTAAAAATTAAATTATAAATAAAATAAATATATCAAGATGCGTTCCACTCATTACTGAGTGTGACCACTCTGCCATAGCAAACCTTGGTAAATGATATATTTATGCGCATGAAGTGCTGTATCCAGTCGTCAAATCACGGCCCTCAAAGATGTAATAAGACGGAGAGCCACTGAGGTAATTTTAATATAGTGAAAATTGTTTGTCAGCTGTGAGGATCAAACCGATGTTCTCAAATCCACAGACCGACTCGATACCACTGAACCACCTACCTCATATTATGTAAAATATATACTCAAATTTAAATAAATTTCTATTAAATAGTTTAGTAAGGTTTGAAAACAAGCAGCATATAAAACCAAATGTACAAGTTATTTTAAAAATGTTATTATTATAGTAATGCTGGGGTGCAAGAAAAAAATAAAGAGCTCTTTAGCTAAAGAACTGTTTATCTAGCAACAGTATCAATAGCGATTTTCTGAAATTTATTGAACCGTTAGTTGCTAATGAACCGATAAAACTTTCATGCAACCCAGCATATAAGAATAATAAATTTGTATTTGTACAAATTTAAATAAAAATTCCAGTTCTTGTGTAGCCTCCTCACAAAGAGACAAAGCTGCTCTCCCTCCACGTGTACACGGATAATTTTACCTACGACTGTACCTGCTGGATTGCAGGAGCGCATGCGTGTTCGCGCGCGGGCAAATGCACCGTGGTTTAACATACACACACACACACACATGCGCATGCACTAATACAGTTACATGTAGTGTGGCGTGCTTCATTTTACATAGATGTGAAAATGCTGTTTGTATGTGGCATTTACTTGTACGTGTGTGTGAGAATTGTGTACGTGGTGGTGAGTAATTATACGGGATGTTACTGCATTTTTATGTTTTTTAATAATATTTTTTCTGCGAGGTTTGAAATGTTATTAGAAAATGCTATTAAATAAAATAATTGCGAGCTGAAATTTCAAGCTAATTCACAAATTGAAATTACAAAAAAGAACATTATTTCGACGATTATTTTTTGACGTTTCTCAAAACCAATGAATTGCTTCATTGTACGTCACGTGTCTGCGTTTTATCCAATCCTGTCATTATTAAACTGAGAATAAAGCTCTTGTGATTATTTCCGGGAATTATCTCTGTAGATGCTTTTTTGTTTGTGACAAATGAGAGATTATTTTCAATTTATTCTCACTCTCCTGTTATATTATTACTGAATTTTTTTTATTTTCGTATATTTTTAAAGTTTCCTTGCTAATGCTCCGGCCAACGGAGAAATTTTTTAGAAAAAAGTCAAAAACTTTCTTGAAAATCTGTCAGTTACTCTTTGATATGACATGGGTAAACTATTGTGCCATATGCATAAAGTTAGTTACTTTCCACAAAATCTTTCACGCGATTTAGACTTTCTTAACTTCTACTTCTTTCTAAAAAGTTTTTCAAGGCATTAGGTATATTTATTTTATTTTACTTCACGCGCAAAATATATCACTTACCAAGATCTGCTTCGGCAGAGTGCCACAGCCAGTAATGGGTAGAAGGCGTGATGATATATATTTATATTTATTTTTACAATACCTGTACTGGAAGTTGCTCATTAGCAACAAAATTTAAACTCAGTAAGTGGAACTTTTATTGTACATTTGGTTTCCATGGATACATCAGGACTATAATATTTACTTACCATCCACCGTTAACAGTAAGTAAATATTATAGATCAAAGTGTTGTTCATTTTAATAACAATTTGATAGCTGTTAATTTTAAAACCGATTTTTCTTTTCCTTCTATTTGTGCAGGTTTTGTAAAAAATAGCTTACTAACCTCGAACTGCAAGTGTTTTTTAGGTCGCGAATGTTTAGGAAATCTCGACCCTCCGGGCCTCGATTTCCCAAACTACATCCTTGATCTAAAAACTGTCACTTACAGTTTATGGTACGTAATATACTATTTACAATACCTGTACTGTAAGTTACTCATTAACGACAAAATTTAAACTCAGTAAGTGGAACTTTTATTGTATATTTGATTTCCATGGATACATCAGAACTATAATATTTACTTACCATCCACCGTGACCAGTAAGTAAATATTATAGATGAAGGTGCTGTTCATTTTAACAACAATTTGATAGCTGTTAATTTTAAAACTAATTTTTCTTTTTCTTCTATTTGTGCAGGTCAGAGCTGGGCAGTAGCTAGCTACTTTTGCAGCTTAGCTACTAGCGTAGCTACATTTACCTTAGCTGTAGCTGAAGCTTAGCTAACTGTAAAAAAAATATAGCTGTAGCTTGTAGCTAGCTACTTTTTTTTCTATTAGCTTACAAATAACAAAAGCTACTTTTTGCAATTTAAAGCTCCTTTTTGTAGCTTAAAACTACTTTTTGTAGCTTGAAGCTACTTTTTAAGCAGGTCAACAAAGTACGCATGCGTACAAGCTAAACCCACACAAAATAATTATTTGTTGCCGGTTCTAACTGGCTCTAATACGCAAAAATACACAGTAGGTGCCAGATGGTATTTGCTATTTTTGATATTTATGTACATAATAGTAAATTAACAGTCATTATAACAAAAGACTGATCATATGACAAAGGCAAATTTAACTATTTCACAATAATTTAAAAAAGTAGCTTTAAAATTTAACAGCTACTTTAACAAAAGCTTTTAGCTGTAGCTTAGCTATATTTTACAAAATATAGCTTATAGCTGTAGCTTAGCTACTTTTTTAAAGAATAGCTGTAGCTTAGCTACTTTTTTAAAGAATAGCTGTAGCTGTAGCTTAGCTACTTTTTTTAAGTAGCTTGCCCAGCTCTGGTGCAGGTATTATAAAAAATAGCTTACTAACCTCGAACTGTAAGTGATTTTTTAGGTCGCGATTGCTTAGGAAATCTCAACCTTATAGGCCTCGATTTCCCAAACTACAGTCTTAACCTAAAAATTGTCACTTACAGTTCATGCCAAATTTTGTATATAAAATGTGATTAATTCCTATGGCTCGTTTCAGAATTATCACCTTGTATATTTTACTTATATTTAATATTTCATAACCAAACTTTAGATACAACTATTAATACGTAATCAAAGCGTCCACGTTACAGTGAAAAGCTTACTTCTAAACACAGAATTCTGGTCTAGGCATATAATAATCCAATATATACGTACATTTCATTCCCAGTATATATACATATACCTATGTATAGGTGTGTATTCGTTCCGTACATAAGCTTCACACACACATACAAACATACACATGCGAGGGGGGTGGGGCAGGTGCAACACGGGTGTGAGTAAGACAGACCTATAAGCTAATATGCGAGTGTGACAAAGATAGCGAGTGTAGCAGCACAGCGAGCACAGCGCGTTGCCATGGCAACTGGATGTAATTATTAGAAAAACCTTGGGTTTGCCGGTACTGAGAGACGAGTGGAGCCGAACACGACCGAACCCGCCAGCGTCAGCGTCGAGTAACAGGCGATAAACCAGAGACGTACGTCATCAAATATCACAAAAAGTCATAAAGGGGTTTACCTCACTGCAGAACAGGAGAAAACATTCAAATCTACAAGTACTTGAATCAAATCAATGAATTATAATGTAACGGGAAAGCAGACAGAATTTTTTTTAAGTGCTTCATGTTTGGCTATTGTTGAAACTGACCAACAATAGTGCATTAACATTGACATATCTAAATATGGAGTGGCTAGTTCAGTGGTATGAAGTCGGCCTGTGGATCCTGAGAACCCTGGTTCGATTTCCACAGGCGACAAACTATTTTCATAATTTCAAAAACCACCCCTGTGGCTCCTCCACCACTAACATCTTTGGGGGTCGTGATTTGACGACTGGTAATCGCACTTCACGCGCAAAATATATCACTTACCGAGATCTGCTTCGGCAGAGTGCCAGTAATGGGTAGAAGGCGTGATGATATATTTATTTATATATCTAAATAGATTTATTTCCAATTTTTTTTTTATCAAGTCAGAGTGTGAATTTGAGAACCCGAATTCGATTCATTCTTTCACATTAAAATGATTAATTTAGTACCTCCTCCTCTATCATCGTTGGAGGCAGTGATTAGACAGCTGGTAACAGTACTTCACGTGCAGTATTGTAAATAAGAAAACTGCACCCCGTAAATTGAGAACCACTGGCCTAAAAAAATCTTGTTTCGCTCATTAAAGTAGTCTTAAAGAAAAGAAATGGTGCGTCACTTAAAATGAACATCCTGTATACGTATATTTATTTCGTAATTTGAATAAATTGGAATTTATATAAAAATATTTTTAATATGGGGTAGCTTAGTGGTTTCAAGTCGGTCTGTGAATTCTGAGAACTCTGGTTCGATTCCCACGGGCGACAAACAATTTTCACTATTTTAAAACTAGCCCTGTGGCTCCCCCACCACTAACGTCTATGGGGACCGTGATTTGACAGCTGGTAACTGCACTTCACGCGCTAAATATATCACTTACAGTGATCTGCTTCGGCAGGGTGCCACTTCCAGTAATGGGTAGAAGGCGTGATATATTTATTTATTTATATTTTTAATTCAGGTTGTACCTACATCATATCTCTTTCACAAATTTTGTTCTGGATAAGCCGAAATTATAATATTGGAACTTCGACTTCCAATATCTCTTTGTCAAGGTATAACTAAAATTATTCATTAAAAAAATAAATTTTCACTTATAATATAACTAGTGCATTGACTATTACCGATAATTGTTTTGAGCTCACGAGTGCTTTTGTTGCTATTGAAATATACACGAGTCGAAGACGAGTGCAAATTTCCTAAGCGAGAAAAAAAATTCTGGGAATATTCAATGCACGTGTTATCTCGCATATTTAATTGTTCATTATATGTCGGACAACCTAGTTCTAGGTAACTAAAAAAAATTAGAGTAAAACTATCAATATTTTTTGAAGTTTCTCAAAACCAATGAAATGCTTCATTGTATGTCACGTGTCTGCATTTTAACCAATCCTGTCATTATTATACTGAGAATTATGCTCTTGTGATTATTCCCGAGAATTATCTCTGTAGATGCTTTTTTGTTTGTGACAAATGAAAGGTAGTTGTCAAATAATTATTTAAAACTGTCAACGCGTCAAGTAAGATGTGTGAAAAAATCGATTTAGTTGTATTTTAGATATAGAAATACACCAACAAATTTTGGAAACAACTTCTAAGAATACATTAATAAGTAATCAATCGAAATGGACCCAGTTCAAAATCTTTTAAATTGAATGAATCGACCTCAACAGCTAAATCAAAAAATAATCTAATTAAATATAACTCGAGAGTTCGATAAATTAGAAAATAATTCTCCAGTGTCTTTCGCAAACTTGTTGCCATTTGGCAATAGCCATTCAAGCCCTACGGGCTTTCGTGACTATTGCCTGGCAACAAGTTTTCGAAAGATCTGTCAAATTATTTTCAATTTATTCTCACTCTCTTGTTATATTATTATTGATAATTGCACTAGTGCAATTATCACTTATTAATTCACTCATTTCCACGACAACATAGACAAATAATGAAACACTATTTTTTGTTTAAAGTCATGGGACAATATTCAGTTAAATAAATTAAAAATATATAAACATAATGCTAATAATATTTTCTCATTAGCGTATTAGTAAAATAACATATTTCCAATTAAATAAATAAAAATAAGTAACATAATTCAAAGTTTGCAAAACATTAAATTCCTACCTTATTATAAATCACGCAGGACTGGATAAAATCAGTATTGTAAAAGTTCATTTACTCTGTTATCACTTAAAGTTTCACTTAATTCGTTTACTCAACTTGAACAATAACAACAATATCGAATCGAATTAGGTGATAAAAATTGTTAATAATTAGATCACGAAACAAAGAATACGTACTCATGTTGACTTCCTAACACTCATGCTCAAACTGACGAGGCAAATATAATAATCGCCAATTTAATAATCATTTTATATAATTAATTTGAATAAAAGAATAATCAATAGAATAGCTATTGTGTTCTCCTTTTTTGAATAGGTCTTTAATTGGTGCCAAAAGCTTAGGACATAATTACTTACTACTGTATTAAAATTCTATATTATTAGTAGTAACAGTAATTCATTAGTTAATCTGTATTATTTGTATGCATGTATTTTGAACAAGAATTGTTATATTTAAATTTAATTTAAAATTTTATTATTCATTTATCATTTTGCGTTACGTACCAAGAACAGAAAAATGATTATTATTCAAGGCACTAAAATACAATGTGCTCTAAATAATTTGATTTCATTAATTGATAAGTAACTGCTCACTTAAAAATAAGAATAAAATTTACTTTGTAAACTAAAATAGTTGCAAAATTACCTAAGGCACATAATAGTGGGATAAAAGCATTATTACAGCACTATAGTCTGTTTTTCAACCAGGAGGAATAAATGCATAAGTCAGATTTACACTATAGAAAGTTACCAAAGAAAGTTACTAGATTTTTGTTGGCGCGAAATACAAAAATTTCTTACACATCTGCACTGGTTAAGTTTCGTGGAATTTATTTTAAAATACAAATGACATAAACTCTAATTTGTCACTCCGTATATTATTAGTTCTTAAAAGAACTGATTTATTTTAATGTCAGAGAAATGGAAAAAACCAACAAGAAAACAGATAACCTCAAAACTTATGACAGCACTAATAAAATCTATGTACAGTGTAAACTGGACGAAGCATTAGTCAATCAGAAGTGTCAGTTTTAACGGTTAAAATTTAAATTACTCCTCCTGGTTAAAACACAGAGTATAGGAGTGTAAAGAATTGCACCCGACGAGATCTTAGACAAAATCGTGTAATCATATATTATACATTAGCCCACAAAATTTTATCTACGACTGCTTGAAATTATTATTTTTTATAATGTTAAATCTAATGTTTTACCAAAAAAAAGTCTTCATTTTGAATAAAAATATTTTATTTTTTATTTTCAATCAAAATTATTATTTTTTTTGTTAAAACACCAGATCTAACATTATCAAAACAGTATTAATATGTAATAAATAAATATAAATGTATTTATGGGGTGGCTAGCTCAGTGGTATGAAGTCGGCCTGTGGATCCTGAGAACTCTAGTTCGATTCCCGCAGGCGACAAACAATTTTCATAATTTTAAAAACTACCCCTGTGGCTCCTTCACCACTAACATCTATGGGGGCCGTGATTTGACGACTAGTAACCACACTTCACGCGCATAAATATATCACTTACCGAGATCTGCTTCGGCAGAGTGCCACATCCAGTAATGGGTAGAAGGCATGATGATATATTTATTTATTTAAGATAAATAAATAAAAATATTGTAGTATTTACATTTTAATTCACCATTTTTTTTTAAAATAGTTGTAAAATCCAATAGTTTAAACGATTTTCCGTTAAAAAAATACTAATTTGTGTGACTTCTACAGCTCAACTTCTCTGAATGAGATTTTCTATTTGACATCACATTCGATAAGATTTGAATATCATAAATTACTGAAAATTAAATATCATTTTTATAATTTCTTACAATAAATCGTAACTGAAACTTTGAAAATGGTAGGTGGCTCAGTGGTATCGAGTCGGCTTGTGAATCCTAAGAACCCTTGTTCTATCCCACCATTAACATCTTTGGGGGGCGTGATTTGACGGCCGGTAACCACACGTCACGCGCAAAAATAGACCACTAACCGAGATCTATTTCACACCCAGTGATGGGTAAAACGCGTGAAGATATATTTATTTTTATTAATACAATGTTTTCTTAAGAAAATTGAAAATACGACAGCAACAAAATTAATAACAAATGTCTTTACTAACAAACAAATTCATTAACGAAATTGTCTTCCCATCTGGTATGGCCTATATTTAAATATTTTATAAATATCCAAATCTCAATAGTTACGTATTATTTGATCTTTAAACTATGTCAAGGTATATATAGATATATAAAATAGATTATAGAATATAAATATCAGGGTACCCTGCCAACGTGAGTTTTAAAATTCCCTGACTTCTCCAGGTTTTCCAGGATGCCAATTTTACTTTCATAAGTTTATCACTTAAACCAATTTTAACATTTTTAATTGAAATATTCGACGGTAATTTAGTATTTTTATGTTCGACGAACAGTTTTATATTATCTCATAATTTAAGTGCAGTTTTAGCTGTCTCTGCATTTTCCACCCACCAGGTTACACAACATTTTTTTGAAAATACTTCGCATTTTGTGAGGCATGTAAAATCATTCCGTCTTCTCGGTGAGTCTTTGTGACCTGTTTGTAGTGCTACGTCTACAATATGTAGACCGCACGACCCGATATCTAAAATTTGCTTCTCTGTTAATTGAGGCGCACAGCTTTTTTGAACAATAAAGAAAATATCTGTTCAGTTTATTCCGCCGTTCATCGTGTAATTCAAATAATAAAAAGTTTCAACGTATTTGTATGACAAAATTAACTATATATTAGCAGCAAAAAATCAAAACTTTTTAATAAATAGACAATTTGCATCTTTTTCCAGAAAAGAATTTAAAATTCCCTGATAATTCTTTATTTTTTGAAATCTCCCTGATTTTTCCCTGATTTACAAATTCCCTGACTTTTCCCGGTTTTCCAGGTCACTGGGTACCCTGAATATACATAGACTTAGGCCCTGTTGCATAAAGCAATATTAACTACGTTGTTATTTAACAGCATATTAAATGTTAACAATGACCAACATGGCCGACAAAACATTTTCTTATTTTTATGTTATTATTAATTAATATCAGCCTTAAAACAGACTATAGGTAGTTAAATAGTAATGCTAAAAGAATATTTGAAACAATGATTCATTTAATGCATACTATAGAAATGCTGACGTTTTAAAATATTGAACTGTCCGGCAGTACGGTGCGTTACGGCATTCGAATTCAGAGATCCCGAGTTCGAATCTTACTGAAACTACCACACTACGGCTCGGTAAATCCGTACCCTGTACAGTAATTGGACTTAAATTCCTGTTGACCAGACTAAAAGAAATAAATAAATAAATATAAATATATCATCACACCTTTTACCAATTCCTGGGTGTGGTACTCTGCCGAAGTAAATCTCGGTAAGTGATATATTTATGCGCATGAAGTGCGGTGACCAGTCATCAAATCACGGCCCCCAAAGATGTCAGTAATGGAGGAGCCACAGAGGTAATTTTAAATTTGGTGAAAATTGTTTGTCAAAAAAAATTGTCATATTTTTAGATGCCTTTCTTGATTCTAATTCAACTTTTTCGTGTAGTTAACAACATTTTATGCAACAATTCGTTCTATTTATCTGTAAAATTTAATCCATACATGTCAGAATGATTTGAAAATTACGTCACTGAATTTGTTTCTAGTAAAAAACATACAACATTTCATTTTATACTTCTTCATTATCTCTAAAAAAAAAAAACATTTAAATATTTTATGTTGTTACATTGTTATGTCTTTAAAAATGACGTAATTGTCCAACCATTTGATAAGCCGTATAACTAATACTTTTATGTGTTCACAAATATGTTTTTTCTCATTTACATCAGCCTGTAGATTTGAGAATCCGGGTTCGATTCCTGCATTCGACAATGTTCACCACATTTAAATTACTCCTGTGACTCCCTCACCACTAACATCTTTGGGGCCATGATTTGACAGCTGATAACCGTGCATAAATATATCATTTACAGAGATCTGCTAAGGCAGAGTGCCACGCTTAATAATAAGTAAAAGGCGTGATGATATATTTAATTTTAAATATTGTTAAAGAAAATAACAACGTATTTCATTTGTTGTTTCATTGTTGTACCTTTTAGACTGACGTAAATATCAAAACATTTTATAATGTCTATAAATAATTTTTCCTACAATTGTGCGATTTCTTTGTTATTACGTAACTATTATTGCCTTGGTTACGGGTGGAAAGGAGACAAATGCAGACCAAGTGCGTTTCTGTAAACAAAGGCACACTAGTGCGGAAAGTAATTCATTACGCAACTGTCAAAAGAAACTTGTATTGAGAGCGATTTAAATTTCGCGCCGAGCACAGAATTTCATATTTTGGCCACAGACGCTTATGGAAGAAGAAGATACAGTGAGCCAGCGCTAGTAAATATGCAGTAGTATATTTTGACGTTTATAAACGTAACCTTAAATTGCAGTATATCTAATCTGTACACAATTAATAAAAAGAACCGAACAAAGTAAAATATATCAATAAATGGTTTTATTTTAAGAGTAAGTGAAATACATAATATTTATTGATGGTATATATTATTAACACAGTAGTTACAGTTGCTTATATTGACATAATGTAAAGTGGAAACTTTTGTACTGTCTAAAGAAACATTGATTTCTTCCGTACCTGTTCATATTATTAACAGTAATATTATTGACTACAATTTCGGAGGCTTTAGAAAGTACCAGCAGCAGGTTGATTGTCATTGTCGAAAATAGATGCAACATAGCATGATCTGGGGCTTCAATTATCTTTGGCGGCGTTTATGATAAAGAAGAATCACTCACTGTAGTATTCCAATCTAGACGATTTTGAAAAAATTATCTTGAAATTAGTGAAATATTTTTAAATAACATAGCAACGCCGTAAAACATCGTTTTCGTGGATATCATTAAGATTTTATAAATTTTGACAATATTTTAGTGATATTCTAAATCGCACAGTTGTAAGAAAAATGTTGTTTATAACACGTGCCGAAAAAGGTTACGTGTTTCCACTTGCACGTAACAAGCCTTTTTCGGCACTTGTTATAAAAATAGCTATTCTAGTCTCTTGTCATTTAGTAAAAATTTTTCCGGCGCCACTGGGCGCGATCAGGCAGCGAAGAAGCAAACGGGCTATCAGGGTCCGGGTCGGGGGTGGTTGTACAACCCTCGACAACCCCCAACACTAGCTCAGGGGTGGACAAATCGCGCCACCGTGCTCGCAGCTAGCGAGAAACAGGGGTGTCCATGTAATACGGGATTAAAAGATATTTATGTCAGGAAAATTGAAATATAATAGTTTGGACGATAGACATGAATTTAGTCGTTTAAAGTAAATGCATGTTTTGTTTATTGTTTTGTTGGAAGTATTTAAAAATTTTATCAAGTAGGATCGCAAAAAAGGACTTACTCAGCAGATTTTAAAGTTATTTTTAAATGCAAATACCTACATATTTTCATTACAATAAGCATAAATCATTCTGCGACATTTTTACTTTATGGTTAAGAAATGTTATTTGTTGCTGTCAAAATTTATTAGCTAATTAATAGATGTATTTATTGGCTACTATTACTAATCAAAGTATTGCTAAATACGATGGTCATTACTTGATGCAATTAGAAATTTACTTTGGCCTGTATTTAAAGGTTTTTAGTTTCAAATAAAGAATAAAAGTAAAAAAAATCTGGTGTGGGCACCACACGACTTTCTTATACACAGGTCCCTGGTTCGATTCCCACAGGCGACAAATTTAATAATTTGAAAAAGCTATCTCTGTGGCTCCTCCACCACTAACATGTTTGGGGGCCGTGATTTGACGACTGGTAACCGCACTTCACGCGCAAAATATATCACTTACCAAGATCTGCTTCAGCAGAGTGCCACACCCAGTAATAGGTAGAAGGCGTGATGATATATTTATTTATTTATTTTTATTTATGATGGGATGGCTAGCTCAGTGGTATGAAGTCGGCCTGTGGATCCTGAGGTCCCTGGTTCGATTCCCACAAGCGACAAATTTTCATAATTTGAAAAAGCTATCCCTGTGGCTCCTCCACCACTAACATGTTTGGGGGCCGTGATTTGACGACTGGTAACCGCACTTTACGCGCAAAATATATCACTTACCGAGATCTGCTTCAGCAGAGTGCCACACCCAGTAATGGGTAGAAGGCGTGATGATATATTTATTTATTTTATTTATTTATATTTATGAATGTTATATAACATTAATTAACTTGTAATTACCTTTTTCAGTAATTCAGCATTTATCTGAATTTATTAAAATTTTGGGATTTTACTGATTTCTTTTTAATTTTCATTACAGATAATCCACTTCGTAACAAAATTTTATATAAATGAACTTATATTAATAGAAATAGAAATATAAAATTACTTACTATTTGACCAATGAAATTAATATAGCATCGAAAACGCTGAATTGAACACTTATGACTTGATCCTTGCGTATGGCAATTATTATTTTACATATAAATGTTAAATATGTTTTTGTTTTTTGTTTCTATTGCTACTATGATTATTGGAATATATTATTAAATATATAAATTAGTTTTTCTTAAAACCGTGAGATACAAAGTCGATTAAATTGACGCAAAGTTGCCAAATTAGTTGACCATTTTAATGATGTATTTGTTTTTCCAAAAAATGCATAGATAACTAGATAAAGCGAAAATTAAAAGTGATGTTTTTTGTTTCTATTGCTACTATGATTATTGAAATATATTACTAAACATAAAAACTAGTTTTTCTCAAAATTAGACACATATACAGGAAAATTGCAAATAACATTTTATATTTGCTAACATCTTTTATTTGAAACTTTTTTTCGTAACTGATTCCATTTTTGAAATAAATGGAATTTATTGTTTTGTGTGTCTAGTAAACTTCCTCTTCCGGTTTTTCAATTTCATTCAAAATCAACTCAGCTCTTCGTATTTTCATGAAACTTATAATTACCAAGTTTCATTAACAAATCTTATTTGACGACTGGTAACCGCACTTCACGCGCAAAATATATCACTTACCGAGATCTGCTTTAGCAGAGTGCCACACCCAGTAATGGGTAGAAGGCGTGATGATATATTTATATATATATATATATATATATATATTTATATTTCGTTCATGAGATATTGCACACTCAGGCACACATCCATCCATCCATCCATCCATCCATCCATATATACATACATACACATACACCCACACCCACAGACAGAGAGAGAGAGAGAGAGAGAAAAAGAGAGAAAAAGAGAGAAAAAGAGAGAGAAAGAGAGAGAGAAAGAGAGTGACATCATTGAGAAAATGAAGAAAACGGATTCAGTGGACCTCAAAACACGTATTTCCGCGAAAATCTGGTCAACGATTTTTTTCACGATTCCAATACTTCCTTATACTGCGTATAAGAAAGTAAAAGAAAGTAACATTTTTAAAATTTAGTACTCCCTAAAAACTAAATGAAAGACATTTGTAATGCTATATTTTCTTCTATAAACACAGCCTTTTTAAAGAAAAAGAAAGTACACATTTTTTGACAATCGCTTCCCTGATTAAATTCTACCAATAATGTTAACACTTTTTAAAAAAGGTGTAAGCAATGTTCTTTCTTAATAGTTAATAGTGAAGTATCCACCAGTTCAATTTTGTTTTAACCATGCGTGTTAAAATAAACGAAGAGAGTAGTAGTATATCATTTATAATATTTACAAATTTATGTGAAATGTGTATAAAATATAATTCACATTTCAAGAAATATATGTACTGTATCTGAACCAGACCGTATCTGAAATAATAGAGGTACCTGCCATTGTTCTCAAATGCTTAAAGAAGTGAATTATAAGATACGAGAATTCAGGGGTGTCAAAAGTAGAACACTTCGTGAATATTCAACAAAACTTCCGTATGATTTATATAGTTAAAATGTTTATTATAAAGAAATTAAATATTTATATTTGAATGGTTAGAATTCCTACCTATGACACACGGATATTTTTACACTAGACATTTGCATATTTATCAAATTACATTGACATCTATAGTTATATGCGTTGTTTTATACTATATTTATAAATGTATTTTTAGTATATTTATGGCCGGCATAATAATATCAATGACCTAAACACTATAAATAATATTTCGAACCAGATTTCGAAGTTTAACATATATTCTGCATACTTTCAAACACCTACAGTGATTTATCAACTTGATAAATTATTATGGTCTCATATCAAAAATGTACTTTAAGATTAGAATATAATGTAAACTAATGCACTAACATTACTATGACTATGTAGTTAAGGATAATTTGACTAGTATTTAGAATTTTGTATTTTAACATATTATTTCTTGGTGATAAGTGTATAAGTTGATTTTGTTTAAATTTGTTGGCGTGTTTATTACACACTCTGTATTATTTGTCTTATTTTGTATGGTTAGGTGGAAGAACAGCTTTTAGCTGAACCTCGCCATTGACAGACTGTCAAGTTATATTATTATTATTATTATTATTATTATGTTATTTTAAATAAATTTAGTGACAAGAAATCGTCACGTGTAAATTTATAGGTATTGGGTTTATGCATTCAGCTTTATTAAACTCAATTAACAAAATAGAAATAATTATTTTTTTCTACGACTGCTATGAAAAGTTGTTGCTTTCAGTTGTCATCAGCTGTATTCCATTTGCCACTTGATTCACTTAAATCATTTCAGATAAATTCGACACATAACTAAATGAACAAAATTAAGCAAACTGACGTACTTATTGGGGTGAATTACTTCAAAGTAAATTAGAATCTATAATTCTAGTATAAGAAATAAAGTCAGCGAAGTAATCCAGCGAAATTAATAAGTGATCTGGTTCAGTAAGTGTAAGTTAGATATAATTCAAATGGCAAATGGAATACTCCTATCGTAAAGTTGATGATTACTGAGTAACGAACAATAAAATACTTGACCGCGCGTCTCCTATAGCAACAAGCGGTAAAATACTTTACCGCTCGCTTAGAAAATATAAATTGTTGCTGAAATCTTAATTTATTGAAACAATACTTACAAAATCTAAAATATAGATTAGATTCATTTTGACACTTTTATACATATTATACATGAAGTTTGCTGCGCTACGATTTGAAGTTGAACCTGAACGCAGCTAGGCAGCAGTGCCAACTTAATGAGGATGAGGGATGTTAAAATTGAAAGTGCAGTTTTGACAGTTTTGTATATTTATTCCGGAACTTGAAATGGTGTTTGATAAATTTGAGGAGAAATTAGATTCTATGATATTCTCATTAGAATTTTTAGTTAGTACGACAATCACTATTTTCTGAGATTTTTGAGCACATTTTTTATTTATGTGTGAAAATTTATCACAAACAATGATTGTTGATAACAGATTTTTTTTTATTATTTACTTGGATGATAATATCGTCATGGTTACATACAATACAGAAATTTGTGGAACGTGAATTGAACTAAACCCATATTATTTTTTTAAATTTTTTAGTAAGGAAAGTCGTAGAAAAATTATGTGTGTGCCTCAAGCGTAAAGTATTTTTATTGCTCTCGCTATATTGCAGTGCTCTCTTCGCTCGCGCTTCAATTACCGAGCACGACCAATAAAGATTTACTTTACGCTCTTGATACACAAATAACTACAGAGTGATCAAAAGGAATTGTTACAGTTGGCAATAAAAAAAACTACTTGAAATTGGTAAGCCTGATACATAAATTCATTTCCTGTTGTTGACAGTGGCATTTAAAATTTTAATTTGAGTACATTTATTATTATATTTATTTCTAAAGTATTTCTATTATTTAAAAATTTAAAATTCTATAGCTGTCAGACTCCTGACATAACCTATTTGTATTTATTAGAAATGTCAAATAGCATTTTCGCATTTATCTGACGTTGTGCCAACTGTGGAATAAAAAGATCTCTGGAATTATATTGCCAACTATAACAATTCCTTTTGATCATCCTGTATTATTATATGTATAAGTTTATTTAAGTATACTAAAAAATTAAATGAAGCAGTTGACTTAATTTAGATTTGTTTCTAATATTTTGAAATAAATAAAATGTCAAATTATGAATGTTATCTAGTAAATTTAAATTTTGAATTTAGTTGTTGCATAAACCCAGAATGAATTGTTTGTCCTTAAAAAAATAATGATTAAAGTAATTTAAAGTAGTGATGTTTCAGACATTGTGATCTTTGTGCTCACAGCAACAGCAGCAGCAGCAACGTATAGTGTGCGCACACCTTTAATACAATGGTAAGGCCACGGTGGGTGGCGTAAGCGGGCGCAATCCCCTTTGGGCTCAATTCCCGCCGCCTCTTTCGTCGATCGCGTTGGCGTTGCTCGCACTTTGACAAATGAATCCCGGACCGGTACACGTGTTCTCGACATTATCCCACCGCATATACCCGACTAATCCCGTCAAACATAGCGACAGGCATTTACATGGCACCACTAATAAATGCGAATAAGTTGCATTTTAGTCTGAAAAAGTATCGAATGATGGTTGTGTTGTGGGATCCGCGGATTCGATCCTCGCGTGTAAGCCGGCCTGTGCAAGGTGAGCACGCGCGCACGGGCGCACGCCCCGACCACTTTTAAAGGGAATAGGGTGGAAGGGATGCGGAGCTCGGGCTGTGCTGTGTGTTGCTGCTGTCGCGCCGAGCGCCGACGGGAGTATTGAGCTCGGCGCGGTCGCGGTGAAGGGCAGGGGCGGGGGCTATACCACCCCACACCACACCACCGGTACGAGGGTAAAACGGGAGTTATGTACAGACCGAGCCAAAAGTATTTACATGGCGCGCATCTTGATGCTTTGTGACACACTGTCATCTAGTTACAATAATACAATATGATATAAACTCACCCTTGGTCCATTCTATCGACGGGATTGGGTCCAGGCATCTGTCCAGGCATGAGACCATGTTGGGGGCCCATGGGCCCGGACATGGGGTGTCCGGGGCCGGGCCCGTGGCCAAAGGGCGAGCCGGGCGGCATGCCGAACTGCGGACCGCCAAACGGCTGTCCAGGTGAAGCAAAGTGGCCGCCAGGTCCGGGTCCAGGGCCGCCCACGAACGGCGGTCCCGAGGAACCGGGTCGGCCGAACGGCGGGCCGCCAGCGCTGGGCGAGCCGAAGGGGCCGGGCCCGGGGCCATTGTATGGACCACCGCCAGGACCAGGTGGACCGCCCGCCGAGTTGGGTGGCGGTGGTGGCAGCGGGCCGGGTCCTGGGCCGGGTGTCGAGCTGCCTGACGGCGCAGGAGACGACGTGTACTGCGGCGTGCTCGAGCCGGGCGGTGGGCCCTGGTAGGGCGGAGCGCCGGCGGGCGAACCAGCCCCCGCCGGCCCGCCCTGGAAAGGTAACGGCCCCTGGAAGCCCGCCGGCGGCCCGGAGAATGAGTTCGCCGCGTTCGGCGCAAAGTTCTGGGGCTCCGAGCCGGGCGGCGGTCCCTTCCAGGTGGCGGCGGGGTCCTCCAGTGTGGCGGGCAGCGTGATAGGGGGCGCTACGCGGCGGCTAAGGCCTGCAACAGGGCGAGCAGTCAGCATTGCACCGAGTCCACACGCACGCTATGTGTCGCCGGCGACACCGACACCGTACACACACAGATTCATTGCACTACCAACAACGACAAACGATCTAAACGTGAAACGAGAACGGTACAACGTTAACGCACAGCAAAGCGACAACAGCGGCTGAGGTTATGTGCCCGTTCCCGGATACCTAACCTCTTCGGCAGACGGCAACTCGTGCCCAACAAACACTAAAAATTACAATTCAACAATATTATCAATAAACTTCCAATTACATTTCGTTTTTCGTTGGCCTCCGCGTCCTTGTCTCATTCTGTCGGCGTCACGAACCGAGAAATTTGTATGTTTTTGTTTTCCAAAGTACGAGTTGACGCATAACTGCTATCACACTGTACGTTTCGATTTAAAACGACGCACAATTTGGCACTACACAAACTAGAACTATACACTAAACTGTACTGCACAAAACACGTTTGCATTTCTGTTTTATTCCCGCATTTTTCTGTCATTCTAAACAAAAATAGAGGCGCCAGTCAAGCATTCCTCATTTCATATACAACTTCTCAAGAAACGAAGCAAGTAAACACTGCTCGAGTCAAGTGCGGCGCATGCTGCCGTCTGCCCCGCTACTTCCGCTGGGATCTGTCGTACCAACCGAGTTTCAAACTTTAGCGCGCCAAACGTGAGACCACGTTGCCCACTGTTATTAATCATGTGCTTGTTGTAAACACGTGTATTTCACTCACTTTACGAACCCGTATAACAATATAAACGACTTTTCATGTATTTACATTATTTATAATAATCATAACTATGCTTTTTCTGCAAATTACTAGTAAAAATATTTCAAAACAAAGCACAATAAATCTTTATGTGGACAGTGGACTAGGTGCAATCTAACATTTGTTGGATTTGTTAAGTACGGTGTGTCGTTGTTTCTAGGATAACTATGTAGATATGTTTAATATTTTCCTGCACAGCTTTCGTATTTTGTTTTATTCAACTCTTGCCCACCTTTTTTGCCTTTGCCGCTAGCCTTTTCTAACTGGGGACTAATCGCAGAAGTGTCAACTAATTTTCTTCTTAGGCCTTCGACAAAAATGATCCTGCGAGAAGCCACCAACTGCTGCCATTTTTACAGCGCGACGCAGCGATTGCGAGCGGCTGAGGAGAGCACTGGCACCAGCAGCGCCGTATACACTGTCCGAGCACACATCCTGACCGGCACACTCACACAAACATGCACTGCACGGTTCGCAAAACACTCTTAAAACACACTGCTTTGTAACTAGAAAGTTTTGTTTTACAATTCGACTTGAAAAAAAAAAGCACGACGGGAATTTTTTTAACACTTGCGGATGAGCATTTTTTTCGTTCACAAGTCTCCCATCGTGAACTCACAGTCAACGCTAGTTGACAGTGTCACCCTAAAAATCAATAAAGTTATCCGCCGCTTTGCCTTTCCCCTTCCCCCGGTCCATTCAGCAACACTACACACGGCGTAACCGAACTAAAAAGAAGTTTCGCAATCGGCGTCGCGTCGGTCGTGCCCGCGGTCCGGCGTCACAACACACACGCATGCACACAGGCACACACATACACCAACGCTCGCAGCGCCGGCACACAACGGCACAGCAGCAGCAGCCAGAGCACAAACGTCGTTCTGTTCATCCAACAACTTACGCACGACAATCGACAACGACAGAACGACACAGTACGATACGAATGAAAGGCGAGACGTCACTGTCCCGCATGCCGTGTCGAGGGGGACAGCAAGCTGCCGTACTGCCGACCAGGCGACCGCCGAGCCGCGACCAAACAGTCAGCCACGTCTAAGTGGAGCAACAGCAGCGGTAGCCGTTAATCGCCTTCGCCACTGTTGACTATTGTACGCGCGAGTGTGTGTACGTGTTCCTTCGCTTTCGTTCCGTCCAGTGCAGAAGCACCGTCCTCCTCGCTTCAGCTGCCTCTGTCGCTGGCTGGCGTGACTTTACGCTGTCGGATCATCCGCATAAAAAAACGCCGGTCGTACGGGAACATGAACAATGCCCCTATCCATCCATCGCTGCGCCGTCAATTGACAGAAGAACAAGTGCTACATATGCCGCTGACCTTACGCTGAATTCTGGTCAAGTGTTATCGTAAACCGTTGTTCTGCCCCGTCTCGCGGTTTGTCTTGCATTGCCGCTGCTCGTTCCCGGCTCCAGGTAGCCGGCTGCGGCACCGGCACAGGATGCGAGCTATAAATTACCGGGACCACCTTGTTAAGTGAGGTACTGACAGTATCGGCTCGTGAGAAATCTCGCGATGAAAGCGAAACCTCTACATTCAATGAGTCGGCTGCCGTTTACAGCTGTCAGCCACTGATTTGTATTTTTCAAAGTAAAAATAGAGCATTATAAGTACAAAGATTATGAATGGTCAGTTATTTCTGCTACTTGCACAATCTACATATTTACAAAAAAAAAAATAGTTCGTGTATTTGCCGCTGTCAGAATTACTTGTGCATTCTGTAGGTGTCTTACTGTGATGACCTTGCCACTTGGCTTGACGTGTGGTTCAAAGATAGAGATCTTTTGTATGCAGCATATTACGCGCATTTGTCTTGCTCTGTTTTATACGGATGCGGTTGTGTTCATCTTTGTCTTGCGATGAGCGCGCGCCATGATTGTGTATACGTGAAGTCTCAATACACCTTTAATTCCCGCACGTCCCGCTCCATGCCTTGACAAACACATGGCCAACCGACTCTCCCCACCACTCTTGTCCGGTAATATATCATTCAAGGTTTACTACAACGCTGGCAGGTATAACCAGCCGATCGACTTGGAGACCTTGAGACGAACTAAATTTATTGCACATTTTATTTTGTGAACAAGTGTGATTCTTAAACTCAGACTCAAAAAGGCTTTTTGCCTAGCCTGTTATCAATGAACAGAGTTGCACAATTAGATATTTATGTACCGCGAATATTATCTACCGCTCTTGCTATATTTCGAAACTTATGGTTGTAAAAAACTCATGGCTCTTAACTATTATAAATTCTTTAAACCGATTTATCAAACAATATGTAATTCAACTTTTACGTATTTTTGTTTTAAAAATAATTATGGAATTAATCGCAATATTCCAAGTACATTAAATTTATTTTATAAGGGTAACTTTTTATTAGGATCATGATAAATTCATAAGAAAATATGTATGTTTTAACGTCGATTATTAAACATTATAAACTTAATTCCATTTATATTTGAAGAAATACTACTCATGAAATTGGTCATTTGTGCCGAATTATTTCACTTAAATGTCAAATATTTATAATTATTTCAATTAAATTTTCTATTAGCGGTCACATATGATATAAAATTTTCTAAAATGCTTGTAAAAATGTTCCAAATTCCAAAATAAATATACAAATACATAGCTAGAACTAAATTTACGAAAATTGAGTAATAACGCCTCATAAAAATACCGTATTTTATTTTAAATTAATCAGTTAGATAATATTTTATGTTCAGTGTGTAAAAAACAGACTTATAAAATTTATTTTAAAGAACACAATGAAATTGGGCTTAATTAGTACGTTACAGACGACTCAGCTTCGATTGCAAATTTCTTAAAACTTTGACTAAATCTTCTGTATTTGGTTTGCTGTAAAGTGTTGACAAAATTCCTGCAATCACATCTTGACTCTGCGATATTATTTTTCTCCTGCAAAACAAAACAATAATTTCAAACAAATAAACAATCACTTCCCATGACAACATACTTTTCTAAATTGTTTATATTATCTGAATGATGAATAAAGGAATTTATTATTTCTGCTAATGATTTGTAGAGATGGAATTCATTGCCTTCTTGCAGCCAAACTCTTTCGTGTAAAACTAGCATCCTAAAAAAAAAAAACAATTACTGAAAAATACAAATTAATCGACATAAACTGTATCCAAATTGATCGAATGAAAATTGTTTTTTTGTTCGAAGAAACAAACAAAAGCCCAATTACAATTAAGAAATAGAGCAACAAAATATTTGCTTTTTTTGTTAAATTGATTATTGATCATTAACATTGGTTAATTTAAGACATATTTTGGATAGTTTAAGATTAAATTATTGAAAAGAAGAATAATACAAACCGATGATAAATCGAAATTAGTTGATTTATTGGAATTCCCATCGAAACTAGAGCATTTGGAACTAAAGAATAATCCGCTCGGAATTTACAACTTATTTCTTCAAGTTGCCGAATTATAAATTCTGCAATTTAAATAATTAAATTAAAAATAAAAAGATTTCGACAAAAATATTTAAAATATACCTAAAGGGAAACAAAGTTCTGATTCCCGATATTCCTTAGCTAAAACTTTAACTTTGCTTAAAATTTGAGCAATTTTATCATCGCTAGTCCCCGTCGCTGTATTCATCTCGCTTTTAATTATATTTATCCATATATTTTGAATTAATTTAGCATCATTATGTCCGGAACAATGAATAATAGCTAATTTACATTCCCAAAGGTCGAATGGTTCTGCAAATTCTTCGTAAAGCTAAAAAAAAAATTGAATTAAAATAATTATACAATAACATAAATTAATTATTTACCTGAGTAATATCATACAAATTTGAATTTAATTTTCTAACAGCATCTTGTGCTCGATCGTGGAGGCTTCGCAAATTCACAATATTATTTAGAATTTGTTCTTGAACTCTGGCGATGTCGATTTTGTCTTCTAGTTCGCGGAGGAAGACTCCTAAATGGGGGGCGTAGCCCACTTTGTCGCTACGCATACACATTACTGCTCGAGCGAGATATTCTAGCCTCTGCTTTAGCGTTAAGTTGTTGCTGGAAATTTAAAACAATTTAATTATAAATGAAAACCAACTATATTGTTATTCTTACCCAGGTTGTGTAGCTAAAGTGTTTAATATTTTAGCAGCAGCAGCATGATTATTATTCCTTTCATAATATTTCCATAGCAAATCATAAACTTGTACTTTATGTGGAGTTTGTTGTGTTGCTCTAATTAGATAATGTTCTAAAGATCGCTCTGTTACATTCAATAATTCACCAAACATTTGTTTGTTTAACATCCAATCGTACACAGCTACGTGGAGAAGTTCATCGGTGCTGTCCAACATTTCGGAAATCAGTCGACGCGTCTAAAATAAATAATTAACAAGTTTTTCTAAATTCTGAATACTATAACTTTGAAATAACATGCATTTACTCAAATTAATCTGATTATTTGGATTTGAAGAGGAGTTTACAACTGTTTGAAGCTACAAATTTAATTTTATAGAGGGAACAATTTATATGATCAGTAAAGAAACATTACTATACAACAAAATAAAAAAATCCCAGTAATAAATATATTTGAGAAATAAATAAAATATTTACTGATCGAGTCATTATATTTGCTGATCGATTTCTCATGGCTTCTATTGGTTAAAAATAATTTTCGACTGGTAATAATAATTAGATTTTCTGAGCATAAATTACAGAGTAAATATATTTTGGAAAAATATTATTTTAGCTTAGCAATAGCTATTATTTACTTAACAATAAATATTATTTACCGATCAAAAAATAATTTATCACTGTACATATATTACTGGTTAAAGTAAAAAATATATACTAATCAAATGTTGCATTTACTACTAATTGATTCAATACAAGCCTTTTATAATTAGTAACTGAATGTAATATATCAGGTAGGTTTTAGTGACTTACCAAGTCTGAAGCGTCAATTTGTGAGACTGGAATGGTTTCTTGTGGTTTTGGTGGCGGTCCTGGAGTTGATGGTATATCACTGGTGTAAGATACGGTATTTTGAACGTATAATTGCTCTAACATGTTGATCACTTCTTTGTATATATCCATTCTGCAAAAGGAAACAAAACAAATAAATCAATATTCATTTATATTTTGTAACTCTACCCAACAATAAATTAACGACAACCCTTATTTTTCATGATTCTGTAAATTATTAAAGCCGGCATTATGAAATTAAATAATTTATTCAGTTCTCATTTTACTTTTATACGAAACAACAATTTTTACGAAGCGTTGAAAAGGAGAAACACAAATGTTACTTAAATAAGTAATTTTCAACAACCATATCTCAAAAATATACGCCTGAAAAAAATTATATTACTTTTCTATTGCAAAGGGGGCTTTATTATCTACAATTTTTATTTTAAACTCTCTACCTACCATTATTTAAGAATTAAAATAATTAAAAACAATCGCTGTTTCGACATTTTCACTCAGTGACTCATTATTATTATTATTTTGGAGAAACAAAAAGATCGTTAAAATTGATCTACTTATGTGGCAACTTTTGTCTAAATTCTGGAGAAAGTAAAAAAAACCAAATGCATGTGTATCTTATCTGGGACAGCCTGTATAAGAAAGGAAAATGCATGACAGCCTGCATAAGAAAGGAAAATGCATGAAAACAACATAAAAATATCAGGGTAAATTATTCTGGTTACAGAATACCGAAGTTGTAATAATCTATAAAGTAATTATAGAATATAAACAATTGTTATTAACATATCGATCGATTACAGAATAGTGGGTTTATAATCAAAAATATTTGTGGGACTGTGGGTCACGCAAAATAAAACAGCTGCTGCCCCGTGAACAATCTAGTAATCAATATTTGGTTCACGTTTAAAAATTGAGAACAAAATATTATTAAAAAAAATAAAGAAAACAAAATAATAAACATAATCTGACCTTCTAGCGTAAAGTTGGTACTCATCTTGATCTTCCGACGGTTCATTTTGTTTATAATAATGCTCTGCCATATTTTCAGGATCAATTTTCTTGGCGCATGTGACACACAGATCAATAACAGCGTTATAAAACTGACTTGCAATAAATTTTTGACAAGCTGCTGATAAATTCATGTTCGGAGCAATATCTTTATAGAGCTGTAAAGCTGAGAGTAACATGGCATCTCGTTCATCTCGATTTTGCTGAGACTTAGCTGTTAGTAGAATCTCATTAGCCTAAAATAAGACGATTTATGATTATGAAAACTATTTTCTAAAATTGTTACGGGTGGAAACTGGGGAGGATATACCTGGGGCTGGGGATTTTGGGATTTTCAAGCTTATAGTATGCGAGACTCTGGAAATCTCGAATTGGTTGTTTTTCAGACTGGAATGTAAGGAAACTTTAAATTTAAAAATCTGTAGGTAAAATTGCAAGAGGAATAAATTATGGATACGATTTCGGTCATTGTTTTGGACAATTTCAAGTCAACTAGAGAATAAATTTGAGAAACATAAAGTTTACATCCCTCAGAATCAGAATTAAAATAGTAATAACGCATTTGATGTTATGTATCAATATAAAATAAATAAATATATCATCACGTCATTTACCCATCACTGGATATGGCAGATATCGATAAGTGATATATTAATCCGTGAGAAGTGCAGTTACCAGACGTTAAATCACGGCTCCCAAAAATGTTAGTGGAGGAGCTACAGAGGTAATTTTAATGTAATGAAAATTGTTGTCGGCTATAGGAATCGAAGCAAAGTTCTCAAATTCACAGGCCGACTCGATATCACGGAGCCACCTACCCCATATAATAATACAATAGTATATTATATACCAAGGGATTAAAATGCAAAAAAGGTGGTTTATTTCATGAGCCGCAGACTTTTGGAAAAGGAGAATTTACTTTCAGAAGAATGAAAAAATATTACGGATTCTAAATTTACTTCAACTGGCTAGAAATGGCCAAAATCAGTGGTCGATTAAAAGTTACATAAATTACGCAAAATTATCCAATCTGAAATTTATTTTAACTTATTTAGCCATTTTTTCGGCTTATTCAAATTATCTTTTGTGGCATCTTTGGAGGCCGTGATTTGACGACTGGTAATATATTACTTACCGAGATCTGCTACGGCAAATTGTCACACCCTTTAATGGGTAATGATATATTTACTTTTATTAAAATTCTGACTAGAAATATTAATACATGAATGAATTATTCTGACTGGGAGGAATAATCGAGCTTGAATGAAAGGAATTATAACTGTGGATGAAGTGTAGAAATTCTACATAATAATTAAAATCTTACCTTAGAGCAAGCTGCATCTTCACTCTTGTATAAATTGGGACAAACATCTCTCAATTTAGAGCTAATCGAATCAACCGAAGCATTGTCCCCTAAATAACTATTAATCAAGCTAACAATCAACGCCGAACAGATATCATTCCCAAACTGCAACAAATCTTTAAACGCCGTGTTCATCAAAACATTTTGACAATCTCTCGACAACGTTGCAATCAATAAATGAATCTGATGCTCGCATAGAATCTTCCAAAGCCCTAAAACTTCACACGCATGATTCACAAATATTTTTAGTGCATCTAAAGATTGTCGTTCTTCGATCTGCATGTCTTGTAACGAGAAACCGAGGCGAGTTGCGGTTAAACCTAAAGCTGATTCGTCTCGGTTCATGTAAGATTGTGTAGTGGTAATGTTGCCCACCATAGATATCTGGGTGTTGCGCTGAAGAAATGATCGTAAAGAGAGAAGATGACTTAAAATCCAAACGCATTCGTCGCTTGTTACCGAAGATGTTAGCTAAAAATAATCACTAATAAGATTTTTGTTTTAAGGTTTCTAGTATTTAACTTACATATTCTTTCTTGGCATCTGTAGTAATTTTTTGGACGCAAATTAAGCTCCAAATTGGTCGTAAAATTCGACAAAGATACAAGTAAAGTCCGTTATGTTTGGAAGAAAATAAAAATTGTGGATTTGTTTCGATTGAAGTGTTTGGAGTGAATAATGATTGTTGTACTGGAGATTGTTGCTGATGATATTGAGGGTTGTACGAAGATGCTGGGGTTGATACTAGCGTTGGGTTGAACATCGCTACAATCAAAATAAGAAGAAATTATTTGTATCAAATAATGCTAGCGTTCACATCGATAAAATTAATCCATTGATTGTAATTACTAAGTGAAACTCCAAACTTTTTAATTATAATGCGTTAGAAATATTCTATCGTTAACTAGGATTTTGGATTTTTGGATAGAGACAATTTGAATGTAAACTAGAATTCTACGAAACTACATTATTTAGAAAAAATAGAGGTGATAATAATTTAAATAATTCAAGAAAAAATATGCAGACCTGCTGTACGTTATTCTTTGATGATTTATTTGTTGTTAAATGTTGTCTCACTTATTACAATTGCTAATTGTAATTACTGATTGTATAGCTGGCGAACGCTGTTTAAGAGATAGTTAAACAATATTTCTGTAAATGTGACAGTTTGTTGCGTGAATGAAAAATAGGAATGTATAAAAGGACTTCTGAAGCAAAGGTTTCAACCAATGTTTTAAGATTTAAGGATTAATACTAGTTTTCAGCACAATAATGTAATAAAATAAAATGTGTATTAAAATTAATTTTAAATAAAATAATACTTTTTTCCTCAAATTAGGACAGTAAATTACAATTTCAATGGACTTTAACATTTGCTCTGAATAATAAAATAAATTTCACCAACCTGGGTTCCTGATAGTCTGCCCTAAGGCGCTCTGCATAACCTTGGGCTCTCCCCCATACATAAAGAAAGCTCTCGTGGCCCACTCTGCGACCTCTGCACTCTGCACATTCTCCAGACATGCGAGAATAAGGCTGGTGGCGCAGGCCTGTTCCTCTTTCTGCACATGGAAGTAAGCTTTAACAGCGTCGCCTTCAGGTCCATGGCTGTCCACCAGCAGCTGACGAAGCATGTCCACTGGACGCAACTTGATAAAGATGTGCGCGCCTTGAGCTGTGAGGACTACGTATTTTCGAGGGGGTTCCATGTGTTGACGGACCACTAGAGGCGGCAAAGGGGTGGTTTTGGCCAGGTCATCGTTGAAGCGAATCTGAAGATTTCATTATTATTTAATAACTAGACGCGGCATTGATATTTGAAAATAAAAATAATAAATAAATAGTATTATATATATTATTTTAGACAATTTTCTTTAACCATTTCAGTCCAGTTTTATTTATAGGGCAGAAGCTTCAATATTTAAAAATTGTACTTTAATTTTCACAATAAATAGTCTTCCTGATTTTATCATTTGTATCCTTCTAATAAATTCCCAATGATCCTTTTTATTAGTGATGGGCAAGGATAATTAACCAAAATTATAATTAGTATAATTGACCTTAATTAACCGAGTTAGTTTTGGTGTCATAATTAACCGGTTAATTTTTACTTTCTCGCCATTTTAAAGTATTTCTGAATTTTGTTCTTTTTTTTCCATGAAATGTTTATTTGTGTAAGTTATAATATATTTTTTATTTCAAAAGTATATTATTATTGTGGTGTGTTCTAATTTTGTATTAATTTGAAAGATGAAAATCATAGAAAATCATTCAAGTACATATTTTAAATTTTTCTAGATGATATAATTGTGTTATTATTGGTAAATAAATAGCTAAATATGCTTTATTTGGTATTAAAATAAAAGTTTGTTTCGCGATCTTCGCGAATCTATTAAAAAAAATGCATAATTAACTATAATAAATTATTAATTTCGTTTAACTGATTAATTAATATAATTATAATTAATCGGTAAATGACCATCGCTACTTTTTATCGCTAGTGATAACATACTGTCACTAATTATATATTCTTATAAAATGAACCACTTTTCACAACTAAAATGGCATGTCAAAATGACAATATTTCTTAATTGAATTGGAAAAAATATATTTCTTGCCGTAGAAATATTTCTACTGAATAAAATAATTATAAGTATGTGTATAAATTTTAGTTTTGTCATAAATGAGCGATTAACAATTTCTTTCTCACCTCCGCCATGGCCCAAGCAGGTCCATCAAGCTGTATGAGCGTATACGCCTCCATGAGACTCTGACTAAACGGAAAAGGATCCGAGCTTAGACACCAGAGCTGATCATAATCCGGCCCCGGGGACGATATCAACACCAGCGAGTTCTCCCTGTAGTCCGCCATGTGCACGTTCTTTGGTTTGACCGTGGGAATGTTGGCGGAGAAGCCTGGAGGTAAGCGGACGTGCACGAGTTGAAGAAGAAACGGACGTTGATTCGGAGAGAAGTTCTGCAAGCCGATTGTGGTGAGATAGAGACGAGCGCCGGTCTGCGTCACGGCCACCAGGTAGATGTGGTTGGAGTCGTTGTTCTCGATTGCAGAGATGCTGATGATTGGACGGAAGTTCACGCTGTCTAATGTCCTATAGAAAATTTTAATATTGTGGTTTTAATTTTTAACAGCCAGTTTTAATATTGTGAAAACTGTTTGCCGGCTGTGGGAATCAATCCCGGGTTCTCAAATTATGACTGTTGATGAAGAATAAGTGATATGACATAATAAAATTGTTTACATACATACATATCTTCACGCTGTATCCCAACAAATGGGGTAGCACGAACCCTAAAATCACTCATAAAACATTCGTTCATCAAACAATCAGCCCTCGTCAAACATTATTATCCAAACACACCACCCTCATTTCAACCACATTCATAGATCACTCCATATAAATTCATTCGTTTATTACACTCGAAATCATTTATCATACAACAAACCTTAAATTACATCATTCCTATTCACTTATCATCTTTCATCTTCTTTCTTCAACGTACATAAAACATCTCAAATTAAAATTAAATTGTTTGGCGAAGGTTAAATACATAAATATTATTACGAGTGTTTGTGTTACCCCATTTAATAACACATCACGATATTATAGATGAAATGAAATAAACAAATCATTTTCGTCTAAAATGTATGATAATTTTTTAATGAATAAAATGAAACATCTCAATGAATATTAATAGAAAAACAGACAAAATTATCTCATAAACATTCAAAAAAATAGAGCATTGTATTTAAATTTTATTATAGAGAAAAATAGGAACACAACTTTGAACCTGATAAAAAATGTATGTTTACTTACTTGACGATGTTCATTGCATGTTGAACAAGAGTAGCTTGCGACATTTTGGTGACTCGATGTAGCGAATTTCCTCTTTCTCCTAAATCAAAAACTTCTATGCTACCTTTCTCAGTCAAAGTGTATAATATATGTCGACTGTTATCTATAGTTATTTTCGATATAGGATCTTCTTCACTAAATGCTACATTTAAAAATGAAGGCACGAGAAATGAAAGAGTACCAGTGGAATGATTTATTTTCTTGCATCGTTTCCCAAACCAACTACTTTCAGCCTGAAATAAGATTCAAATAGTAATTATAGACAGTTAATCGGCGTTAAAATATCTTACCTGATAAGCTATTTCGAATAAAGATCCATCTCTGCCTCCCAAAAAGAGTCTGCCTTCATTTGTACCAGCAATAGTTGTTATTGTAATTCCATCAGTAGGAACAACAAAAACAGGATCGGGAACTAAGTGCATTTCTTCTTGATCAGCTAAAGGTCCATCTGTATTACTCGAAAACGTAACACCAAGAACAACTATTTCAACAGTTGTGGTTAACACCAAAAGATATTTTATAAAATTGTGGAAGACACCAAGTTTAGGTTTCACTAATCCTACACTAATAATCGTTTCGTTTAATCCATCAAAATATGCTACATCTGATCCGTGTTCGTAGGTCCATACGTAAATATCACTATCGATTGTGAGCCAGGCTCGGTTAATTTCTGTGAATAAACCCATCATGCAATGGCACTGCATATCTGAATAATTCGTCAAGTAAAATATTGTGAAGGTTATGTTGTGTCATGTTTCATATGTCAAAAAGGATACGGCCAAAATGCTCCATGACTTCAGGTGGTAGAGGCATTTTGCTCAATGTTTTAATTTGTGTAAAGTTAGCTAATCCCATAGCAAGACCAGATAAGTTAGGATAATCGTGATCTGAAAGACCACTGGCAGTAGGTGCATTATGACTTAATATGCCCGTTAAGTCAATTAAACTCGGGGCAGAGTTATCACTATTCAGTGATTTATCTACGGTACGTCCTGCTAATTCTAAAGAATTCACAGGAATTCTGTAATTGTCAGTCGTTCGATCCATGACAGTCGTGTTCATTTTTGTTTACCGCTCTTCGTTATAACCTACAAAATGATTCTACTTACTATAAACTATAACGGTGAATAACAATAGTATAATCTCACGTACGTCACTCTAAAACTAAACTTAAGTTATTAACAATCAACAAAACGAATTTACAATTAATGTTTCAGTATTTTTCAATAGCATGTCCGTTGACATCACTCTTCTCCCTATCGCGGCAATGCGCGACTGCACATATTGAGAAGATTGTGCGCACTTTGAATTATGGGTAAAATTCAAATTTGAACCTAGCCTGAATCGTAATAATTACTTTTAAACTTTTAATTTGTTTTATATTCACTAATAATTTAGTAAGAGTTGATAGAAATGTCAAATAAAACAACAAAATTGGATTTCTACGATTCTTATAAAAAGATTTGATTAATATCTCTTGTATACAACTTTAAAATACTAATAAATAAATTTAAAATCTACATCTCTTTATTTTGTTTACAAATATATTATATTTAACACATAAACACATAAACACATCCAAATATATTTAAATTTTATTTGGTTTTTGCATAGTTCTGGCATTTCTTGGTAAATTCGATAACTACACTGTTATAAAACTGGGATGGAGTGTAATGTAAAAAATTCCGGGAGATAAGGAGAAGAAATAATGAAATAGCATTCAAAATTAATCCAATAGTTGTATTGCAATATTCAATACATTTTGATATAACACAGAACATAATACTAAATTAGTACGATTACATATACACATACTGATAAAGTTATACCATTGACTTGACTTACTTTTAATATACATGGACCAAGAAAGTATCTCAGTCTTTTAGAGCAAAATTTTGCTAAAAAATGTATGCGTTTTTGAGAAAGCAAATCAAATAGAGTTTATTGAAATTAAATATTGACCTAATGATTTTTTAACATGTAAAAAAATCATGACGCTCCATATAATTTACAATAAAAAATTATAATTTAAGTTTCGCTTAACACTAACACTACTGTATGTACACATTGTTCTTTTATTTTAAAATAACTTCTTATTTTCAGTACTTATTCAATTCTTATGCAGTAATATTTGATTGTTTAATTCTTAATAACGTATTGGCGTACAAAAGAACAAAGTATGCAATAATAAATACGTAACAGATTTGATAAACTGTTGTTTACACATAGAAATACATTAAATCAATCTTCCAAGCTGAACATCTTCCAACAGACTGATACATTTGTTACTTACGGTTACTTGACAAATAAAAAATTATTTACAAGGTGACCACATCATTACTGACAAACACTTTGACTATTATTTCCAGTCTACTCTCTCTAATTCAACATTTTATCATTCATCTATTATTGTAATCATGAATCAAATTATTTATCCTATAATCTATTTTGCTTGTTTTATAAATTCACAATAGATTTGATTTAAATAATCCTTACTTCTGTATTCACAAATAAACCGATGTCGTATAGATACAGTATTTAACAGACAGTTAGTGTCAATAAAAAAATATAACCAAGGGGTTGGGAAAAACAACCCTAATGCCCAGTTTCACCATAAACACAAAAAACAAAAAATTAAAATTAAACCTCGAATATTGACAATTGTATTTATTACTGTTTTGATTTAAATTTAATCCTGAAATTTAATTCTTTATAAAGCATTCTTTGGTGCAACAAAAATAAGTAATTCTTGGTGAGATAAAAATAAAAGGAGAACAATATTGATTGAGAGAGAGTGGACTGTAAAAGAAAGTAAAACACTGATAGAAAATATTCCTGACATGAAAATCAGAATGGTAACATCAACATCTTATAAAATAATGATCGAGAAGTACTTTAGAAATTCCAGAAATCATTGTAAAAACACTGTCAAAATACATTTTACTGTTACAATTTCTCTTAGTTTTGCACAATATTCGATGATAGATTGTCCATGTAATTACTTATAGTATAGCTATTCATCATAAAAAATATTTATCAGGGAACACAATTGCGCGGAAGTAGAGAGATAGATTTCAGTTCTCATCGCACAAATACCTGATCACTTCTCTCAAAGTTCGTCGGGGAAGCGATATCAGAGCGGTAACCCTGAGTTGTGTACAGTGCAATCACAAACTACAGTCGAAACGTAATTTACCAGATTTTCTGTAGAAATGTTTTATTTCTGCGTTTGAAATACAGAGTTGTACATGTCCCAAAAGTTCCTCACCGATTTCAAATTACAATCAGTGATAACATCCACAACAACATACTATTCATTATCAAAAGTTCCTACATTATTTTACACAAAAATGCTTCCAACAAAAGTTGCAGATAATTTAAATTTCTTCCTCTTTTATTTAAACCATTTTTCTCTACAATTATTCAGGAACTTTTGACGGTGTGAAAACGACAATATATCACCCCCTATTCTGTAACTCATTATTATCTGTTACTGATCGATAAGTAAACGACAACCCTTATTTTTTATGATTACTCTACATATTAGGTACCACCATTTCTGTATTCTGTAACTTAAAATAATTTATTTTGCAATTTCTATTTTACTTTTATGTATTTTGTTCTTGTACGAAGCTGCTAAAATAAAAAATTACTTTTTAACTTCCTTTTTACGAAGCTTTCATGTTCTTTTCTATAACAACTATGTAAATAAGCAAAATGCAAGAAAATAATATAAAAATGTCCCGATAAATTACTCCGACTACAGAATACCAAAATGCAATGTTCTGTAAAGTAATTATGAAAAATAAAAGTTTTCCTTAATTTATCGATCATTAACAAATAATAATCCTGCTATAGAATATTACAAATTGTATCACGCCTTATTACTTCAAAAATTACAACACTTTATTGTGAATATTAACAGATCAACAGCTTGATTCTGCACAAATTTGTTACTTTAGCAACAATGCTAAACTTTTTAAAATAAATTTCTCAAAGTTTCTTTTTACAGATTACAATTCTCAAATTATTTAATCGCAATATAAGTTACACAGAACTTCTAACATGTAAGAAGTAAAAATAGAACAATGTACAATAAGAAAGATGTGACAAAATTTACAGAAGAATAACTTGTCAGTGACACTTAAAAAAAAATCGAATCAAACTGTTGACAGCAATGATTATTAATTCATTTGACATTTCATTTTGTTTCTATATAATTTTACTTAACGACCCGTGTAACTGTTAGTAAGTAAATCGTCAGTTTTAATTTTTTTTGTGATTCCAAATCGACAAGAGACTTTTGGGAGGTCTGCACAGGATCAAATAGACTTATGTCGAGTTCGTGAACACCACAGCACTGTAACTGTTTACCAGTTGAAGTAGCCCTTGTTGCACGCGCGTGCTGAGCCGCACCATTTGGTCTCCACGAGCGGCGGACACAACTTGCCGCCTCGTCGGGCGTGTTTCAGCACTTCGCGTCTTCGCTGCATCTCGCCGATCCCACAGGACTTGCTGCACGCTGACCACGGGGACCAGTCGCTTACTCTGCAGTCACGAGGGGGCCCTGAAAACAAGCACACGTCAGTCAACAAGTAGTACAAGAGAACTGTTTATTTATTTATTTGTTACTCTGCACAATAGGAACTTAATTACTTGCAGCTTATAGTGAAATATGAGTCACTCAGACAAAATCGTATTTTTTTATACAACCATGAAGGAAAGTATGCCATTTCAGAACTTATTTGTCAAGAAAAAGTTATAGTTTCCCGAGCAATAAGCGTTTATTTTATTTTCCCGATTGTCTCCAATAGCAACAAACGGGTATAGCTATTTACATAACAAGTGCGCGAAAACATACTTTGCACCTGAGTGCAATTTTACACGGTGATCAGTAAGGGCAAAAAGGTGCGATGTAAAAGTCCGCAAAAACGGCGAATACAGAAGGGACATTCAAAATCAGCAAAGATCAAAATCCTATCAGCTTCCTTTTGCGAATTATCAACATTTATATATATGTAAAAACGAACTCTCTAGAGCTTGAACTGCCTATCGATAGCTCAAAGTTCCCAGCTCACCTATTCCATATTATGGGCCCAAACCATGTTCATTTTATATTATTGGGTTCCTAAGCAACACGATTTAATTTGTTAATAACAATTTTCAAATGAAAATTTGACTGTCAGAGTGCAAAAGTTAGGGAATTTTAAAAACTATTTCTTATCATAAATATATATAGAATTGACAGAGAGATAAGAATATTTAAACCAGAAACTCACTATTTGTTAAATAAACAATGTAGAAATTGTTTAAACAAAATATTCCAATCTCAAAATTTTCTAATCCAGGCTACAAAGATAAATGGTTTTGAGGGTTTCGAAGCTCAATTCGACATTCCATCATGCGCCACCTATCAGAAATGTTCGAAACAGATATTCTAATTGAGCTTCGAAACCCTTTGTAGTCTGCTTAGAAAATTTTGAGATTGAAATATTTTGTTTAAACAATTTCTAAATTTATCTTGATTCTGATTGGCTGTAACGTCAAATTGAAGAAATGTTTACATAGCATAAAAAACTTGATAATATTGTTCTCTACATAAACATGGCGTACAATTATGTTAAGTGTTCTAAAATGCCTTCTAGATTCATTTTATAAAACTTAAATATTATGTACTAACATTTATGAAAATATGAAACAATAAAATCGGTTCAGCGCTCTGTCACTGTCATAATTTTGTTATGTTCTGTAAATGTCTTCATTTTGACGTTTATGTCAGCCAGAGACGCTGTAATCTGTTCATTTTAAATCTGTTAAATTTATAATTAATACTGATTATGAAGCACTCACTGATTTTCCGGACGTTTTTCCGTGGCTTGCCGGGGCGGTACTTTTTGCGATGATGTTCCTTATTCGTATGTGTGCGGTAAGAGTCCACTATGCTGTTGAGGATGGCGTCCTTGTCTCCACGAGGAATCATTGCAGGTGCTGACGCCGATCCTGTACCTGTGTTTTGTGTCTGAGCTGATGTCACTGTTGATGTCGCTGCTTCGTCTCGGTTACTGTAACATCACAAGAAAATATTACATCAAATTGAAAAGAAATTTATTTATTTGTTACTGTTAATCTTAGTGAAATACAGGAAAACTGTAGATAGTGAAATTTTGTCAGAAATATACAGCGCCAACAACTGTCAACTAAATTTTACTTTTTAAATAAGTCTATAAAATTTTGAACTAACCAATAAGGAGAAGATAAACTAGACAATATAGTCAGTAGTAACACATAAACAGTCAGATTCTCAAAAAAGTTTTAGCTAATCCTGAATTTTGGATTACCTAATCTTTATGGGGTAGATGGCTCCGTGGTATCGAGTCGGCCTGTGGATCCTAAGAACCCTGGTTCAATCCCCACAGCCGACAAACTTTTTCACCAATTTAAAATTACCCCTGTGGCTCTCCCACCATTAACATCTTTGGGGGCCGTGATTTGATGGTTAGTAACCGCACTTCACGCACATAAATATATCACTTACCGAGATCTGCTTCGGCAGAGTGCCACACCCAGTAATGGGTAAAAGGCGTGATGATATATTTATTTATTTCTAATCTTATTCTAGTTTATTTTAAAAAAGTTATTCCAAATTACTTTCCGAAAAGTAAATGCTAACAAGCTTATATTAGAGAGTACTTTAATTTTTTTGAGAATATGGTTTAGCTTAATTCGACTAATCCAAAATTTGAGACTAGCTAAAACTACATTGAAAATTGGGTTGTAATAGTTTTATTTTTCTAAACTGATATTTCAACTTAAAATATGTAATTTATTATTTTTAAAATAAGAAAAGTAAATATAAAAAGTTCAAAATAAGATGAGTTAACGAGATTCGAACTTGTGTAGTAAATATATTTTAAAGTCTATTTGTAAATACCTACAACAAATGGAGAAGATAATTTGTTGTTATGAAATATAATATTGTTAAAACTTTGATGTCGCAGTAAAATTGTAAATGTAAATATATACTTCAATATCTTCTTCGTGTTTATTGTTAGAAGGCAAAATCAAAAACATTACTCTCTCTGAATGTAAACATCATTTATATAACTAAATTTAGGAACAAAAACTTTATTATCCTTGATGTTTAGATTAGGAACTTGCGAAACAAACTTTGTGAGTAAATATAAATCGATTCATCAACCTTGCAGACATTTATTTGAAAGATGAGAGAACTAAAACCAAACTTAATTGTGCTGATTGTAATTCAGAAGCAATTCTAGTGAAATGAAATAAAAAAACTAAAGCTTGAATCAACTGACAGCTTTGATTAATTGTTGGCGATGAATGATTTATTGGTGTTCGATTGATTGGTAACAATGGAACTGGTTTAATATGAATGAATGAATGAATATTATTAACGGAATACAAATTCATGTCTAGGAATATACAGGCCGTCTCACGAAAACTGTGCCATAGGCGATTAACATGGGAAATGAGTTTTCCAGTATCATTGTTTTCAGATTAATTCACTGGAAAATATTTCAAATAAAAGATGTAGAGAATTACATTCTGCATCTAAATAAAAAAAAGAATTCATGTAACTTAGTTCAGTACTACTAAAATTAATTAAAAAAGATATCAAAAATTGATTATAGCCGTATTCCATTTGCCACTTGGTTTACTTAAATCGGTTCAGATAAATTAGACATGACTAAACGAACTGAATTAAGCAACCTGATGCACTTATTGAGGTGAAATAGTTCAAAATAAATTAGAATTAGAACCTATTCTACTTTTGTATTAAATATTAAATGAACTAAACATTGACTGTTAATTTATTCCGATATAAATAAAAATTATAGCATCAAAAATTAACAGTACATTTGTCCATTTGCGATTTTTAATATTTATTAACAGTCATTATAACAAAAGACTGATCAACTGATCATATGACAATGGCAAATTTAATTAATTCACAATAATTGAAAAAAAGTAGCATCAAAAATTTAACAGCTACTTTAACGAAAGCTTTTAGCTGTAGCTTAGCTATATTTTACAAAATGTAGCTTATAGCTGTGCTGAGCTACTTTTTTAAAGAATAGCTGTAGCTGTAGCTTAGCTACTTTTTTTTAAGTAGCTTGCCCAGCTCTGATAAATAGGGATTTCTTAATGAACAGTAGTAGCTTTAAGCTACAAAAAGTAGCTTTGTACTACAAAAATAGCTTTGGGCTACAAAAAGTAGATTTAAGCTACAAAAAGTATCTTTAAAAGTAGTTTCAGTTGTTATAACAATATTTTTAAGCTACTAGAAAATAAAAATAGTTCGCTACAAGCTACAGCTATATTTTTTCACATTTAGCTAAGCTACAGCTATAGCAAAGGTAAACGTAGCTAAGCTAGTAGCTAAGCTACAAAAGTAGCTAGCTACTGCCCAGCTCTGGCGTATGACACAAATTTCGTGAGATATTCCATATAAATACAATTGAAAAACAGTTAAAATTTGTCTTGCTCTCCACTTACATCGTGTAATACTTCTCCACCGTGGCCACAGCCGCCTCTGTCGTAGCAGCTAGCTGCTGCTGCTGTTGCTGCTGCAGGAAGCTTTGTAGACGAGGATGCTGTCTTGGCCGCTGGTGATTCTCCTGCTCTTCGCGTTCTTCCTCGATGGCGGCCTCGATGTCGTTGTTGCCTTGACCGTTCAACACGTCGATACTGTTTCTTGGAAGGTGTTCCATTTTCAAGACTTCGTAGCGTTGCTCGTCTTCAGCGTGGTGGAATACCTCGCTGAGTTCGTATTCTTTCACCTGGGGGAAAGAGAGAAAAATTAGTGAGGAAATATACTATACTGCAAAAACGTTATAAGGATGGATAGACGTCATCAAAAAATATAACTAGATGAATGACATAGGGTGCTGTTACATTTACATGGTATACATGTAACCGGTTTTTAATTGTATTGCGCGTTACTTCTTTGGAGATGATAAAATTTCATTTTTCGTTGACTTCGCAGATATTTTAGAGACCGTGGATCTACTAACTTATAGCGCGCCCGGTACTACTAAATTTTTAATTAATAATGAAAATTATTTACTAATTTTCCTCTCGTTCAGCACTTAAGGATAAAAGTTGTCCATTATTTGAATATTCTTGTTCAAAATAAATGGGGCATTCAAGTGGTAGAGCTTTTTAATATATATTTATTAAAATAAATTCTTGACCGTACATCATATTTAATACAATATAAAATCATACCATAAATGATATCTTTATTGCTGAAATATGAAAGTTAAAGTTGAATAATTTGAAACGCTCATTTAAATTTCGCACTGCCATATTGCAATTACGTAGTTGCATTAAGCCAATCACAGAGCTTTGTCTGAAACGTTTGTCGGTGCTCAATTTTACTAACAGGAAGACGAAGAAGAAACAAGCATTCAGCATTCTACGATTCTACCAATGACGTATAATACTAGACGAATTATGCCGGATTCAAGTCAATGCTGTGTTGTGAAGCAGAAAGGCATGGGGTAACTTGATGGTCCGCCGGGTGCGCGCAAGGAGCGAGTACACTTTGATGTTATGCAAGTTGCTCCTTGCCGCGCACCCGCCTCACACACCAGTTATTCTATCCCTTTTTGCTTCACAACAAACGCCGTTGTTATCCGTCTAGTTATGTTTTGTCTGAGGATTCTACTGACAACGACACACGTTACGTGAAATTACGTGTTATTTATCTCTGTCTTATCTATCTCTCTTTAAGCTAAGATGCAACTACGTCATATTCGTTTGTTTCGAAAGTTTAAATATTTTTATCATGCTTAATACAAGTTAAAAAAAAAATAAAAATTTTGGGTATAATAATTTTATTACGTAGATTAATATATAAAAAAATCAAAAAAGTCTTGAAAGGCCCATCATTAAGTGAAGAATCAGCAATTGACATTCCTTTGACAATTTTCTTTCCCTTGGTATTGTTATAGCTTTTAAAAACAAATGAAGGTCACAGTAAAAGTCCGTAAACATAATTTTTGATTTTTGAAACAATTAATCATGAATCTGATAGATCAATTACAACGTGCAAAATATAAAATAATAATTATTAATAATTATTGTTATTTAATATTCTTTTATATAAGATTTGTGTTCCAACCCTATTTTTTTTAATTGTCATTTAAATGTTGCTACAATTTTTTATGATTTTGTTAAGTTTTATCAGGATGGATGACATCAGTTCACCCGTATAACGTTTTCAGTATAATATACATAGTTGAGAATTAAATCATGTTCTGCGTGTTACTAATGGGAAAGTTTACTAAATTTTAGGTTACGGAAGTACTAGTCTTATATATATTGAATTTCTTGATTAAATATTAATTTTAGTTTACTCTGAAGTTTAAACTTCAATCTAAAATCTAAATTGTTTTCAACCGACAAGCATGTATCTAAACAAAATATTCTAAATTAAATTAACAATCAAATAGAAGTTACTGATTTAGGTATTATTTCCATTTTAAAGTTTAATGCGATCATTTACATAAATACAATATGAAGCATTTTTAATTATGATAAAAGATTTTTTAATTACCCGGTAACAAAATTATGCAAACTCGTCATAAAATGCAATTATACAAAACCGTCCGTATCATATTAATATTTATCTTTCAGTTATACAAATTAACTTGTTATCCAATTTGTGCAGGGGCGTAACACCACATTTCGATAAATTATATATTTATGTGCGAGAAATGCGTTTACCATCGGTCAAATTACGGTCTCCAAAGACGTTATTGGAGGAGGAGTCACAGGGGTAATTTTAATGTGATGAAAATTGTTTGTTTGCTGTGGAAATCGAACCCGGGTTCTCAAATCCGCAGTCCGACTATATACCACCGAAATAAATAAATACATATATACATAACATCACGGTATATCCCATAAAATGGGGTAACACGAACCATAAACTCATTCATCAAGCCTTTATTTATCAGATTCAGTAGTCGTTAAACATTCTTATCCTAACATATCATCCTTTCTTCAACCACATTCATAGATCCCTCCATATAAGCTCATTTACTCATCACACAACAAACATTCAATCACATTCATCCAATCACTCATATTCACTTTTCGTTCCATTTCCTTCGACGTACGTCACATATGCGCAAAACATCTCAAATTACTCACAATTATTCGTCTAAGAACGAATATAACAACGATTTTAACAACGAATCTACAAAGATAAGAAAAGAAGAGAACGATAACCTGCACTTTTATTGGAAAGAAAATTCCACAAAATGCAATAACTGAAAATAAAACGAAAAGATAAGAAAGGAAGGGAGTGTCGATCTGCGCTTATTTTTGAAAGTAAATAAATATATTTAATTTATAAAAATAATAAAATAACACCAAATTCGTATTGGGTGTGATATTCTACCGTAGCAGATTTCAAATAATGGCCCCCAAAGATGCTAGTGGGGGTGAGAGGGAGAGCACAGGAATTTATTTATTTATTTATATATGTGCTACTCTGTCCTACAGGAACTTAATCCCCATTACAGTACAGTGGCTAGCTCAGTGGTATGAAGTTAGCCTGTAGATCCTGAAAACCCTGGTTCGATTCCCACAGGCGACAAACAATTTTCATAATTTCTAAAACAACCCCTGTGGCTCCTCCACCACTAACATATTTGGGGGCCGTGATTTGACGACTGGTAACCGCACTTCACGCGCAAAATATATCACTTACCGAGATCTGCTTCTGCAGACTACCACACTCAGTAATGGGTAGAGGGCGTGATGATATATTTATTTATTTACAGTACAGTGTCCGGACTCACCGAGCCGTAATGTGATACTTCCTATAATTTTAGCTTGGGCGGGATTCGATCTCGGGATCTCCGAATTCGAATGCCGTAACGCTGCCCATGACACCGTACTGCCGGACTAATTCAATATGGTCGAAATCAGTTTGTCGGTTGTGGGAATCGAACTCGAGTGCCACACAGTTATGGAATATTACTTTTTTCTCTGCTGGCTGACAGTACGGTACTGCATTTGCAGTAGGTAAACGATAATCACCCAGTATATAATTTCGCGATTTGATGAATAATTCATTCTAATCAATCCTAATATCTCGCAGGCAAATCAAGCAATAATTTGCAAACAAATAAAAACTGCCGAGCGCAGAAATACATTTACACCGTTCCATCGGAATAAAATTTACGAAAATAAACATAAAAACATCGTTTTGAGGTGGGCATTATACGAGAAAAAAGGTCCATGTCATCCACATTCAGAGATATATTTATGTATGGAAATGGAACGCATTCAGTTTATCTGGCTCGTTACGTACAAACATGTAATATGTATGTCTGGTCGGAAGGGACCCTAGGGCATTTTCGTTCGGTTGGGGTGGCAACACTGCTCGCCACTCGTTTCCGCCAGATATTATAGGTTAGGTTTCATATCATGCGGATGCTCGCTGAACTGAGCGGATTAACTAGAATTTTTTCAAGTTTAATTAACGCTAATGTGATACTTTGATATGATAAAGGATTTTATTTCATCTTTTATCTTATATAATATTATAAAAGTGGGCTGGGATTTGCAATCCATAAATTTGTTTTTTTAGGTTAGGTTATCTTACTTGGAATGGTGATGACGCATTTTCATAACTTATAATACCTACATAAAGCTCAGGATTTGCTTTAATTCATTTATTCCAAGTTCTTGAAAGGACAGAGAAAATCATTATCCACTATAATTAACTTGAAAGAACAAAGAAGATTTTATTATCAACTTGTGTCTCAGAATTGTTTAACTTTCAAAATGACATTTACTGCAATATCACATTTTATACTTTTTATGATTTTAATTTACTATTTTGTTATTTAAGAGATACTATTATATGTTCTTAGCGAAATAATAATGGTAGAATTATGATTTTAATAATATTCGTTATCAAAAAAAGTATTCTTCTGAATTGGTGCACTAAGGGCCAAATTCCTAGTCATGACTCATCTTTAGGCATATTCCATTTGCCATTTGGATCAGATCTAACTTACATTTACTGAACCAAATTTCGCTGCATTACTTCGCTGACTTTATTTCTAGTACTAGAATTACAGATTCTAATTTACATTGAAGTAATTCACCGCAATAAGTGCATCAGTTTGCTTAATTCAGTTCATTTAGTCATGTGTCAAATTTATCTGAACTGATTTAAGTGAACCAAGTGACAAATGGAATACAGCTATTACCTCATCCTCACCTCACATTCAAAATCGAAATAACTAAAGCCCCTGGCACATATAGCGTCAAAACTCCGAGTCTGCTACAAACTGCTGAAAAACTGAGAGTCACGTCCAAAACGGGTGACACATATAGAGTCAGTGTTTTTGGCAGTCAGAATTAAATATTTGTTCACTTTAACGTGTAATTTGTTAATTTGTATTATTTAAAATATTTATCGACTATTAAGAAATATAAAAACTATAAACTACGAAATATAAAACAAAAAATTAAATTAAAAAAAAATTATATGAACTATAAATGAAATAAAAAAACTAAAATGTATTATTTAAAATATTTATAGACTATTAAGAAATATAAAAACTATAAACTAGGATTATTAAAACAAAAAATTAAATTAAAAAAAATTGACATAAACTATAAATGAAATATGAAAACTTAAAAGTATCTAACTATGTATAAAGTAAATAAATTTAACTATAAAAATGTACAAAATATCAAACAATAATAATTCATACGTCAAACAACAAAGGAAGATAGCGAAAAAAACAGCATCATAATGAAGTTGGTTTTCGGCAGTCGTGACTGCTGAAAATAGAGGCGTTTCTATTTTTGGCAGTCAAATGGCAGACTCGGAGTTTTGACGCTATATGTGCCAGGGGCTTAAGGTAACTAACTCAAGATTAGGCACAATTTGAGTTAGTTGCCTTAGTTACTTCTACTCCGAGTGTGAGGTGAGAATAAGGTGAGAGTGAGTCACGACTATGAATTTGACCCTAAATTTGTTGCAATTTTTGTTTTGATAACTTACAGAAGAATTAATAAAGCAGATAAGCTGCTAATTCCATTTTTAGTTCCAATTATAATTCCGTTTCTAATTAATAATAATAATACGTTATAATTATCATATCATGTATTAAGACAGAAAAAATTCAACCTAATATGACGTATGAAGTACTAACAATAACTCTAAATTTATTAACAGAAATGTAATTAGTAACTACAAATTGCACCCTCTTTTAAGCAATTTTACAAAGAAAATACTAATTGAAATGAAATTTAAAAAAAAATTGAAATAACATGAAATAAAAATGTAAAGGCAAAATTTTCATTAAAAAATTCATAGGTAATATTTTTCTTGAAAAAAGGACAAATGATATCCTTTTTCAACTTAAAAAAGGACAAGGACAGAAGTTGTTTAAAAAAGGATTGTCCTTTTCAAAAAAGGACGGTTGGTCACCCTAGGTGTAACTTAATCATGCGGAAAGCATTTAGTATTTACACAAATTGCGATATTTTAATTACTTTAAATACTGTTTGGTATTTTAAGTACATGAAATTATTTAAAGTGCATTTGATTGGAAAGTAAATTAAATACAGTATTTAATATTAATTTTTAAAAAGTATTTCAAGTACTTTGAGTATTTGTACTTCAAGTAGTTCCCAGCTGTGTATGTTGTGTGACTTACTTTGATGAACTGGAAGGTGGCGATCGGGGGTAGTCGCTTGAGGTAGGGGTAAAAGAAGGAGCCTGCGGGGTGCGCGGGGTAGCGCGACGTGATGCGGTACGCGACGCCCTGCGGCTCCGTGGGCCAGTTCGGCGCCGTGAACGTGAACCCGTTGTCCGTGCCCGCATCGATTGGGTCCACCTGCAACAAACAAAACATGAACATATGCACACTACTGCACTTCATTTCAATATCACTCGTAATGTATATTATTCTCTAAACTACTAAATATCCAGGATTAAAAAAATTAATTGCCATTTATATCTTAAGTTTTAAGACACTTCCACTAATTGATAATAATTATAATCGCGAATCGTAAATTCAAATTAAATAGCTATTCTGCAAAAAATAATACAGTATGATTAAAAGGAATCGTTTCAGTTGCCAATAAAAAAATCTACTTGAATTGGCGAGCCTGATACATAATTTCATTTCCTGTTGTTGACAGTGACATTTGAAAATTTAAAATTAAATTTGAGTACATTTAATTCTTATTCGTCTTTAGTTATATTTTTCTTAAATATCCATAAATAAAATTGTTGTCCTCTCACCCTTCCTTTTATTACTTAACATAGCAATAATTCTATTAGCTGTCAGTCTCCTGACATAACCTATTTGTATTTATTACGCATGTCAAATAGTATTTCCGGCTTTATCTGGCGTTGTGCCAACTGTGGAATAAAAAGATCTGGTGAATTGTATTGCCAACTGAAACAATCCCTTTTGATCAGTCTGTATCTCAGACAAAACATAACTAGACGGATAACAACGGCGTTTGTTGTGAAGCAGAAAGGGATAGAATAACTGGTCGGTGAGGCGGGTGCGCGGCAAGGAGCGAGTACAAGTTGATGTTATGCAGGTTGCATTTATGTTGATGACAGTTATCAGGCGCGAGCATTTTATTTATTTAAATACAAAAGTGCGTATATAAAACACTTAATATATAATATATCAAAAATTAACCTTTACTTTGATGCATGAAAAGTAAGTAATTGAATATAAATATAACTACACAAATGTTTGCAACTTGCATAACATCAAAGTGTACTCGCTGCTTGCCGCGCACCCGCCTCACCAACAAGTTATTCCATCCCTTTCTGCTTCATAACACTGCATTGACTTGAATACGGCATAATTCGTCTAGTATTATACGTCAATGGTCTGTATATACATTTGAATAGTTAATAAATGTTCATACATTTTGAAATTTCATGAAAGCAGCCAACAACATAGACATGTGTTGCACGTTGTAGTGATACTATGCATACATAATAAAAGTTAGGAATAATTTGCATTAAATGTGTTTCGATTATAATATACATACAAAAATACTGCAAAATATCAATATGACACTAAAAACTTTTAATTTAAACATAACATTTTTCATGTTTTATTCAAATTACGTATGACCTACATATCCTAACATTATGCATTCATATTTTTACAAACTTTTCAATTTAAAAATCATATTTTAAATTTAAATAACCCAACTTTTATGAATTGTGCACCTGGACAGATAATATAATACTGAAAAAGAAAAAAAAAACAAAAGATACGAGTAGAAGATAGAAACCTAAACGTAATGTGAGTTGTCACTTGTCACATGACATAAAATGTGATTTAAACAAAAGAAAAAGAACTCACTTCGATCGTGATGCTGTCAAGCCAGTTTCCGTCCACGCAGAGGTCGAAGCTGTCGATCCCGATGAACCAATCCGGAGATGGGACAATCCGGGACATAAGTGACACCTGGAAATAAACAAAACATGATATTTTTACAATAAATATAAACATATGGAACAAAAACAAAATAGTTACACAACAGGAACGTAATCCCAATTATAGTTGCTTGTAGTGCAACTCAAACCACTCCTACGAGTACTGTCGTTGCCAGGAGAGAATGCCAAAGGAGTAAGGGAGAGTAATTCACTTAATCACGTCACTATGAAATTGTATTTATTCCACTGATCTATTACAGTTAGTATTGGTCGGCAGAGCGGTTCATGTATTACGTATTTCACTAATAGTAAAATATTTCTGATCGAAGTGCCGCATTATACAGATCCTGCAATAATTTCACATTTTTTACCTTGGCATACACTCATGTCGATAATAGTATACAGTTGTAATTTTCTGTGTACTCTGGCCGTATTTATTTGGCATTTTTTAAGTAAGTAAGTAGTAGGTTACTTTTGTTTAATTGGCATATTTTAGTTTCTGAAGTGATCCTACTGCCCCAGCTATTTTGGTGGGTTTATTTATTTATTTATGGTACTCTGTACAATTGAATCCCAATTATAGTACAGGGTCCGAATTCACCGAGCCGCAGAGTGGTTGTTCTTATAATTTCTAGCTTGAGTGGGATTCGAACTCGGGATCTCCGGATTCGAATTCCGTAATGCTACCCACCCCACCGTACTGCCGGACAGGTTAGCAGGTTGAATTCGTTCTCTATCTCTTTCTAATCAACTTGTGTTCCTTTTTATCCGTTTTGAATTGGTGATATAACAATATGTGTTTAAGTAGATGTCTCTTAGAACGTGCAATCAGATTTTAAATTTATCGCTAATTTTTAAAACTGACACTAGATGAATCATTTATTTGGAAGTAACACGAGTTAGTTCTAGATTAGTTCAGGGTTGAACCTAAAGTTCCCGAACAAATTCGGCCTTTGTTGAAGGCAGCGAGGTTTGAACCCGTAAACTTGACTGTGTCAAGTTCAATAGTTATAATAGTTAATAGTGAAATTGAAAAATACTGGTTGATCAAAAAGTTATGTTTTGTGTTAGTACATTTGGGAAAAGTAATAGTATCACAAGAAAATTTGTAACTTCTTGCTTACACTTGAAATGTCAACATCGAACGAAAATTTGATAATCTTCCCTATTCTGCAACTACATCATTATCTATTAACGATCGATAAGTTAATTAGAAGCCTATTTTTTATGATTAATTTGCAGATTACAAGCATTTCGGCATTTTGTAACCAAAATAATTTATTCTGTTACTTCTATTTTACTTTTATGTATTTTATTGTAGTACAAAACTGCCAGTATAAAAAGATATTATTTTTAACCTCACTTTTTACGGAACTGTCATTGAGCTGACATATTATTTTTTATAATAACAGCTACCTATATTATTACACAAAATTCATGAATATAACATAAAAATGCTAGGGTAAATTATTCTGGTCTCAGAATACCGAAATTGTAATCCTTAAAATAACGATGAAAAATAAAAATTATCATTAACTTATTGATTATTAACAGATAATGGTCCAGTTACAGAATAGGAGGGAATATTAGTAACGGTAATGAAAGACAAATCGATATTTTCAGTAATTATAAATAAACGGGGAATTCTCTATTTACCAGATATCTACATTATTTATGTTATATGGAAAATTGGAACTACAGTGGTAAAACATAAATTTAAGATCTACTACGACAGACTGTCACACCCAGTAATGGATAAAATGCATAATAATATATTTGCACATTTATTTTTAAATTTTAAACGTGGTTTAAGCAGTTCGAATTCATAATTACGTTCATAATCTTTTTAGGCCATTCGTTCCGAAACTATTTGAACTATGTTAAAATTTAAATCTATTTTATACCATCGGCTGTTAATCAATAAAATTGGATTTATTAAATGTAACATCATGCATTAAATGTCATCGTATTTGTAACTATTGAAACGACATTATAAAATATTTGTATATTTACTCGTAAGTACCTCTCTAATATTAGCTATTTGAAGTTCTGAGGACATGTAAGTTAACGAGTGTAATTTACTTTACTAAAAGACATGTAATTATATAATCAAGTAATTAGATAAAATTATTTAATTGACTTAAGTATAATTTTAATTGCAGAACTAATTAATTAATTAGGTTAATGACATGAGAACTTCAAAGCTGTCAATACAAGAAGCATTTAATTGCTTATCAATAAGTACCTAATTGCTCCATAAATGCTTTTGACATTTTTAATTTGTCTATAATTTTCTTGAGAAAACAAAAAAAAGTCGTTCTTAGGAAGTTTTAACGACTTTTACTTCCATCACAAATTGTTTTAATAAAATTAGAAAAGAAAATTCTTTTTCCTTTTCGTTTTCTTGCAGAATTGTGCAGTTGTGATAAATTTTTATGTCGCTAATGGAAGTAATGACATTATGTAAGAGTTTTAAGCTGTATTACTTTAATTAAATCTCGGTAGATATCGCACTTTACATTTAGTTTTATTATAAATTTCAAATATGAGGTAGATGGCTCAGTGGTATCGAATCGGCCTGTGGATCCTATGAACCCTGGTTCAATCCCCACAGCCGACAAACTTTTTCATCCATTTAAAAATTATCCTTGTGGCTCCCCCACCACTAACATCTTTGGGGCCGTGATTTGATGGCTGACATCCGCACTTCACGCGCATAAATGTATCACTTACCGAGATCTGCTTCGGTAGAGTGCCACACTCAGTAATGGGTAGAAGGCGTGATGATATATTTATTTATATTTTACATATTGAATAAATTGTTACTTTTTTACTGATGATATGAATAAAACTAAATTGTTATAAACTTGTTTATTTTCTGATCTAAACGCCCATCAATTAACAAAATTAAACTAGGCAGAATCAACATAAAATGAAAATTGTAATTCATAAATTGATTTTGGGACAGTTTTTACATCTCCGGATAAAGCTCCCAATAACTATCAACGGGATAAATAAAAAATATCGCTTTGCAATCACAGAACAAATGTGAATAATGAATGTCTGTGGTATCGAGTCGGTCTGTGGATCCTGAGAACCCTGGTTCGATTCCTACAGCCGACAAACATTTTCACCATATAAAAAATTACCCACCACTAACATCTTTGAGGGCCATGATTTGACGACTGGTAACTGCAATTCATACGCATAAATATATCACTTACGAAATCAGCTTCGGTAGAATGCCACATCCAGTAATGGGTAAAAGGCGTGATGATATATTTATATTTATATTATTATCCGATGCGATATTTTTTTAAATTATTCCGCTGACAGTTATCTATGGGGTAATGGCTCAGTGGTACCCAGTCGGCCTGTGGATCCTGAGAACCTTGGTTCGATCCCCACAGCCGACAAACATTTTCACCAAATTAAAATTACCCCTGTGGCTCCTCCACCACTAACATCTTTGTGGGCCGTGATTTGACGACTGGTAACCGCACTTCAAGCGCATAAATATATCACTTACCGAGATCTGCTTTTGCAGAGTGCCACACCCAGTAATTGGTAAAAGACGTGATGATATATTTATTTTTATATTAATATCCGATGCGATATTTTTTTAATTATTCTGCTGATAGTTATCTATGGGGTAATGTCTCAGTGGTATCTAGTCGGCCTGTGGATCCTGAGAACCCTGGTTCGATCCCCACAGCCGACAAACATTTTCACCAAATTAAAATTACCCCTGTGGCTCCTCCACCACTAACATCTTTGTGGGCCGTGATTTGACGACTGGTAACCGCACTTCAAGCGCATAAATATATCACTTTCCGAGATCTGCTTTTGCAGAGTGCCACACCAAAGTAATGGCTAAAAGACGTGATGATATATTTATTTTTATAATAATTATCCTGCTGATAGTTATCTATGGGGTAATTGCTCAGTGGTATCCAGTCGGTCTGTGGATCCTGAGAACCTTGGTTCGATCCCCACAGTCGACAGACATTTTCACCAAATTAAAACTACCCCTGTGGCTCCTCCACCACTAACATCTTTGAGGGTCGTGATTTGACGACTGGTAACCGCATTTCACGCGCATAAATATATCACTTACCGAGATCTGCTTCGGCAGAGTGCCACACCCAGTAATGGGTAAAAGGCGTGATGATATATTTATTTATTTATAGTTATCTGGAACTGTATCCGGAGAAAGAAATACACGCCCTAAATTGTATTAATTTAAGTTTTTCTTTTTTTCGAACTGGTTCATTGATCGACGATTGAGAACCACTGATCTAGAATAATAAAGTATCATAACGTTTAAGAACCTCTGTTTGAATCCTAACAGAACCACTAACCACGCTCAACTCAACAATTTCCTTGTATTCCATTCACCTGATAATGAAATCAGCGAATTCATTCATTCATGTTTGTACAAAAAGTGCTCGTTGCTCGTAGCAAACAATCCAGCGATCAACTGACAACCGGCAAGTATCAAGAGTCAGCCAGCTGCCAGAGCCAACAAACAGTTGCACAAGTTGCAGCAGCAGCAGCAGGGGGACAGTTGAAAGAATGCAGTTAGCCACAGCACACTTGCAGTGTTGTGCTGTGCTATTGCAGTGACAGAGAGGTTGAGGACGGTTAATTAGAGGGCGCGTGTGATTGCTGGTACTTGCGTAACCGGAGCACGGACCATGCAGGTGGACAGGGATGGACTCAGGGGAAAAGGATTTATTTATTTATTTGTGAAATTATGTACAGCAGGAACTCAGTTGCAATTAAATTTGCTTATAGGGGATTTCGAATCATTTGCACCAACAAAAGTTAAACTTGGTTTAAATAAATAAAAGCAAATTGAAATCAAATGTCATATGCTATAATTGTCAATACAAAGAAATATTTGATTTATTTTTATTTATTTAAACTAAATTTAACATTTAAGTTTTAGCGCTGTAACAAGCCATTGCAGTTATCGACATGAGAGTATGCCAAGCTCAAAAATGTGAAATGATTGTAGGATCTGTATAAAGCGGCACTGCGATTACAAATATTTTACTATTAGTGTTAAAGGTATTACATGAACCGCTCTGCAGACTAATACTAACTGTGGAATAAATACAATTTCACAGTGACGTGATTAAATGAATTACTATCCCTTTGGTATTCTCTCTTGGCAACGACAGTAGACATAATTGAATTTTTGATAAAACTGGAGTTGAACTATAGTCTATAAAATATATACAGAATGTTCAATTTAAGTTTGCTACCACTGCTATCTCAAGAACTGCAAAAGTTACAAGGTTGATTATATTAGCAAAAAAAATAGTATTTTTCAAGTCTATTACAGAGGTTTTTAATATATATTTATTGAAATAAATTCTTGACCGTACATCATATTTAATACAATATAAAATCATACCATAAATGATATCTTTATTGCTGAAATATGAAAGTTAAAGTTAAATAATTTAAAACGCTCATTGCAATTACGTAGTTGCATTAAACCAATCACAAAGCTTTGTCTGAAACGTCTGTCGGTGCTCAATTTTACTGAGAAGAAGACGAAGAAGAAATAAGCATTCAACATTCTACGATTCTACCAATGACGTATAATACTAGACGAATTATGCCGTATTCAAGTCAATGCAAACGCAGTTGTTATCCGTCTAGTTATGTTTTGTCTGAGGATTCTCTGACAACGACACACGTTACGTGAAGTTACGTGTTATTTATCTCTGTCTTATCTGTCTCTCTTTAAGCTAAGATGCAACTACGTCAGATTCGTTTGTTTCGAAAGTTTAAATGTTTTTATCATGCTTAATACAAGTTTTAAAAAAAATAAAAATTTTGGGTATAATAATTTTATTACGTAGATTAATATATAAAAAATTCAAAAAAGTCTTGAAAGGCCCATTCTTGAACTAAAAAATTTTTCGATCAGTGGTTCTCAAAGTACGTGATGCAACTTTCTTATTTTAAATGAGAACATTCGTTTTTTACATTTTTGATCGGAAGGTAATTTTATTCTGAACTCAATAAATACAAAGTTCAGTACTCTCATATTACAAATTTTTTAATAAAAATGCATATTGAATTGACATTTATTTAATTCAAATCGCCTAGGAATCAGCGTGCTATGATAGAAACAAGCATTATTTGATATATGATTATTAATTAATGGGATGGCTAGCTCAGTGGTATGAAGTCGGAATGTGGATCCTGAGGTCTCTGGTTCGATTCCCACAGGCGACAAATTTTCATAATTTGAAAAAGCTATCCCTGTGGCTCCTCCACCACTAACATGTTTGGGGGCCGTGATTTGACGACTGGTAACCGCACTTCACGCGCAAAATATATCACTTACCGAGATCTGCTTTAGCAGAGTGCCACACCCAGTAATGGGTAGAAGGCGTGATGATATATTTATTTATTTATTTTATTTAATAAAATAAATAAATATATCATCACGCCTTTTACCCGTGACTGGATATATATTATGCCTATGGCACACTGGTCGAGGAGCATCAATGAGCTCATCGATGAAACAACAGAACGCACCCGACTGATAAAAATACAAACACGAAAGATTAGCACAAAGCAAAATCAAAATGACAGCCCACGCTAACATGAAATGAGACACAATAATACGTGTGAAATGAGACACAATCGTTTCATCGAGGAACTCCTCGATGGAAATAGAGGAGCCTCTATTTTTCATCGATGACGGATGCGTTCTGTTGTTTAAAAATTATCTTAATCGTCCCGAGTACGGCCCTGTCCAGCGTGCGGTGCATTGCTCCGGGCACCGGACTTCTTGCGCCATTTTCCCGTTTATTTATTGCAGAATTATACGCCACGCGTGCGCATGCGCACGTGCCATCTGTATTTCCGTTTCTTCTCTACCGTTCAGATGAGATCCACCACGCGGCGAAAAACAAAAAAAAAACGCTTCGGTTTCGGTTTCAGATCGCTGATCGCTCGATCACAACCGGCTGCGGATGCTGATGCTCAACTGTTCCACGGTTTTGTTTTGTTTGTTTATGTTCGACTGTCATGTATTATTAATAAAGTGATATTATTTTCATGGACAGAAAAAATGGCCAGTCAGGGAAAATAAAAATATGAAAGGGTTCATTTGAATTCTTAATGTAATAAAGGATATTTGGTTACTTATTGTTTTTAGAACAAATAAATATTCAGTAATGATGTTATTGATGTAGGTATAGCTAATTTTATTGTACAAACATTTAGTAAAATTATTTAAATAGTTATTTGCAGGGTTCAAAATGGAAACTAACCGTGATCAGCATGTTTCAACCTATTTTTTAAATAGTTGTTCATTTTTGTCGGTTTGTTTTCAAATAAATATAGTATACTTTTAAATAAAATAAATATATCATCACGCCTTCTACCCATTATTAGGTGTGGCACTCTGCAGTAGCAGATCTCGGTAAGTGATATATTTATGCGCGTGAAGAGCGGTTACCAGCCGTCAAATCACGGCCCTCAAAGATGTTAGTGGTGGAGGAGCCACAGAGGTAACCGCACTTCACGCGCAGAATATATCACTTACCGAGATCTGCTTCGGCAGAATGCCACACCCAGTAATGGGTAGAAGACGTGATGATATATTAATTTTATTTATTTTATATATATATATTTAAAGGGCCCTAAATAAATATTTTGCCTTGGATCCGAAATATTTTAAATCCGCTTCTGTCAGTTTCTTCTTTTAATGGGCTCCTGAATCTATTTTTTATAATTGTTCTTTTATGAAACTACATGACAAACTATAACGATAAATGAAAACGTTGGTTCAAAATTCTTCATATTACAGGAGATATGATTTTTTAAGTTTGTATTGGAGTTGTGACGTCTCAAGTTCGGTTCAGTGGTACTTAACTTGTTTCGTTCAAAGAGTGCAAATAATATACGATTGCATTCTTCAAAAATAATATTACTGTGTTAAAAATCATATTTTATGGAAGTTGCAAGCCCAAGAACATGAAATTAAATTATAGTAATAAATATACAACATGCTGAATACGTACATACTAGCAAACAATGAACAGTTTGAAAAACCAGTGCTGAGATGTTTAGTTACGTTTTACTCCGCATATGATTCTTATTTACTGAGACATATACTAGAATGTTGTTAATACACAGATAAAATTTTAAGATAATCGATACATACATCTAGAAATAACAGCCATTGAAAGAGGAAGTAAACATTTCTGTTTTAACTAAAAAAAATTGTTTTATTAAAAAACTGTATAATAATAAAGTTTGTTTTAAATAATAATTAACTTCAATTTCATCCGCCAAACTGCCCACAAGATAATAATCATGATAGTTCATTTGAGTGTTGATTTAGTTTATGTGACGAAAAAAAATTGAGAGTTAAACTGCTATACATTTTGTCTTTAAGGTATGTTTAACGTTAAATTTAGTTAAAAATGTTGAAAATTAATTGTAGAATTTAGTAAATGTAAGTTACATGGGTTTTTAGTATTATTTAAATTTTAACGATAAAATTAGATTCGGGCCAACTGAAGCGGGACTGGGCTCGTATTTATAATCGCTTAAAACTCTGATGCAAAACATAATTTTTAACAAATTTTTTCACTAATAGCTATCAATCAATATATATTTTATGTTTTTATTCTTCATTCTTGTTATTTCGATTATGGTTCAGAAGCCCATTGAAGGAGCAAAATGTACTTTCAGATTGTAAAAAATATTAGTTTCCTATTACTTTCGACTTTGTAAAAATTAATGAATGTACTTCTGGTAGATAAATAAAATATCAATCATGAACAGAGATGATTGATTATAAAAAATTTAATTAATGGCTAAGAAAAAACTGACATAAATAAATTTATACAAAAGTCTACTTCATTAATAATTTATCACAAAGATTTATTAATTGTTTGTGTAATGCAATTAAAAGTAATATCTCCCATTTATAATAATAACTGTATTAATAATTTATTTGACGAAGTCTGTAAGAATGGGAACAGGTTTCGTGAATATGACTTGGAACATGAATATAGCTGCGTTATTAACTAACTGTAGATCTTGTTATGGGTGCTGTGTTCAACAACCTTCACTTGTTCACGTCATGTGCAATAATTCATTATTTCCAAACGGGGAACTTTATTCATAATGAAGCAATTTGTTTTTTATGCTGCATTCAACAGCAATATAGTTTCATGTTCATACATGATCAATATATTATACAATTGATTTACTGATTACTTTGAATGAAAGTTGTAAAGAATTAAATTCTGCATCTAAATCAGTCTATATATTTAATTTTATTTATTTATTTTCAATTAAATTAGATTTAAAATATGTATGTGACAGTTAAACGTTATACATTTGTTTCTGTTTCATGAGTATGTAAAAATAAGTTTTAGACAACTTTTAATAATATATTAAAGAAATAGTTTTATTGGACACTATTTTCGCACGCGTCCAAGTTTAGATAATAAACCGCAGGCGAGTTTTCTAAAGGATAATTGCGATAAAAAGTCTTGAAAAATGAGTTTTTTTTCTATTTTGCGTCTTTTATAAATTAAAATTTAAAAAAATCTTCGAAATTTGAAACAGTCAATTTGGAGAAATATGTATATGAAATATTGTGGTTGGCAATTATTTGTGACATTTATGCAATTCTTAAAAAGTTCGCGATCATTTTCTAATTTTGAAATTATTTCTATTATTATTGTTAGATTTTGTGTATAATCATGAAAGATGAAATCAATTAATTACACTCCGCCGGAGTAAAGTAGTTAAAAATATGATAAATAATCTACTTCCAAATAACTTTTGAGGTTATATTGAAATTTTGATGTTCTCATGTTGACAGTTACAGTATGTTATCAGGTACTACCAACCGTCTAAAATAAAATATTGTGTATCGTAATAAACGCTCTTTCGATAGACAAGTGGGTTTCATAATGACTGCCTTATGTACGCAAAATAATAATAATAATAATTTTAATAATAATGAATAAAAAAATAATAATTTAAATGCAGAAATTAATTCTTTACAGCTTTAATTTGATACATTTTCCTGTAAAGTAATTAGAGAAGCAATGGTAGTGGAAAAGTCATTTCCATATGACCAGAGCTGGGCTGTAGCTAGCTACTTTTGTAGCTTAGCTACTAGCTTAGCTACATTTACCTTAGCTGTAGCTGTAGCTTAGCTAACTGTGAAAAAATATAGCTGTAGCTTGTAGCTAGCTACTTTTTTTTTCTATTAGCTTAAAAATAACAACAGAAGCTACTTTTAAAGCTACTTTTTGTAGTTTAAAGCTACTTTTTGTAGCTTCAAGCTACTTTTTGTAGCTTCAAGATCCTTTTTGCAGCTTAAAGCTAATTTTTAAGCAGAAGGTCAACAAAGTGCGCATGCGTACAAGCTAAACCCACACAAAATAATTATTTGTTGCCGGTTCTAACTGGCTCTAATACGCAAAAAATACACAGTTGGTGCCAGATGTTATTTGCTATTTTTGATATTTATGTACATAATAGTAAGTTAACAGTCATTATAACAAAAGAATGATCATATGACAATGGCAAATTTAATTATTTCACAATAATTTAAAAAAGTAGCTTTAAAATTTAACAGCTACTTTAACGAAAGCTTTTAGCTGTAACTTAGCTATATTTTACAAAATATAGCTTATAGCTGTAACTTAGCTACTTTTTTAAAGAATAGCTGTAGCTATAGCTTAGCTAATTTTTTTAAGTAGCTTGCCCAGCTCTGCATATGACTATGCTACACTTCAATATTCACACCTTCAAATATCTTAAATTTAAATTAATAATAATGAAAAGAATAATAGAACTCACTCTCGAGTGATTGCCATCGACGAAGAACTCCGCCTCAGTGCGTCCGACTCCCGCCGCTACCGGCGGCGCGTTGAACTCATCGTAGATGCCACCTTCTCCTTGGCTCTGCTCCTCCAGGAGATCAGTGCGGCCTGTCTCGGCGAAGGCCTTTACGCCCATCGACGAACGCTGACCCAGTCGGAACAGCGCAAATGATTTGTCATGACTGCGACCTGCAAAAGAGAATGAGTATGTTAATGAGGAATAGTAATTGATAGCTGTCAATAAAGGACTAAACGCTCCTCTGAGAAAATTAAGAGCGAAAAAATCAAAGTGTCATTTTGTATATCTACTTATATTATTGAATATGATTTTTTTAAAGCAACAAATAGATTAAAACATTTATAATATTGTAAGGACAAGTTTTTCATTCAGCGGTTTACTCTTAATTAATGTTAATCATGATAAAATAATAATGGAAACTATATATAACATCACGCAATACTCCATCAAATGGGGTAGTATGAAACATTCACCCATCATGCCCCTATACATACAGAGAAAGTTTTCTGAGAAACTTGTAGAAAGAAGAAGGTAAGAAAGTTGCTTGAAAATTATAGCGGCGTCTCTATCGCGAGAAAGATTTTGTAGAAAGTAACTAACTTCATGATTATGGCACATTAGTTTATTCATTTCATATCAAAGAGTAATTGACATATTTTCAAGAACTTGTTTTGATTTTTTCTTCTTTCTAAAGTTTCTCGAACAAATTTCTCATGTGCACGGGGCATCAGATTTATCAAATAATCAGTTCTCGTCAAATCTTCTCGTTCTAACACGTCATCCTTATTGTCAATGAACCTTAATAAATAAATGTTGACCAAAACTCCATTTAGGTTTACAACATTTTAAAAATTAATTATTAGAAGGTTGTTGATGATCCCTTGTTGAAATTTAATTATGTCAGATTTACAAAACGTTGGTTAATGGCATCCACTTCCACATCGTACCCAAATAACGTAACGTAATGTATGTACAAGTGGAATGATTTTAATGTAAATGGCATGAAACGTACTCTGAATGTTGGATGGTGAGTACACATTAGATCGGCCATGTTGAATCAGCCTGGAGCAGGAACAAATGATATTCTAACGGGAACTGTGACCGAATCGGTACCGGTAAGTCCTGCATTTAACTATGCGCTCGGTTGAGAGTTTCGCAAACAATAGTCGCGGCGCGGCATCTCTTACTGGATATTAGAAACAGATATCTTTGTTTCAAGAACGTTGTTTCTAGACAATACTTGATGTGATGTTTCATAGTTTTAGTTGTTGTTACGAAGTTTATCTTGTTAGACGAAAATGTTCCGTCTCAAGTATAGTTATTTATATACTAACCGTAAAATGACAATTTACGATTTTTAAAGAAATCTAGAAAATTAAATGAAGAAAATTAAACTAATATTTGACTATTTTCAATTTTTTGGTTTAATTTCTCTTAATTTTGTATCAATAAAAATACAAGTTCATATAGACTTAAAACATATTTGCTCTGTTTCGGCATTAGAATAACATTCTCGCACGCATATAGACCATATTACTATCTCAATACGCATGCTCATAATGCACCAATCATATGCTTGGAAGAACAGCTAAAATGAAACCAATGTATTCTTATGGAAAAAATTGCATTTTTAAAGTAAAGTATTATTTTATCTAAACGTAAATGAATGATAATTTTTTTATGTAAGTTATATTTCATTTTTTTACTATCGGATTCTGCCCTTATAATATATAAATAATCAATACATTAATATTAAAATAAATATTAAAATTTGAAAATTTTAAGCGCCAATTTGCTCTTCTGTCATCTGTCACTGATCGATAACCTCAAACTTACGTTTGGTTGTGATTGTTTTGCGAAGTGTGAAATTTGTTTGAAAAATGCCTGGTTACAATTGTTGCGACCCAGATTGTAATTTGAATTCATTAATTAATAAGGGAATATCTTTTCATTTCTTTCCCAAGAATAGTAAACAGACCAACATTTCAAATTAAAGATTTCATGTCAACTTCAAACTGGCGGCAATAAAACTGTCACAATTTATGCGCACATGCGCATATGCATCACCGTTCGAGGCACATGGCGTACAAATATTAGTATTGTCAACATAATTGGAAAAAATAGAAAAAAAGTTTGTCACCCTGGCACGCTTTTTTCATTTCATAAATTCGCCGGCAGAGGCGCTATAGAAAGTAATATGGTCTATTGATGCTACAGGATGATTAAAAGGAATTGTTATAGTTGGCAATACAATTCCAGAGATCTTTTTATTCCACAGTTGGCACAACGTCAGATAAAGGCGGAAATGCTATTTGACATTTCTAATAAATACAAATAGGTTATGTCAGGAGTCTGACAGCTAATAGAATTTTGACTTTTTAAGCAATAGAAATACTTTCGAAATAAATGTAATAATAAATGTACACACATTTAAATTTTAAATGTCACTGTCAACAACAGGAAATGAATTTATATACCAGGCTTACCAATTTCAAGTAGTTTTTTTTATTGCCAACTGTAAAAATTCCTTTTGATCACTCTGTAGCATGAGCTTCATTCTTAAACGATTCATGGTAATTTATTGTTATCATAGATTGGTATAACTGCCTTAAATACACAAAATATCTAGACAACTGACAAAATAAAGAAACACAATTTATACATATACTTATATCTAGGCAACGGATAAAATCAATTGCAAATCATTGTCACCAACTTTACTATTCTACCAAAAATTTCCCTTAATGGCAATTGTCAACTATTTTCATAAAGAAATTATGCAAAGAAAAGCCGAAACAGAGAAAATAGTATAAAACACTCGTTTCGAATTCGTACTAGAACAGATTGCCTTCTGTAACTTGTATTTTAATATACTATTTGACGTCTTTTTTATACAGGATGCTTTGGTTTCATATTATAGCATGTTTTTTTTTATTTAGGCGTTTTCCTAATAAATATTACTCTAAATTGTCATCGTTTCAACAACAAACACTATTGAAAGAAAAAGCGATTGTGATAGTATAGTATTCACAGAGCTTTTTAACTCCTGCTCCTAGAGTTGGACAAAGCTATTTAAAACTCTGAGAGGAGTATCTTCGGAGGTCGCTACGATCGTCGGTACATTTAGTGTCAAAAGTTGGGTCTAAAAAATTGTTTATTTGAATTTATGAAATAATAAGACGGCATTATAAAAATAGCATGTCAAAACAATATAAAAATCTGGTGTGGTCATCACACGACTTTCTTATACACAGTATATTTAATATCAAAAACGCTGAATTGAATACTTATAAATTGCTCCTAGCTTTTGACAATTATTATTTGACTTATAAATTAGTTTTTCTCAAAATCAGACGCATATACAGGAAAATTGCAAATAACATTTTATGTTCTAAATATTATTGCTAACACCTTTTATTTGAAACTTTTTTTCGTAACTGATTCCATTTTTGAAATAAATGGAATTTATTGTTTTGTGTTTCCAGTAAACTTCCTCTTCCGGTTTTTCAATTTCATTCAAAATCAACTCAGCTCTTCGTAATTTAATATAAAGACAAATTGTCAATGGATAAATAAAACACAGTCAAATTGTCAATAGCGATGTGGAACTAAGTCTTAATAAATTAAGAAAAAAAGGAAAATAAAATTCCAACACTTGTCAAAGTTCCACAAAATTACAGCACATTTGAATCAACTTAATAAGTCATCATCAAAGGCTGGTCAGTTCAGCTTTAACCATAGACGCGTGTTGACAAGTGTTGGAATTTTTTTTTTCCTTTTTTCTTAATTTGTCTTCGTAATTTCATGAAATTTATAATTATCAAGTTTCGTTAACAAATCTTATCTCGTTCATGAGATATAATACACACACACACACACACACACACCCACATACACACAGACATCATTGAGATAATGATCAAAACGGATTCAGTGGACCTCAAAACACGTACATATTTCCGCGAAAATCTCGTCAACGATTTTTTTCACGATTCCAATACTTCCTTATACTATGTATAAGAAAGTAAAAATATGATAAGATTAATAATAAATAAATATATGATTAATTAGCATAAATGCGCATATTTTGCATAGTGCGGCGGCCAAGTATTTTCACTGAGATTGTATATTTAACTTTCGCGCCAAAGTAAAGCCACACGCCATTCGTTATATACCTGAATGGGTGGAGTTAAAACGCATTCCAGCCACAGTTTTACTTCAGTTTGCAGAGCTCTAGTTTCTAGTTCCAAGGAAATAATATTAATTGGTTTAGGATACGCACTCGGCCTACGAACTTAAGCGTGTCAGCGTCACCCGCTGTCACCGAGAACTCTAGAGACCCAGAGTTCAGCACTGTGTTCCTGAATAGTGCGAGTTGGAGAGAATAAACGATTTAAGTACGGGTACATTATACTTCCATTTACAAATTGGTCGCCTGTCTCATTAAAACATTAAGCTGTCAATCCGAGATAGTCAATGTAGGACAACTATTAATTATCATTCGACAAATGAGAATTAGGAATTTGAAAATGAACGGGCAATGGCTAGAACTAATCAAGAGTTTGTGCGTTCAAATATCAATGACTCCAATTAATAAATTCGATAGATTTTGCTGTCGGTTCTTGATGAAACATTGTAAGAATATGTAAAAAGAAAAATACTAGGTAAGTTCCAAACTATAATTTATTTACGATACGTATTTCGGTCCACTAGACCATCATCAGGTAAAGTGTAGAATTCTACACATTACGTTACTTTAACATAAATAAAAAATAATTGTCTCTGGGTGGTTCAAATACCACTCTAAGCTGTGATGACACCACCATTAAGACTCAAGCTTTTCGAATTGTTCAATGTTTTATTGAATTTAAAAGTGTATTTTTTACTACGTATTTGTTACAAAACTATTTTTAATTTGTTAACTATTTAATTTGACTTGAAAATGGAACAAACCCTAAATTCCAAAAGTCGTCTTTTTATAATTAATAATAAAAAAAACTGCTGCATAGACTATAAATCCAACTAACTGGTGGTTTTTTATTTACTATCCTTATCTGTAGGGGTAGCTAGCTCATTGGTATCAAGTCGGCCTGTGGATCCTGAGAACTCTGGTTCGATTCCCACAGGCGAGAAACAATTTTCACCATTTAAAAAATAACCCTGTGGCTTCCCCACCACTAACATCTTTGGGGGCTGTGATTTAACGACTGGTAACCGCACTTCACGCGCAAAATATATCACATACCGAAATCCGCTTCGGCAGAGTGCCACACCCAGTAATGGGTAGAAGGCGTGATGATATATATATATATATATATATATATATATATATATATATATATATATATATATATATATATATATATAATATTTTATTTATTCTTTATATCTATAAAAGATAAATATATATTTTATTTACATCATATTGATACGACAGAAAATTATACTTAAAGCAAATATGAATGAATTCGTATTCTATTCTGGTATATCAAATATTGAGTTCAATGAATAAAACCAACTTTCATCAATATTTAATGAATAACTTATTGACGAGTCGAGGCAGTTTATTATAAGTTTCAAGATGCAAACCAACTATGGAAATATTTTATCGAACTTATGTTTGAAATTTTTTAAAACTTAATTACAATCTCCATGAAAATTGCAATTAAAATTTTTGTGATATAAACGAAAAGAAGAATCGATTTACTATCGATTAATATTAATCATGATCAGGCAGCAGAAAGTTATATAGGTAACCATGGGACTGTGTTTATAGTTATTATTTATTATTTTTATTAGTTATTATATATTATTTATTATTGTTTATAGTTATTATTTTAGTAGAAGCTAAATATATATGAATCATGGGCGTCCACATCGGGGGAGGGGGGTAATGAGGGGCGCACGCCCCCATTGTTAATAACTAGGGTGGTGATCACGACATCCGAACAAGAATTTAACATGTAAAATTATAATTTTGTAATGTCCTGCTTCCCTAAATATTTTAAGCAAAAAAAGCTTGAAATAAAAGTTTTAGGGCATGAAATTCTGCATTTGAACAGATAAACAAAATTAACTTTGAATACTTTGTAACGACACAAATTATATTTGAAAATGCCAAAAATTGCCTCAACACCGCGATAGGATAGTTTTGAGGCAATGAAATTTAAACAAAATTAAACAAATGTTTGACCTTTATTTATTATTTCATTTATTTTGACAGTTTTGACAGATTGAACGTCAAACATTTGTTTAATTTTGTTTGAATTTCATAGCTATCGAAACAATTTCAGTCATTTTCAGATCTAATATGAGCCGTTACAAAGCATGCAAAATTAATTTCGAATTTTATGCCCTAAAATTTTTATTTTTTTAAAATTTTAAATAATTAGGGAGGCGGGAAATTAAAACAATATGATTTTACATAAGTCCCATGTTCGAGAGCCGCGGCCATCACCCTGTATATGTATATATAAATAAAATAAAAATTAAATTATAAGTTTAAAGATAATAAATTTAAGCTGCAACTAAATTTTCAGCAGTATTCTTATGGCCAGCTAGCGACATGTTCCCTATCGTAACGATTGAGTAATCTATGTTTATTAAGTACCATATGCACACACAAAATATTAGAAAATAAAAACGATAAAACTGCTAAATCGAAATTTATTGAAGAAATGGTGTCAATTTATGGAAGAGTTATTCGAAGATTGTCCTTCCTCTTCAATTCAAATCCAGACGATAAAGACTAGTAATTTAATTCACAAATTTAAATATTTTTTTGTCTATTTAAAAAAAAAAAAATATATCATCACGTCTTCTACCCATTACTGGGTGTGGCACTCTGCTAAAGCAGATCTCGGTAAGTGATATATTTTGCGCGTGAAGTGCGGTTACCAGTCGTCAAATCACGGCCCCCAAACATGTTAGTGGTGGAGGAGCCACAGGGATAGCTTTTTCAAATTATGAAAATTTGTCGCCTGTGGGAATCGAACCAGGGACCTCAGGATCCACAGGCCGACTTCATACCACTGAGCTAGCCATCCCATATTTTTTGTCTATTTGTTATGTGTATTTGTATTATTTTATTTATGTCTATCTGAGAGTTTTTGAGACCCCCTCTCCTGAAAAAATGTCTGTGGACGCCCATGTCCATTGCCCCTTTGGCATGTTCTCTTGGCAATGACAGTAATGTAATTGGGATTCAGTTCCTGTTGTACAGAGTAGCATAAATAAATAAATAAAATAGACCCAGATGCATCCTCCAAATAAATAAAATAAATAAATATATCATGACGCCTTCTACCCATTACTGGGTGTGGCACTCTGCCGAAGCAGATCTCGGTAAGTGAAATATTTTGCGCGTGAAGTGCGGTTACCAGTCGTCAAATCACGGCCCCCAAATATGTTAGTGGTGGAGGAGCCACAGGGATAGCTTTTGAAATTATGAAAATTGTTTGTCGCCTGGGGAATCGAACCAGGGTTCTCAGGATCCACAGGCCGACTTCATACCTGAGCTAGCCACCCCATAATGATGTCAAATTTAGTATTAAATGGTACATTGTGCAAAAGAAAATTAATTCTACAGTAGCCTATAGTGAAAGCAGACCATTAAAATGAACAATTTATTTTATCGTAATAAAATTGTTGGTTGATAGATATAAAATTTAATTTCTATGTAAATATGATAAGGTACACGATGGTTAAATGAATTTTTAAAATGATATTCGAATTCGGTGGCATTGCGGGAGCCTGGCCGACCAGCCGAGTAAAATGATATGCAATTATATTTAATGGATCCATTTGCCGTATTGGCGATATAACTTTATTTTGTAATCACTTCGTATTATATTCCCCGAAGGGCATGAATTCGTAACTTTCCCTGGAAAATGTTGATAATTTTATGATGTTGAACTTTTCATGTTACGTGCTGCCGTTCGAAAATTGTAAATTGATGCAAAGAACTTCAAAACATCTCAAAATAAATAATTTTGTGTTCAAAACGAAAATTTGCCAATACTAAACTAAACGGGAACTAAAAATGGTATTATTATTAGTCAGTAATACGTAATACCATTTTTACCCTCACATTACAAATTTTTTGACAAAAATGCGTATTAAATTGACTTTAATTTAATTAAAATCGCATAGGAATCAGTGTGCTATGATCGAAACAAATGAACAAATCTTAATATTTTTGTTTGTTTGATTCATTATTATATGTCAATAGTAATATTTTGTGAAACAATAAATACATTTTATTAGTCATTTGTTTCTCTCATACTCGTAGCACGCGGGATTCCTATGCGATTTTAATTAAATTAATGACAATGTTTGTGTATGGGATGGCTAGCTCAGTGGTTATGAAGTCGGCCTGTGGATCCTGAGGTCCTTGGTTCGATTCTCACAGGCGAAAAATTTTCATAATTTGAAAAAGCTATCCCTGTGGCTCCTCCACCACTAACATGTTGGGGGCCGTGATTTGACGACTGGTAACCGCACTTCACGCGCAAAATATATCACTTACCGAGATCTGCTTCAGCAGAGTGCCACACCCAGTAATGGGTAGAAGGCGTGATGATATATTTATTTATATTTATTTTACAATGTTTGTCAAAAATTTTGTAATGTGAGGATACTGAACTTTATAGTAGTTTAAGTATACTGAATCGAACAAGCAAATAAAAAAAATAGATTCCCATTTAAAATAAGAAAGTTGCATCACGTATTATAGTTACTTTTTTGTGATATTTTTGGTTTGTTAGACGGATAAATTTGTTATGAACTTTGTTAGGAGATTGAAATACGAACCTTACAAATAATAATAACTAGTAACTAGTATTTTATAATGAAAGAGCAAAGATAAAAATGATATAGTTTTGATAATTTTAATTCTTAAATATAATTAGTAACTATCAATTAGCAATTAGGTGAATGTAATAATTGTTAATGGCACTAATAATCATAATGAAATACGAAATAGGAGTGTAATGAATGGTGGCAATGATTTAACGTGATTTTGAATGCAGTTTATAGCGGTTCCGGAATCCAGATTCCATTTATGACATTGCTCAGTGCTCACAGCTTTACCCTGGAATATGGTTAAGCTTTTAACGGCAATTAGGTCATACATAAATTTAACTAATTCATTTCGTATTTAATCTGTTTTACTAGTTCTGTTTAGCGACATTTTCCTGAATTTAAAGCTTCAAAACATCAAACTACTCCCATATATGGTATGTTTTATAATTATACCATTACATTCATTCAATCTTACATTTAGCATATGTTTATTTATTTATTTACTGCATAACTAGAAATTTATTCCAATTACATTATAGAGGGCCTACAGCTTACAGTGGAATCTGAACTATGCAGACATTAGTTTTTTGCAAATAAAAAGGTGTCCGGCGAAAAATTATGGAATCAAATTTTATATCACAATACTGACAGTATTCCTACATCTTATTTAATACGAGGGCAGGGTGAAAAGTCCCTGAAAAATGAAACAAGAAATGATTTATTTGATCAAAACATATTTTATTTCTCAACATAATCTCCTTGTAGCTCGACACACTTCGTCCAACGTTTTTCTAATTTTTCGATCCCTTCCAAGTAATACGATTTTGGCAATCCTTCAAAATAGGCGTTTGTCTCAGCGATGACCTCATCGTTGGAGCCAAATCTCTTTCCGCCGAGCCATTTCTTCAAATTGGGAAATAAATAAAAATCGCAGGTGGCCAAATCTGGAGAAAAAAGTTCTTCTTATTGCGCTTGGCCATCGCCAAACACTCCTTTGAACTTGTCACACGGTTGCCCTTGTTGTCAACAAAGAGCAAATGCGGCACCCATCTGGCAGATAGCTTTCTCATATCCAAAAATTTATGCAAAATATTCTGTACCCGTTCGGTTGAGATGCTCATAGCCTCAGCAAACTCGTGCACTTCAACTCGCCGATGGTCCAATATCATATCATGGATTTTATCGACGATTTCTGGCGTTGTAACCTCAATTAGACGACCAAAACGTTCGGCGTCCTACCACAACGAAAATCAGTAAACCACTTGTGAATCGTTCCAATCGATGGTGAGGAGTTCCCATAATGTTTAACAAGCGATGCTTTGGTTTGCGTAATGTTTTTTCCACGCAAGAAATAATGTTTAATCAAGACTCGAAATTCACGTTTTTCCATGTTTTCAAAAATCTTCAAGGTTGCTTGCTTTCGATGGGTGTCAAAACAGAACTGAATGACATATCAGTCTGAAAATTTTAATGCGTTCTAGTTAAAGATGGTACATCACAAATGTCACATGAGATTTGCGATTGTGGCGCCATCTGTTTTATTTTTCAGGGACTTTTCACCCTGTCCTCGTATCTATCATTTATTTTTATCCCTGATGTATTAAATCAGCCTGTATAGTACAATAATATTATTAAATACATTATAACCATATTCTTTTTAGCTACTAGAAAATTTAATTTAAAATCTGGATATAAAAATTCTTCCGTTATAGTTTAACTTTAACTCAGTTTAACTGAGTCCCTTCTAATCCTATAGCTTTAAACTCCTGTCAGGGCGCATCTTCTTCCTGTTCTTCCTCTGCTAGAGGACGCCTTGTGACCGGCAACGATAACGGTAATGCTACCGGTAGCGGTAATGCAATAACTATTTGTCAGCCATGTCGCTTTTTATTTCATTACCTGTAATGGCATTTTTCTAAAGCTGAAATTCAATCAAGATGGCAAAGTTTTGTGTTATATTTTATTAATCTTGTTGGATATGCTTGATCGCTGCAGGAAAGTTACAGGAAAGATTGATTTAATGGGAGGTGAAATATTTATTCCACAGTAAATAGATCCAAGGAAAGGTTCGATTTCCACAGCGGACAACTTATTAAAATTGCTCCTCTAGCTTTTCCGAACATCAGTTTCTTTATGGACAACAAATACAACATCTACAATGAAGTTTTTTTTTTGTGGCTTCTTTGGCGGACCAACTACTTAGGTCATATGCCGCCATTCCGCCCTGATCTGCGTTTTAGGTATTATGGTCAACAGCAACGCGGGTTTTCTCTGGACGGTCACCCATCCAAGTACTACCCGCGCGCAACGTTACTTAACTCGCGTTATCGCTTAGATCAGTTCCAACGAGTGCAGCCATGGCCGTTGACACAATTAAGTTTATTTATTTATTTATTCTTCTCTGTACAACAGGAACTGAACTGAATCCAACGATGAGGTCATCGCTGAGACAAACGCCTATTTTGAAGGATTGCCAAAATCGTATTATTTGGAAGGGATCGAAAATTTAGAAAAACGTTGGACGAAATGTATGGAGCTACAAGGAGATTATGTTGAGAAATAAAATATGTTTTGACCAAATAAATCAGTTCTTGTTTCATTTTTCAGGGACTTTTCACCCTGCTCTCGTACTACTTGACATACTAATTTCGGATAAAAAGGAATTTTAGAAAAATTGGCAAAATTATTTGCGCTTTACATGAAGTACACATTTTTAGTACCACTAGCTTGATAGTTATTACTAATATATATTTTAATAACTAATTTATAATTGTAAACATTACAAATACAGATTCGTTGTTCGGAGTAAGCACGAGTAATTTGAGATGTTTTATGCATATGTTATGTACGTCGAAGAAAGAAGATGAAAGTGAAGGTGGTCTGTTTGGATGCTAATGTTTGACGAGGGCTGCTTATTTGATGAATGTAATGAATATTTTATGAGTGATTTTAGGGTTCGTGCTACCCCATTTGATGGGATATAGCGTGAAGATATGTATGTATGTACTATTACTTGTAACTGCTATTTGTAATTACTTATTGGATAGCTGTAAACGCAGCTTTATTCGCTGAACTAAAAGCATTAATACAACACGAGGCTATAAATTTACATGTATGAAAAATTATATGGTACATATATTACAAACAGTAAAAGGCGTTGTAGTATATTTTATTTATATATAAAAACCCCAAAATCCCAGTTATTTTTGGTAATAAATTTCCATCATCGCTACAACCAAAAACTAATCTCAGCGATTTCTCACCGAAACTCCAGTTATTACATCATAAAATCTTTCTAATAACCAAAATTCCTTCTGAAATCAATTTCTTGCATCGACTCATAATTCTCAACGACATTTGTGTCATTATCTGCAAATAATAAAATCTTCAAGCATAGTCTTGAAGTGGGGGAGGTCGCATGGGTCACTATTCCTTCGTTCAACATCGGAAGTTTTTCATTTCAGACATTCCCAACTCGTGAGATGGCCAGAATGTGATCGAATTGTTGATAGCAATGTTTCTTAATTCATTCATGATATTATTTCTTCGTTTATATTTTCAGATTTAAATCGTTCCTAAATGATTTTCAAAACGAGAATTTTGTTTTCCACCACTTTTATTTGAAGCACTTTCTCTAAAATTATTTAAAAAGGAGGAAAGTAAAATATCAAATGTCGAAATTTAGTCATTGCAAAAAAACAATTTTTGCAAATTTGTTTATAATAAAATGTCAAGTTATTAAGCCGAAAAATTACGGTCCCCAAAGATGTTAATGGTGGGAGAACCACAGGGATAATTTTAAATTGATGAAAATGTTTTGTCGGCTGTGGGGATTGAACCAGGATTCTTAGGATCCACAGGCCGACTTTATTCCACTGAGACATTATCCCATCTCAAAATCATAGTTCGACTAAACTATCTACCCTATGTTATACTTGTAAAAATGTACGCTACATGTGTTATTATATAGTTATTTCCATTCAAAACACATTTTAGGGAGACTAAGTTGCTCTATTTATCTGTCTACTAAACGTGGCTTAAAGAGATGAATATGAGCTTTGGTGAAAATGGAAGTGGATGAAATGCGCCTTAACGATCGATGTTGGCGTTGAGCGATGTTCGAATGTTTCAACTTCACCAGCAGTGCATGACAGACAGAAATATGAAGTATGTGTTGAAAGTATAGGTCTTGGTCTTGCGTAGCGAATACGGATATACGGTGACTGCAACACTAGCAGATGACGGGCAACAGAGAAATATGTTTGGGGAACAGAAGGTACTAATGATGTAGCGATAAATGTGAGAATATGTGGGGAATATCAATCAGAGAAAAAGGAAAATGCGGTTAATTAATTGTGGCTACGTTATTTTTCTATATCAGAGAAGGGATGAATTACTTCAAAGTAAATTAGAATCACAAAACCAAGTACTGGAAATAAAGCCATGGAAGTAATCCAGCAAAATAAATAAGTGATCTGGTTCAGTAAATGAAAGTTAGATCTGATCCAAATGGCAAAGGGAATACGCCTATATCTTCATTTATTTTGACAGTTGCGAATTACCCTGTAAACACCCTTAAATTTATAAAATAATACTTTATTTACGATAATATTTATTTAATGTGCTACATTAAAATTGCAAACAATAGATTACAATGTAATAAATTTACAATAAAATATTTGAGATCAATATTTATAATTGGATGCAACGATAAATGAAATTCAAACATAATTAAAATTGTAAATAGAAATAACAAATTAAAAATACAGGGAATTCAATCCAACATTTTACTAATTGATATTTAATTAAAATGACCCCGAGGTATTTTCAATATTTATAAAACCGGATAGACTTTAAAATGGGTCTTAAACCTCACCAAAACGAAAATATATTTAAATAGATTTCCCAGTTTAATCCGAATCAATTAAGTTTCAATTCACCGTAAGTAATTGGATTACGTCCAGCGAGAAGTTGGCTTTGAATGGTAGAGATCCTGCTATAGATGATCATGCACCTACCGACACGTATTTACATACATACATACGTGACGTATACAGAACAGTTCGTTCGGAAAATCGTCCACTAGGCCATGTATCGGTGATTCGAAAGTTAAGCGAATGTGAAATGAGTCATTCATCTCTAATTACCCAGAAAATGGCGGATTTCCAAGCAGCAGGTACACTCCTTTTCAAAGTAAGCATTCACTGCTCTCTTTAGGATTTGATTTACCGTTCATAATCATGTTAGTAAGCAACTTTTACTTGTATGACTAAATTTGTCATAACTAGGTGTTTTTTAAGTTGTCGATACCGTTAATTTTATTTATGAAATAATATCCAGAAATAAATTCTTATAGTTACTTGTATGTCTAAGGTATTATACAAAAAAAAACAACTTTTACTTCAACGTCTGAATTTGTGTTTTTAATCCTTAATTAAAAATAACAGTCTTTGTAACAAAATACAATATTTTTAATCTACAGAATGTCCCAGATTAAAAATAAATATATATCATCACGCCTTCTACCCATTACTGGGTGTGGCACTCTGCCGAAGCAGATCTCGGTAAGTGATATATTTTTGCGCGTGAAGTGCGGTTACCAGTCGTTAAATCATGGCTCCCAAAGATGTTAGTGGTGGAGGAGCCACAGGGATAGCTTTTGAAATTATGAAAACTGTTTGTCGTCTGTGGGAATCGAACTAGGGTTCTCAGGATCCACAGGCCGACTTCATACCACTGAGCTAGCCACCCCATATGTCCCAGATTTACAGCCTAATTCGAATGATGGATCAAACACCTAAAAATAAGGTAAGTTCATTTGAGCAAATGTCAGTAAATGCTTTATTCCAGATATATTTCTATTTTTCTTATTCACTGATGGATGGTAAAAATTCAAACAAATTTATTTATAGATTAAAATAAAGTAATAACATCTCAAAAAACTACATAAACAATTTTTTTTGAAAAAGTTCACATATTAACTATTTGTGCTGATTAAAATATTCGGCTGCGGCCACGTATTTCAAACAACCGCATCGACAAGGAAAAACACTTTCCTGACCAATGACGTATAATACTAGACAAATTATGTCGTATTCAAGTCAATGCAGTGTTGTGAAGCAGAAAGGGATGGAATAACTGGTGGGTGAGGCGGGTGCGCGGCAAGGAGCGAGTACACTTTGATGTTATGCAAGTTGCAAACATTTGTGTAGTTATTTTTATATTCAATTACTTACTTTTCATACATCAAAGTAAAGGTTAGTTTTTCACATATTCAGTGTTTTGTATACGCACTTTTGTATTTAAATAAATAAAATGCTCGCGCCTGATAACTGTCATCTACATAAATGCAACCTGCATAACACCAACTTGTTCTAGCTCTTTGCCGCACACCCGTTTCACACACCAGTTATTCTATCCCCTTCTGCTTCACAACAAACGCCGTTGTTATCTGTCTAGTAATGTTTTGTCTGAGTTCCTGACGATGTACACTATTTTTTGTAAAACCGTTTAATTTAATAAATAATTAATCATAAATTATTTAAAATGTTTCATTTTTTTTGATATGAATTGTATTGACAGCAGACTACGCATCCAAAGTATTTATCGGACTGTTTTGTACTTTACCAGACTGTTATTTTTGTTGTAACCTTGGACATGTACTTTATTGACTGTTAAAGTAAAAATCTACTTTCCATACTAAAATTGGTCAGAAAAGTAGGCACTTTCTAGCCGGTTTCAGGAAAAATCATTTACGTAGCTTCTATAGAAGCATCAGGTATCCCTCAGAAGTTCAAGGACCTCTAGTTCAAATCCCTAAACACTTTCATATGAGCAAGAAAATAAAAACAATCTTGCGGTGTATAGTTCTCATAGTGTTAGTTCAGCTGAAAATCCAAACCAGGAATAAACAAAAACTACTCTAATAAATCCTCAACTCCTTGCACTTCCTGTCCCCCACTAAATCATTCATTCCGAAGAACAACAGACATTAATAATTTCATAAATCAAAGCAATTCCTCTAGTGCCCTTTGTTGCTCCCTTTCCTACCCTTAGAGAGTAGCCACTACTACTATACTAGCCACTAGCCACCCTTGTCGAACCCTTTCGCCATTATCTCGCCTAGAGTGGCCCCAGTTAAGGGGTAGTTACCCCTGTGGAGATGGAGATGGCTGGACAGCGGGCTGTGACGGAAATTACAGGACACATGCGATTCTGTTTGAAATAATTGCGCTGAATTGCGCTCTTAGAGAGGAGAGAAGAGAGGGGAAGAGAGGAGCAAATGAGGGAAGTTGTGTAGTGATGAGTAGACAGGAGGCAGGATGCAAAGTTTGAAGAGGGAATGACAATTTCGTTATTTATTTATGTATTTGCCTAGCAAGACAACAGGAGGTGATCTCCAATTATAGTAGTTGTGGAGTCCGAACTACTTGATTACAGTAGTATATTTATATAACTTTAGCTTCATATGCTTTGTTTTTATGATGCTTTGATAGCTTCACTGAGTCAACCAATGGGATTGCTTATATTATTAAAATAAATATGTAATAATAGTATATTATGATACTAGTGTATAAGTATGTATTTAAAGTACGCGTAACGAGTTTAGGGAACAAAATGTGAGTATCTATAAAGAACACATGAAATAGAAAGAAAAATGTTATTCAAATTGGTAAGACTGATACAAAAATGTATTTCCTGTTGTTGACGGTGATATTTGAAAATTTAACTGAATAAAAATCGTTGTTTCCTTTACCCAAATCTTTTTATTTCTGAACATTACTCACAGAGCAATAATTTAAAGTATTTCTATCACTCAACCTATTTATATTTATTAAAAAATCACACGCCTTTATTTGGCGTTGTGCCAACTGTGGAATAAAAAGATCCCCAGAATGGGCTCCTGTACCATAATCGAAATATCAAGAATGAAGGATTAAAACATAAAATATGTATTGAATAACAGTTAATAGTGAAAAAATTAGTTAAAAATAATGTAGAAGATAGATTATGGGGGTTCCAGCTCATGGTCTTAATTTTGTATCACTGGTTTCCCTAGATGTCACGTGACTAACAATATTCTCTATATTTAGTTATTAAATAGATGCCAACTTTAAAATAAAACAGGAATAAAACAAAAGACAAAATGTCTATTGCGAAGTGGAATTGAGTCTTAATAAATAAGAAAAATAGGAAAAAATTTTCCATCACTTGTCTCATAATTCCACAGAGGTTTTACAGCACGTTTGCATCAACTTCTCAGGTCATCAACAAACGGCTGGTCAGTTCAGCTTTAACCATAGACGCGTTTCGTCCTTCCGGACTCATCAGTATGGTGCGATCATTTATCCAACTAGATCAACTAGGAAATAGTGGATTGTGATACCGACTTAGCTGAACTGACTGATGTTAACCTATCTACAACGGACTCACCAAACCGCAGTATGGTAGTTATATATTTTTATCTAGAGTAGGATTCGAACTCGGGATCTCCGGATACGAATTCCGTAACGATATCCACACCACCGTAATGCAGACTAACAAATAAATAACTAAATAATTATCCAATTATAGAATAAGGGAAGAGGGAGAATATCACAATACTGCATAGTGTGCTACAGCGAAATAGATTTCCAATAAACGCATCCAGGTTATTGGCATTGTTGCACTGTTCGTTCACAATGTCCACAACATCGCTAGAGGGTGGTAGTGGCGGGGACAGACAACGGGTTAGATTAGTGCAACTGCCGATTGTCTGATTGCTCATTTGAAAGTCAGATGACAGTGATTTGTGTGCTTTCGTAAAAATCGGTAATCGCATCGACGCATCAGAACCGCCGATGGATAAATGAATGGAGTTGCCTGAAAGCTTTTGTCGCTGGTAGCGAACGGCACAAATTACGGGGATGATGCCATTCTGCTCAATTGCCCTTAAACTGAAATAAAATACATCGATTATATTTGCATTTTACATTACGTTCCCATTATGTTACCTATTTTTATATGTATTTTCATATGGACAAGTATTCTGGAAATATGTGTTTCGGTTGATACCTGTCCCAAATAAAAACCCAGATTAACCAAATGGTATAAATTTGTTAAATAAATGAATAACTGGCTTGTTAAGGTCTTTATTAAAAAGACGACGTTTCGTTTCTGATTAGAACCATTATCAAGTCTAAAATTATTTGTTACAATGTTTATACAACATTACTAGTTTACAAAATTAATTAAGGTATGTTATTTAATTAAACAAATAATTTTAGACTTGATAATGGTTCTAATCAGAAACGAAACGTCGTCTTTTTAATAAAGACCTTAACAAGCCAGTTATCCATTTATTTAACAAATTTATCCTATCGGCTTATCATACATTCACCAAATGGTATAAAGATTACAAATTAGTCCAAGCATTATTACTGTTTTGTATAACTTCAATGTGAGTTCGAAATATTTCAGAATATATAAAAAGAAATGCATGTTTGCAGGCAGATTTTATTTCTTTTTTCCTAGAGAAGTAAAAGTAAATAAGAGTAAAAGTCTATTTTTATGGCATCAAAATCATGCAAAAATAATACATTTTAATTTGCTGTATCGTTATTAAGAGCGATGGCACTAAATAGTTTTTGTTTTATTAGGAAAAAAAAATTTTTTAGAATTCAGTAATAAAGATGTCGTCCGGCAATATTACGAGACTCAGAATAGTATTTTTAGTCCGATTGAAATATATCATTGTTTTTACTTACTTGTTTAGAAAATTTCACAGATTTATTTAAATTCAAATGAAACAAATTAATAATAATAATAAATAATTTTTATTGACCCAATTGACAACATTAGCTGTATTCCATTTGCCACTTGGTTCATTTAAATCAGTTCAGTTAAATTAGACATCATGATTAAATGAACTGAATTAAACAAACTGATGCACTTATTGAGGTGAATTATTTCAAAGTAATTTATAATAACTAATTCTAGTACTTGAAATAAAGTCAGCAAAGCAATCCAGCGAAATAAATAAGTGATATGGTTCAGTAAATGTAAGTTAGATCTGATCCAAATGGCAAATGGAATACGCCTATTATTTACGTTACCATGACAACTGTAGTAAAGCTACATTCACAAATCGAAATTAGTTTTTGGTTTTATGTTTTCCATTTTTGTTTTAATAACCTTGTAGACATGTTATCATCTTATGCAGCCAGTCACAAATCAGTATTTAGTTTTGGTTTTAACACAAAAGTTTGCAAACTCCAAACCAATTGGATGAAGCGTAGAATGATGTAGTAATATATACTTGTTTCTTTCTACTATCCTTAGCATTGATGATAACCTAAGTTTGTTTTTATTCGAGTGTCAATATGAATGAAAATAAATTAATACCTATTTTCTTATTATGATAATATTTATCTTGCTCTTCCAAAAAATACGAAAGTAAACAAACAACATATAACAGCATATGTAACTTAGCACATCTGACAGTTGCATTTACTGTATTACCGATCTTCTAAAATTTATGATAGATGTCACTACTAACTAAAATCGACAAAAGCAAAACTATTTGTGAATGCCAACTAAAAACACACTAAAACATAAAGCATAAAACAAAAACTAATTTCGATTTGTGAATGTAGCTTAAAAGTGAAATTTTAAGACCAAAAAACGATTATGTATCTATGGTAATGTAAACATTCCTGAAATAGCTACGAGTATTTTAAATATTTGAATAGAATGCAAATTTTTTTTAGGATGCAAAATATAATGAATATAATTTTATTAGCTATATAAAGAGTCATACTTCATCATGTTCTAAATTGTTAATTGATTAACAATTATAATTAATAAATAAAAGAAAGGCGGATTTAATAAACAAATACTCTTCAATTTATTTAGAATAATCCTAGCAAGAAAGACATAACCATTACGAACAAAATTAGTTATTTTCAATAACCAATAAATAACAAAAGTTTCGAATAACGAAACTAAATAAAAAAATCTTGCATACATATTCATCCTCTTTCTTTACATAACTTAATTTATATTTAATTTACAAAGTTAATTTTATGCGTATTATAAAATGATAGTTTGATGCAAGTTTAATTAAGTTGGAGTATTTATTTGGGTCTTGCGTTCTCCGGAGAGTTTGTTTTCATGGAGCTTATTATGGCTAATCCGAACAATGCTGCATTCAATTTGCATATGTTCAAGCCCAGCGAATTTTAAAACGATTTTCTTGCGGAAAAATCCATATGCATGCTCCTGATTTTGATGATGAGTTTTTAACGACGTATTTCACTTTTTATTTTGTTTATTATAGTTGAAATGAGATCATGTCTCAATTTATTAAATCTCCTTAGTATCTATATTATAAAATTTTAAAAGGTAAATTATGGTCAGTGAATTAGAATGAATAGGATATGTAATGGAATAGTAATGTAATCCTCAAGTCAGCGGGATTAGTTTCTCTTTTTAAGATATTCCTTTTCTCTTTTCATTATGCAATCTGAAATCTTACAAGTCTGTGGTATTTCTATTTTTTTCTAATCTATTTTCTTTTCTTGTCATTATATTCCGTTTTTACTTTCTTATACACAGTATAAGGAAGTATTGGAATCGTGAAAAAAATCGTTGACGAGATTTTCGCGGAAATACGTGTTTTGAGGTCCAGTGAATCCGTTTTGATCATTTTCTCAATGATGTCTGTGTGTGTGTGTGGATGGATTTGTGTCCGAGTGTGCAATATCTCATGAACGAGACAAGATTTGTTAACGAAACTTGGTAATTATAAGTTTTATGAAAATACGAATAACAATTAAGGCTACCTGAAACCATGGGCGTCCGAAGCGGATGGCAAGGAGGGGCGTGCCCCCCACCATGATATTAACTAGCGTGATGACTACGACTCTTGAACATAGGACTTTAACATGTAAAACTATAATTTTGTAACTTCCTGCTTCCCTAAATATTTTAAGCAAAAAAGCTTGAAATAAAAGTTTTAGGGCATAAAATTCTGCATCTGAACCAATAAACAAAATTAATTTTGCATACTATGGAACGACACAAATTAGATTTGAAAATGTTGAAAATTGCCTCAAAACAATTGATAGGTATGAAATTGAAACAAAATTAAACAAGTGTTTGACGTTTTAATTGTCACAATAAATGAAATAATAAATGAAGAATTTATTTTGACAGTTTTGACAAATTGAACGTCAAACATTTGTATAATTTTGTTTCAATTTCATAGCTATCGATAGTTTTGAGACAATTTTAGTCATTTTCAGATCTAATTTGTGCCGATACAAAATTTATATATATATATTAAATAAAAATTAAATTATAAGTTTAAAGATAATAAATTCAAGCTGAAACTGAATTTCCAGCAGTATTCTTATGGCCAGCTAGCAACATGTTCCCTATCGTAATCTAAGTTTATTAACAGACACAAAATATTAGAAAATAAAAACTGTAAAACTGCTAAATCGGAATTTATTGAAGAAATGGTGAGTTATGGAAGAGTTATTAGAAAATTGTCCTTCCTCTTCAATTCAACCCAGACGATGAAGACTAGTAATTTATTTCACAAATTTAAATATTTTTTATCTATTTGTTATGTGTTTATTATTTATATTTATCTTATGTAACAAAAACATATTTTTGAAATTTATGTATATCTGAGAGTTTTTTGCGACACCCCCCTACCCCCACCGGAAAAATGTCTGTGGACGCCCATGCCTGAAACTATAGATTGTTTTCAATTTGATTAACATTTTATAAAAAGAAATAATGGCCTTAAATTTTCTATTGTATAGCGTAGAAAATAAATAAATTATTAGATAAATTTTAGTACCCACATATCGCCTTGTTACACAATAACAGCATTTATAAATATTGTTCCACCTCTGGGAATATGTGACAACAATCGTAGTAATTAATTTTATATCTGATTAATTTTCATATCAATTGATATCACATGTTTATGATAATACTTCGTGCGCAAACATTAAATAGATTCATGTTCAGTGCGAGTGAGGCGAATTCATCACACGTGTAAAAACGCACGCACGCTTTTCTGTTTACAAATACATGCATTGTTTGTTTAATTATTTTAACTAGCAATTATTTCCAAGCTATGAATAACCGTTTGAATAATCCATTTGGTTTGTTGTGCTGCGTTTGAAGAATTGAAAGTAATTTGTTTCAATTAATACTTTTAATTGTTCAATGAATCAAAAACTTTACAATCGTGCATTGCTACTGTTATTGCTGCTTTGTTTAATTGACGTATCAAACGAATTTAAACTTTTTTTTTCATTATGATGTTCATATCTTTATTTACTCTACGCTATATAATTGGTAGCGAGTCGGCCTGTGGATTTGAGAACCCGGGTTTGATTCCCATACCCGACAAACAATTTTCACCACATTAAAACTACCCCTGTGGTACTGATGGGCCGTGATTTGACGACTGGTAACCGCTGTTAACGCGCATCATATATAATAATAAATCTTATCTAAATTATATGTACGACGGCAGATTGAAAAGTCCCTGAAGAATAAAACAGAACTAGAACGCATTAAAATTTTCAGACTGATATGTCATTCAGTTCTGTTTTGACATCCATCGAAAGCAAGCAACTTTGAAGATTTTTGAAAACATGGAAAAAAGTGAATTTCGCGTCTTGATTAAACATTATTTCTTGCGTGGAACAAACATTACGCAAACCAAAGCATCGCTTGTTAAACATTATGGGGACTCCTCACCATCGATTGGAACGATTCACAAGTGGTTTACTGATTTTCGTTGTGGTAGCATGACCACAAAGGACGCCGAACGTTTTGATCGTCCAATTGAGGTTACAACGCCAGAAATCGTCGATAAAATCCATGGTACGATATTGGACGATCGGCCAGTTAAAGTGCACGAATCTGCTGAGGCTATGAGCATCTCAACCGAACGGGTACGGAACATTTTGCATAAATTTTTGGATATGAGAAAGCTATCTGCCAGATGGGTGCTGCATTTGTTCTCTGTTGACAACAAGCGTGACCGTGTGACAAGTTAAAAGGAGTGTTTTGCGCAATAAAAATGACTTTTTGGCCCCCTGCGATTTTTATCTATTTCCAAACTTGAAGAAATGGCTCGGGGGAAAGAGATTTGGCTCCAATGATAAGGTCATCGCTGAGACTAACGCCTATTTTGATGGATTGCCAAAATCGTATTATTTGGAAGGGATCGAAAAATTAGAAAAACGTTGGACGAAGTGTATCGAGCTACAAGGAGATTATGTTGAGAAATAAAATATGTTTTGACCAAATAAATCCTTTCTTGTTTAATTTTTCAGGGACTTTTCACCTTGTCGTCGTAATTGGTCTCGTTCACTCGTTCACTTGTTCTCCGTGCCGCCGTGGTGGTGAATCATATTCGAATAGTTCGCAGTGAACTAGTCTTTAATAAACTCACAAACTAGTTCGTATCGTTCACTATAAGGAATAGGTCATATGAACATATGAACTAGTTCGTTCACGTATTATACACCTCTACTTCAGCAGAGTGCCACACTCTGTAATGGGTAGAAGGCGTGATGATATATTTATTTATTTTTATTTAAATCATGTGTTAATGGCCAATTAATAATTTCAACAATTAACGCGCTCGCTATGCTCTTGCGTTAAAATGTCGCGATTATTAATCGCTCTCATTAATAAATTAGTTAGTTAAATAACTATAAACAATATTTAACAATTAGAAAAATGTATGGCTAGCTCAGTGGTATGAAGTGGGCCTGTGGATCCTGAGAACCCTGGTTCGATTCCCACACGCGACAAACTATTTTCATAATTTTAAAAACTACCCCTGTGGCTCCTCCACCACTAACATCTTTGGGGGCCGTGATTTGACGACTGGTAACCGCACTTCACTCGCAAAATATATCGCTTCGGCAGAGTGCCACACGCAGTAATGGGTAGAAGGCGTAATGATATTTATATTTTTTTTATAGAAAAATGTGTACATTTTTATGACATCGTAGTTGAGTTATTCTGTAAATAGAAAACCATTTAAATCAAAGTTAAAGAAGTTGAAGATTACAATTCGATATGTAATCTCTCAATCTATATTTACTTGTAAAGTGCTTTGTTCTCAAATAAGAATTCCGTTTCTGTCGTTTTATTTGAAAATCTTCCAGTGCTCATAAATTTTATTAAGTCATATTTCATTATTTTACGATTTAATGTGAACGAAACCATCAATAAAATGTTTTTCGAGCATCTCTGAAACTATAACGCTATTATTTCTCCGCGCGAGCGAACAATCCACACCAGAAAAAAAGAAAACCATTTGCAACAACTAGGAAAGATTCATCCGTCAATATTTCTCGAAAGTGATTAAAACTTTCGTCGTAAACATTGATCCCACCGCGAGCTCGTCTCACCTGTAAAATAAGACGAAGACGTAATAGAAAAGCTTTCAAACTTCGAGCGGAAACGGAAATCGAGCACTCGTGTTCGGATTCCGCCATCTATTTTTATTTATAAACCGAGTTTCGTTTCGTGCGCAGTGTAATGTAAACATATTACACTGCATTCCATTGTCGAACAAATTTGATAGAAAACCCAAACGGCGTGGAAGATTTATCTGGAATTTAAATTTCGGCGAAGTGGATCGAAATGGATGCGCACAAAATCAGAACTGCTTTAGCAAAACATCGTCATTTTAGAGAGTTTTGGTTTCATTACAACTTAGGACTTAGGTGATTTAAATAAACTAAAATAAAACACACAAAACTGTGAATACGTTTACATGTAGGACAAAAATGTAAATCAACTTGATTTTAACTTTGAAAAAACGTCTATTGACACTATTTTTTGTCCTAAAGTCAAGTAAAAACTAAATTAGACTTGACCCATTCAAATGACTTACAAATTCGTCTAAATGAAAACTGTCATTAGTGACATCTACTTAAGTTGTTTTTTACAATACTTGCTGTAAGTTACCTATTAATGACAAAATTTAAACACAGAACATGGAACTTTTAAGCTATTTTCACAAATCGAAGTTTTTGTTTTATGTTTATGTTTTAGTGTGTTTTTAGGTGCCATTCACAAATAGTTTTGCTTTTGGCGATTTTATTTAATAGTGACATCTATCATAAATTTTAGAAGATCAGTAATACAGTAAATGCAACTGTCAAATGTGCTAAGTTACACATGCTATCATATGTTGTTTGTTTACTTTCGTATTTTTTGGAAGAGCAAGGTATATATTATCATAATTAGAAAGTAGGTATTAAAATCTTGTTTTTATTTTCATTCATTTTGACACTCGAATAAAAGCAAACTTAGGTTATCGTCAATGCGAAGGATGATAGAAAGAGACAAGTATATATCACTACATCATTCTACGCTTCGTCCTATTGGTCTATTCCTAAGTATAAAACGTAAAACTAAAACATAAGTTTGGAGTTTGCAAACTTTTGTGTTAAAACCAAAACTAAATACAGATTTGTGAATGGCTGCATAAGATAACATGTCTACAAGGTTATTAAAACAAAAATGGAAAACATAAAACAAAAACTAATTTCGATTTGTAAATGTAGTTTTATTGCACAGTGGTTTCCATGGTTATATCAGGACTTTAATATTTACTTACTATCCACCGTAGACAATAAGTTAATATTACATATCAAGGTCCTGTTCATTTAAACAATAATTTGACAGCTATCAATTTTGAAACCTATTTTTATTTTCCTTCTATTTGTGCAGGTATTGTAAAAAAATAGCTTACTAACCTTGAACTGTAAGTGATTTTTTAAGTCGCGAACGTTTAGGAAATTTCGACGATATGGGCTTCAATTTCCTAACCTACATTCTTGACCTAAAAACTGTCACTTACAGTTCATGGTACGTAATATACTATTTCGTGCCACATATCATTTATTATTTGATTATCATTGTCAACGGATTGTTATAGAAAATAATAGTCCTTCTAATAATTATAAATTTTCTGATAGCTTGTTTATCTTTACTTTTCAGTTATTTAATCGTCTCGCAATCACTTTACGCTCTTAATAAACAAATCATTTTTAAAGTCAACAAACCTGCAAGCAACAATGGAGAAATATTTTTCGATTGAAGCGGTAAAATAGCAAAAAATGATGGCCATATTTTAGTCGTGAAAACATTCGTTCTGGTCGTAGAGACAATATTTCATAATTATCCTGATTATTAATAACATGAATAATAAAAGCAGCGTGTTTTGCACGTTTTCATGCACATTGATTTAATTGTGACGCCAGTGCTAGTAATTAGCTATTTTCAATTATTTAAATAAACATAAATGCTAAAGAATAAATATTCAATTTAATATGAATTTAAACATAACTTTATGCATTGTAAATACACATAGTATTAAATTCAGTTTACCATCAGGTGATTTAGAAAATTCATAAGTGATGACCTTTCACACGAAATGAATATATCATTTTCGAAGTATGGGATAATGGCTCAGTGGTATCCGAGGCGCCCTGTGGATCCTAAGAACCCTGGTTCGACTCCCCAGCTGACAAAACATTTTCACCAATTTAAAATTACCACTGTGGCTCTCCCACCACTAACATCATGGGGGCCGTGATTTGACGGCTGGTAACCGCACTTCACGCGCATACATATATCACTTACCGAGATCTGCTTCGGCAGAGTGCCACACCCAGTAATGGGTAAAAGGCGTGATGATATATTTATTTTATTTTCGAAGTTTATTCTTATATGAATACTCTACGAGTACAAACTCTCTATCACATCAGTTGGCCCAAATCTTATTTTTTCGTTTGGTGTTCTATTTTGCAGTTTTATTTCTCGTGTAGTATGCAAGGGAATTAAATGAAATTTTAATAAGACATATACTAGTATGTTGTTAATACATAGATAAAATTTTATTTCATGGGTTACAACTCGATGTTATGTATATATGTGAGTATGTAAAACTTAAGACGAGTGTGTATTACAAGAATTAAGAATGTGAGTGAAGCAAATGTAGTATGCTAAGGATAGAACTCGAGTGTAAGTTGCAAAATTTCGTGTTATTTTAATTTTTGATAGGACACAGCGTGATGTCTTCAATGAATATTCAAGTAAAATTAAAAAAAAAAACTTATCACCTTAAAGAAGCTTTCTTTTTGATTTGTACTATCGCCAATTAAACCCAATTAAACTCACCAGTGCACTTGCTAACAACACTCCACTTCCTGTGATTAAATCAGCTCACCTGCTAATTGACAAGTGAGGGACGCAGCACCATTCTGCGATAGTATCTGTCCATATTTAATTTTTTATATGACTCGTTTCTGGAGTTAGTCTCCAGTTCTCCACAAAAGTGGAAACGAGAAACGTGTCTGTGTAACTGTCCAGGCAAGCTGCCTTGTTGCTTGGAGAATTAATAAGGACGTATAACTCGTATAAATCACTAGAATGCTGTCTGTCAATTAGAATTTTCCGAGAGAATTTTTGCGAGATGTGTAGAAGAATTTTTAACGTAATAATTGAAGATAGGTTGTTTTAGATAGTGTTTAGAGGTTTTAAAAAGATTTATTGTCGACGTAGAAGCATCATTAACTTCAACTTATATCAAAGAAGTATGTTTACCTCCGAGTGGTACGGATTCTAATATAAGTTATAGGACCACTGTCCTATACACCTTAGAAAACAGAATTATAGAAATAATGTAACCCAGACCTTAATTAAAAGGAGAATTAACAAATAATTTATATGGGTTCTTGTCAGACTGGAGAAAGGACAAGTACTAGGGTGGTTGTAAATAAGTTTGTACTTACAATTTGGTTCAACAAATAACAAAGATTTATTCACACTTACTACATGGTTGGAGTTGTCGAGTTCCTACTGAACTCTCGTATTGACTATCTGACTATCGACTATACTGAGTGTCTCTATAACTGACCTAACGCTACTATATATCTAATTACAAAAGTACTAAGTCAGCAAATAGTTAGCTACTTACGTCAAAGAACATTATTTAGAATACTTGACCTCATTACAACATGCTCTACTTTACTAAATTGTATTCACTAAGAATGTGCTGACTTTGACTTGTTACAATAATACCATAATAGACGTGTTCTATATCATACCTATTAATTTTTATCATCCTGCTAAAATGTTTAATCTATGCTACATTTTTTTAAATGTTTAACTTTTCGTTGTTTGTACTTAAGACTTGAATTGATACCTAAATATTTTCGAAAAATACTTCTTACCTACTTTTTAGGTAGATATGAAAGTATTTTTATAAAATATATAAAGAATAATATTTTTGTTATCAATTTATTCTAGTTCAAATTTTCTTACAAACCGTTCTCCATTCAGTTTATAATTTTGTACAACAATTCAAACGATTAAAATTTGCTGCTGCGCGCATTTACGTATTTTGTTTATACTTTGGGTTTTTTTTAACCAATTTTTACATCAGATTATGTTCTTTTTTGAGACTATATCTCAAAATCTAAACAAGATATTAAATTTCTCATGTTCCATATATTTTGAGCAATTTTTATATTTAAAAAAAATTCACTAAGTCATATGCACCTGGGAACTTTACTGTTGGATTCAGCGGGTCAAAATACATATGCATGTAAATTTTCAGTAATAATATAACAAGAGAGTGAGAAATTGACAATAATTTGACAGATCTTTCGAAAACTTGTTGCCAGGCAATAGTTACGAAAGCCCGTAGGGCTTGAGTGGCTATTGCCAAATGGCAACATGTTTGACAAAGATACTGGAGAATTATTTTCTAATTTATCCAACTCTCGAGTTATATTTAATTAGATTATTTTTTGACTTAGCTGTTGTGGTAGATTCATCCAACTTAAAAGATTTTGAACTAGGTTCATATCGATTGATTACTTATTAATGTATTCTTGGAAGTTGTTTCCAAAATTTGTTGGTGTATTTCTGTATCTAAAATACAACTAAATCGATTTTTTTCACACATTTTACTTGACGCGTTGACAGTTTAAAATAATTATTTGACAACTACATATCATTTGTCACAAACAAAAAAAGCATCTACAGAGATAATTCCCGGGAATAATCACAAGAGCTTTATTCTCAGTATAATAATGACAGGATTGGTTAAAACGCAGACACGTGACATACAATGAAGCATTTCATTGGTTTTGAGAAACGTCAAAACATAATCGATACAATATTCATACGATAAACAATTTTAGAGCAAATAATTGAAATTGACCTAAAATCGAAAAAATCCTAAATGTTACAAAAATAGAATTGAGGTGAAGTACGAAATAGTCAAATAAACTCGTTATCAAACTGTTTTGTACTTTACCTTAATAGTTTTTGTTGTTGTTACCTGACTGTTTTGGTAAAAATCTACTTTCCATCCTAAAATTGGTGAGGAAAGTAGACACTTTAATTGACGTAATTGTCAAATCATGTAACCTGCCGTACATCTTTATATTACACTCCAAATAATTCGTTTCAATTTTTATAATCTCCAACATTGAACCAACAAAAATTCTTCATTTTCTCAATAAAAATCTATATAAACACGCGCCCCTCGTCAAAGTTAAAACTCTAAAACACCGTAAAACATTCAAAGCCACAACTGCAAAGAAAATAAAAACGCAAACATCCCCCCGTAAACAACTTGATTCCCCCTTTTAATTTCTTCTTCGTTCCATCGCATGTGGCTTTAGAATCCATTAAAATTTCCTCCAGTATTCAGTCTCGGAGCTCACCCAACCGACAGCTGTAAAAAACGCGCAGACTTTTCCTCTGCGCTGCTCGCGGTGTAAGATAAATGGAATCCCGACAAATTCGGCGGTTGGCGACACGCATTCGCGAATGATGCATGGCCGTGGAAGAGACTGGAGCTTCCAGGAACTGAATTGAAACGAATTCACGAGGAAAATAACAATGTTGTCGCTGTAAGGCTGTTAGATACGCAGCGTGGAGAACGGGTCATGTATTTCAATTTCAACAGTTGAAATGATGGAAATAAAATCGGGATAATGATGATGGACTGTTATGTATATGATAGAGATTATTTATTTAAACTATAAATTAATATTTTTAACCATTATTAATAGTAAATTTTGAAATATGGACTATATTTGTTTGCACAAAACCTAAAATGGGTTTATATTTATTAAATAAATATAAATAATATATTTTTAATCTCTATTTTTAAGCAAATATTTAACAACTGAGGATATAAAAAAAATTGTGATACCACCAAGATTTGAATCTATAAACATAAAATACAGTTTAAAATAATATATTGTTTTCACGATTCTGTCGGAAAGTATAATTTTCTTTATCCAACATCGACTCATAATAAGCTTATTACTATAGTTATTTCAAATAAATAATCTCCGTCATTAGTCACTCAGTGAGACAATAATAGAGTACCATAAGAACCATACTATGGGTACTTTGCGATTTTTACGTTTTATTAATATCATATCAGTTGTTTTGTGAGTGTCAAACATTAAACGAATCTAAATAAAAAAAAATGATTTAAGACATTTTCAGAGAGGTGTTGGATTAAATGTTGTATTGAACTTGTGTGGGCTAAACTGTTTCTTTCGTGAGTATTATATCGCATTACATACTAGTACAATCAATTAATATTCCTCAATTAAGAGGAGGTGATTTACTTTCTTCCCTAGAGATTAAAATATTTTTTTCACAATCCTATCGGAAAGCTAAATTTTATTTCTTCAATAATTGAAAGAAGAAATCAAATAAAGACAAAAAGTCAATTACGATGTGGAACTCTGTCTTAATAAATAAGAAAAATAGGAAAACAAAATTTCCATCACTTGTCACAAATTCCAAAATTTTTTACAGCACGTTTGAATCAACTTATCAGGTCATCATCAAACGGCTGGTCAGTTCAGCTTTAACCATAGACGCGTTTCATCCTTTAGGGACTCATCAGTATGGTGTGATCAACTATCCAACTAGACCAACTAGAGACTAGTGAACTGTGATATTTTTACAAGCTGAACTGACTGATGTTAAAGTAACTACGTCGGTAGACAAGACATGAGAGCTAAGGAGCAACCCGTGGTGCCATCTACCGACAGAATCGCAAACTGCATGACAGCAATTTAAATAAAATAAAGACAAAAAGTCAATTACGATGTGGAACTGTGTCTTAATAAATAAGAAAAATAGGAAAACCAAATTTTTTTTTTTTTTTTGAAAGAAGAAAGTTATACTTTTCCTCCTTAGAGAAGCAATTTTTTTTTTAGTAAAGAAAGGAAAATCATATCAACGGCAATTAGAAAACAATCGTATAATTTGAGATTAGCAAGGACTTTATATAAACTTACGCGTACAAGTGAGGCAAGTGGTGAAGGCATACCACCATTTGCAGGAAAGGCAAAGCATGCATTGTTCTATTGTATTATATGGTATTTTTCTTGTGTTTGTATTGAAAAAAATCAGTGTGAAATATAGGTTGAGTAAAATAGATTTTGAATAGATAACACAAACATTCAAAAAGATACCGGTTTTTGTTGCTTACAGGTGCACATGAACAATTTTAAAGAACTCATTAGAATTGATCAAAACTAATAAATAAAATTGTGATTAAATGTTTTAGAAAATTTTGTTTGGATAATCTTATATTTCAATAATTAGATTATAAAAATATATTAGTTATAGGCTAAACCAATTATTTTTAATATTTGCTATTTTACTGAGCCATATTTTAAAATTAAATTAGTACTTAATTCCGAATATCTTTTTAATTTACAATTGACTACAAAATTGTAATTTAATTGTTATTTTCTAAATAAAAACTTTATAAGGTGCATAATGCTATTATCTCACATGTAACAAAAATAACTATTATGCTAGAGGTAAGAAAATAAAGGCATTAGAGCACTGCCACCAAAATTTGTGGTACCATTATTTTAAATTTGGGAATAATAGGGTAAAAATATCATCTACCAAAATCTGCTAACGCCAATTTATTGTAAAATTGCTATAGCCAATAAAAACTATTCCTAGTAGAATTTATACAATTTGACATTCAATAAAAAATTCTCGTAAATCAGCATAAAAACAATTACACAAACTGTTGATCTCGTAGCAGACAACATAAACAACACATAACCACACTTGTCGACATAAATTTCCGATAATGAGACAAGAGAGCATCGGCTCCAGTCCTGTTCGACAGGAAATAAATGAACAACTGCATTTGACATCCGCTAAAAATTCCCTACATGTTACATTGCTACACCGTTGCAACATTGTTCATTTGTTTGAGTACATCAGCGGAATTGTATTTTTATGTAGTAGTAAACTATAAACAGTATAAACACAAACGATTTGAATACAATGTTGCCTAATTGTGCAATTAAACGGAAAGTCTCCGTGTGTGTACGTTCACTTTGATCACGAAAGTTTGGGTTTCATTATACTTGATGGTGTATGACATGTGATGAATACAAATTGTACTCATTTTTGACACATTTGCAATATTACAAAAATGTAATCATTATTATGAAGTACGTGAAATGTGAGTTTTTTTTTACTACTGTTGTTTCTTTGGTTCTAAGGGCTCAAGAATTGAGTTTTCACGGAGTAAACAAAGCGAGCTATGCGATAATAGTATATTAAAATACAGGTTACAGAAATTCGGACAGGAGCCGCGCAGCGGCGAGGGGACAAACTGACGAGTGCTAGTATTGCCTTCTGTTATGTGTGTTTTATAGTATTTTCTCAGTTTCGGCTTTACTTTACATAATTTCCTTACAAAAATACATTGACATGACATTTCTCATTAACGGAAATTTTTGGTGGAATAGTTAAGTTGGTGCCTGATTTCTGATTGATTTTGTCCGTTGCCTAGATATTTTGTGTATTTAATGCAGTTAAGCTACATTCACAAATCGAAATTAGTTTTTGTTTTATGTTTTCCATTTTTGTTTTAATAACCTTGTAGACATGTTATCTTATGCAGCCATTCACAAATCAGTAATAGTTTTGGTTTTAACACAAAAGTTTGCAAACTCCAAACTTATGTTTTAGTTTTACGTTTTATACTTAGGAATAGACCAATAGGACGAAGCGTAGAATGATGTAGTGATATATACTTGTCTCTTTCTATCATCCTTCGCATTGACGATAACCTAAGTTTGTTTTTATTCGAGTGTCAAAATGAATGAAAATAAATTAATACCTACTTTCTTATTATGATAATATTTACTTTGCTCTTCCAAAAAATACGAAAGTAAATAAACAATATATGACAGCACGAGTAACTTCTGACACATCTGACAGTTACATTTACTGTATTAGCGATCTTTTCAGTATAACCGATTTTCAAAAATTTATGATAGATGTCACTACTAACTAAAATCGACAAAAGCAAAACTATTTGTGAATGGCACCTAAAAACACATTAAAACATAAAGCATAAAACAAAAACTAATTTCGATTTGTGAATGTAGCTTTATACCAATCTATGATAACAATATGCCACCAAAAATCGTTTAAGAATGAAGCTCATTTTACAGAGTGATCAAAAGGAATTGTTACAGTTGGCAATAAAAAAAACTACTTGAAATTGGTAAGCCTGATACATAAATTCATTTCCTGTTGTTGACCGTAACATTTAAAATTTAAATTTGAGTATATTTATTATTATATTTATTTCTAAAGTATTTCTATTACTTAAAAAGTCAAAATTCTATTAGCTGTCAGACTCCTGACATACTTAACCTATTTGTATTTATTAGAAATGTCAAATAACATTTCCGCCTTTATTTGACGTTGTGCCAACTGTGGAATAAAAAGATCTCTGGAATTGAATCGCCTACTACAACAATTCCTTTTGTTCACCCTGTAGCATTAATATGCGTGCAAGAATATGCTATTCTAATGCCGAAACAGAGAAATTTAATTTTTGTTAAACGATCAATAAGTAACAATTGTTATTTGTATCTCAAAACAAGAAAGTGCCACATTAATCGCGCTCAGTCTAATCTAGGAATGCCTAGTGGTAGACTATTGGTCGAGAGGAGATAAAAGATTAGGTATATATATATAGTGGTTGTACTAGAAAAGAATAAATATATTTTTTATAGCTAACAATCAGGCCGTGGTCATTTTTCTCGAAGGTGTCGTTTCATTTTTCAAGACGACGAATATAAAGCAACAGAAGGTAGAATGACTCTTTCTTCTCGAGGTATGCATATAATTTTTTACACTACCCTATCAGATAGTAAAATTTTCAGAAATAAATTAGAAATTTTACCTATTACTGGGTGAGGCACTCTGCCGTAGCAGATCTCGGTAAGTGATATATTTATGCGCGTGAAGTGCGGTTACCAGACGTAAAATCACGACCTCCCAAAGATGTTAGTGAAGAGGGAGCCACGGGGGTAGTTTTAATGTGGTGAAAATTGTTTGTCGGTGGGAATCGAACTGAGGTTCTCAAATCTACAGATCGATTCGATACCACTAAGCCACCAACCATATTTTTATAGATATAAGTCGAAGTGAGCGAGATTTGACTGCAGGACCTCTTGCTTGACAGATGCAAGTTTTATTCACTGGGCTACGATCGCAATTTGATAGGACATAGATTGATGCTATGAATGTGTTAATATTTCTAGCTTGAAGTTAAACAAAACTAATTCTAATTCTACACGGTACAAGAATTCCAATTTTCATAAACACATTTATAGTTAAATAGAATTTTCAGCAGATAGTCACAAGAACACATGACAAACATTTACAAAATAACAAATTACGATTCCAATGTTGCAAAAGTCGAGAATAATCCCCGAGTGAATATTAATTCGCATCTGACAAAAACATCCGAACGCAGAAAACATCACAACATTCACAACACAGAGTTTCACAGTTTGCAAGTCGTCGTCGCTGTTTACAATCCACAGTCCGTGTCTCGCTCGAACGAGGAACTAAAAAGTTAATTCACGATGTCTAACACAAGATTAACGAACTTGCATCGTATGAGAGAGATGAAAGAGGGAAAAGACGATCTGTCTGCGTCAGCAATGACGTCATGTAAAAACCATGATCGCACGACAATAAGAAAAAGTTCGTCTTGGGGTTGATGATGATTTCCTGAATTAAAATGAGGACATAAACATTTGAAACTTAAATAAAATGTACGAGGGTGGATTTGAAAATGAGTGCGAGATTGAACTGAATGTTATTACAAAAATGGGTCGTGTCAGTTGAAGTTGTTTGGACATATGGAGCGAAGATATGTCGAATGAAAGATTGGTGAAGTTGTGAGTGAGAGATTGCATGGATGGTCTAGGAGTAAATGGATGGATAGGATGGAAGCTTGATTGTCCAAAGCAGTTATTTTCAAAGTGTGCATCGCGACTCCTCAGAGGGTTGCGAAGACATTGGGGGGAAGGGGGCGGTCGTCGAAGGCTATTTAAAAAAATTTTCCTACAACTGTGCGATTTCTTTGTTATTACGTAACTATAATTGCCTTGGTTACGTATGGAAAGTAGATGAATGCAGACCAAGTGCGTTTCCGAAAGCAAAGAAATACTAGTGCGGAAAGTGCTACATTACGCAACTGTAAAAAAAGATTTTTTGAGAGCGATTTAAATTTCGCGCCAAGCGCGTAATTCATATTTTGGCTACAGACGCTTATGGAAGAGAAAGATGCAGTGAGCCAGCGCTAGTAAATATGTAGTAGTATATTTTGACGTTTATAAAAATAACCTTAAATTGCAGTATATCTAATCTGTACACAACTAATAAAAAGAACCGAACAAAGTAAAATATATCGATAAATGGTTTTAAGTAAGTGAAATACATAATATTTATTGTATGTGTATATTATTAACATAGTTGTTACAGTTGCTTATATTGACATAATGTAAAGTGGAAACTTTTGTATTGTCTAAAGAAACATTGATTTCTTCCGTACCTGTTCATGTTATTAACAGTAATATTATTGACAACAATTTCGGAGGCTTTAGAAGTACCAGCAGAAGGTTGATTGTAATTGTCGAAAATAGATGCAACATAGCATAATCCGGAGCTTCAATTATCATGGAGGTATTTATGATAAAGAAGAATCACTCACTGTACTATTCCAATCTAGACGATTTTGAAGAAATTATCTTGACGTTAGTAAAATATTTTTAAATAATGTAGAACAATGTGCAAGCAATCAACAAACAAACCATAGCAACGCCGTAAAACATCGTTCTCGTGTAATATCATTAAAATTTTATAAATTTGGATAAAATTTTAGTGATTTACTAAATCGCACAGTTGTAGGAAAAATGTTGTTTATAACACGTGCCGAAAAAGGCTTGTTACGTGTAAGTGCAGAATTTAACACACGAGGCTTGCATAAAAATAACTATAAAGTCATGTTTCCAAAGATTCATCCCGTTGCAAGCTTTTATTTAAATTTTAAGGATTAATGAAATGAAAAATATAATATATACTATTTAATTAGATGCTTGTTTATATTTACGTTTGTTTCTGTTTACGGTTACTTTAAAAAAATATGAAACAATATATGAAATTGAGGATTTCACTATTTGTTCAATCAGTTTACAAACTGAAGAATTTTAAAATATAGTTCTATATAAATCAGACTACGAGAAATCGAATGCCGTTGAGCGCATCTTCATGTCTTTTTTAATTTTAGAGTTGCGGCGATTTTTGACTTTTTAAAAATCTCAACTTTGAAGGCCCATATCTCGAAAACTAAATAAGATATTGAAACGCGGTTTGAACGAGTGTATTTCTCGTGCCCTAAGTAACTTATACTGAAATTTTGAAATTTTTTATAATTTTACAAATTTTTTCTAGTTTTTTTGCCTATTTTTCAAAAACTTGAAGAGATAATATAAATCTGTGAACACCAGTGAATTCCTCTCATAAAATTACATCGGTATGTAAATTTTCAGCCAAAAATTCGGACAGATTAAGTTTTTATTACAAAAAAACGAAAAATCACTGTTTTTAAATATTTTTTTAATAATTTTACAACTTTTGGCCAATTTAGTTTTTTTGGTCTAAAAATTTTATCCGTTGAGCAAAAATTCTGAAATTTTACATACATATGTATTTTATACGAGGAATCCACTAGTTTTTACCGATTTTTATTATCTCGTCAATTTTTTGAAATATGGGCAAGAGAAAGTTTCGAAAAAAATTAGAAATTTTTTAAAATTATCAAAATTTCATTATTTAGAGCACGAGAAATAAATACACTCGTTCAAACTACATTTCAATATCTCTTTTAGTTTTCGAGATATGGGTCTTCAAATTTGAGATTTTTAAAAAGACTAAAATCGCTGTAACTCCAAAACTAAAAAATCTGGTGTGGGCACCACACGACTTTCTTATACACAGCATATTTTATATTAAAAACGCTGAATTGAACACTTATGACTTGCTCCTTGCATTTGACAATTATTATTTGGCATATAAATGTTAAACATGTTTTTGTTTTTTGTTTCTATTGCTACTATGATTATGGACCTCAAAACATGTATTTCCGCGAAAATCTCGTCAACGATTTTTTTCACGATTCCAATACTTCCTTATACTACGTATAAGAAAGTAAAAAATATGAAGATGAATATTGATTAACGGGCATTAGATTTCTCGTAGTCTGAATTATATAGAAATATATTTTAAAATTTTTCGATATTTATACTGGTTCAACAAACTTTTAATTCAAAATATAAGTGGAATTACTAAGTGAAATTTCGGAGCTGTGAGTGACCTTTAATAATCAACGAGTTAATTAATTGTTTATCTAACGACCATAGATTTGTCAAAATATTGGAATATACAGAATTCGATTTCTATGCATACTGCATTATCCGGAAACCGATTATTCCCACATAACGAACGAGATTTATAAAGATTTCAGTTTCCAGATTCCAGTTTTGCGGATACCGGATTCTCCGGATACAGATTTAATAACCGGAACCGGATAAATGTTAATCTTGATATCTGGATTAAAAAATTTTCGATGTTGACAGTCCTAATTTATATAGACAATGATTTTCATAGTAGCATATAATTTATATTAAATTCTTTGTGAAATGATAATGTCCACAAACAATTCAGTACTACAGGGCTTCAGCAATAAACAAATTTATACTAATTTAGACCCGAGGCTAAATTTGGGTTATTCATTGTTTAATTACAGCCAGGTAATTAAATGTCCACTATACGTATCCCTACGCATTGGTCACTAGAGCTTTTGTCACAAACATATACCGCACAAACTGCCAATGATATTAAAATTGATAAATTTATAGACAACGCACTGCGTTTATTGAAATGATCAAATGGTGGAATAAATATTAACAATTTTGAAATTATTTAGTATTGATTTATAGTCTGCGGCATTATTTTAGTGTCATGTTCATAGCCGAATAAATATTTATAGTAAATTATAATTAAAATTGTATTTGTAAACAATAAATGCAAGTTTGCGTTTACCTGTGATTTATTTATTATTTTGCATCTCAGTTACATAGCCTATAGTGGAATTCGAATCACTCAGACATAGGTGAGATTTGAACGCGGGAACTTTTGGTTGTGTCCATTGCCGTCTAAGACTCTTGCAGTTCATATTAATCTGAGGCCATAGGTCAAGACATATTATGTAAAGTTTTGTACTCACCACACTACAAAAAGGAAATTAAAAGGTAAAAATCCACATACCTGTAAACAAAGAGAAAATATTATTAGTTAAGACAAAAACATAATAGATGAACAGATTTTCTTTTTTTTTATTTGAGTTTATGCTAAAATTAATCCTATTTATAGTGCAGTGAAAATAATTGTTGACAAAAATGACAATCGGCTGTATTATGTATCACATCGCCAATAATAAGCAACGTCGATAATTTTTTTTTGCTTTGACAACACCGGTTTTATTTCGACGTTTGTCAAATTTTTATTCATATAAATACAAATTTGACAAGCGTCAAGACCAAACCGGTGTTACCAAAGCTAGTAAAATTTATCGACGTCGCTTATTATTAAAGATGTGTTACGTGATACAGCCGAATAAGTGTTATTAGACAAAGTTGAAGACAAATTAAAACCATTTCTTTTTCCTATGATTGTGCGGAAATAACTCACTTTTCGCACTCATTTGCATGCATAAAGTAACTATGTTCTGCAATAAAAAAAAATAAATCCGCAACAACTTTTAGATTTAAAAATTAAATAATCGTAGTGTAAAATACTAAATTATCGTTGGGAAAAATAATATGTAATACACGTATTAACAAGTAATTGGAAAATTTGTGTGAATGGACCACATAATACCCTTTTAACACTTGTATTACAATATATTATTTTCACGACCCTGTAAGAAAATAAAATTTTCATCTCTCAGTTGAGAGAAGAAAGTGATACTTTTCATTCCTAGGAAAGAAAATAATTTTTTCTTCCTTTCTTTTTTCTCTAGAGGAAGATAGTATGCTATTCATATCCATTGCACCAGGAAAACATCAGTATAAAGAAAAAATATATCATAACGCCTTTTACCCATTACTGTGTGACACTCTACCGAAATAAATCTCGGTAAGAGATATATTTATGCGCGTGAAGTGCGGTTACTAGCCGTCGAATCACGGCTCCCAAGATGTTAGTGGTGGGGGAGTCACAGGGGTAATTTTAATGTGGTGAAAATGTTTGTCGGCTGTGGAAATCGAACCAGGTTTCACAGAATCCACAAGCCTACCCGATACCACTGAGCTACCTATCCCATGAAAATACATCAGTATAATTTGCTTTAACAGTATAATAAGTTTTATCTAAATTAATCAATTCCGAAAATTTTACTTTACGTCTACCATTTTTATTACTACCAGCACCATCTATTGTTACACCCGGTCCCGAGTCTAATTTTAACGTTTTCGTGTTTAACATAACATATGCTGGGTTGCATGAAAGTTTCATCGGTTCATTAGTAACTAACGGTTCAATAAATTTCAGAAAATCGCTATTGATACTGTTGCTAGATAAACAATTCTATAACTAAATAGATCTTTATTTTTTTTCTTGCAAACCAGCAATAATCTATTAAAAATATTGCAAGTATCAAATCAGGTATAATTAGAATTCTTCACTAATAAATAAAATCAAATTTAAATTTTAACACTTCTCAAAACAACACTATTTACTAACTAAGAGATAAATCTACACCACGATAGAAAATCAATCGCATTTCTCTATCTCCAATCAGAAATCTAAATTCGTTGATCGCCGACAAATAAACGACTCACATCATCAAAGAGCGAATAACGAAATTCCACTAAAATAATTTTCACTAGAAAACCAAACGTTCCTAACTGCAAATGAGAAAACTCGCTTCGCTTAACAGAATTCAAACCCGAGACCAGGAGTTGAAGTTCTGCGACAAGTCTACATGCAGCATGCAGGAAGAGGAAGGAGTGTAGAACGCGATAGACCGATCGAGATTCGGAGTGGAGCGTTCTGCGTTCAGATTGAATTTAAATCTCTCGATACTGTACGACTGTTACGAATGAATATGTGGAATCTGTATTATTCCCAGGTGAATGAAACTCACGCGTGGACAGTGCCGCAGAATGCAACAGCAAGAAAGGGGCATGAAAGAAGAATATTATTATTATTTAATAAGAAATAAGAGTTTCATACATCATTTTATATTCTAAAATTAGATAAATATATCACCACAACCGACAACAGGATATTAAAGAACTAGTTTCATAAGGAAATCTGTTAAGGTAGTACTAGCGTGTAAAATTTTTTTGCAGATCAGAATGAAATTTGGCGCACGTAAACATTGGATAGTCATACGCATCCTGTTGAAATATGAAACACATGCATCGTCTGTGAACAAATATATTCACTTGTAAAGTTGAGTTCTTATACACGGGGCTTAAGGCGATCATCACTCAGAATCGCACATATTTGGTTTGTGTACCTCTAAAATTTTGCAGTTTCATTTGAAAAACTAGTATGATGTTCGAGAACTATCCATGTATATTGTATCAGAAGGAGAAAGTTTTTTATCGTTTAGTAATGGATATATAGCCATGCAAAGCTTTGTTTTTAACGAAAAATTAAGAATTCCAATTTATAATGGCAACACCACACGGTGGTATGGTATTTGAAAATTCACTAGACCAACAACCTGTTAACAATTCATGATATTCATATCATAATAGGTATAAAACACTTATTTTATTAAATTTTTATATGTTTTTGAGCGTCAGTTTTGCCACTCGACAACCGATGGCGCCTTCGTCACACTAGTACTACCTTAACGCACGAGTCCAAATTTGCGATAACAGGCCTTATGAAACGTGTTCTTTATATAATTTTTTCTATTCCGGTAATTTTATACTTTTCTTATAATTCGTCCTTTGTAAAACTCGTAGCGGAGCGCATCGTTTTCCAAATTTGGATTCATGCGTTAACAGACCTTATGAAACGTGTTCTTTTATATAATTTTTTCTAATCAGGTAATTTTATAATTCTGTGAGATTAAAAAAAAAATGTTCGACTTGTCAAAAATATAAGTTGACGTTTTTTATCAGTTATGTTGGTAACGCTTTTCATAACACAAACAATTGAAATTTCAAATTTTTGACAATTAATCAATACTTTTTTCTGTATTGTGAATGTGAATTTTGTCTGATAATAGCATATTCTTTTAGCAATATTTCGACATTGACAATTTACAATTTTGAGATTATATGTCATTCGTTTGTCAGATTTAAAAGCATTCATACCACTCCTACAAAATAAAAAACGCCAAAAACAGTGCGCTTATAGATCTCCTAAACGATGTATTTTCATAAAATATAAATATATCATCACGCCTTTTATTCATTACTGGGTGTGGCACTCTGCCGAAGCAGATCTCGGTAAATGATATATTTATGCGCGTGAAATGCGGTTACCAGCTGACAAAACACGGCCCTTAAAGATAGTGGCGGGGGAGCCACAGGGGTAGTTTTAAATTGGCGAAAATGGTTCTTAGGATCCACAGGCCGACTCGATACCACTGTGCCATTACCCCATAAAACAATTTTCACCACATTAAAATTATTCCTGTGGTTCCCCCTACACTAACATCTTTGGAGATCGCGATTTAACGGCTGGTAACCGCACTTTACGGCCATAAATATATCACTTACCGAGAACTGATACAGGAAAGTGCCCCACCCAGTATTGGATAAAAGGTGTGAATCTTAAGGAAGGTAAAAAAAACAAATGCCGACCTCTGTGGCTCAGTGGGTTAGACTACTAGGCACTGACCCAGAAGTCCCGGGTTTGTTCTCGGTCAGGGCTGACATCAACCAGCGTCTGTTGCTGACTACAGCGCAGACGCTTCCATCATCATACCATCCCGGCTAGAAACCAAAGCAGTTGAAGCCGGATCACAAAAAAAAAACAAAAAAAAAATTAAAATTGTGCCCCAAAATAACTTGCAATTCTCCGTCCATGGAATACTCTTGTAGGTTTATGGTACGAGAGCCATCTACCACAGGTTTTCCAAATTCCATTCCGTGCGATATGTGCGATTTCTCCTCAATCCGGCTATTAAATTGAACGGGAGAATTTAAACATTTCGGTTTCGGTCTGTAGTTGAAGCTGGAGGGTTCTTCTTGCACTTCTTGTAGTTTTCTTTCGCTTAGAAAATTTCACGTTGCGATTTCAAGTTAAGATTGACAGGAAGAAGTAATGAAAGATTTGAAGAAGACTAATGGTTGCTGAAATTGGTTAATTAACGTCTTTAAATTGCAACAGAGAGGTTTTAAATGATGTTTTGCATTTGAAATTTGAAGGAAATCTGTTTTACTACCGCTTACAGTAATTGCTTTTAGGTTTAAAACGTAGTAGAAGACATGACAAGAAATTAGACAAACATGTATTCGAAATACTACCAGAATATTAAATGGAAAGATTAACATAGGAAATAAGGTTTCGCAAAGCGTACTGCAAACAATTATACTACAAAACTGCAAATAATAATACCAGACTAATCCACGCATTTCATTTCATACAAATTACTTCATTTCATGGTCAGTTACACCAACAAAAAATTAAATTTCATGCATAGTTTAAGTTAGTGGAAGCGTCTTAAAACTTGCCAGCCAAATTACAAATTAATAGCACCATAAGGGAATTAGTATAAAATGACATTTGTAGAGAACTTAACATAAACAAAACAAAAAAATCTATGTAAGTTGCGTAATGCAGGTCTTTGAACTATTTTAATTATTATCACCTTCATGTTTTTTAAACACTGTAGTTTTGTAAAATTCTATTTGACACTTAAGTTGTTACTGATAAAAAGATTCGAAAATAATTCTAGATAACGATAGAAGATAGAGACAAAATAATACCTAGTTCATTATTGTTTATTAACATTATGGACACAAGGTACATTTATTTAGTTCATAATGCCCTAAGGCTACATATGATTTTAATAGTAATTCTATACAAAACTGAAATTTCTTTTATTCAGTGTTACCAGGTAATCCATTATTTATTATTTCGATTATTAAAAAATACAAAGTAATCAGAAGTAAATGTTTCAGTTGGCAATACTATTCTAGGAATCTTTTTATTGCACAGTTGGCATAACGTTAGTAAAGACGGAAATACTATTTGATATTTCATTTTTATAATAAATACAAATAGATTGAGTGAAAGAAATACTATAGATTATTGCTCCGTGAGTAATGTTAAGAAAAAAAAAGATGTAGGTAAGGGAAACAACAATTTTTACGAATTTAAATTTTCAAATGTTTTACACAACAATTGATATTAGTTGATGACACTATTAATATAAAATTATTTCACAAATAAAAATTAATTGGATATTTAACAGATCAAAAAAATTTGAAATACATACAAATGACAACTACAGGAATAATCTAGTAACCAATGATTGCCGGTATTGTAGTTACCTAAAATGAATGTCTTCACATAAAGACTATTAGCGTCATTCCTTAGGTGGAAGTCTAACTATAAACACAGTCCCATGGTTACCTATATAACTTTCTGCTGCCTTGTTCTTAGGCTCCACAGGCTGATTCGATACCACTGATAATAATATAATCAGTACATCAAAAAATGTATACCCTTAAAATTATAAACTGTCAACAACAAAAAATAAATTTATGTATGAGTCTTACCAATTTCAAGTAAGTTTTTCTATTGTCAATTGAAACACTCTGTAGTAGTAAGACAGCATAATACATAGCTATTTATGTCATAAAGCTTATCGATAACATGACATGCACCATAATGATTGATTACGATCCATATTACAAACAAAATTTACGTACTGTTGTTCTAAATTTATTATTATATATTATTACTTAAATATCCGAATAACGTATATGGAGACTAACGAATATCCTAACTATTCGGATACGAATATTCGAATGACCGATTATACAACTGGTATGTTTTTTTCCCTAACTCGAAGTTTCTATAATTTGAACTAATTTTGCGGTTCATTGATATTCGAGTTATAGAGATTCGACTATATCGAGATGAGTATATTGATAAATATAGTAAATTGCCGCTAAAAGATTATTTTCATTATCAAAATTCTATAATGATGGAACAACTTCTTTTCCTTTACAATATTTTATCTTTGAACCAACAAAATAATGTGTACTGTGACAAAAAGTAAAATGAAACTATCTGGAACAGCAGAGTTCAGAATATTTAAAACTTTCTCTTCATTCTTTCGTTTAAGTACGACATAAAGTTAGCCTCGCTATAAATATATGATTGCAGTATTCGTGCGATTGCGCGCTCAATACCCAAAAAACCCAGATAATCGATTTCCCAAAAGCAATTTGCAGTAAAGCTAATGAATAACACCCGCACCACATCAACAGAAGTAAAGTTTTCACGAATGGAAACTTTAAATCGCCGGGTAGAGTTTCCCGGAGCGACACAGAACCTCCCCTCCACAAACCGGAAACAGTGGAAACACCGGCGCAGGCGACTTGATTGGTTGACTAAGATTTCGGTCTACCGCGAGGTGATGTCGGTGTTGTTGTTTGCATGCGTAATCTGTGCTGGAAGTTGTACCATGAGGAGGGGATATTGCTACTCGGGAGTGTACTTTCAAGGCACGATTTGATGGGTTTGTTTCTTTTTGTAGATAGGATGATGTTTTGTGTCGTTTAATTCTAAATGGGCTGTTCTGACTGAGAGTATTCTGGAGTTGTATTTTGCTCTTTGTGGACGATAAAAATAATATGAATGTCATAAATAGAACAATCTTTACTGTAACGTTTGACAAATTGGTGTCATTTGACTTGAAACACTATACAATACTTTTGGAATATTTTCTGAATAACAAGTGTAGCTTAGTGGAAAAAATGAAGGTAAAATTTGTGGTTATTAGTTAACAAGCATGAAGTCGTACATTTAAATCTCACAAATTAACTTGGCACAAATATAGATGTTTATAAACTTCGGGAAAAAAATTATAAGAATATACCGAGTGTATCACGAAAAGCGGGCCATAGCCGTTTAATATGAGAAAACAGTTTTTCCGTGTGCATTGCTTTCCAAATTATTTTAGGCTACAATGCTGCAAATAAAGTTTTGCATCTAAATCGATCAACTACATTTATTTTCTATGTTTTTAACGGCAGAAATTAAATTTGAAAAATTTACAAAATTACAATTTAATTGTGTTAAAACAAAATAATAAAGAAATGCGCTACTTATTTCTATCAAATATGTTAATACATTGAAGTTCTGCATTGTTTAAAAGTAAGTTTTTGATCTGTCATGGGAGAAAAATTGGAATACATTCATATTTGTATCCAGGGCCACCGTGGCGTAGATGGTTAGCGCATATGACCGGAGTACATAAGTCCCAGGTTTAAATCCTGGTGGTATCCCAAATTTTCTCTTTATATTTTAATTTGATCAATTATTAAGTTTCGTTTCGTAATCATTTACATCTCTTTTACCTTTTCGGGTGTCGAGATGGCCGAACTCACCGAGCCGCAATGTGGTTCGTCTACTTGACTCGTTGGACGCTCGCCCATCCAAGTTCTAAATGCTGTGAAGCGTGCTTAACATTAGTAATCACAACAACCACACTGCCGTACCTCCGACTCAATTATTAAGTATTTACTTATAAAATTATAATGAGGACTTATACAAAATTTTCTGTTGCCATCTAGTGAGTAAAATAGAATTTAATAATTTGTTATGTAGCGAACATGGTATAGCTCGACGTTTATCACGTGATCACAACAACTGCTCATTTGAATGTCAAACAAAATATGCAACATGTCCGACTCTGAACACGTAAAAATATAAATATTTTGTAAAAATAGACTATAAAAAGGTAAGATGTATTCATTAATAAAAAAAAAAGATGATATCTACGAGAAGAAGAGCTGAAGGAGAAAGCAATTGATCGACTCGGCCATGGTCTATCACCTCGCTCTTTTTTCTACAAATTTGTTGTTTCACACAAAATTGTGTGAAGAGGGGTCTGCTGCATGTGACGTCAAAATTATAAGTCCTCATTAAATAAGTACTACAACATTTTGTCCGCTTAAAAGAGAGACAGAAAATCATCAAAAATTTATTGAAACCTAGAAACATATAACAGCAACATGGTCTTAATTTACCATTGACTTGACAACTAATTCTATATTTTTTTGTAAAGTTCTTCCAGAGTATTTTTAATATCATAACGAATGAGATTTCGTTAACAAAGTTGAAGTTCACATCCTCTCAAATCCTATTATCAGAGTTGACAGGATTCGCTGGCGGATTAGGTAACACCATCATCACGTATAATCCCATCTCGAAATGCGATGTTGCTTTGCAGATACGCTCTTCGTCCGTTACAGAATAATGTGCCAACGTGACAACAAACACACTGACTATGTCTCTGTATCTCTCTATCTCGCCTAGTTCCAGTTACCTACCTCTGGTGAAGGGTTAGTGGAACTGGATTGGAAAATAATATGCCTTTTGGGGCTCCGAGCGCCGGTGCTAGATAACGTTAACGATACACTTTATGATTAATCAATATCGCTGAGATATCTGTTAGTAGAGTTTCTCGGGATGTTATTACGGTTTATTACTGCTGAGGATTATTTTGTTTTGATTACAGGTATAAATTGTAATATTTTGAGGAAAATTAGATTGGGAATTCAGTAATCCGTTTCGTTTTTTATGTAATATAGCCTGATTTGAAAAGTCTAGTGAAATGGGAACTATAAAACTTGTTCAGTGTATTTTTATGCTTTTTATCAAAACATTTTATTTTTATTTGATCCTATTTCCTATATACAGGATGTTTAGAATTTTAAGGGTATACATTTTTTGATGTACTGATTATTTTCAGTGGTATCGAGTCAGCCTGTGGATCCTAAGAACCAGGTAGCAGAAAGTTATATAGGTAACCATGGGACTGTGTTTATAGTTAAACTTCCACCTAAGGAATGGCGCTAATCGTCTTTATGTAAAGGCATCCATTTTAGGTTATTACAATATAGACAATCATTGGTTACTAGATTGTTTCTGTAGTTGTCATTTGTATGTATGTGAAATTTCTTAATCTGTCAAATATCCAATAAATTTTTATTTGTGAAATAATTTCATATAAATAATGTCATCAACCAGAGCTGGGCAAGCTACTTAAAAAAAGTAGTTAAGCTACAGCTACAGCTATTCTTTAAAAAAGTAGCTGAGCTACAGCTACATATAAGCGACATTTTGTAAAATATAGCTAAGCTACAGCTAAAAGCTTTAATTAAAATAGCTGTTAAATTTTAAAACTACTTTTTCAATTATTGTGAATTATTAAATTTGTCATTGTCATATAATCAGTTGATCAGTCTTTTGTTATAATGACTGTTAATAAATATAAAAAATCGCAAATGAACAAATGTACTGTTAATTTGTTATGCTATAATTCTTATTTATATCGGAATAAATTAACAATCACATTAACAGAAGACTCCTAAACAGTCAATGTTTAATTCATCTAATATTTAATACAAAAGTAGGATAGGTTAAGAACAAGTGAAAAATAAAATATGATAATAGATTTTACACTATATAATAACTTGTAACAGGTATAGAGAACAATAAAGAAGGTACAATTCATATACAAACCTAAAATTAATAGGTATTTCTTAATGAACAGTGGTAGATTTAAGCTACAAAAAGTAGCTTTGGGCTAAAAAAAGTAGCTTTAAGCTACAAAAAGTAGCTTTAAAAGTAGCTTCAGTTGTTATGATAATATTTTTAAGCTATTAATAAAAAAACATAGCTCGCTACAAGCTACAGCTATGTTTTTTCAAATTTAGCTAAACTACAGCTACAGCTACAGGTAAACGTAGCTAAGCTACCAAAGTAGCTTGCTACTGCCCAGCTCTAGCTGTATTCCATTTGCCACTTGATTCACTTAAATCAGTTCAGATAAATTCGACACATGACTAAATGAACTGAATTAAGCAAACTGATGAACATATTGGGGTGAATTACTTCAAAGTACGTTAGAATAAGCAATTCTAATTCTGAAAATAAAGTCAACGAAGTAATCTAGCGAAATAAATAAGTGATCTGAATCAGTAAATGTAAGTTAGATCTGATCCAAATGGTAAATGGAATGCGCCTTCTGTCATCAACTAATATCAATTTGAACTCGTGCGTTAACAGGCCTTATGAAACGTGTTCTTTATATTATTTTTTATATTGGGGTAATTTTATAATTCGGTTATATTTTTAAAAATTGGGATAAGTTGGTGTTTTTCATCATTCGTGTTGGTAGCGCTTCTCATAACACAGAAAATCAATATTTTTTTTGTGTGTTGTAAATGTTTTGATTTTTGTCTGATTCTAGCATATTCTGTTAGTAATATTTCAACACTAACAAATTTACAATTTTGAGGTTATGTGTCATTCATCTGTCAGATTTAAGAGCATTCATACCACTCCTACAAAATAAAAAAACCCAAAAACAGTGCGCTTATAGATTCACCAATCTTTAATTAGACATATTTTCCACATGAATAAATCATTCTTCTAATAACGTTCTTCTCAATTTCACCCTTCTCATACGCCAACATAATTCTCTACGTGTTCTAATTCCAATTATACGTTTCCGCGAAATTTCTCCAATTGAACAAATCACTGTTGGAGTTGATAAACCATTTACTTTCAACACTAACCCCGAGTTCACATTTACAATACAATATAAACGCAGTATAGGTTCGGATGTAAGTAGGGATCGGGACAATTTCGTGGCTCGATATTTTCAGGATTTCAGGCGACAGCAACTTGATTAAAATCGTTCATGAATGTTTAAACGACCGACGGTTGTACTATTAAACAGCCGGGCTAATAATAACACTTCTTCCGTTCACTTCCTTCTAGGGGTTGAAGATTCCGGAAGTCAGCGAAAGTGGATTTGGAGATGTTCAAATTCGACATGTGCGGATTCAGTTCCACTAGCATGTTCTCCTCTTTATTCGAGATCTTATTCACTCTTCTTATTTTGTTAAAAGTTTTCAGTAATAATATAACAAGACAGTGTGAATAAATTGAAAAAATTTAACAGATCTATCGAAAACTTGTCGCCAGGCAATAGTCACAAAATGGCAACAAGTTTGAGAAAGATACTGGAGAATTATTTACTAATTTATCCAACTCTCGAGTTATATTTAATTAGATTATTTTTTGACTTATCTGTTGAAGTTAATTCATCCAACTTAAAAGATTTTGAACTGGGTTCATATCGATTGATTACTTATTAATGTATTCTTGGAAGTTGTTTCCAAAATTTGTTGGTGTATTTCTGTATCTTTATAAACTCGGGACCCGACTTTATAAACTCGGGACCCGACTTTATAAACTCGGGACCCGACTTTTTAAACTCGGGACCCGACTTTTTTCCACGACTATTTTCCACGTTGAAAGACTTTAGATTAAATTCTACGACGTTTAATATATTATCTTTGATGGCGAATTGCTAAAAAATACTAAACATATTGAAAAAAATGTACATAATTACTAAAATAAGAAATAATATTTTGTAAAGATATATTTGGGTTGACAACATAATAGTTGTGTTTTGTAATATAGTTATATTAATTAGTTAATTAACGTTATATTCAACTTTAAAAAGTCCCGAGTTTAAAAAGTCGGATCCCGAGTTTATGAAGTCGGGACCCGAGTTTATAAAGTCGGGACCCGAGTTAGAAAGTATATATCTTTACAAAATATTATTTCGTATTTTAGTAATTATGTACATTTTTTTCAATATGTTTAGTATTTTTTAGCAATTCGCCATCAAAGATAATATATTAAACGTCGTAGAATTTAATCTAAAGTCTTTCAACGTGAAAAATACTAACTGGCTAACGGCAATATTGATGCAACCATCTTTTTTGTAATTACTCTAATCAGTTGGATGACCCAAATTTAACTCTCTTTATTAATCTGCCAGCTGGTAAACAACATAGACAGGTTTTTTTAAACTCGGGACCCGACTTTATAAACCCGGGACCCGACTTTTTAAACTCGGGACCCGACTTTATAAACCCGGAACCCGACTTTTTAAACTCGGGATCCGACTTTATAAACTTGGGACCCGATTTTATAAACTCGGGACCCGACTTTATAAACTTGGGACCCGACTTTTTAAACTCGGGATCCGACTTTATAAACTCGGGGCCCGGCTTTTTAAACTCGGGACCCGATAGGTTTTGGAACACTTTCGGTAAAACAATTGACGATCGAAAAAATTCTAATTCTGCATGCAAGCCCTTCGAAAGACCTTTCAATTGATACCAAAAACGATGGATTTTGAAGCACTTTCACTAAAACAATTGACGATCGAAAAGTATTAAATTTTGCTCGTAAGCCCTTCAAAAGATCTTTCATTTGATACCAAACACGATAGGTTTTGGAATACTTTTGTTAAAACAATTGCCGATCGAAAAAAATCCAATTTTGCATGCAAGCCCTTAAAAGACCTTTCATTTGATACCAAACACGATAGGTTTTGAAACACATTCGTTAAAACAATTGCCGATAGAAAAACATTCAATTTTGCATGTAAACCCTTCAAAAGACCTTTCGATTGATACCAAACACGATAGGTTTTGAAACACATTCGTTAAAACAATTGCCGATAGAAAAACATCCAATTTTGCATGTAAGCCCTTCAAAAGACCTTTCGATTGATACCAAACACGATAGGTTTTGAAACACATTCGTTAAAACAATTGCCGATAGAAAAACATCCAATTTTGCATGCAAGCCCTTCAAAAGACGTCAGGAAAGTGTTTTTACTTGACACAGCGACTTTAAATACTCGGCCTGCTGCCTCGTATTTCAAGCAACCGCTGAGTCAAGTAAAAACACTTTCCTGACGTATTATATGGGGTGGCTAGCTCAGTGGTATGAAGTCGGCCTGTGGATCCTGAGAACCCTGGTTCGATTCCCACAGGCGACAAACAATTTTCATAATTTCAAAAGCAACTCCTGTAGCTTCTCCACCACTAACATCTTTGGGGGCCGTGATTTAACGACTGGTAACCGCACTTCACGCGCATATCACTTACCGAGATCTGCTTTGGCAGAGTGCCACACCCAGTAACGGGTAGAAGGCGTGATGGTATATTTATTTATTATTTTTTATATTTCCTGAAACCGTTTCATTTAATGAATAATTAATCATGAATACTTCTAAATGTTTAATTTTTTTTATATGAATTGTATTGACAGCAGACTACGTATCTAAGTTACAAAAAAAAAACAGTCAGATAAAATAAAAAACAGTTAGGTAAAGCCTTTATCAGACTGGTATTTATGTTGAAACCTTGGATACGTACTTTACTTGACCATTTTTATAAAAAACTACTTTACTATATTGGTGAGGAAAGTAGGCACTTTCCTGCCGGTTTCAGGAAAAATAATAATATTTCAAGTCTATCTTCTTTGTGTCGAATCCGCACGCGTCGAATGCTCCCCAACCAGAAGTGAAAGCAAACTGCCCTCCAGAGACTTCCCCTACCACATCCTGTCGCTGTCACTCTTCCTCACCAGTCGTAAAACAAAAGAATGCTGTCTGAGAAAGGATCCGACTATACCGACGCAAATATGGAAAATAAGAATTCGTTTCTGGTCTCCTATCTACTTATATATCGATTGCTGCATTATTTGAAACGAAGAAATTATTAGGAAGGATGGGACAATAGTTCCTCCACATTTTTATGATTTTGCGGAATTGCTCTGGAAGATGGAAAAGTTACGAATGAAGAAAAGAATTGGTCTTTTGTTTATACAGTTTCGGTTGATATGATAGCGATGTTGATATAATATAGAAACACTCTAATACGACAAAAGGCAACGCTGAAGTTTGTAGCTTTTTGAAGGATGCTCATATGATGATGATTTTGTTTTTGTTCTGAAATTTGGACGATAAAGAAAGAATACTGTGGAAAGAATTATACTTCTTACTATGTAGATTGAGAGGATAAACTCAACTACACCATTTTTAAATCTTGAACATTTGGCTTCGTATATTTTCCACAATTAAACTTTTCTAAATTTAGAGGAAAGTTCTTCTTTATTTGAAGTAGATTTATCTTTTCTTAAATAATTTAAAAATATTTGACAATAGAACATGTACCATGTCAAATGTTCAAAGTAATTTGAAAATAAAGTTAATATTTGTTGGTTATATGTTGGGTTTATACAGTCAATTAAATGAAGAAATTTAATTACTAAGTGGTCGGTTCCTAATGGAAGGCGCTCAGCATTTAAGGTAGTACTAGCGTGAAAATTTTTTTTGCAGATCAGAATGAAATTTGGTGCACGTAAACATTGGATAGTCATACGCATCCTGTTTAAATATGAAACACATTCATTGTCTGTGAAGAAATATATTCGCCTGTAAAGTTGAGTTCTTATACACGGGGCTTATGGCGATCATCACTCAGAATCGTACATATTTGGTTTGTGTACCTCTAAAATTTTGCAGTTACATTTGAAAAACTAGTATGATGTTCTAGAACTATCCATGTATATTGTATCAGAAGGAGAAAGTTTTTTATCGTTTAGTAATGGATATATAGCCATGCAAAGCCTTGTTTTTAAAGAAAACTTAAGAATCCCAATTTATAATGGCAACACCACACGGTGGTATGGTATTTTAAAATTCACTAGACCAATAACCTGTTAACAATTCATGATATTCAAATCATAATAGGTATAAAACACTGATTTTATTTAATTTTTAAATTTTTTTGAGCGTCAGTTTCGCCACTCGACGACCGATGGTGCCACCGTCACACTAGTACTACCTTAAGTCAATATGTACGTACCTATAACATTTATCCATATTGTTTTATATATAAACAAAAATAGTTCTATTTAAATGATCTTTTCACATCAAAACTGAAGTAATGAATAGCCACAATAATTTATAAAAATAATGCTACGTTTATTAAAATTAAATAAATTGATTAAATTATTTGTATCACTGTGGTGAAAATTCTATTTTTGCTCCTAAGAGCAAAAAACGATGATGTCTCCATGGTAACGTAAACATTCCTGAAAGAGCATTCTGCTATTACTGAAAAAGTTGAAATAATAGCATAATATTCAAGTGGATAAAAAAAGAAAAAACAATAGATTTTACCATGCAAGTTTGTTTTTTTTTTTCTCAATACAGGCTGTTAAAAAAGTTCCGGGAAAGGTGAAATATCTCGAGAAAAACACATCGAATCAAGAAACCAAAAAACACGTGTTTCATATTTTTAATGGTTTCTTGATTCGATGTGTTTTAAATAGAACTATTTTTGTTTATATATAAAACAATATGGATAAATGGCTAATATATTCAATTCATAAGCTCGATTTGCCGATAACCAATCAAAAATACAACTGCGTCCATCTAGTTCAGATTCCACTATAAGCTACTATAATTGAGATTAATTTCCTGTTGTGCAGCGAAACAAATACATTAATCATCTATTTTCTCTTTCAGTAAACAAACAAGTCAAGTTATCGGGCAGGTGACAACAACACTGCATATCCTAGAACAAAGGTAAACACAGGATACCTCTTCCAGACAATACCCAAGGATCTAACCTCAATCGAAGCACGACAAGACGGCAAACTTACTCACCGAAAACCCTGCTCAGGTCGTCAACTGTTGAAAGTTGGATGAGAACAATTTACAACAGTGGAGCAAGAGCTCCGCTGTGAATCTGAGAGTGCGAGTGAAGAGAGAATGTATTTAACTTTGTGAAATAATAATCTGGATGTATGGTTTCAGATGAGAAGAGTTTTATGTTTGTTAGTTGTTGAAGCATGTGAAGGAAACTTTTGTTCTTATTTCATATGTACGTTATGTTTGACTTGGAGAAAAATCAGTTGTTATGTGAAGATATGACAATTTTGTTTTTGATATTACGAGCCCTGTCTCACGTCAGTTGACCCGAATCTTATTTTTATTTTTGATTCTGCAGTTTTATTTCTCGTGTAATATGCAAGAGAATTACATGAAATTTTAATGAGACATAAACTAATATATTGTTAATACACAGATAACATTAGAAGTCAAACGGTACACACATCTTGGAATGACAGCCATTGAAATAGAAGTAAACATTTCTGTAGTAACTAAAAATTTTTTCGTTTTATTCAAAAACTGTATAATAATAAAGTTTCTTTTAAATAATAATTATCTTTCATACCACACAAAAATTGTTACACACCCTACATAAAATAAGATATAAATATATCATTACGTCTTCTACCCATTACTGGTTGTGGCACTCTGCCGAAGCAGATCTCGGTAAGTGATATATTTATGCTCGTGAAGTGCAGTTACCAGCCGTCAAATCACGGCCCCCAAAGATATTAGTGGTGGAGGAGCCTACATGTTTTATCTAATTGTACTTTTGTTTTATTTGAACCAATCTCCATCAGTAAACTCAACACCTTCAAGAATGTTCTTCCTCTCAGATTGAATCCGGTCCTCTTCGTCTCCTTTCCCTTCTCTACGTGCCTAATTTGCGTCCGTAATTCAATTTGTTCCACGGTGATTTCTTCCACTTTCACCGTCGGAATCCTGGCGGCGAGATTCAAACACCGCGACTCTTCGAACTCTCCAACACCTCAGCGAGCAAAGCACAGCACAACGTGAAAGAACGTGCTTCTTCTTCTTTTCCTAACACAGCGCGATGCGAGATTGTCTGAACGAGTGCGGTCGGTTCTTTGGGAACCAAGTCAGTCAGATGGTAAATCTGTCTTGGCAGATGTTTGGAATTTTTGGAAATTGGAAATGTCGCGTGGGAGAATGTTGGTATTGCTTTCTTTGTTTTGTTTTGTTTGGTTTTGTTTGTCTTTTTCTGAAGACCAGGGTTTTTTTTTTGTCACGGGAAATGATTGTTGTAGTACTGGATTATTGAAACTGACTATTTTTTTCGGTGTGATTTTCATTTGTAAATATTCTGTTTAACGAGAGTAAAGAAAAAGTGTACGAACTTACTACTACGTACATTATTAGCAGGAATACCAATTGCAGTTTTTCTGCACCGGAATGGGAGATTTTGGAAAAAGCTATCAAATTCGTTGCCAATAATTATACTTTTCGCTATATTTTTGAAGTTTGTCAGGTTGAGAATTAGTGTTTTCAGTTCTTACGTAGAGTGTTTAACTGCAATTGTATGGAATTCACTTCCAAAAACAAGCACAGGGCGACACTCCCTTCCTTTCTTATATTTTTGTTTCATTTTCAGTTACTGCATTGTGTGGACTTTTCTTTCATATACAATTGTAGGCTATCACTTTCATCTTTTCTAATCTTTGTAAATTCGTTGTTAGATTCATTGTTAGGAGTAAGAGGGGGTAATTTGAGATGTTTTATGCATGTGTTATGTACATTGAAGAAAGAAGATGAATGATAAGTGAATAGGAGTGATTGGATGGATGTGATTGAGGGTTTGTTATGTAAGAATGATTTCGAGTGTGATAAATAAATGAGTTTATATGGAGGGATCTATGAATATGGTTGAAGTGAGGGTGGTGTGTTTGGATGATAATGTTTGACGGGGGCTGATTATTTGATGAATGTTATGAGTGATTTTAGGGTTCGTGCTACCCCATTTGATGGGATATAGCGTGAAGATATGTATGTATGTATGTATACTTGAATTTAAATATCTCTTTTAATTTTCGAGATAAAATCTCTAAAAAATGAGAATTTAAAAATATAAAAAGTCGGAGTAATTTAAAAATTTAAATAGATATGAAGATGCGTCAAATGGAATTGGATTTATCGTCGACAGAATAATATAGAAACATATTTTAAAAATGTTCAATTTTTTAACTGGTTCAATAAAAAATTAACATCTTTATGTCTAGCGGAACTTGTATCGTTTTGAAGTTTTAAACTTATATTTTAAGAGTGGTTGTTTAATGCGAAAACAGTTGGTATATTATTGTTTCAAACAGATTGACATTGTTGTATTTTGACTTAATTTGCTTATTTAAGTTTATTTTGCTACGGTATAACAAACCTTACTAAAATCCTACATTTATTCGCTTTTTGCTGTACTAAAACTTGATTCGTCTTAAATTAGTTTTGCTGTTTAAGTTCTTATTGCTAATAATGTACAAAATAAGCAAGCCTCACCAAAATTATTATTTGTATAGTTCATATGAACTAGTTCGTTCACGAATTACACACCTCTAGTTTCAATCGTTTCATGGTACCTGTCTACTTTAATATGTCACTGAAACCTAAAACTTAAGTATCAGAATATTCGTATATCCTTATTTTCATGATTAAATCAACGGTATACAATAATGAACCAGTCCGAATTTCCGCCATTTCATTGCGGTTCTTTCATTTACACTTCTCCATATCTCCTATGTCCTTATTCTCCATACATTCTTCGTTCATTTTCATTTCTGTGAGGTGTTCACTCCGAACTAACGCGCATCTTGTGGAAGTGAACCTCGGGAATATTGAATTATCCACATTATATGACCTATATACGGAAGTCGAGAGCTCGGAGACGAACAGAACAAGAAGCACGAAAATGGTGTTGCTCTCCTTTTGTTGTTTTAACCGGCTCGATTCCAATCTTTGATATTCAGCTGCACTTTAGACGCATTATTTTCATACGATGAGTTTTGATTTAATTTTGATGGAGTACTTGCAATCGCTGACTTTCTTCCATTAGACGTAAGCAAAATCGGAGTGCATCTTCACTTTTTTATTATTTTCAGGAAAATATTTTTCATTTATTTTGTATTGAATTATGTCACATAAACGTAAATGTAACGTAATACGATTACATATTATCAGGGCGGTAGATGAGATTGTTAAAATGTAGAGCAGTGCTTGTTGTGACTTAGGATACACACATTCTATACTGTAGTTGAGATTAAATTCTAGTTGTGCAAAGCAAATTAAAAAAAATAATTGAGGCTTTACTTTGCATAATTTGCAAACTAAACAAGATATGAAAATGTGCTTAACGGCATTGAATTCCTCGTATCCGAATTGAATTATAAGCAAATATTTAGCGATTTTTATTTTTTGAAAATTTCTTAAGGGATCTGGAGTTTTTCGATTTTAGGCTATTTTCATTCTTCCTCGTATGCATATTGTAACGAAAATTTACATACAAATGTATTTTGACCAGCTAAATCCAATCGTAAAATCCCCAAGCGCATATATCTTCTAGTTTTTGAGATATTGTTGAAAAACTGCTCGATGAGAACATTTTGGTGAAACTTTTTTGAAAAATAATAAATTCTGACAATTTCTATACAAGTCAACTGAAGCAAGAAAAATTCAATGCTGTTGAGCGCATCTTCATATCTTGTTTAGATTTTGAGATGCAGTCTCTGGAAAGTCGAAAATATGGTGAGGTTATATTTTTTTGAAAATTGAGCTTTTCCGCTGGCTATACCTTAAATACTAAACAAGATATGAAGATGTGCTCAACGGCATTTAATTCCGAATTGACTTACTAGCAACTTTTGACGCAATCCGAACTATTCATTTATTATTTGACTATTTGGTCTCATTAACTATTTGAATATTCGAACTATTCGACTTTTCGGTTATTCGAATATTCGATCAGTTCTGATATCCGAGCTATTCGGATATTCAAACTATACGGATAGTCTAACTATTCGGATAGTTGAAATATCCAGATAGCTACAACTGAATATACTGTATGTAAATATCCGTAAATATGGGGTGGCTAGCTCAGTGGTTTGAAGTCGGCCTGTGGATCCTGAGAACCCTGGTTTCAATTTCAAAAACTACTCCTGTAGCTCCTCCACCACTAATATCTTTGGAGGCCGTGATTTGACGACTGGTAACCGCACTTCACGCGCAAAATATATCACTTACCGAGATCTGCTTCGGCAGAGTGCCACATCCAGTAATGGATAGAAGGCGTGATGATATGTTTATTTAAATATCCGAATAAAACATCATCCCTAGTGAGGACCCCATTAAGTACATTATTATTAATTTTAAAACTATTACTTTAGTGTGAACTTTATTTCAATTCAAGTTTTACAGTTGTTTTTAGTTGTCCTCTCAGCAAATAAATAAAAAATGATGCAATCAGAAACAAATTGTCTTAACAGAAAACTAACAATAGTAGTCAATGGAAACAGGACAGCAAAACTAATCTTATTCACTGTTTACTCCTAAACAAAGACTTTAAATTAAATTCGATCTCTATCATTCACTGCCCATCGGTCCACCTGGTCTTTCATTCTTCTTCGAAAGCCTAGCGACAATTCTCCGAAACACTGCGTTCATCTTTGTCTCAAGCGAACATTTCTTCTTCATCCTCTCAACCATCTGCACTCGGCATCGCACACGCATCTCGTGGCCGCGTAAAAAACCTCTCGCCACGCTCCATTGAACGTGTCAGGGTCCGAATCCTGCTCTCAACACGCGTGAACGCACGGAAAAACTCGGGAAAAAATCACGTTTCCTGTCGCTCGTAATGAGCCGTCTGTAAAAATGCTTGACGGGAATTCATAATTGATTAGGTAAAGATGTCATTGGGATATGGAGAGGTTTTTGTCGTAATTCAATCGTTTCCTTCATTTAGATTCGTAATTGCAGGTTTTATATTGCATTAATATTTATATTGTTGATGATGTTTAAGTTTGTAATTTATCTACACGATCGTAAAAAATAGTACGAATTAAACAGAACATAAAATCTTCAATAAAATTCAGGTAATTTTATTTCTATGAAACTGTTATTTGAATAATGAATGAAACACGTTTTCTGTTACTTTTAAGTTAGTGATAAACAAGTCGGCCTGTGGATTCAAAGAACCCTGATTCGATCCCCACAGCCGACAAAACATTTTCACCAATTTAAAATTATCCCTGTGGATCCGCCATCACTAACATCTTTGAGAGCCGTGATTTAACGGCTGGTAACCGCACTTCACGGGCATAAATATATCACTTACCGAGATCTGCTTCGGCATAGTATCACATCCAGTAATGGGTAGAAGGCGTGATGATATATTTATTTATTAAATAGTTTCAGGCATAATAATTTCTAAATAACTATTATTCATTGCCCTAATTAAAATTTTTAGAAATAAATTAGAAATTTAGATAAGATATATTATTTCTTCGACAGATGTCACCTGAATATCACACATGTCAAATCATACATGTTTTTCAGTTGACATGGATATAGCTTTATTTTCCTTCTCTAAGTTACTTTTTATTATATACTCCATTCCCTGTATCAAAACGATGACGTCATATGTGGACGAGGTTATCATAGATACGATGAAATATAGCTATCTTTTTTTAATAATATTATTCGTACCTATGCGAATGACATAACGTATGTCTTAATAAGTAAAGACACACGTTTAATGTTTTTTTCACGTTCTATCAAATTTATTATTTGAATGAAAACGTATGACAGTTCTTACAAATACGAAAATTTATATTTACTTTGTTCACATTTGTTTATAAAATAAAAATAGAGACCTATGGCCATGATTTTGTTATTTTCTCGCCTGTCATTTCTAAGTTTGTGACATTTTTGATACATAAATACAGACTGAGAAATAAGAAATGGCTTGAAAAATTTTGGGTAATCAAATGCAGAAATGTGTTTGTCATTTTCATGATTATTTTGCGCTGAAGTTAGAGAGAATCGAGCATCTTTAATTAATCTAACTGTAGTACAAGAGGAAATGTGCATTGTATTTTGTATTTTCATATATTATTTATTTATATATAATAATAATGCATATAAAGATGTATATTCTTTTGAGTTTTATTTTACAAAATTACATATTTCAAGAAGGTAGGTAATATTTTTCGTGAGTTAAGATAAATTTATATTTGGTTTCTTTTATAAACTAATTAAATTTTATAAAGTAATAAATATTTTAATCTGACATTTAATTTTTAGGTTATGTTTTAAAAATGTCAATCCAATACCAATGTAAACGTTTTAAGCACAAAATCTTGAATCACATGGATACCGAATGTGACGTAATCGTTTTCTTACAGGGAATAGAGTATACCTGCATAATAATCGTTGTTTAACAAACTAAAAGCGCGCAAAAATGCAACATTAGCAGTATTCCATTTGCCACTTGGTTCACTTAAATCAGTTCAGTTAAATTGGACACATGACAAATTTAACTGATTTAAGCAAACTGATGCAGTTATTGGGGTGAATTACTTCAAAGTAAATTAGAATCTATAATTCTAGTACTGGAAATAAAGTCAGCAAAGTAATCCAGCGAAATAAATAAGAGATGTAGTCCAGTACATGTAAGTTAGATCAGATCCAAATGGCAAATGGAATACGCCTTATATCACAACAAATTGTAAAACAATAAATCTACATAGTAACGTAAACAACAAATGATAAAATCATATGTGTATACACAAAATTATGGAATGAATCAAAATGAAAATACTGCTTTCCAGCTCTTTTGTTCAGTTTATATTATTATTATTATTATATACAGGTATAATAAAAAATTGCGTACGATACACGTGTATAAGTGCCTTTAAAGCACTAGTACCGTTAAAAGGTCGTACTCTTAAACTCGTCACATGTGCTTGAAAGACTTATTTATACATTATTATAATATACTATTTTTCTCTAGGGATGAAAAGTATCACTTTCATCTGTCAATTGAGTGAAGAAAATTGAATTGACAGTGTCGTGAATAAAGTTATATGTTCTATGAAACCATTTTCCAGATCCATGCCAGTTGTATGGATCAACTCGGATGCGCGTTCTGAATACTCGGAACCTAACAAAAAACTTTTATATATTTTTAAAATCGAATTCTATTTACATTTAACGTTATATCTGATAGAAATAATATGAAGAGAATTTCTAGGATCACAGATGGCTGTTAGGAGAACAATGACGTTGTTTTGTGCAACTGTTCGAAATTGTCGCATTATAGAATTTCATTTAGATATGGAGCGAGATGATAATGCGAGACTCGTTTGTTTTTAGTTTTCTTGCGACTGGTAGTTGTTTTACTCGTTGTTTTATTGCGCGTTTAATGAAAATTTATTTGCATGTTCTTGGTACTTCATTAAATATTGTTCAAGCACAGTCGCTATAGCGACTGAATCTTAAAATTATGAGTGGAATGTTTTGTCTTCATAAATTTTAATTGTTGCGGTTGATACTTTATTTAGTTCTTCGTGAAAACATTTAAAATTTACGGATTTATTAAATTTTTATCAAAAATAAATATCATTAACTATGACTGTTTTGTTTTAACGTCAAATAAATTGCTTGAATCAAAACAAAACGGTCATAGGTAACGATATTTATTTTTCATAAAATAAATTAGTGAATTTTCAAAATTTAAAAATTAATTTAAGGGTCAAATTTCTATTAAATTTAAATGTATTTTACATCGTTGGATTCAAAAAAATGATAACTTTCGATTGATACCACAATCTTTTTTATTCGATAGAACACCGAGCAACAGGATGCAAAAAACTGATTTCCCATGTTAATCTCCTATGTACAACTTTAAAACAGACACCCGGTATGTACAGTTTTATATAATTTTTTGATCGGTAATAGGATATTACAAAATAACTTAGGAAAGTGATGTTTTACTTGATGAAGCGGTTGTTTGAAATACGGGACCACAGGCCGAGTATTTTCATCCGCTGAGTCAAGTATTGACAGCTGACTACGTATCCAAGGTAACAACAACAAAAACTGTCAAGTAAAATACAAAACAGTCAGATAAAGGCTTTACCAGACTGTTTTGTACTTTACTAAACTGTTATTTTTATTGTAAAATTGATTTTTCTTTACTGCTCAAATATATTTATTACTGAGAATAGCATTTTTTTATAAATAAATAATATAAATATATCATCACGCCTTCTACCCATTACTGGGTGTGGTACTCTGCCGAAGCAGATCTCGGTAAGTGATATATTTTGCACGTGAAGTGCGGTTACCAGTCGTCAAATCACGGCCTCCAAAGATGTTAGTGGTGGAGGAGCCGCAGGGGTAGCTTTTGAAACTATGAAAATTGTTTGTCGCCTGTGGGAATCGAACCAGAGTTCTCAGGATCCACAGGCCGACTTCATATCACTGAGCTAGCCACCCCATTTTTTTATTGGTAAATAATGCTTCTTTACTGATCATATAAATTGTTTCTAATGAAAAACCGTTTGATTTAAAATGACCTTGTTTAGCCACAAGAAAATGCATTTCCAAGAGCAACTAGTACGTTGTAGACTAATTAATCAAATTAATTTTTAATCCAAGTCGAAAGCGTTCCCAAATCGCCAACCGCTCAACCCAGATAAAAGTAACAAATGCTTGTGAAACAGTTGAGAATCAAGTATGGAACTAGACTAGTCTAGCACGCTCTGGGGCCCGGCTAATGAAATGGCGCAATGGGACAGTCCGACAGTCATTTGTCTGCCGTGAAATGTGTATCGATTCTGCAAAGCACAGCTGCAATGGTTCTCAAACTTTTGAGAAAATTGGTGATGCATTATTAGGCATATTTAAATATGTACTACCGCAAAATATTTCAAAGTAATACCTCGATTTACTGCCATATCTGTTAAACTTACTAAAATTCTATATTTTGACAATTTTTTAAGATGATTTTTTTATATTGCTTATGGGGTAGGTGGCTCAGTAGTATCGAGCCGGCCTGTGGATTTGAGAACCCTTGTTCGATTCCCACAGCCGACAAACTATTTTCATCACATTAAAACTACCCCTGTGGCGCTCCCTACATTAATATCTTTGGAGATCGTGATTCTACGACTGGTAACCACACTTTACGCGCAAATCAGTTGCTGTTATTTTGTATGACTTCTGATAATCAAGTTACAATGTATCCCTACCAACAACAACAAAAATATTTCGTTGTATTTAGAGAAATTAAATTTTTTTATTATCAAGATGAAATAACTTCTTGTTTAACTATACAAATTTAAACTAATCTTAACCAGCCCGATTTTCAAAAACGTTTTAACTAATTCTGAATTTTGGATTAGCAGATTTTGTTCTAGTCCGATTTAAAAAAGTTAAACCAAATCACTTTCCAAAAACTAAATGGTAACAATATTATATTCGAGATTTTTTTAAGAATATAATTTAGCTTAATTTGACTAATCCAAAATTCAAGTTTAGTTTAAACTCTTTTGAGAATTGGGTTGTTATGATCAAAGTTTGATCATCTACACCTCTCAAAAAAGTTTTTACTAACCCTGAATTTTGGAATAGCTAATTTTATTCTACTCAGATATAAAAAAGTTAATCTAAATTACGTTCCGAAAAGCAAATAGTAAGAAGATTATATTAAAGTTTATTTAAATGTTTTTGAAAAAATGGTTTAGCTTAATTTGACTAATCCAAAATTCATGATTAGCTAAAACTCTTTTGAAAATTTATCACAGAATTCCACTATTAATCGTCAGAATATCACAACCATGGAGAATATTTCAAAATTCATGGTATTAAACAAATATCTATAGAGATAAGATGAACTGTAAATATTCCTCTAAAAATAAGAATAGAATCATAGCGGTCCGTGAAAATATAACATTTGAGAAACACTCCAGCTCCAGCACATGCCACCTGTCTACGTGACGCGATACTAAAATACATAGTTAATGTCTCGTGTTGGGAGCAGTTTAATTAATCTTAAAAGGAAAGGCGAATAAAAACGATACTAACGAGAGCATTGAGAACGTAAACAGTGGAAGAGTAATAGTTACAGTGTTGAGCAGGAAACTGTAGTGTGGTGTTATGGAAATTTGTAATCATCACTTCTATTGCTGTTTGATTTCTTCGATTGTTGGAATGAAGGTGTGGATGACTGTATTTCTTGGAATCAAGCTAAATAATTAAAAAGGGATCCAATTAAAATGTAGTGGTATCGAGTTGGCTTGTGAATTTGAGAACCTCGGTTCGATTCCCACAGCGGAGAAACTATTTTCACCACGTTAAAATTACCCCTGTGGCTCCCTCTCCACTATCATCTTTAGGAGCCGTGATTTGACGGCTGATAACCGCACTTCACGTGTATAAATATTATCGAGATCTGCTACGGTAGAGTGCTACACTTAGGAAGGGGAAAAGGTGTGACAACAAATACATTGTTTTATACAAATATGGTACAACGTTTTATCTATATTGTGAATTTTATTCAAAAATAAATATTTTGACGTTTCATAAATAAAAACATTATCGAAATTACGAAAAAAGTAAAGTTGATATGATGTTTACGACACTTAATAATTAGATAATTTTGATATTATGTAATGATAGTAGATAATAGTTATTTACAATATGAGTGGGATAACAGTATCATTACGCGTGTGAAATTTGCACAAAGAGGCGATGGTCGAGTTATATAATCACATAAGTATCCTAATGATACGTTATCACACGTATTGTACAAAATTTTATCTACGGCCACGAATTATACTCGTATTAAAACAAAAATATGGGATGGCTAGCACAGTGGTATGAAGTCGGCCTGTGGATCCTGAGGTCCCTGGTTCGATTCCCACAGGCGACAAATTTTCATAATTTGAAAAAGCTATCCCTGTGGCTCCTCCACCACTAACATGTTTGGGGGCCGTGATTTGACGACTGGTAACCGCACTTCACGCGCAAAATATATCACTTACCGAGATCTGCTTTAGCAGAGTGCCACACCCAGTAATGGGTAGAAGGCGTGATGATATATATATTTTTTTTTTAAAACAAAAATAATTTTGAATTTTTAGTTCTCATAATTATTTGACATTTAAAAATTGTTATTGAAACTATCATTTTTAGTAAAATGAGTACTTTATTAAAGCACTAGTGCGTTAATAAGATACTTATCTCACTCAAAATGAATACGATAAGTGTCATTAACAGAATATCTTTAACGATAAAAATGACGAATAAAAAACTGTAACTAGTTCTTATCCTCAAATGTAATTCAATTTCACAAATTCCAAAACTATCTACATCCTACCTTGAACATCGCTCCAACTTAGTACGTAGTCTGGCATGACTTCACTTCGATCGAAATTCACTCGACTGTAGCTATCCATCCTTGTTCTAAAACCATTCGGGTGCAGGTGCGGGTCGCGGGAATGTTTGACGGCGCCATAGTTTTTCACACATCACACACACTACTCACGCTAACGCCGCGACGGTGGCGCCATCGCCGTAACGTGCCGCTAACGTAACGTTAGATGTGTTTATTCAAAGCTTCGCACCAGGAGAACGTTTGATGTTGTTTCGAGACGCACTTATGCGTTGACGCCCACACGCAAATACTCAAATACAAATAGAGATTGAAATGCTAAGAATTTTTATTCAAGGCTTTATTTTCGTTTTTGAGGAGAGAATTATTTAGTTTTGTTGAGAACAATATTTGAAGAGTTGTTATCACAAAAGGAAGATAGATAAGTAATGGTTTCTTTTTTAAATTTATTTATTTGTTGTAAAAGGTAAGTTAAAAATTTGTCTCTTTGAAAAAAGTTGAATTTTTGTTAGGTGAGGGCAAATTGTTCATACGTATTTTATATTTTTTTAGTAATAATATAAGAAGAGAGTGAGAATAAATTGAAAATAATTTGACAGATCTTTCGAAAACTTGTTGCCAGGCAATAGTCATGAAAGCCCGTAGGGTTTGAGTGGCTATTGCCAAATGGCAACAAGTTTGAGAAAGATACTGGAGAATTATTTTCTAATTTATCGAACTCTCGAGTTATATTTAATTAGATTATTTTTTGACTTAGCTGTTGAGATCGATTCATCCAACTTAAAAGATTTTGGACTGAATCCATATCGATTGGTTACTTATTAATGTATTCTTGGAAGTTGTTTCCAAAATTTATTGGTGTATTTCTGTATCTGAAATGGAACTAAATCGATTTATTACACACATTTTACTTGATGCGTTGACAGTTTTAAATAATTATTTGACAACTACCTATCATTTGTCACAAACAAAAAAAGCATCTACAGAGATTATTCCCGGGATAATCACAAGAGCTTTATTCTCAGTATAATAACGACACGATTGGTTACAACGCACACACGTGACATACAATGAACCATTTCATTGGTTTTGAGAAAAGTCAAAAAATAATCAGTAACATTTATCAGATTTGCAATTTTTGTCATATGCGAGGTCATATGAATAACTTTGAAGTACTGTGACAATGATATATTTAAAGTTAAATTTATACAGACAAATTCCAGACATGCTCGAACTCGAACCGAGGACCTTCTGCTTGCCAGACAGATATCTTAACCACTAGACTACGGCTCATGGGGTAGGTGGCCTGTGGATCCTGAGAACCCTGGTTCGAGTCACACAACCGACAAATATTTTCACCATTTTAAAATTACCCCTGTGTCTCCTCACTACTAACATATTTGGGGGCCGTGATTTTACGGCGGGTAATCGCACTTCACGCGCATAAATATATTATTTACCGTGATCTGCTTCGGCAGAGTGTCACACCCAATAATGGGTAAAAGGCATGACGATATATATATATATATATATTTATGTTTTTATTTTAGACCATGTACGAAATAAAGCGTCAACCGAATTATTTTATCATAGTGTCTAAACACAGGCATCGATCCCAAGACTCCTATGTATCATAGGACACATGTCTGATTTAAATGAATGGGCGTCTTTCGAATTTCTCTGTCATAAATTTAACTTCAAATTTTTCAAATAATACGCATTTCTATCTGGTGCTTATCTAGCAACTTTCAGTCTCCGCCAACAGATCGCTCCACATTCTCTCTCTCTTTACGTTAAGGGTTGGTAGTGGGGATGAATTGACACGTGTGTCGCACGCGGCAGGCGAGCACGTCCTCTTGACTGTCTCAAGGGACGCTCTCTGGTCCTCGCACCCCGCGCCCCGGTCCCTCTACCCATCAAATCCTATCGGTGCAATTCGTCAGACGTCTATGGGCACGCGACACGACATTTTCAAACGGAATTTCCAACGAAATCCTATTACAGATATAAAGAAGGCCATCGTTGTTGCTGCTGACTACACACTCGCACATGCAGTAGAAGCATACGAGAGATTTTGGGCCAGTGGACACTAAACTGTTACACTAACTTAAGATTTTTTTACAATAGTGGCCGAGTATCTGCCATAAAACGGATTAGCGGTAATACACCATTTAATGTTTGTTTCAAATTAAAACTGATTCACGAATTTGATTCTATTTAATTAATATTTTTTTTAATCCCGGTTAAAATAAACTTCTTTTGTTTATTGGAAAAAAGAGTTAAAAAAGAATTAAAAAATGGTATTAACGCTAATTCGTTTCATGAAACTGCTCAGTGTAATTTAAGTAAAACAATACAGAATGAAGAAATAATGTCAAATTAATTAATAAACATCATGATCATCAATAGTTATCTGCTTGACGCTATATGTTTTCTCCAACTTCTACTCATAGCCAGCCTTTTCATTTCTACATAACTTCTTCCATCTTTCAGGTCGTCTACAGGGCCGGATTAACATTATGAGGGGCTCGAAGTACAACAGATTTTAGGGGTACCCCCCACCCCTCCCGGTTCCAAGAAAATTGGTGTTTATTCAAGCAATAAAGTAATCTCGTTTGTAAATCATTTGTAAATGTATCTACCATTGTTTTTAAACGGTACAATTGAAAAGAGAAGAGAAGGTTTTTGCCAGAAAAATAAGTAATTGAATATTGATACTATTAGTACCATTGTATATTCAGAATATAGCGTATATAATATATTTATGACATATATAAAATGAATTGCATATACTTTGATTTGGTCGCAATCTATTATGTGAATACGGCTCTGACTTATAACCTCCTATGCCGAGAGCGCGAAACTTGCCTGAGTGGAGAGGGTACGCTGTCGCCGATAGAGGGATCACTTATGGAATACTAACCACTGTATTACACTTCGAAGATGAAGTGTTATAAGCGCGAATATTTCGCCTTTAATACAAAATCAACTAATTCTTGACGACCTTTAGAAATGATCAGCAGTTACGCATACGCAAACTTATATATTCCAGTAGTTTCTTCACTTCGATATTTTATACCCAGAAAAATTTTCGTTATTAGTTTTTTAACTATTTTAAAAAGGAGGAAAATACGGGTTATATCTCTCTTGAATGCTGTATTTTTATATGATATACTCGAAATTAAGTAATTTATTTGTGAACCATATTTTCTTTATGAAAGAGTTTTTAAGGTTATTTTGGGATTAGGGAAGAGCCAAGAGCCAAAACTGAAATTCTAATGGTGGATTCGGATTTAGTGCATCAAAAATACATGGGAATATATTATTCTGGACTCTCTCACTCAAACTTTTTCTTTTTTTGTGTGGCTGTGTAAACACAAAAATCAAATTTGTCAAATATAACACTAAGGGCCAGTTTTTCGATCGCCAGTTTACTCTCGGTTAGTGTTAATCATGTTTAAGTAATAATAGAAACTATGGTTTCCATTATTATTTAATCATGATTAACATTAATCGGTGATTAAAAAACTGGCCCTTAGAGAAATTTTGAAAGGAATGCAAAAATGGCAAAACTGCTTTCATTGTAAACTTGTTTTCGTTTTTACATCTTACTAGCAATCACAATCACATCAAAATCTTGCAATATTCCGTTCTTAGATACAAGAAGATATAATATTTAAGATCTATTTGAGGTATTCTAAAATTTGTACATTTTGTAAATAAAGTATAAGTTTAGTTGTTTGTTTGGTATGCGCTGGAGGGTGACAAGTGCCGATCAGTGACTGATGTCACTATGTAATTTGACGGCGTGTCACTAGAGGCAGAGACTAGCGGGGTGGTGCGATGCCCATTTCGAATGATAAACAGCTGCATGAGGGTGAAATGTGGGCTGAGTAGAGTTTATCCTCTTAAAATTGAGCTTTATGGTTTCAGGCCGCGAGTGGAAACAGTGATTTTGAAATACGAGGCTGCTCATTTCATACATGTTACTTGATTCGTAAGCGGTTTATGTGTGTGTGTATGGATTTGTGGCGTACAGGGAGATTACAGTCAAACATTGTTGTTGTTGTAATCACTGTGATTATAATGGCATATGTTTCTCTTTATACGAAATTATTTTCAGATTCAATTTGAGTAATACGAAGTTTGAAGCATAAAAACGATAAAAACGTTAATATAAGAATTTCGATTAATATTTCAGTTCTCGTCAGTAAAATTTAATCAAAAAGGTCAAAAAAACAAGATCTCCAAAGTTTATATACAAAAAATTTAAAATTCATCCGATTGCGATGAAACTTTGCTAAGTTGTTGTGCGTATGCCCGCGAAGGTTTCTGACTTAGCAAAAGTCCAATCCGCCATCTTGTAAAAAAATGGCCGCTAGCTATCTTGAAAAGTACTGCACTGATTCGATTCAAATTTAATATAAGCGTAGATGGGAACCAATATTAACATATAGGTATAATAAAGCTTCAGTCCTATGCCATTAGAATTCAGACGTTTTCAGTTCCCGGTACGACTCGCATTTACAATGAACATCAACAAAATTTGGAAAATCCATGCTTCTCACATAGACAGTTGTACACAAACACTTTCTTTGAGTTGCAATGCAACGTATGCCGGGTACTCGTATTAAATTATAGACCACGCGAACGAAGTCGCGGGTAATAGCTAGTAAATAAATAAATAATACTTTTTCTTATTTTTAACATGTTTACCACGAATATTGTATTATATTTAATATTATTCTTATTAATGGGGTAGTGGTTCAGTGGTATCGAGTCGACCTGTGGATCCTAAGAACCCTGGTACGAACCCCACAGCGGACAAACATTTTAATCAATTTAAAATTACCCCTGTGGCTCCCCACCACTAACATCTTTGCGGGCCGTGATTTGACGGCTGGTAACCGCACTTCAAGCGCATAAATATATCACTTACCGAAATCTGCTTCGGCAGAGTGCCACATTCACTAATGCATAGAAGGCGTGATGATAATTTATTTATTTATTTATTTATGTATTAAAACCAACTTGTAGATTTTTGACCTGAAGATGCACGTGCCCTTGGATGATACGTAGTTATTTCAATAAAGATTTTGACAATTTAAGCCTATGTCCACTATATTGTCTTCAATACTAATTTCGGCTTACTAAATCACTTGAACAAAAATTGTTTTAATTATTTATTTTTTATATCGAATGTAAATACTGTAGAAATGAGAAGTATGTGGGCTGTATGTAGATATACAAGACAGGATCGTATTCTGAATACGTTGGTTTATGTTGAGTGCAAGTTTGAGAAGAATTGCTGACAGAGCAGAACTAAATCAGTTGTGATTTGGCCATGTGGAACGAAGTCAAACGAAAGCACTAACTTTCGAATGTTAGTTGTGTTCTAAAATTCCGAAACAACAAGTTTAATTTACCGAAAGTAGTTTCAAAATTTGCTTACCCGAGGTCCATTAAATAAATTTAAGATTTTAATTCGCCAATTTGCTCTTAAAGCCAAATGATTTAAATTTCTGGGAACTAGAGACAAATTACTTGAATCGTTGACTTACAGTTATGATGCATATAATCTCGTTGCACTTTTACGAAATAGGGTTGTTACCCCTTCATTCTCGCCGTGCGCATTAGTTACACAACGTAACCCGTGTTTATACGACGATGTTAAGGATAATGTTACACTTTAATCGCATTTACTTGCATCGTTGCGTTTAAAAACGATGCTCACATTCTGATTATTTATCTAGCGTGTAATTTTAAACACGACCAGCTTACACTGTCTTACAATAGTGATTATCTTAACTGTTATTTCATTTTATTTATTTAAAGACAGTGCGTAGTAATTAAAGAATGAATAAAAATTTGGAACTACTTCATTCGGATTCAGCTTTGTCCGTATATAGCAGTGGTATTAAGGGCTGATATTTCTATCACCTAATAAACTTATGTGTCAAATAAACAAAAATATCTACGTCATAGGTTAGATTATGTTATTTACTTGTTTCAATTTCATAGCTATCGATAGTTTTGAGACAATTTCAGTCCTTTTTAGATCTAATTTGTGCCATTACAAAGCATGCAAAATTAATTTCGTATTTTATTCCCTAAAACTTTCATTTGAAGCTTTTTTCTTTTAAATAATTAGGAAGCAGGAAATTTAAAACAACATGATTTTACATGTTAAAGTCCTTTGTTCGAGAGTCGTGGCCACCACACTGTGTATGTATATATAAATCAAATAAAAATTAAATTATAAGTTTGAAGATAATAAATTCAAGCTGAAACTAAATTTCCAGCAGTATTCTTATGGCCAGCTAGCGATATATTCCCTATCGTAACGATTGAGTAATCTAAGTTTAAGTATACACAGACACGAAATATTAGAGAATAAAAACTGTAAAACTGCTAAATCGGAATTTATTGAAGAAATGGTGTCAATTTAAGGAAGAGTTATTCGAAAATTGTCTTTCCTCTTATATCAAATAAACAAAAATATCTACGTCATAGGTTAGATTATGTTATTTACTTGAGAAAAGAAAATTATAATTCATAGGTTACTTGACTAACGTTTAATCATTTATAATTTGAGGAGCAGAAATTCAAAACACAGTTTTGACCAAAAGTTCGAAAAGAAAGTTATAGATGGCAATATATACTTCAAATCCGTTTCTTTCTAGTAATGGAAAGTGTTATTTTAAAAACTTAATTTTTGCCGAGTTATAAGACTTTCAAAGTTGGATGGAATATTAAAACGCAGTATTTAAAACCATATATGAAAATCAAAACGTAACTTTTACCTGTTAAACGTTAAACAGGTTTTTATTTCATAACAGGTTGCTGTTAAATAAAATTTATTATTGATTAACAAAATGTAGTTTTAGTCTGATTTTTTTTTTAAACGAAATTTTTTTTTAATTTATGTTCAAAACGCAGTTTTAAAAAATTTATTAGGATATAATGGCCAAATGGAATGAACAATATTTATTTTAATTAGACAAGTTTGCGTATATCATGTGATTAACAGTAATACAAATTGCACATAAAAGTACTCAGTTTACTTAACGAGAAACAGTTTTTTGCGTTTTATTCAAATGTAACTTTGTATGAAAACTACGTTTTGAATTTCTACTCCTCATTTATTGGAAATGTTAAAAAAATCAGCTTTTTAAATATATAAATTTCAACAAAACAATTTAAACTTTATTTCATCCTCTTCAATATAACTCTATTTTAGGAATGTGATTTATCACCATGACAACTGTAGTAAAAATGCTATGTTTCGCTCTAAGACCAAGCAACAATGACGTACTAGATACGTAAATAATTTTGTCAATTTGATTCATTTTCATTTAATAAAAATGCGAAATTTTCTAAATAAGTGAGTAAAAACAAAATACTATGTTTTCGAATCGAGTGATACAGGTTGACAAACGACGCGTACCCTGTCTCTTAATTTTGCCAATCTTGGAAAATTATTTTTGATTGGGAATCAAGACATCAAAATAAATATACGATATAAAAAATTACCCTTTTTCTTAACATCCTGTATGAAAAATATATTTTTTTATGCATCTTAGTCCAATTCATCTCATTTATTTTGTTAACTATGCTGAGCAAAAATTTTGCTAAGAGAATACAGCTAATAATGTACAAAAGAGTTTTAAATAATCCTGAATTTTGGATTACCTAATCTAATTCTTGTCCGAATTTAAAAAGTTAATCCAAATTTCTTTTCAAAAATCTAATGGTAACAACCCTGTATTAGACTTTATTTAAACTTATTTCGGAATATAGTGCAGGTTAATTTAACTAATCCAAAATTCAGGACTAGCTGAAACTCTTTTGCGAATTGGGCTGATAGTCTCTGAAAATGATTAGTGTTCAAGTACCAACCAAGACCCAATGTTACATCACAATGCTCTCAACTATCTGTACCCCATTCTAAAGACAATTATGTAAACATCTTATAGTCTAAACATACGTAGTATACATATATCTCTATTATCTTGCAGAGAAACACCTCGCGGGACAATTAATCCCCTTTGATCATATACCACCCCTCGACCCAACCCATCAATTAGCATCCGCCATCATTACCTCCCTCACCTTATCTCTCACCCCCATATGCACCGATCCCTCCTTACATATCCCAATGTTAGCTTTAGCTTATCGAGAGTCGTCACCGTGGCTTCACCCTCAGCCCCGAGGAGGCAAAAGAGTGCTTACCAACCCCATAACGGCGATTAAGTGCTTAAATAAATACGCGGAACCCTTGTATAGGTTCGGGTGGTGCTCAACTCGCAAGCGTTCTAATGGAATTGTCTCAGTTATGGCGAAAGTGATGATAACTTTTGAATGTTTGTAGTGAAGTTTCGGGAAATTTGAACAGGATATAAAAATGGAAAGTGGATGTGTGTTTAGGGATGTGGCGTTTAATTTAAGTTTGGGGAAGTTTTCGGGTGGTTTTGATTGTTACTAGCTATAAAATAATTTAAAAGTTTCTTTTATATTTATATAGTATAGTGTGGTCCAAGAAAATGTTGGTATAATCAGTGAGTATATTATGTATTATGTATGTATAAAGAAGAAGAAGTTACCATTTATAACTGGGAACCAAGAGTATCACGAATTTGTTTGAAAATGAAGCAATGACATGAAAAGTTATTTTCCACTAGTAAAATTAATAAGTAGTAATTTGTCACTCCCAGCTTACTAATAAAATAAATGCATTTTTAAAAAAATAATCTATCGCAATGTCAAATTCTCGACTAGTGCAAAGTATCACTTATTAATTCACTCATTTCCATAACAACCTGGTCATATAATGAATTGCTATTGGTTGTTTAAAGTCGCAAAGCAATATTCATCTTCATAGTTTAATTTCTTACCTTTATATAAACGTTGAACTTTTATGCATGATGATGTATCAATGAAAACATAATTTCACAGCATACATATTATATTATATTTATGGGGTAATGGCTCAGTGGTATCCGAGTCGGCCTGTGGCTCATAAGAACCCTGGTTCGATCCCACAGCCGATAAAACAATTTCACCAATTTAAAATTACCCCTGTGGCTCCTCCACCACTAACATCTTTGGGGGCCGTGATTTGAAGGCTGGTTACCGCCTTTCACGCGCATAAATATATCACTTACCGAGATCTGCTTCGGCAGAGTGCCACACCCAGTAATGGGTAAAAGGCGTGATGATATATTTATTTATTTATTTTACATATTATACTATGTTAATATATATATATATATATATATATATATATATATATAGTGAATTAAACATTAATATTACGTTTAAATAGTAAAAAAAAACATTTTTTATTAAATAAATGCTACATTTCAAGTTGGGCAAATAAATATATCATCATGCTTTTTACCCATTACAGGGTGTGGCACTCTACCATAGCAGATGTGAGCAAGTGCTCTATTTAACGCGTGAAGTGTGGTTATCAGCCGTCAAGTTACGACCTCTAAAGATGTTAGTGGCAGGTAATCTTTAATGTGATAAAAGTCAGTTTATCGGCCATGGAAATCGAATTCAGGTCCTCAAATCCACAAAAAAATATGAAATGTCAATTTATCAATGTTATGCATAAACAATATCTATTTTTTTTAAAAATATATTTGCTCCAGGTATGTGGCTCAGTGGTATCGAGTCGGGCTGTGGATCCTGAGAACCCTGGTTCAATTTCCACAGCCAACAAACATTTTTAACACATTAAAATTATCCCTGTGACTCCCCCTCCACTAACATCTTTGGGGGCCGTGATTTGAAGGCTGGTTACCGCCTTTCACGCGCATAAATATATCACTTACCGAGATCTGCTTCGGCAGAGTGCCACACCCAGTAGTGGGTAACAAGGCGTGATGATATATTTATTTATATGAAGCCAGACCAAAAAAAAATTGTATGTGTATAAAAAATATATTATTTTAGTAAGCTTTGTAAACATTCTTTTAATTTGAAACTAAAAAACCTTCCAACAAAAGAAACATTTTCATTTATCAAAATACTCTTCCATCAACAAACCAATATTTTCAATAAGTGGTTTCCACCACACGCATCGTCGAACTTATTCCAATCCACATTTTTTTATTACCCGTTGGCAACATCAACAGAATACCAACATCTCTTCATCCACCAAAAACAAAAAAACCCCAAAACAACTTCCCAATGTACTTCTCTTCCTAATAACAACATAAAACGCAATACATAGCCACGTGATCAAATATACGAATACGCCGCAGAGTTCTCCGACACACGTTCCGATGTTTGTTATTCTTGCGTGCGGATTACGAAGAGGAAATGGAATTGTGAATTCCTGTTGACGCGCGTGCTGTTTCCGGTCTCGAGGGGGCTGTTACTGACCCTGAAGAAATGGAGCGAATATGAGGGTGAACGCCACCGAACACAAAACATCTTGGACTCGAGCTGATTTCCTTCCTATGACCCGGCGAGAATGAGATTACCATCTTAACGCGCAGGAAGTGGAGGACAGCTGGTGTAAGAAGAGTGGTTCGGAGTGGGTCAGAAGAGTGTTTTACACTTTGTGTTGGAACAGAGTTGGGAGGGGTTATGCGTTTATGAGGCTTTGTATTGACTGAAATAATTTTAGTTTTTGCTTTCTGTTTTCAGAATATGTTTAAAAGTTTTTAGTAAATGTTAAAGCATAGACAAAATATTTACTTCTAATTAAACGTATACATATGGAAGCGTTTTTATCAATGAAATTTGTAGTCTGTCGATTTAGTTCATGGACATTGAATTAGGGTACTTATAGTTGACGAATTATAATTTCACAATACATAATGTCAGGTATAAATCCCGGAAGTCATTATTCCATTTTCTGCACCAATCAAAAAATTATTATGCCTGAATCAATTTTTCTGTAGAAATAAAAAAAGAAAAAAAACTGGTAAATATATAAATATATCATCACGCCTTCTATCCATTACTAGGTGTGGCACTCTGCCGAAGCAGATCTCGGTAAGTGATATATTTTGTGCGTGAAGTGCGGTTACCAGCCGTCAAATAACGGTCCCCAAAGATGTTAGTGGTGGAGGAGCCACAGGGGTAGTTTTTGAAATTATGAAAATTGTATGTCGTCTGTAGGAATCGAACCAGGGTTCTCAGGATCCACAGGCCGACTTCATACTACTAAGCTAGCCACCCCATAAGACTGGTAAATAACTATGAAAAACAAAATAAACAAAAATGACATTTCTATATCACTATAATTTCATCAGAAAATATTGCAATATTAACGTAATTTTTTTTAGTTTGGGATGGAAAACAAACTTGTATGTAATACATTAGTCGTAGATAAAAGTATAGTATACCACTCGCTATAATAACTAATATTGCTTCCGATGATTACAACCCTCGTTCGCTTTGCTCGCTCGTGTTGCAAATTTCATTGTTGCGAATAATAGCATCTATTATAGCGTCATTGTAAAATATATTATTATACTATTGCATAAATACAAACTTCGATATTTGAATAATAAAACATAAAACATAAAATTATTTGGATGAATACTGTTATAATTAATTGTTACTAATTTGTAGTAAATTCATAATTTGTACATACCCTCTTCCCTCTTAAAATAACGGGAATTATCTGGTAGACAGTAATAGAGAAAGGATAGACTCACCTGAAAAATAAAAGAAATAATATTAGTTACCTTATACAATCAGAATTTCAAACACAACAATAACAATTATGAAAAATTTTCAGAACTTTTATAATTATAAAATTATTTATTTTACTTCGGTATTTACAAAACCGAGTAACAATGTAAATAATTATTTTAGTTAACATTAGCATACATATTTATATTTCCGTTTATAAAAAGTTAGGAAAAAATGTCACATTAAATAAAAAGGTAGAATACTTTGTCCATATCTAGTTACAAATTCATAGCTTACTCGTATTAAAAAGTTCTTATTTTGAAATACCTAGAGGTACGTCAGAATTCATATAAAATTATTTACAGTAACATATTTCCCGTTTCGCTGGCTGCAGAAAAATCTTTAATACAAAATGCATAAAACAGTGTTTCCGGGAACTTTTTCCAGCCGGTGGGTAACAATTCGGGGTTGCGGGGCCGAGCGGGGACGTCTTCCGTTTGTCTGTTTGTGACGTGAATACAGCGAACGAGTTCTAAACTTTTCCAATTTCATTAAAAACTCATTTACACGCATATACCTACAACACACCTACTTATATATTGTGTCGAGAAATACAAAACATTCTGATACTTTCGTGAGCTATTAATGAGAAATATCTCGTGACTTTGTTCATAATTCATTAATTTTCTAATTAGGTTCGCTGGGTGCTGGCATCACAGGAATTTATAGTTAGGGTAAATAGTTAGAAACTTTATAGATAGATATAAATAAGCTGCTCATATGAGGCGTGTTTTTAAAGTAAATACCGTTTTGAAATAAAAATAAAACAAGTAGAATTTTCTTAGCAATTTTATTTTTAAATGAAAGTCTGTACTTTAATCTATTTTTCTACATAATTTCCACAAATATTAAGGTAGTCCACCACAGAGCTGGGCAGTAGCTAGCTAGTTTTGTAGCTTAGCTACTAGCTTAGCTACATTTACCTTAGCTGTAGCTGTAGCTTAGCTAACTGTAAAAAAATATAGCTGTAGCTTGTAGCTAGCTACTTTTTTTTCTATTAGCTTAAAAATAATAACTGAAGCTACTTTTAAAGCTACTTCTTGTAGCTTAAAGCTACTTTTTAAGCAGAAGGTCAACAAAGTACGCATGCGTACAAGCTAAACCCACACAAAATAATTATTTCTTGCCGGTTCTAATTGGCTCTAATACGCAAAAATACACAGTAGGTGCCAGATGGTATTTGCTATTTTTGATATTTATGTACATAATAGTAAATTAACAGTCATTATAACAAAAGACTGATCATATGACAATGGCAAATTTAATTATTTCACAATAATTTAAAAAAGTAGTTTCAAAATTTAACAGTTACTTTAACTTTAACTGTAGCTTAGCTATATTTTACAAAATATAGCTTATAGCTGTAGCTTAGCTACTTTTTTAAAGAAAAGCTGTAGCTGTAGCTTAGCTACTTTTTTTAAGTAGCTTACCCAGCTCTGGTCCACCATGAAAAACATGTTTACAGATCTGAATGAAACTCGGCACACGTAAACAAGGGATAGTCATACGCATCCTGTTAAAATATGAAACCCATTTACCCTCTGTGAACAAATATATTCGCTGGTAAAGTTGAGTTCTTATACACAGGGCTTATGGCGATTATCACTCAGAATCGCACATATTTGGTTTGTGTACCTATAAAATTTTGCAATTTTATTTGAAAAACTAATATGATGTTCTAGAACTATCCATGTATATATATATTATATCAGAAGGAGCAAGTTTTTTATCGTAATGAATATATAGCCATGCAAAGCCTTGTTTTTAACGAAGGAAATCGAATCAGGATTCTCGATACCACTGACCCCATAACGTATATTGTATCAAAGAAGAAATTTTTTTATCGTTGAGTAATGGATATATAGTCAAGCAAAGTCTTGTTTTTAACGAAAAATTAAGGATCCCAATTTATAATGACAACACCACACGGTGGTACGGTATTTGAAAATTCACTAGATCAACAACCTGTTAACAATTCATGATATTCAAATCATAATAGGTATGAAACACTTATTTGATTAAATTTTTATGTTTTTTGAGCTTGTACGCGTAAGTTAGCTGCCCAATGTTGATATAAAAACCATGATTTTAATTCAAAATTTCAACGCCTTTCAATCCTATTTTCTGATAAACCTACAGATGAATTTTTGAGACTGTCTTCGTTTTTAATTCAATAGAATCTTAAATAAAACAAAAGACAAAATGTCTATTGCGAAGTAGAATTGAGTCTTAATAAATAAGAAAAATAGGAAAAAAATTTCCATCACTTGTCTCATAATTCCACAGAGGTTTTACAACACGTTTGCATCAACTTCTCAGGTCATCAACAAACGGCTGGTCAGTTCAGCTTTAACCATAGACGCGTTTCGTCCTTCCGGACTCATCAGTATGGTGCGATCATTTATCCAACTAGATCAACTAGGAAATAGTGGATTGTGATACCGACTTAGCTGAACTGACTGATGTTAACCTATCTACAACGGTAACATGACATGAGAGCTATGGAGCCACTCGTGGTGCCATCTACCGACAAAATCGCAAACTGCTTGACAGCTATTGAAATAAAACAAAAGACAAAATATCTATTGCGAAGTGGAATTGAGTCTTAATAAATAAGAAAAATAGGAAAAAAATTTCCATCACTTGTCTCATAATTCCACAGAATCTTAAACGTTAAGATTTATAAAAATCTCGAGATCAACAAAATCATCATCACAATGCTTTCTCTGTTACATAATTTGGAAAAGTAAAAAAAAGAAAACTAGCTCATCAAGATGCTCTTCAAGTCTTCTACATCTTCTAATTGAAACATTGTTCTCTACATTAATTTGAACACAATTGGGAGTAGAAAACATATACATTATGAAATAATGAAAAATATTGAATATTTTAAATATAGGTTGAAGTTATTTCTATGCTGTACGTACTCGCGACAGATACAAATGGCTGTCGGATTCTCGAATGCGAACGTTGCGACTGTTGCAAACGCTGCTTCCATATGCATATTTCACTGTAATACTTTCGCAATGCTTACCTGGCTTTGCACCACTACTCGTACTTTTTCAAATAAATTACAACTATATTTCCTTATCAAGCATTACTATTACAGATGATTTATCTCGCAACTGTATTGTAAACTTCCGGTATTTTATACTCATTTCCGAGACGATTTACCTAGTTATTTGTTACCAACGATAAATTAATATATTGTCCTGCTTTAATATCATAGCTGTGTGTTTTTATTCTCAATTGGAGTTCTCGTAATTTAGTACAAATTTGAAATATACTATTTAATAGTTAATAATATGAACAGGTACGGAAGAAATCAATGTTTCTTTAGACAGTACAAAAGTTTCCACTTCACATTATGTCAATATAAGCAACTATAACAACTGTGTTAATAATATACACAAACAATAAATATTATGTATTTCACTTACTCTTAAAATAAAACCATTTATCGATATATTTTACTCTGTTCAGTTCTTTTTATTAGTTGTCTACAGATTAGATATCCTGCAATTTAAGGTTATGTTTATAAACGTCAAAATATACTATTGCATATTTGCTAGCGCTGGTTGACCGTATCTTCTGCTTCCATAAGCGTCTGTGTCCAAAATATGAATTCCGTGCTCGGCGCGAAATTTAAATCGCTGTCAAAACAATTTTCTTTTGAGAGTTATGTAATGAAGCACTTTCCGCACTAGTGTTTCTTTGCTTACAGAAACGCACTTGGTCTGCATTCATCTACTTTCCATACGTAACCAAGGCAATTATAGTTACGTAATAACAAAGAAATCGCATAGTTGTAGGAAATAGTTATTTTTGTTACAAGTGCCGAAAAAGGCTCGTTACGTGCAAGTGCAGAATTTAACGCACGAGGCTTGCCGAGTGCGGAAATCTGCACGAGCACGTAACCTTTTTCGGCACGTGTTATAAACAACATTTTTCCTACAACTGTGCGATTTAGTAAATCACTAAAATGTTATCCAATTTTATAAAATTTTAATGATATTATACGAGAACTATGTTTTACGGCGTTGCTATGGTTTGTTTGTTGATTGCTTGCACATTGTTCTATATTATTTAAAAATATTTTAGTGACGTCAAGATAATTTCTTCAAAATCGTCCAGATTGGAATAGTACAGTGAGTGATTCTTCTTTATCATAAATACCTCCAAAGATAATTGAAGCTCCGGATCATGCTTCGGCACGTGTTATAAACAACATTTTTCCTACAACTGTGCGATTTAGTAAATCACTAAAATGTTATCCAATTTTATAAAATTTTAATGATATTATACGAGAACTATGTTTTACGGCGTTGCTATGGTTTGTTTGTTGATTGCTTGCACATTGTTCTATATTATTTAAAAATATTTTACTAACGTCAAGATAATTTCTTCAAAATCGTCTAGATTGGAATAGTACAGTGAGTGATTCTTCTTTATCATAAATACCTCCAAAGATAATTGAAGCTCCGGATCATGCTATGTTACGTCTATTTTCGATGATGACAATCAACCTGCTGCTGGTACTTCTAAAGTCTCCGAAATTGTTGTCAATAATATTACTGTTAATAATTTGAACAGGTACGGAAGAAATCAATATTTCTTTAGACAATACAAAAGTTTCCACTTTACATTATGTCAATATGAGCAACTGTAACAACTATGTTAATAATATACACACACAATAAATATTATGTATTTCTCTTACTTAAAACCATTTATCGATATATTTTACTTTGTTCGGTTCTTTTTATTAGTTGTGTACAGATTAGATATACTGCAATTTAAGGTTATGTTTATAAACGTCAAAATATACTACTGCATATTTACTAGCGCTGGCTCACTGCATCTTCTTCTTCCATGAGTGTCTGTGGCCAAAATATGAAATACGCGTTTGGCGCGAAATTTAAATCGCTCTCAAAAAAAACTTTTTTTTACAGTTGCGTAATGAAGCACTTTCCGCACTAGTGTTTCTTTGCTTTCAGAAACGCACTTGGTCTGCATTCATCTACTTTCCATACGTAATCAAGGCAATTATAGTTACGTAATAACAAAGAAATCGCACAGTTGTAGGAAAAATAGTATTTTAAATTTAATTCATAATTGGAGCGACAAAAAGTTGATGCCCTTCAGACGACAAAATTATAAAATCTATTCTGGCTACATTTCTATAAAAGCTTAAAAAGAAACAAAATTTCTATGAACTTTATTTCCATGGCTACACTTGATTCAAATATAATATTCCGTTCGTCCTATTGTTACATACTACATCATTATTCGTTTCGAAATGTTTCATTCATGTCCTTTCCTCTATTGTCAAACATCACAAAATAATGACATTATTAGCAACCTAAACATCACAAATTTTCCTTCAACCCCCTCACAAAAAATAATTGCAGTGCAACGAACTACCCCACCTAGTCACAAGTCACATAATTGCATTTCCACGTGAAGCAGAAGCTCCAGCAGCATCAACAAAGGAAACGATGAATTATTGTTGTGTTGAACAGGCGCACGGGTTCACCGTTATATTTTAACGGTCGGATAAAACTGAAAAGCAAGGAAATGGAAAGATTGCGTTCGGGATTGTTCGCGACGTTAGTAAATTTGAAGAAAATGCTCCGCGGTCCACCATTTGTCATTAGAATGCTTCCGATTCTACGAGTCTGCAGCGTTAATGCGTCCGAGCATATTCTCTCTGGTGTCTGCAAATAGGAGAGGAAGGTTCCTACATATTGTTTGGATCGAATGTGGGGAGAAAACCCGCATTTTCATAATAGACCGGTTGTTAGACAGGAAAAGGTAATGATTCGTTGGATTAACTGTGTTTAACGCTTTTCCGTAGCTTGGAGCTATTGTAATAAAAGAAAGGAAGTAATGTAATTTAAGGTAGTACTAGCGTGAAATTTTTTTTTGCTGATCTGAATGAAATTTTGCGCACGTAAAGATTGGATAGTCATACGCATCCTGTTAAAATATGAAACACATTCATCGTCTGTAAAGAAATATATTCGCTTATAAAGTTGAGTTCTTATACACGGTGCTTATGGTGATCATCACTCAGAATGTACCTCTAAAATTTTGCAGTTTTATTTGAAAAACTAGTACGATGTTCTAGAACTATCCATGTATATTGTATCAGAAGGAGAAAGTTTTTTATCGTTTAGTAATGGATATATAGCCATGCAAAGCCTTGTTTTTAATGAAAAATTAAGAATCCCAATTTATAATGGCAACACCACACGGTGGTATGGTATTTGAAAATTCACTAGACCAACAACCTGTTAACAATTCATGATATTTAAATAATAATAGGTATAAAATACTTATTTCATTCAATTTTAATATATTTTTTGAGCATCAGATTCGCCACTCGACAACCGATGGCGCCACCGTCACACTAGTACTACCATAATCAAATAAAATGAGAATTTACATTTTGAAACATTTGGCATCGTATGTTTTCTGTTCTCAAACAATTGTAGCTGATTTAGTTCTTAGTTGAGAACCCGGGTTCGATTCCCACAGCCGAGAAACAGTTTTTACCACATTAAAAAATTGCCTCTGTGGTTCCCCCTTCACTAACATCTTTGGGGGCCGTGATTTAACGACTGGTAACTGCACTTAACTTACGATAATTTAACTTATCATTTGAAGTTTTAAATATAAGTACTTCATACCTTCTACATGCTCAAACCATCTCAACTAAGGTATAAGAATAAATTTTAGTGACACATGTCCAGTTGGTAAATGTTAGAAATACATTTTTGAAAAAGCTATGAGCGTTTGCCGGGATTTGAACCCAGAACCTTTCAAAGGCTCTTTATTTATTTTCAACTAAGGCACATTCACTCTCCTAATAACTTTCTTCTCAATTTCATACTTTGTACTTTGATAATATTTTAGAAGCAACGCGTCGAACTTCTAATCTGTCAGATTTGAGATTTTGGCGTAACGTTAAATTAATATCAGATTTCAGTGCAGTGCAGTGCACTTTACCCTATGCTGCAGAATATAACAAACAGTGTTCACATGTCTCAGATTCCAAACATCATCTACTCGCATTGAATACTCATTAAATAAGTTTCGTAACAGCAACATTATACAATCACTATACTCTACACATCACAACTTATATTATTAGCAAGATAAACTATCTCAAATTAATACAATCAAATATTAGTGCAAAGCATGGTTACTAGATAGATATGTTGAGTAATCTTACTTTACTTACCCATTATATTCCTCCGGTCAAGATTACTCTCTGTAAAATTTGGTTGCTTGCTGTCAATAGTGCATCATTCCTTCCGATTTATTGTACATAATTTAAAGTATAATAAAAAATTATGTCGTATTACGCTTGAAATGTAACAAAAGGTTTATTATACTAATAAAAATTATTTAAAAAAATAGTTATTTGCAGTACTAGGCCGGTAACTGAACTTTTGCTAGTGCGAGCATATTTTGAAAGACCAAGCCCAAGGCCGAGGTTTGCAAATAATTGCGAGTACTCTCAAAACAGTTTTTAGACGTATGATACTCAAGACGTATTATACCATAAAAATTATTTATTAAAGACAGTTCAGACTTGTAAACCAAGCTAGTGGTCAAGGTTGATTCAACCTTGACCACTAGCTTAGTTCACAAGTCGTATAATCTTGGTTTTTTCCTTGCTTCGTCTACTGATGATGAGAACTTAGTTCTCGAAATACGTATTTAGATTTATCTTTATATTGATTAAGGATTAGGGGTTTAATTTTTTCTTGGTTATGTCTAACCTCCACACAGTGACTGACACTGACAGCCAGTGATGCCAATTGCTAATATTACAAAAGTCCTTAGTTTTTACCGAACATCGTTCGAACACATGCTTCTGCACTATTTTGAGATATGGAAAACTGTCAATCTCGGACAGCGGCGTTAAAACTAAATTTTTAAAGTTTAATATGTCACCTGTCAATCCACAAAGTAGCAAATGACAAAATTTAGTCATTATATACATTTATACAACCATGATAGAAAATAAAATAATACTACCCCTGTGGCTCCTCCCCCACTAACATCTTTGGGGGCCGTGATTTGACGGCTGGTAACCGCACTTCACGCGCATAATATATCACTTACCGAGATCTGCTTCAGCAGAGTGCCACACCCAGTAATGGGTAGAAACCGTGATGATATATTTATTTATTTTATTTTTATGATAGAAAATAAACTTTTCGGTATTATTTCAAATTAGACAAGTAGACATTTGTAACTTACTCGTGTAGAAAGTAGTACTTTTCCAACATGTGCGAAAAGTATGTTTTTATGATTGAATAGATCGTCGTATTTATAAAAATTTACATGAAAATGGTCAACATATTCAACTGAATTTCAAAACAGAAAATCTGTCAAAAATAATTTTTAAATAATTTTTAAATTGCTTTTTAAGATTTTCTAAACTGTCGTATAAAAAATAATGTGTGCAACAATAAAAAAACTCCATGCGCGTGCGGCAATAGGCTACTTTCTACAAATATAACTACTTGTATAATATTTTTGGAGGACGTACGAATTGTGTTTAATTGCAAAAAATAAAAAAGATAGGTCAACCCTGGCGCAATGTACCATAACATGAACTTGTTAAAATTTTAATCTAAAAGAGTTATTCCTTCCCGCATATCTCAACTTTGCTCTTGAAATAAACATCATTCTCAAACACATTATAATAAAAAGAAAGTTTTTTGTTGGTTTCTTCAGCCTGAAGATCTCCTAAACCCAACTGTCAGACCGTCACCAACATCACATTCCTGCAGAACTCATAAAACTTCCTTCAGAGTGGAGAGAAAGAAACAGTGAAACAGATCCCGCTGAAACAAAGGCGCAGGAAGTGAGCAACTCTTAACTCCGTTGATCTGAATGTTTCTTATTCTTATTATGCTAATCCCGAGCGCGTACATTGTCGATGCTGTCGCGACATTGTTTCCTACTTTTGTTTATTGCGAGCTCCGTCGTTCCAGACGGCCTTTGTTGCTTTGGAAGGAATAAAATCTACGCCTACTGAGATAACGAGAATGTATGGAGAGGATAATGTACGCTTATTATGAGAAAACTGGGGAATTGGTGTTGATGGGGCGAATTGATTTTCTGACGGAAAATTCTTTTTCGTTTTTAAATTTCTCTGTATGGTATTGTAGGCAGAACATTTTCTGTTTTATTTTGACTGTTAAGCTGCGTTCACAGTTATCCAATTAGTACTTACAATTAACAATTATATTTGTAGAGAACTTTGAAAACGAGACATAAATAATAAAAAGAATAATTCAAAGTGGCATAATCTAAGTCTGCGTCTATTTGTTTGAACTAATTTAATAATTATCACCTCCATATTTTTTACAAATTGTAATTTTATAAAATTCTAGTTGACATTTAAATTGTCATAGTCAAAAACTCGTAAATCATAGGTAACGATAGATGATGGAGCCAAAATGATATATCTTTCGCATTAATTATAATTGAAAAGTTTGAAGTGTGCAAACATTTTACTTAGTACTTACAATTAATGCGTTCATTTTGTTTTTCTACGACTGCTATGAAAAGTTGATATTTATGCTTTCAGTTGTCATCGCAAAGTTGATGGTTACTGAGTAACGAACAATAAAATACTTTACCGCGCGTTTCCTATAGCAACAAGCGGTAAAATACTTTACCGCTCGCTTAGAAAAATATAAATTGTTGCTGAAATCTTAATTTATTGAAACAATACTTACAAAATCTAAAATATAGGTTAGATTCATTTTTACACTTTTACACATATAATAATGCATCATTAAGATACTTGAGTGAAATTTCACAGGCGTATCGTAATGATGCTCTTATCCTACTTATATAGTAAATAACTATTTTCTATTTCGTTGTTCTTATAAGTCTATAAACGCACTGTAAACACGTCGTTAAGGAGATCTGTAAGCGTACTGTTTTTGGCGCTTTTTATTTTGTAGGATTGCTATATAAATAGTTATAATTTTAGTTTTTCATTAATTATTTATAAACGTCAATGACTGAAAGTTATAAACGTCAATCTATTTTACAAATAAAATAAAAACAAATAAAACAGAACTTTTATACCAAAATAATAAAAGTTATGTTTTGTTTGATTATATTTAATTTATAAAATAGATTGACGTTTATAACTTTCAAACATTGACGTTTATAAATAATTAATGAAAAACTAAAATTATTGCCACAATTTAACAGAAATTTTGAAATTGAATAAACCTTAAAAGTCATCAATCATACTACAAATAAATTGATAACATAATTATTATCATAGTTACCAATTGTAACAATAAATTACCAACAGATGGAGCATAATTTTTAAGGAGCATTGCTTTAATTAGTTTTTAATTTGTACGTTTCGAAATAATATACTTTAAGAATTCGCAATATTTCTATCAAAAAATAATTCGTAAACGATTTCCGACGTCGAAAAGTTGGTCACATCTGCTTTTTGTCCAGCAGTAAAACTCCTGGAACTGAAAGTCATAATTCTCCTTGTTAAGTTTTATGTAGCGCGTTCTCCATTCCTTGTTTTCCATTTCCATTATCCAGCTTCCATCATTGCGGGAAGATCTCAATCTCGCAAATACTTCTCACATTTTTACCATTCCTTCCTTGTGCTCATATCGCCAGGCGTTCATCTCAGAATTATTATTATATCTCTTCTTCTTCTGACAGAATTCCTCACAGTGAGAACAGAGGAAAGCAGAGATCAAAAACGGAAACATCAAACGATTAAATTCTATTCATATTTAAATGGCAATCCATTTAAATTTCAGTAGATCAACTTTCTGTCTTCAGCAATCCTGGCGTGTGATTCAATTTGTACATCAAAAGGCTTAGGATCGATTAAATTGCGTTTACGAAGTGCGTGGACTATCTTTCTCGGCGACGGAGACATTTTTATATCACAATGGCTCGTAATATAATTACGATTCCTTCAAGTTACGTGAATTTACATATAAATGGGCTTCTAACTTGCGCACTTATTTTGTGGAAACGAAAAGGGTAAGATTATGCTATAAGGAAGGTTCCTTTATGATTTTAGGGAATTTTTTGGTTCTTAACAAGTCGTTCAACCCTATAACCTTCATCAGGTCTATATAGGATGTTTCAATACTTCAGGAAATAATAAAAGGTAGATATGTACCTATTGCTCTCGGATTAAATAGAATTATATACTAATTGGGGTAAGGGCTTAGTGGTATCCGAGTCGGCCTGTGGATCCAAAGAACCCTGGCTCGATCCGCACAGGCGACAAAACATTTTCACCAACTTAAAATTACCCCTGTGACTCCTCCACCACTAAAATCTTTGGGGGCCGTGATTTGACGACTAGCAACCGCACTTCACGCGTATAAATATATCACTTACCGAGATCTGCTTCGGCAGAGTGCCACATCCAGTAATGGGTAAGAGGCGTGATGATATATTTATTTATTTATTTATTTTTAGTGCAAAAAGTAATTTGCCCAGCATGCAATAAATCTTTTTTTGCACGTTGCTATTAACAAAAAGGTAATAACATTTTAGATCATCTAATAAATGACTTTTTTGTATATCTAGCGAATACAATTATAATTTAACTATTAATATAACAGAAACAATTTTCAAACCAGTCAAACTAAAAATGTTGATTTTATATAAACCATTATTACTTTTGAGAACTAAAAAATTATTTTTTCTGCAACTGTCAAAAAAACGAGCTATTTTTTCATCTTTAAGTATACGCAAAGTTTGTGTTTTTTACACACGTGAAAAAAAATGACTATATTACCTTGGAAACTACCCAAACTATAAACAGCTATTTACATAACAAGTACGCGAAAGGTGAAAATGGCGTCTTCGTGCACGAGTTTTGTACAATGCTTGTTATAACAAGCTAAAATTATATAATGGACAGTTAAGTATGCCATGAATTGACATTTGTTATTTGAAAACAAATTGTTTATTTTTTCTCGTAAAGCTTGTTAAACTATATCTGTTTGATGGCGTTATAAGCTAATGTCTCTACATCTTTTATAAATTCCTTAAAATGTGTGTATATAAGTACAATTAGCGTTTTAATAGTCAAAATTTAGAACCACAAAAAAATGGATGTTTTTTCAATTACTTTACGCACTAGTGCGCAAAATCAAACTTTCCATCGGTTTCCAAGGTAATGTAAAGCTTATTTTGAATGCTGCGAGTACAAAAAATTTGTTTTTTCACTGTTTTGATAAACTTTTTTGATAATTGATTTTAATTATTCATTTTTGGACAGTTGTAGAAAAAAAAAGTTTTTATTTCGTGGGTGAAATTCGTATTTCTTGGCGCATTCGAATGACCATTTTGTCACGACTTGTATATATATGTATATTACCTTTAGATGACTTATGCTCGGTTTCATGAATATAAATTAAATCTTAGTAGTAATGTTAAAAATTAACATGATAAATTCTAAAATTTGTATCAGATACGATTGTTAAATTTACTAACAACTCGTCAAATTCTATTTTAAATTAACATATGACTGCCGTACTATTCAATTATTTATCATCATGTTAAAAATTGTTAAATATAAAATAATTTTACGTAAAAAATATTGTAATATCGAATTTAAATAAAGATATTTATGTTCGATGGGAAATAAGTTTAATCCTATTCAAGTCAAGTAATAAAGCATATCACGGCGACTTGTGAACCGAGATATATCATCATCCCCCGAAATGAGGACATTTCAATGCAACTTACAGAATTCACACTCCTTAACATTCAAACAAGGAATGAAAATATTCGATATTGCAAAAGTTCGAAATATATTGAAAAAATATGCGGAAAACATGTATTAGTAAATGTTAAAAGTTAGGTTTGGAGAACGTGAGTGGAAAACTAAATGCTGCGTGAAAATGCGCGGGTTTCTCTCCACCCTCGCTCCGGGAAATCTAGAGCGATTCCGGGGTTACTCCGGGTGCGAACTGAGGAACAGATGGCCGCACGCATCCACTTAAATTATGAACAGCGAAGTGCAGGACAGGATTAAGGAGGTGCGAATTTTAGGAAGAAAAGGATACTTGAAAGTAATGGCTATTTGTATAACATGGGAGGAAGTGTATTATTTTCTCCCATGGGTGGAGTTTAATAAAGCAAGGGAGGAAATTATACTTTATTACATGGGGTGGCTAGCTCAGTGGTATGAAGTCGGCCTGTGGATCTTGAGAACCCTGGTTCCATTCCCACAGACGACAAACAATTTTCATTATTTTAAAAGCTACCCCTGTGGCTCCTCCACCACTAACATATTTGGGAGCCGTGATTTGACGACTGGTAAACGCACTTCACGCGCAAAATATATCACTTACCGAGATCTGCTTCGGCAGAGTGCCACACCCAGTAATGGGTAGAAGGCGTAATGATATATTTATTTACTTATTTATTTATTTGTATACATGTTGATTTTATTCGGATATTTACATAGCGGATATTCGGTTTTGGGTATCTGGAGAGTTCGGCTATCCGGATAGTTCGAATATCCGAATAGCGCGAATATCTGAATATATATTCAAATAGTTAACGAGACCGAATAGTAAAATAATAATAATGAACGAATAGTTCGGACTGCGCTAATAAATCAATACGGGCACTGAGAATTAAATGCCGTTGAGCGCATCTTCATATCTTGTTTGGTTTTTAAGATATAGCCACAAGTAAAGTTCAACTTTCCAAAAAAATTACATATTTTCGACTTTCCCGAGGCTATATCTCAAAAACTAAACAAGATATGAAGATGCGCTCAACGGCATTGCATTTCTCGTGCTTCAATTGACTTGTAAACAAATTTTCAGCATGTTTTATTTTTCAAAAAGTTTCACCGACATTTTCTCATCGAACAGTTTCTGAACAATATTCCAAAAACTAGAAGACATATGCACTTGTGGATTTTACTATTAGTTTCAACGGGTCATAATACATATGTATGTGAATTTTCGTTACAATATTCGTACGGGGAAGAATTTTAGAGCAAATAGTCTTAAAATACACTAAAAACGAAAAAAATTCAAGGAGTACCTCTAAAGAAATTTTCAAATAATAAAAATCGCTAAAAATTTGTTTATAAGTCAATTCGGACACGAGGAATTCAATGCCGTCGAGCGCATTTTCATATCTTGTTTAGTTTTTAAGATATAACCTCCGGAAAAGTTTAATTTTCCAACAAAATTACACCATTATATTTTCGACTTTCCGAGGCTATATCTCAAAAACTAAACAAGATATGCGGATGCGGTCAACGGCATTGCATTTATTGTGCTTAAATTGACTTGTAAACAAATTATCAGCTTTTTTTAATTTTTCAAAAAGTTTTCACCAAAATATTCTCATCGAGCAGTTTTTGAACAATATTTCAAAAACTAGAAGACATATGCACTTGGGGATTTTACCATTAGTTTCAGCGGGTCAAAATACATATGTATGTAAATTTTCTTTACAATACTCGTACCAGGAAACATTTTAGAGCAAACAATCTGAAAACAGACTATAATAGAAAAAATCCAAGGGTACCGCTTAAGAAATTTTCAAAAATAAAAATCGCTAAAAATTTACTTATAAGTCAATTCGAAAACGAGGAATTCAATCCCGTTGAGCGCATTTTCATATCTTGTTTAGTTTTTAAGATATAATCTCCGGAAAAGTTGAATTTTTCAAAATATTTTCCTCATCATATTTTAGACCTTCTAGGGGCTATATCTCAAAAATTAAACAAGATATGAAGATACGCTCAACAAATTAAACGGTTTCTGAAAAAATAGTATACCTAATACATCAGAAAAGTGTTTTTGCTTGATTCAGAGGATTAAAACATTCGACTTGCGGCCTCGTATTTCAAACAACCGCTACGTCAAGTAAAACATCACTATCCTGACTTATTATAATATACTATTATCGCAAAATAGGGTTCAAATTTATTAAATCAAATGATGTTAATAAAACTGTCAATATTTTATTATTTATTGTTTGTTTAGATTACTTAAATCTCAATTCATTCAACTTTGTATATTTTCTAGAGAGATAATGAAGGTTGAAATTACCTAGTTCAATTTTGCACTCCGATAATTTACAGTTTTTCCAGTCATAAAATAAAAAAGTACCTGATTTTTACAACAGGAGTAAAAGTCCAATGACGTAACTAAATTACACATCATAAACACTCAAACCAATAAAACTACACAAAATTATGAATCTTCAAAATATGCTCTTCCAAGTTTTACGATTCTTGAAAATTAAATTCCGTTATCAGAAACTATCACACCGCGTCTGTGCTACAAAAATACAGTTCAAGTGTAAAATAAGAAGAAAAGGAGACGAGAGAAGAAGGAAACTAATCAGCAAGGAAGAAGAGCGCGTCCCACGAGTGTCACAAGGAAACAAGGACCTGCAACTGCGCAAACAATCGTAAAATACTTTTAGTATTTTCATTGTGCGACTCGTGTATGAATATAAGAATATTTGAAATATTTACTTACGTACTCGAGTGAAGAATGGCGACCTTATTGCCAACATATTGTCGTGTGCACGACCGAAGGGTAACGACATATGATCGATAAACTGTTTCATGAAGAATTCTGTTTCTGTTAGGAAATATGGAAATACGTATAACGGAAAAGTTACTCTTGCTATCTTTTTCAGGTTTAGAAATTAAAGTTGCTAATTTTGTTTTATTTTCTTAGTGTGTATAATACAATATGGTAGTATGATGGTGAGTCTAGCGTTACGGCATTCGAATTCGGAGATCCTAAGTTCGAATCCCACACAAGATAAATACCGAGTGTCTACTTTTTTCCGAAAATAAAAAAATTCAATGATAAAATTTGCATTAGGCTTACATACATACGTACATACATATCTTCACGCTATATCCCATCAAATGGGGTAGCACGAACCCTAAAATCACTCATAAAATATTCACTAATTAATTACATTCATCATATAATCAGCCCTCGTCAAACATTTTCATCCAAACACACCACCCTCACTTTAACCACATAGATCACTCCATATAAACACATTTATTTATTAAACTCGAAATCATTTATCACACAACCAACCTTCATTCACATCTATCCAATCATTCCTATTCACTTATCATTCATCTTCTTACTCGACGTACATAACATATGCAGAAAACATCTCAAATTACTCACGCTTATTCTTAACAACGAATCTAATAATGAAACTAAAAACGAATCTACAAAGATTAGAAAAGATGAAAGCGATAGCCCGCACTTGTAAATGATGGAAAGTTCATACAATGCAGTAACTGAAAATGAAACAATAAGATCAGGAAAGAAGGGAATGTCGCCCTGCGTTTGTTTTTGAAAGGTAATTCCATACAATTGCAGTTAAACACTCTACGATATGTTTATATCTTTGAAAGCCGTGATTTGACGGCTGGTAACCGCACTTCACGAGCATAAATATATCACTTACCGATATCTGCTATATAGAGTGACACATCCAATAATGGGTAAAACGCGTTATGATGGTATATTTATTTATTTATATACCTATTTATATTTATATTATAGTATTATTATATTATATTTATGGGGTGGTTAGCTCAGTGGTATGAAGTCGGCCTGTGGATCCTGAGAACCCTGGTTCGATTCCCACAGGCGACAAACAATTTTAAGAATTTCAAAAGCTACCCCTGTGGCTCCTCCACCACTAACATGTTTGGAGGCCGTGATTTGACGACTGGTAACCGCACTTCACGCGCAAAATATATCACTTACCGAGATCTGCTTCGGCAGAGGGCCACACCCAGTAATGGGTAGAAGACGTGATAATATATTTATTTATGTTTATTTACCTATATTTATATTTATTTTCTCATAACAGAAAATTAATCCGAATTACAGTAATCTAGTCCAGAAGTATACAATTAACAAAAGACACAATTAGGTACTTCTTAATGTACTACCACTACAATAGTACAATACCAACTACAAAGCATAAACTTATAAATCACCAAAACCCTCCTATTCACCCCGTCAACCATATTTCTTCTCTATCTCATTCTCCTCCAGCTAACTTAACATCCAACAATTTACAAACGTGACAGCAGCTGCATTCACACTGCACAGTTTAAATAAACCGCTTAATTACTTTCATAATTTGTATCGTGTGATGATATATCCACTTGAGAATAAACATAACGTATGTGAACGTTCGTATCTGGTGCACCACCTCTGCTGCGTTACGTTCCACGTTCACGTTCAGATAATGGAAGAGTAAATCACGCTAACAATTTGCATGAATACACCACGTTTTATGTAACGTGTGCAGGGTAAAGTGCAGTGGCGGAGATTAGTGAAGGGGCGTGCAGAATACATTCTGGGAAAAGGGAATATAAGATTGTCTAGAGAATAAAGAATCGTTTATAGTTTCATTTTGAAAAGGAACTTTGTGTAACATATTCCCCTATTCTGTAACTGAATCATTATTTGTTACTGATCGATAAGTTAATGACAATCCTTATATTTCATGATCAGAATCATTTATTCTGTTATATATATTTTACTTGTATGCATTGTGCTCTGGTATAAAACTGCTAATATATAAAAAAAGTGATTCTAACCACACTTTTTATGGAGCTGTCAGTGAGGTAACATTATATCTACAGGCTGGTGAACGCGATTCTCGAACATAGGGATTTAACAAGTAAAATCACAATTTTGTAATTTCCTACTTCCCTAATTATTTTAAACAAAAAAGCTTCAGACAAAAGTTTTAGGGCATAAAATTCTGCATCTAATACAATAAATAATATTAATTTTGCATGCTTCGTAACGGCACAAATTTGATCTGAAAATAACGATAATAGCCTGAAAACTATCGATAGCCACTAAAACAAAATTAAACAAATGTTTGTCGTTTTATCGGTCAAAATAAATAATATAATAAATAAAGAAATTATTTTGACATATTATACGTCAAACATTTGTTTAATTTTGTTTAAATTTTATGGCTATCGATAGTTTTGAGGCTATTTTTGTCATTTTCAGATCTAATTTGTGCCGTTACGAAGCATGCAAAGTTAATTTTGTTTATGGCTTGGGTGCAGAATTTTGCCCTAAAACTTTTATTCGAAGCTTTATTATTTAAAATAATTAGGGAAGCTGGAAATTACAAAATTGTGATTTTACATGTAAAATCCCTATGTTCGAGAGTTGCGGTCACCACCCTGTATATATTTTTTAATAACAATTACGTATATTAATAAACAAAATGCATGAATATAATATAAAAATAACAGAGTAAATGATTCTTGTTGCAAAATACCGAAATTTTGATAATCTGTAAAATAACCATGAAAAAGAAAATTGTCAGTAACTCATCGATCATTACCAGATACTGATACATATTTTCAGAACAATTTAATATTAAAAATACATCATTGTTTAATTTTTAAGAAAATTCTATTATATTTCATTTGTTGTTCGTAGTATATTAGAAATAATACTTAATATAAAATTGAGTACAATTTTTATTCTAAGTAACATCATCTTAATAGTTGATATGGTTACTAACTAGACAGATCAATTGAATATAGACAGAGGCAAACTATATACAGACGTCTGATTAAAGGCCAGTTTTTCAATCGCCGGTTTACTCTCGATTAATATTAACCATGATTGAATTCTAATAGAAACCATAGTTTGCATTATTATTTAATCATGACCAACATTAATCGGTGATTGAAAAACTGGCCTTAAATGTATTCAAATGACAACTTTTTTATTCATGAAATTTGTAGTTCTGGACAAGTAAGTCTGGATTGTAGCGCTAATGTAGGTTATTAAATAGTTCATAAATAAATAAATGTAGCATCCCGCCTTTAACCGATACAGACGAAGTACGTATGCGCCAAACACCAGCGACCGTCAGCTTTTTAGCATGAAAGTTTCTCTTTCGAATGCAGTATCTCTCGCTTTTGTAAACAAATCCGTATAGCCGCAGCATTCGTTCTAATTAGAGTTGTTTTTTTGTTTCGCCGAAAAATTTTTAAGTGCAACATTATAGCAACAAATTGTCGGAAAATATCACATGAAACTTGGAAAAACTGCTACTGAAACGTATAATTTATTGACAAAAGTACCCGAATTGTGACAGGACAACTCATGGTTTTTCCAGCGCTGGCTCATTCCGCAATGTCTGTCAAGAGATTTCTAGTCAAGTACAGCATCCCAGTGTTGGACCATCCGCCTTATTCACCAGATCTTGCACCGTGCGACTTCTATCTGTTTCCTAAGGTGAAATTTACCTTAATAGAAATAAGATTTGAGCTTTGAAAGAGAATTCGGCACGCGTTCTGTAGGAGCTGATAGAAGAAGACTTCCAGCACTGTTTCGAACAATGGAAGATTCGCATGGAGCATTATAGGGATAGAGGAGGGGTGTATATTGAAAGTGATAATAAGTAAATAGGTATTGAATCAAAATAAAATGTTAAAACAGCATCAGTCTCGTTATTTAATAGCCACACCTCGTATTTATATACGGTTACTAGCCGTCAAATCACGGCCCTCAAAGTTGATAGTGGGGGAGCCACAGGGGTAGTACTAATGTGTTGAAAGCTGTACATGAAAGATTAATTGGGACTTAAGGATTTACAACTTATTATGAATTGTAAATTTATTACTTTTGAAATTAATTGTGTATTGCGAAACTATAATTTTTTAACTATTAGTAACTTATTATCCGTGAATTAAATCGACATTAGCGTTGCAATATATACTCGTCCGGCAGTACGGTGGGGTGGGTAGCGTTACGGAATTTGAATTCGGAGATCCCGAGTTTGAATCCCACTCAAGTTAGAAATTTTAAGAACAACCACTCTACGGCTCGGTGAGTCCGGATCCTGTACTGTAATTGGAATTCAATTCCTGTTGTACAGAGTAAAATAAAAATAAAATATATAAATAAAATAACAAAAAATGGTATTGAAGTAATCCTGACTGTTGGAATATAATGGATAATTATAGTAAGTTACTGAAATAGTCTGTCTAGTAACTGTGGTAATAGATTATTTATTTTCAGTAAATCTCAAAAGTAATTTATTTCATTACAAAATATATTAGAACTTTCACTGAAATTACTAGACTAGATTATAATACCAACTTCATATCGTTTCATAAACTTTAGCAAATTTTATATAACCAGAAAATAAATTAAACTGTAAAATACGATTCTTACAACTTAGTTTTCTCGTTTATTTATTCTATTTACTCGTGTCTATGCAGCAAAATACACAGACCGCAAAATAATTGCTAGCTTTAGAACACAACAACAGGGAATTGCAAAATATACAATTGGCAGTATTGTAACAAGGGACGAAGACGTATTGATAACTGCCAAACAAAATTTCAACCGAGAATTTATTACTAATATATTTGTTAACACCGACTTCCAACAGAATGTGACTGTAACTGATTGGCAAAATGCAAGGCGAAATATTCGACTTGGTAACAATACAAATTACTCACACATTCATTTCACCAACTAGGACCATTCTTCTTTGTCGACAAAGTAAACTATGCACTATGGCAAATATGTCTTACTTGCAAATATGTCCTACTTGCAAACTGTGAAATGTGTATTGAATGAAAGATTGATGAAATAAGTGTATGTTGGTGAAATTACGAGTAAGAGATTGTGTAGAGGACCTAGGATCCTTAGGAATAAATGGATGGATATGATCACGGGTGGACTTTGGCCTAGGCTAAAGAGGCAATAGCCTAGGGCCCAAAAATTTTAGGGCCCGGATTCAAGCTTTTAGTTTAAATAATAGAAATATATATACAGGATGGTGCCCACGACTCTCGAACATGGGTATTTAACATGTAAAATCATAATTTTATAATTGCCTACTTCCCTAATTATTTGAAGCAAGACAGCTTCAAATAAAAGTTTTAGGACATAAAATTCTGCATTTAAACCAATAAACAAAATTAATTTTGCATGCTTCGTAACGGCACAAATTAGATCTCGTTCATGAGATATTGTACACTCGGACACATATCCATCCCCACACACACAGACATCATTGAGAAAATGATCAAAACGGATTTAGTGGACCTCAAAGCACGTATTTCCGCGAAAATCTCGTCGACGATTTTTTCACGATTCCAATACTTTCTTATACTGCGTATAATAAGTTGCATTAGACAAAGTTGTAGGAAAGTTTAAGATATTGGGAATTATTTTCTTTTTTAAAGTCTGATGTTTAAAGTTAATTTTAATACGAAAACTAAACAGTGCATTTCAATACTTCGACGATTAGTAGTCAACTGCATTAATTATGGCATGAATCTAATTAATACATAATCAATTATCAGTGAATAGGTGCATTCCATTTGCCATTTGGATCAGATCTAACTTACATTTACTGAACTAAATCACTTATTCATTTCGCTGTATTACTTCGCTGACATTATTTCTAGTACTAGAATTACTGATACTAATTTACTTTGAAGTAATTCACCCCAATAACTGCACTAGTTTGCTTAATTCAATTCATTTAATCATGTTGTCTAATTTATCTGAACTGATTTAAGTGAACCAAGTGGCAAATGGAATACAGCTGTTATAGAATTTACGTAACCATGGATATATAATTGTTTTTTGCATTTAGGAGCAAAATTAACATTTTAACTAGTTATGATAAATAACATTCCTGAAATAGCGTATTTTTACTATTGAAAAAGTTATAATAATAGTGTTATATGGAAGTACCTAGGTAAATTTTTCTTTCCTAGGGAAAAAAACAGTCACATCCATGGCAATTGGAACACATCGGTACAATTTGACATTACGAGCATTGTTGCGGCATCTGTCAAGAGAATCATTACTTTAATCTGAATTTCTAATTTAGTTCTAAAAATTTAACTTTTTTGTAGGGTAGTAAAAAAAATATATGTATACCTCGTAAAGAAAGTTGCTTTATATCCCTCGCCTTCGGTTCGAGAAATGAAATGGTACCTTCGAGAAGAAATGTTTAACTTTTTTCCTCTAATATACAAATAACTAATATTTTTAAATAATAAGAAATATGCTAAAAATATGTTTTTTATTAAGGTAGTACTAGCGTGAAAAAAAATTTTGCAGTTGTGAATGAAATTTGGCGCACGTAAACATTGGATAGTTATATGCATCCCGTTAAAATATGCAACACATTCATCGTCTGTGAACAAATATATTCGCTTGTAAAGTTGAGTTCTTATACACGGGGCTTATGGGGATCATCACTCAGAATCGCACATATTTGGTTTGTGTACCTCTAAAATTTTGTAGTTTCATTTGAAAAACTAGTATGATGTTCTAGAACTATCCATGTATATTGTATCAGAAGGAGAGAGTTTTTTATCGTTTAGTAATGGATATATAGCTATGCAAAGTCTTGTTTTTAACGAAAAATTAAGAATCCCCAATTAATAATGGCAACACCACACGGTGGTACGGTATTTGAAAATTCACTAGACCAACAACCTGTTAACAATTCATCATATTCAAATCATAATAGGTATAAAACACTTACTTTATTCAATTTTTATATTTTTTTGAGCGTCAGTTTCGCCACTCGACAACCGATGGCGCCACCGTCACACTAGTACTACCTTAAATAGTATGTACAACAATATCAGTATATGAGACAAACTTCGCCAAATTAACCCAGTTCCATTTCCCAAATAAGTCCAGCAAAATCCATTCTAACTTCCAGCCCATTCCGACACATAATTCAACAATAATTTCCACTCTAAACAAACCTATAACATCTCAACGCCCACACAGAGTTACAGAGCCAGAAACACGCAAACACGAGTAGAGACATCTCTGCAGCCGAGTGGAGAATATGCTTACTCTTCCGTGTTGTGGATACCCGTACATACTGTACCTCGGGGCACCGGTCCCGACCCTTTGAGTGTCAGAATAGCTACAGCTACAGCAGAACTCCTAGCGACACATGCAGCAGGCAGCAGGGGGATGCATTGGCGCAGAAAAAGGATTTTAACTGAGAAATATTTATCCTCGTTAAGATTCTGGTTTATTTATTTATGTATTTGTTACTGTGCACAACAGGAAGTAAATCCCAATTACAGTACAGGGGGCCTACAGCTTATAGTGGAATCCGAACCACTCAGACACAATCGTATTTTTTTTATATAAATAGAAGTCAGTGAGATTTGAACGCACGACCTCTTGCTTGCTAATTAAGAAATGCAAGTTTTACCTCGCTTTTATCCACTGAGCTACGATTGCCTGTTTATGATTTTATGGGTGGTAATCTTACTTCATGGTGAAACTGTTGTATTTATTTGATACTCTAAACAGGCAATTTATCTTAATTTTACTTAATGTTAAAATCAAGTCATTTTTACTGAAATTAATTTATTTTCAGACGACCACTTATGAAAGTAACCATAACAACATCATAAACTACTACGGAAAGTTGAACATAACATATACCACGTATGTTAGTATAACGTACACTTCTAACATAACAGGTGAAGTTCCATTGATTGACAACAGATGGCGTTACGATGAAAGAAAATAATAAAATAAATGAAAAGAATATGTATTATTATTTCAATTGAAGTTTTAACAGATTTTTCTACACATTTGTACAAATAAATCTTATTTTTTAAAATAAATAAATACTTATTTACTAATATTTTTACATTATTCAATATTTTGACATTACGGTTAGTATAGTTGGTATCACAATACCTAACCTCAAACGTCAAACGTCAATGCTTACCTACAAAAACGCATCAGCTGTCAAAGTGCAACAACATTGCTCTTGTAGACTTTTTTAGAGATATTTTGTGGTCGTCTGAAAAATAGTGTACATAACTCGCTTGAAAGTGTGATAACAGTGCTCATGTACTTAAATCACTCGGCGCTGCGCGCCTCGCTTTTCAATTTGTACACTCGCATATTATCTTATACTTTCGATGCTTGTTATGTAATATACTATTTCATTAGAGATTGGCGAATACTACTCGTACCTGCGAATACTCGAATACCTCGAATACGGAAAGTATTCGATATTAGAGATTTTCGAATATTTACACCAATGACAAACATTCGAATATCACGCGATACGTCTTGAAATTGAAACAGCGCTGCATTCATTTGATGAACTCAATTGACAGTAACACAGTTGCCACTTGACAGTTAAAGGGAACGAGCTTTGTTTTAGGTACATGTTTACTTGTATACTTCATTTCAAATATTTCATAATTTATAACCATAATGATAATTTAATGAATATTAATTTATTATTTATAATTATAAATTTAATTTATAAATTAATTTTTTTAATGGGGAGTTATACGAGTACATTTAAAAATGGGAACAAAAAAGAGATATCTCGTATTAATGAGAGAGCTAGATGACAGACCATGATCAACTGGATTATATTTTTAACATGCCATTTAATCTGCATCGTATGTTAAAAGTATGCTCTGGGTAGTCGTGGTCTGTCAACTAACTCTCTCACTAGTGTTAGATGTCTCTTTCTTTTGGTTCCTTTTCCTTTCTTTTGGTTCCTTTTCATCTCTTCCCCGCGTGTCGTCAATTGTATAACTCCCCATATTTAAATAAATAACTATTCGGAGTATTAGAATATTCGAGAGCTGATTAATATGCGATTTCGTTATTTGAAATGACGAAATTTGATATTCGGCCACCTCTAATTTTCACTATTCTATTTTGTATCCCCCTATGGGACGGCTGTGTACAGCGCCGCCACAGTAAACGTGTTTACGATGTACTAAGTTGCCTGATGCAGCACTCCAATGTAAATGTACAGAGTGGAGGAGTGGAGAGTGTGGGGTGGTGAATGGAATAAGATGTTCCGCTGCAGTTAATGCGTTGGGAAGTTTATAATTTGCGCTGGATTTCAATGCTGATAACTGGTTCAACTGACGGTTGATTTCATTCTCTGTGTGATGTTTGTTGGATCTAATGTATTGAATGTGAAGCATTAGCAAATGTTCAGATGTCGAAATGGAAATAATATGAGTTTAGAGAAGTTAGCGCGCACGGTTTACAAGCGAGAGTTACCACTTGAAATACAAACCTTCCTCAAAGTAAATTATTCTACATAGCATGAATCGGAACACTTTTCTGGACCAAGAAGTGTAATTTTATATGAATCTCTATAAAATGTATCACATTTAATTAATATACGAACATACGAAATTTTGGAAACAGCAAAATAATAACAGATTTTTTCTTAGATTAATTAAGTTTTTAAATAAAGTACGAGGATTTACTTCCTATCAATTTGAAATTGAATGATGCTTTGTCATTATACCAGGATTAAGGAGTACTGGTTTTTCAACTTAAGGTGGTACTATCATGGAAGCCTTTAACCCGGATTATAATGAAATGTAAATATGTTATTTTCCATGTGTTTCTACACTAGTATGCAATTTTTTTTTAAAAGTTTACCGTTGTTGTGCTGAGTAATGTAAAGTTAAAGTCGACCAAAGTCGATCAAAAATACATTGGCGTTATAGGAACTGTACCTCGCGAGGCAGCTTACTGCATAATAAATTCATATATTGTAGTTATTTTTTAACAAAAAAATAACACACAGTACATGTAAAGATAAAGGTATGAGAATTAAGAAATCCATGCCTTACCGGATTAGTTTCAAAGAAATTGGCGATGAAAGTTGGATATTCTATGATAATCAATAAAACTGTCAGAAATGCTTGGCAACGTTGTACAGTGCAGGTAGACACTAGACAGAGATGGCCGCGCGAATAACAAAGCAAGAACTATGAAAGTTATTATTTCGATCAGTAAAATATATTAATTTTAATATCAAAAAAAATATTACAGCAGTTTATATTTATTTATTGTTACAGTTGATAATAATTGCTTTGGTGCATTTTTCTCATTTTTCTTATGAACTGTCAACAGGATGTATCGATAATACAGTTACGTTTCGTACCGACTGGTAATATCATGCCGCTTGTGGTTCTAACCTTGTTGTCATAGATTCTGCTGTGTAAAATCTTACACTGCTATTGGTTGGCATGAAACATTCACTTCCAAAAATTTTGGTATGTTACTGAATTTCATAAACTAGTTAAATAGTTTTATTTAATATATTCAATGTTATTATTAATTATACGATATTTGCAGCGAAATATTAATTCTGTTAATAACCGATACCATACAAAAATGTAATAATTATTTTTATAAACTTTTTAGGTCACCTATACTTTTGTATGAGATTGTCATGATAGAACCACCTTAAAGCGTTACTATGGTACAGGATATGTAATTGCTTCTTATGTGTACTTTATTTCACTAGAGTAGAGTATTTCAACCTTATTTGTTTCAGGGCATACGTAAAGTAATTATTAAAAGTCTACGGTACACCAAAAATATATTATACTTTTGCGACCATCTGACAAAAAACGTGTACATTTTTTTTAATGACAAAATAGTTATTTATGCAACTAGTGTGAAAAGTGTAACTTTACTGCACGAATGGGAAGCTTGCAACACGAGTCGTGGACGAATTTTGCAAATCCACGAATGCAATAATAATATATTACATAACTAGCATTGAAAGTGTAAAATAACGTGCGAGTGATTCAAATATAAAAGCACTGTTATCACTCTTTCGAGCGAGTTATGTACATTATTTTTCACACAACAAAATATTCCTAAAAAAAGTTTACAAGAGCAATGTTGTTATACTTTGACAGCTGAAGTGTTTTGGAAAGCGTTGACGTTTGAGGTTAGGTGTAGTGATACCAAGCATAATTTCAAAATATTAAATAATATTAAAATATTAGTAAATAAGTAATTATTAATTTAAAAAATTTAGATTTATCTGTGCAAATGTGTTGCAAAAACTTCCAACATTTCGATTCACATAACAATATAAAATCTTCTCATTTATTACAATATTTTCTTTCACACTGTCAATCAGTGTTAGAAGTGTGCGTTATAATAACATATCAGTGTGTTATTTTCAACATTCCGTAGTAATTTACCACGTTGTTATGGTTACTTTTGTTTTTGTAAATCATTCAAAATGTATACAAAAGTAAGGTAAATATTAACCATATGATCACTGGCTTACATAAATTATTCCAAATGAGAGCTATAAAGGAACTTATATAAAAGGAATTATGAATAAGGCTGAAGCAAAATTGATGTACCAGGATAGGGATGTTTTGCGAATTATATGATGAATATAATGAATAAATTTTCAATAAATATTTCAAGGCTTCGTGCTACCGCTTTTGATAGGATCTACTAACATGTGACGTCAACTCTTATTTTTGCGACAACTCAATTTTAAAATAGTATTTAAGAACAGAACAAAACTTTTAAACTAGGTCTTAGTTGACTGTTTTGACTTTTTATACATGCTCATTCTATTTAAGTGTGTTTATTTATATTTCGTATTGAAAGATTTTCATAAGTAACAATATGCATTTTAAAGAATAATTTTTGTTATTTTCTATTATTATAATTTGCATGTTGTTGCATGTTAGTAAAATTTAATGAAACCAACGAAAAAGTTAAATACCAGCACTTTTTTATAATTTTCTCCTTACTATGTATATATTTTCAAATCATTGCAAAAATATAGTTTCCCATAAAAATAAAAAAAATCATGTATTTAAGGGCAATCCCCATTCGATTAAAACGCCCGTTGGTTTATCTGTAATGTAGAAATAATAATATTTGACCAATGTGTAGAAAGCACGACACATCTAAATAATAGTAGAATGTTCCTAATTGAAAATCAAAGCTAGCAAATAGTTTCCACTCGCCATTCCATTCCAAATTGTTTATCGTTTCCGCAGTAAACTAAAGCATATTTACCGTAGCTCCAGCTAACTTTTTATCGGTAATCTATACTAGTTGGTAAAAGTTTCGCAATTAATTCCGTAAAACTAATCCCCTCTGCTTGTTTGCGGTCTCCAGAGCGCATCCAGAGCCCTCTGGATGGGATGGAAGCCATGCGGAAACTCTACATGCCGGCTACATAAAATGGATTTCATTTGGCCAGGGAATCCGATTATTATAATCCTAATAACCATTACTTGAAATGATGGCTATGTAGAGAGCTCAAGCTATGAATATATTTTTAATTGGAATACTCGGTAGGCCAGACTCACGGAAATTTATTTTTGTGTGATATTCAAACAAATATTGTTAATTATTAAATGCAAGATTCATGTTTCACTTTTTTAATATCTTACAGGCAGAAACATAAATAATAGTTATTTGTATCACAAGGACAGACACTGTACTTTTGCAAGAGGCTTACAAATTGCGAATACTCGCAAAAAAGTTTCCGGATGTGTGATACACAAATTTAAATATAATTATATAAAAATTGGACTCGTCCAGCTGAATTTTGATCTCTACGGCGTATTACACTATACATACAGAAGATCAGAAGGAAGTGTTTCAGTTGGCAATATTTCTTGGGATCTTTTTATTCCAAAGTTGGCACAACGACAGGTAAAGAGGGATATACAGAGTGATCAAAAGGAATTGTTACAGTTGGTAATAAAAAAATCTACTTGAAATTGGTGAGCCTGATACATAAATTCATTTCCTGTTGTTGACAGTGGCATTTGAAAATTTAAAATTAAATTTGAGTACATTTATTTTTATTCGTTACTAGTTATATTTTTCTTAAATATCCATAAATAAAATTGTTGTTTCCTTTACACTTCCTGTTAGTATTTCTATTTCTCAAAAATCTAGACCCTATTAGCTGTCAGACTCCTGACATAACCTATTTGTATTTATTAGGCATGTCAAATAGTATTTCAAGATGGGATGGCTAGCTCAGCAGTATGAAGTCGGCCTGTGGATCCTGAGAACCCTGGTTCGATTCCCACAGGCGACAAACAATTTTAATAATTTCAAAAGCTGCCACTGTGGCTCCTCCACCACTAACATATTTGGGAGTCGTGATTTGACGACTGGTAACCGCACTTCACGCGCAAAATATATCACTTACCGAGATCTGCTTCGGCTGAGTGCCACACCCAGTAATAGGTAAAGGCGTGATAATATATTTATTTATTTATTTTAAATAGTATTTCAGCCATTACCTGGTGTTGTGCCAACTGTGGAATAAAAAAATCTCCGGAATAGTATCGCCAACTGTAACAATTCCTTTTGATCACTCTGTACTATTTGAGATAATAATTTTTATAATAAATACAGTTAGGTTATGTCTGAAGTTCGACAGCTAATAGGATTTTAAGTGATTACCCCTGTGGCTTCCCCACCACTAACATCTTTGGGAGCCGTGATTTGACGTGGTAATCGAAACTTCACGCGAAAAAATATATCACTTACCGAGGTCTGTTTCGGCAAAGTGGCACACCCAGTAATGGGTAGAAAACGTGATGATATATTTCTTTTATATTCCTGAAAACATTGTTTCTCAAAATATATAAAACCGTCAATTCTAACATAACTAATAACAATTTCTTGTAGTGAAATTGCTTTCCAATCTGCTTCAGTATTTTGAGAAAGCAAAAAATCGTTCCAAGTAAGTAAATAAAGGAATGCTTGCTTGAATTTCCGCGATTTGTTTGTGAATTTGCTTGCGAATCGCGACGCGCGGTGTTTATCGAAATCACGTTACTGCGAACGCGAAGTAAACTCTGTTGTGAATGGCAAACGCGTTCTTTATTTAATTTTTCAGAGATCTGGGCTGGTCCTGGTTTAGATATTTTCATTTGCAAGTTAATCGCATATTCATTGAAGTCATTTCCGGAATCCAATATGTCTCGGTAAACACGTTTCCCAAATAGGAATTTACTACAAAAGCCTCTATAAAAACATCGTATCGTTTTTTCTTGTGAGCACATGCTACGCCGCCGCGTTTATGAAACTTTAATGTGTTTTCCCACTTTTTCCGAAACGTTTTCCATGCATTTCATCACGACATAACTTTTGTTCATTTATGGATTTTCGTTTTAAATTTGGTTCCTCTTCATATTCTTCAAAATCCTTCAGAAACCACTACATTTTTAACCATAGCAAAACTGATCGACCTAAATGTGAAATCATTTCATACTTCATTTTCCCTTCCTTTTTCATTTTTACTTTCTTATACGCAGTATAAAGAAGTATTGGAATCGTGAAAAAAATCGTTGACGAGATTTTCCCGGAAATACGTGTTTTGAGGTCCACTGAAGTTTCAAATAAAAGATGTTAGCAAAAATATTTGGAACATAAAATGTTATTTGCAATTTTTCTGTATATGCGTCTAATTTTGAGAAAAACTAATTTTTATATTTAATAATATATTTCAATAATCATAGTAGCAATAGAAACAAAAAACATAGATTTTAATTTTCGCTTTATCTAGTTATCTATGTCTTTTTTCGGAAAAACAAATACATCATTAAAATGGTCAACTAATTTGGCAAGTTTGTCTCACTTTAATCGACTTCGTATCTCACGGTTCTTGAGATACCAAGGGTTAGGCTCGAAAAACGGACATTCTGTGTATGCCTCATCAGTAAAGTTAGACATAAAGTAGTCAACATTTCTAAAAAATTATACGTAAACAAATTTGATATTTTATATGTTTCAAACAGATAAATGCTGAATTACTGAAAATCTAAATTACATATTATATATTCTGAATATTAAATATGCTGTGTATAAGAAAGTTCTGTGGTGCCCACACCAGATTTTTTTGTTTCATTTTCAGTTCTTACAATAGAGGAACTAACTGCAATTGTGTGGAATTTTCTTTCAAATGCAAACGCAGACTATCGCTCTTTTGTTTATAATTTTTGTAAATTCGTTGTTAGAAGAGTTATAGTTAGAGAGATAGGGTGCAAAATGATGTCTCATTTATTCCAGTGACAGAAATTGATTTTTTAATAGATGTCATGATAAACATGCAAAAAAGAAAATTAGATTTGGGAACGGGTGGCACTATATATGGCGCAGATGTGAATGCGCAGATTTTAAGGGTGGTTGTTGATCCCTATACCAGTCCACTTTCAGAGCTTCTGTCACCAATGAGCAACCAGCAATAATTTCTGTCAATAATTTTTTTGTCATGTATTCGTCGTTAACATGTAGTAATATGGTACACCATAAAAATTGCTTACTTTGACCGGTTTTGTCGCGCATGCGTCATCGTCCAAAACTTCTATCTATCATTTTTATTACTTAACTATACCAAAGTCTATAATTTAAACTGATAATTAGCCTGTAAAAAATATGTCAACAACTACCCTTAAAATCGGCGCACTCACATTGGCGCCTCTATAGTTGCCACCCGTTTCCAAATCAAATTTTCTTTTTTCATGTTTATCATGACATAATCTATTAAAAAATCCATTTCTGTCACTGGAATAAATGAGACATCATTTTGCACCCTAGCTCTCTGTGAACTGTGATACTGTTTAAGCTGATCTGACGGATGTTAAAAACTATGTAAGCCGGTAACATGACATGAGAGCTACGGAGCAACCCGTAGTGCCATCTACAGACAAAAATCGTAAACTGCTTGACATTGACATTTTGTCAATGTCAAGCAGTTTACGATTTACGACAAAATGTTTTTGTATTTAGATTATTTCTGAAAATTTTTCTTCCTGATAGAGTAATAAAAAAAAAAAAATGTGTATATCTCGAGAAGAAAGTGCCGTTTCATTTACCGAGTGAGAGGCGAGAGATATAAAATGCTTGAGAGAAAAAATGTCTCACTTTCCTCTCTTAATATACAAATCATTACAAAATAAATGTTGATGTCTATTAATACCAACGTATTCTTCCAAAAATAGTTCTCCAATAATCTCGGTTGAAGTGCATCTAATCCCAAGTTTGGTGGTTAGTTAACTTCAAGTTAACCCCTATACAAAGGGGAAGTTTGATATAAAGAAAGTTCTAATCCCGTTACAGCCCTCGCGTGAGAACATGCAATGTGTCAACTTACCACCAACAAATACAAAATAAATCGGATTCATTTTCTTAAACGATTTTCGGCTCTTTCCAACATTTAACAAATGAAAACCTAAACTGCGCTTGTTGGAAAATAAATCCCGGAAAAAGAAATAGACAAAGTTTTGTAAAGGTGAACGTAAACAATCTTCTTAAGTAAGATTCGTGACAATAAATTATTTTTAGTAACAGCTCAAATTATTTTAACACGGAAATTATATTTACAAGTATACAGAATTCGTTCTTACAAATACAGTTGTTTGAAATATTCTAATTATTAATTTAATTTGAACAAAAAAGGAAATTAATATGTGGAAAGATAAATGTTGCATTTTGTACAACTTACCGCAGCAGATTTCACACTACAGCAGATTATTGAATGATTGGACTTACCTATAATTAAAAGAAAAATAAATTAATTATACTAAAAGTATTTGCTTTTTACTTTCTTATACAAAGTATAAGGACGTATTGGAATCGTGAAAAAAATCTTTGACGAGATTTTCGAGGAAATACGTGTTTTGAGGTCCACTGAATCCGTTTTGATCATTTTCTCAATGATGTCTGTGTGTGTATGGATAGATAGATGGATGGATGGATGGATGGATGTGTGTCCGAGTGTGCAATATCTCATGAACGAGATAAGATTTGTTAACGAAACTTGGTAATTATAAGTTTTATGAAAATACGAAGAGCTGAGTTGATTTTGAATGAATTTGAAAAACCGGAAGCGGAAGTTTACTGGACACACAAAACAATAAATTTATTTCAAAAATGGAATCGGTTACGAAATAATCCAGCGAAATAAATAAGTGATCTGGTTCAGTAAATATAAGTAACATTTGATCCAAATGGCAAATGGAATACGCCTTATGGTATCCATAGTTATACATTAATGACAGATTAGTAAATTCCATTTGCCACTTGGTTCACTTAAATCAGTTCAGATAAATAAGATAACATGAATAATTAAACTAAATTAAGCAAACTGATGCACTTATTGGGGTGAATTACTTCAAAGTAAATTAGAATCTGTAATTCTAGTATACTGGAAATAAAGTCAGGGAAGTAATCCGGCGAAATATATAAGTGATCTGGTTTAGTAAATGTAAGTTAGATCTGATCCAAATGGCAAATGGGATACGCCTATTAGCTGTATTCCATTTGCCACTTGGTTCACTTAAATCAGTTTAGATAAAATGGAATACTACGCCTATTAGCTGTATTCCATTTGCCACTTGGTTCACTTAAATCAGTTCAGATAAATTTGACACATGACTAAATAAACTACATTAAGTAAACTGATGCACTTATTGTGGTGAATTACTTCAAAGGAAATTAAATTTGTATTTCTAGTACTGCAAATAAAGTCAGCAAAGTAATCCAGCGAAATAAATAAGCGATCTGGTTCAGTAAATGTAAGTTAGATCTGATCCCAACGACAAATGGAATACGCTTTTAGTTGAAACTCTCGGTATGTTTCATTGCCAAACGTTTCTAAAATCATTTTAGAAAAAATCTAGAACAATAATGCATAAAATAAAAAAAAGTAATAGTCAAAATACATAAACATATTTTATGCTAGAAGTATCAAAATCTTCTAAAACTAATGTACTACATTTTCCAATCAATGTCCCTGCGAAACCAAGCACATTTTCATATTTACCATAAAGCAATCGTATTCGATCATGTACATCCCCCAAAGACAATAACAATCCTACATCATCTGAACACTGCACTACAATTCTCCTGAAAGCATTGTGCTTCTACCAGCAGTATCATATAGCAAAGTACTATCTAGTATGTTGATAGTACTGAAGCAGTTCTGTTTCTGTGTACATGAATCTTGGAGCTTTCATGACAATGCCAAGCTCAAGCAGCATCAAAGTGCATGAGTGGTGCGCTTGCACAATGCTTTTTGATGCTTGAAGGTTTCTACTTGTTTATGACAATTCACAGCGTTTATGGGATGTAATATGTTACTTTTGATATATGTTTACATATATTGTAATACAGACTGATCAGAATAAGTTTTTCAGTTCGCAAAAAAAAAACTACTTGAAATTGGTAATTTTCGAATTTTTCAAAGCATCTAAATCTCGATTTTTTTATCTCTGAATTAACGCCAACTGTCATCTTCAAACATGCTCACGCATAATTCGCGAAAAGTCGGCCACGAATTAAATAATAAACTCGACGAAGTATCCTGCAAAAACTCTGCAAGTTTATGCGTCTTAATTAAGACATCTATTCTCTTACCGCTCATCTAAATGCTACGGACTTTTAGTAAAACGTTTCAAATAAAACAAAAGACAAAATGTCTATTGCGAAGTGGAATTGAGTCTTAATAAATAAGAAAAATAGGAAAAAAAATTTCCATCACTTGTCTCATAATTCCACAGAGGTTTTACAGCACGTTTGTATCAACTTCTCAGGTCATCAACAAACGGCTGGTCAGTTCAGCTTTAACCATAGACGCGTTTCGTCCTTCCGGACTCATCAGTATGGTGCGATCATATATCCAACTAGATCAACTAGGAACTAGTGGATTGTGATACCGACTTAGCTGAACTGACTGATGTTAACCTATCTACAACGGTAACATGACATGAGAGCTATGAAGCCACTCGGTAGATGGCACCACGAGTCTAAATTGAATTAATTTGGCAAATAATAATAATTACTTATGAATTAATACAAAACCCTGCAAATGAATTTATTCTGAAAATAATTCATATCAACATGCCGTGTTCACATTAGGATCCAGATTCACAATTCGAATAATACGAAAATTCGAAAATTCGAAAATTCGGAATATTCAAATATTCGAAAGTTCGAAGGTTCAATAAATCCGAACATTCGAAGTCTCGAATATTCGAAAACTCAACAACCCTAGTCAAAAAGCAAGCCAAGTACATAAAGTAAACAAATTATTCTCCTCCCATTAACCAAGTATTTGATTTGTTTCCGTAATCTTTATTTTCACGATTTGACGACTGGTAACCGCAATTCACGCGCAAAAATCGCTTTCCGTGATCTGCTACGGCAGAGTGCAACATCCAGTAATGGGTAGAAGGCGTGATGATATATTTATTTTATTTGTTTAACAGAAAACAATTTTTGAAATTACGAATATCGCCAATGTTTGAATTATTTATGTAATGCAAATAAAACCGGTCATCTGCTTTATTCAAAACTGGAATTAAGTATACATACTCGTAAATACGAGATATTTGAGATTAATTTCTTTTTGCAGATAAAAAACAAGAAATCCCGCATTTTCCTTGCAGACAGATTATACTTCTCCTCAAATTAAACTTCCCCCTTCCATACACAAACATCAAAACATCAGAAATCAATATTTATATCGACTATATCTACCGATTCCAATATATACACAAAAAAATATGCAAAAAAGAAACAAAAATTCATCCAGGTCGGCTGGATATTCCCGAGAGTTCAAACGAATTGGAAGCCATGTAAACAGGAGCGAAGACCTGGAACACGGGAACACGGGCACAGGGAACGAGCGGACGTATTTTATCGCTGGTTAATATTTGAACTAAGCGCAGGGCTGTGTGAAGCAACCGTATTAATTAGGGTTAGGAATTCTCTTTGATCGTCCTGCGCCCTGATCACGTGACCAACGAATGCAGGAAGGGAAAAGGGAGCTGCTGTCCAGGGATGAACTACTGATGAGATGGAGTTATCTGGATGTCGAGATGATTATGGTTTAATTGAAAATTATTTGAGAAATAATAGAATATTACATACCGAGGTGGAAAGTGCTTCATTACAGCCGAGGGATAAGATATAAGATAGCTAAATCAAGGCGCGAAGCGTCGAGGTTTAGCTATAACTCGAGGAGTAATGAAACTTTCCACCGAGGTTTGTATACGATTTTTTCAGAAACCGGCAAGAAACTGCTTAATTGTTTATTGGCTGTAGAAATCGAACCCAGGTTCCGAAATCCACAATCCGACTCGATACCACTGAATCAACTAAGAGACGGAATCTAGAATTCAATTTTATGTCATCAATTGTTAATAAGTATTTCGTTAAAAAAAGAAAACTATTAAACATACTGAATTTATTTTATAACAATTTTGAAATTGTTATTTAATTAACAAGAGAGTTACAGCCTATCGATTTATTTTGTTTATTTTCATTTGTTTTGTTTTGAAAATCAGAGAGGAATTAATGATGAAAATATAAATATTAATAAATTATATTTTAACCGAAATTTCAACAAAAATATTCAATTTAAAACTTTTGTTTATCAAGTTCGATTTTCATGTTTTCAATACAATAAATTACAATTGTTTACATTTATTTACATTTAAACTTTGTTTATATTTTCATGTTGTATCGGTTTGAGCTGTGTTTGTCAACCAGTGGATATAAAATTTTATTTTGAAAATTTGCAAATTTTAAAGGAACCTAACTTATTATTTATTTACAAATATTTATTATTAATGCAAAGCTTATGAAAGCGAATAATAATGTATTTTGTTTCAATATTTGTTATTTACCCTGAAACAATGTTACGTATTCTTTGTTTTATTTTGCGATATACGCCGATGTGTGTTTGTTTACTGTTTACTTGTTTTTGTACTCTTTTGCCAAATTTTGCTTGTTAACCAATTAGGTGTATCATATCAAATACTGCTCGTGGCAATTTACCCAATACTGTAACTGGAGATCAACAAAATGTTTTTCATTTGTTTTACTTCCGAGTTTATTTAGAAACAAAATACAGAGCGAAAGTACGATATATCCCTCGTCGTTTGTTTTGTATTTGTTATATATTTGTTTGTATATTTCGATCTCAAACAAATAGATCGGAAAATATTCCTAAATGACAAATAAATACATAAATAAATAAATAAATAAATAAAAATATGTCAACGGCCATGGCTGCACTCGTTGGAACTGATCTAAGCGATAACGCGAGTTAAGTAACTTTGCGCGCGGGTAGTATTTGGATGGGTGACCGTCCAGAGAAAACCCGCGTTGCTGTTGACCATAATACCTAAAACGCAGATCAGGGCGGAATGGCGGCATATGACCTAAGTAGTTGGTACGCCAAAGAAGCCACAGAAAAAAATATATATATATATCATCACGCCTTTTACCTATTCTGGGTGTGGCACTCTGCCGTGATAGATATCGGTAAGTGATATATTTATGCGCGTGAAGTACGGTTACCAGCTTTCAAATCACGGCCCCCAAATATGTTAGTGGAGGGGGAGCCACAGGAGTAATTTTATTGCGCTGAAAATTGTTTGTCTGTGGGACGAGAAGTTTGTGTTTTTTTGCACGTGAAAAATAATTTTTATGCACAACCGGACCGAAATTCATGCGTCTTAGCCCTAAAAAGCGGGCTGAAATACTTGTTTTTGGCCTTAGGGCCATAAAACAATAATTCCTATAGATATATAAATAAAATAACAATTTTTGTTCATTGTGAATACTTGATTTTACAAAATGTCATTTTGACATATAACGTATGTACATATTTTAATCTTTTGAACATATAATTAAATGTTCTTTTGGTGTGCATACAAAATTGTATGAACCACAGGTGAAATTAGCGCCTCTGACCTTGAGCATGTTATTAGCCCTCGGCGCTTTGCGCCTCTTGCTAATATTCATGCCGAAGGCCAGAAACGCCTTTTTCACCCTTGATACATAACAATTTTTTTCATTTTTATGTCAAATGTCAAAATAGTTGGCACTTTAAAAAAAATATATATCAAACATTTTCACGTTTCCTTGGTTACAAGATATCAAATTCATATTATTTTCATTGCTTTCCTTCAATTTACTTAAATAATCCAAAAATTAATGATTATTCTTTTTTAACAAAAAATAAATAAATAAATAAATATATTATCACGCCTTTTACCCATTACTGGCCGAAGTGATATATTTTGCGCGTGAAGTGCGGTTACCAGTCCTCAAATCACGGCCCCCAAAGATGTTAGTGGTGGAGGAGCCACAGGAGTAGTTTTTGAAATTATGAAAATTGTTTGTCGCCTGTGGGAATCGAACCAGGGTTCTTAGGATCCACAGGCCGACTTCATACCACTGAGCTAGCCACCCTTTTTTGACAGTTGTAGGAAAAATGTTGTTTATATTTCGTGGGCGATATTCCTGTTTTCTGACGCGTTCGAATGACTATTTTGTCTCGACCTGATGTCTCGACTAAAAGTGATATTCTCAGACGCTACCAAAATACACTCATTTCGTGCACTTAATACATATGTAACAATTTCTAACGATACATGTTTTATTTAATATATTTGCTTAGTTTTCAATATAAACAAGATAACATCTCAAATATAAAATGCGTGGTAACTTACGAATTGAGCGCACTAATCTTCGAACCCTAGAACTTGTAGTTTTGTATAGTATCAAATTTCAATTAGGTTCACTTTAGCTTGTTTCTGTAATAGTAATTCCAACTTAGTTCGCGTTATTAGAATTGTAAAAATTGGCGGGACTTAAAAAACTTTTAATTAGCCTAGCAAGTTCTACATGCAATTTACCATAATCCAATAAGAGAAAACAAAGGAAGCATAAAGTGAAAATACGACTCTTTTAATTGAAATAATTAAGGTAATGAACAAAGTGCAATTAGTTAAAAGTAATCCTAATGCTGCCGTAACCTTCGCAAATGAAGTTGACATCAAAAATTTTCCATTAGCGCAAACGAAAATGAAAAGGAATAAAGGAAAACAGGTAAAGCCCGGAAAAACTGCCGAGAAAAATTACACGCGAAATTTTTTTTGATTAATTATGGCCTCAAAAAGAAGGAAATGGAAAGTGAAAAAGCAGCCAGTTTGAATAAATTAAAAAGTCAAAAAGTGAGTTACAGCATCAACATATTATTAACCATCCACATGATACAGATATTTTAATTTATACATGTCACGCGGACAATTTTTTCACCAATTGACAAAATGATTGTTTGACAAATGCAAATATATGACGTCACTTCATATAATTTGATCAAATACTCTAAATAGATTCATACAGTTTGATAGTTTTGACAGGTCAGGTGGAGAAAATTAAATTCTGCTCACCATCCTTTAAGTTTTCAACATGATTATAATAATAACTATAATTAAATTTAAAATAAATATAATTTTAAGTGCAAATTAAGAGTAACATAATCTAGCTTAAGTTTATCTTTGACAGGCTTCACTCTAGTGAAAAGAATGATCATCTGATAAACCTAGTTTTAATCATACATAATATTGTATGATGTGATGTCATCATACATAATTTGATAAACAAGAATGAAATAAAGATTGACAATAAAGCTGCATTCACAGCTATTGAATTAGTAATTACGATTAGCAATTACAATTATTAATTAGTAGAAGTGTCTTAAAACTTGCAAACCAAATTACAATTAATAGCATCAAAAGTGAATTAGTGAGAAATATCATTTCTAGAGAACTTTGATAATGGAACATAACCAAAAATAGTTATTTGTGCACCTAGAACAGAAAGTAGTAGATTGTTGATCGAAGCATAGCGGAAATGGTACTTTCTCTTTGTTGCTATTGGAAGGGTTTTGTAATGGCCGTTTCTCACGTGCGTTATATACAATTTTTTCCAACATTAGTTGTGAAAATTAAATTTTTATTTTGGAGTTAATCAGTACAAGAAATTTAATAATGATTTTATAAATCAAAAGAATAGTATTTGCAAATGCACATCCCGTTTCCTTGGTTACTATAAACAAAAATAACATATCAAATTTTCTCAAAATTACATTTCTCTTACTTAATTTAGTTGTGATAGTAATAATTTTCCCAACTAGTGATGAAAGTAAATTACTAAATTGAGTGAGAGAAATGTTATTTTCACAAGTAATATTAAAAAATAATTATTTTTAAATTCTTGTTCAAAAGATTTTAAACGATAGTAGAAAAATGTGCGGTATATAAGAAAAATATCTTTTCCGTGCATAACGTATTTCACGTCTAATACGGAAAAATTTTACTTTTCCTTACTTATTGCACAAATATTGTTGCCAGGAAGGTTACTAAAAAATGATAAATAAAAAACAATAAATATATCATCACGCCTTCTACCCATTACTGGGTGTGGCACTCTGCCGAAGCAGATCTCGGTAAGTGATATATTTTGCGCGGGAAGTGCGGTTACCAGTCGTCAAATCACGGCCCCCAAATATGTTAGTGATGGAGAAGCCACAGGGGTAGCTTTTGAAATTATGAAAATTGTTTGTCGCCTGTGGGAATCGAACCAGGGTTCTCAGGATCCACAGGCCGACTTCATACCACTGAACTAGTCACCCTATAAAAAAAGATCATGGTAGTAATTGCTATACTTCGCACTTTTTCTTAGAGAATAGGTTCATTGTCAGTTTATGTCAAACTTAATATATAAGTTTCATTGGTGCAAACAGGTATTAATTTTGTCGGTGTGAACGCTAGCAATATTCGACATAACACAAACAATTGTTATTACCAATTACGTAGCTATACACGCAGCTTTAGAAACCGGCTTAAACTTACTAAATGACTAAATAAGTCAGTGAAATTACCCCGTATGAACACAGCTTCACCCTGAAAAACCCTATGCATTCCACCGCGCGGATCTCATAACAAAATAAACAATTACAGCACAGTTTATCAAACGTCGTGGAAATAATATTCTGGTGTAAAGCATACGTGTAATTTTCCGAGTGTAACGGCCTGGTTGTTGAGCCGTGTACTGGTTAGTGTACAGAACCCCCGCATACCTCCTGCGGCGCTGCTGTAGCACTGAGAGTTAACCGTTAGTCACCGAGTATTTAATTCAATAAACCCGGGGGTGTCCACTCCACAACAGAGAGAGAGAATGAGCAGGAGCTGCAGAGTTGCGAGTGATGTTGGATATGATGCGGATGAAAGGTTTGGATGAGGGAGGACTGGGATAGGATTTATATTCTTGATATTCGTTTCCGAATAAGATGAAGTGTATTTCTGGTACGATATATGAAAGTTTTGAATTAAAATATTTATTATTAAATAGCTATTTTTCTATTCTTTCTTTTAATTCCATAAACGCACAGTAAACATTTCGTTAACGTGATCTATAAGTGCACTGTTTTTGGCGGTTTTTATTTTGTATGAGTGGTATTAATGCTTTTAAATCTGACAGATGAATGACATATAACCTCAAAATTGTGTTGTATGCATCCAATATTTTAAGAATTTAATTTTTTAAAGTTTACAGCGGCACAGAACATCAAATTTAAAGTGTTTACTTTCTGTCATTGGTTGTTAACGTGACGTTCAATGAACGTTTGATGTAGAGTAAAAAATACGAAGAGCGAGCGTTTTATCTGATTGTCGCGCATAGGCAACAAGTGACATTTTGCTTTGACAAATGCAAGCACAGATGCCTACTATGTATATCGGCTGTAGAAAAATATATAAAAGTACAGGGTGATCAAAAGGGATTGTTATAAGTAGCGTTCGATTTGCAAACAATCTCACCTCAGTTCATTTCAACTGAGTTGAGATTGTCTGAAATGAGATGATATTTTTTCGATCACAAATCGAACGGGTTTTGACAGGTCTGAACTGAATCGGTTACGTGACGAACGTTGTAGTATCATTTCGCGGACAACACATGATTTGCTTGATGTTTTTGTTGGCAGTTAGCTGTGAGACATGATTTATAATAACATGTACAATTTAAAAAAAATATTAAATAACTTCCAAATATTCAAACTACAAACAAAACATAACGAATTCTACCCCCACTCTAACTGAGTAGAAAATCTCAGTACGCACCAGTGAAATAGGTAGTGCAGCATCGGCAAGGGGGGAAGTGAGTGTCTCACTTGATCTCAGTTATGTCAGTGCAAATAGAACAACACAAAAAAGCTGTCAAACTGAGGTAAGGTGAGATTAACTGAGATTTGGTGCAAATCGAACGCTACTATAGTTGGCAATACTATTTCAGAGATATTTTTATTCCACAGTTGGCACAACGCTAGGTAAAGGCGGAAATACTATTTGACATTTGTAATAAATACAAATAGGTTATGTCAGGAGACTGACAGCTAATAGAATTTTGACCTTTTAAGTAATAGAAATACTTTAGAAATAAATGTAATAATAAATGTACTCAAATTTAAATTATAAATGTCACTGTCAACAACAGGACATGAATTTATGTATCAGGCTTACCAATTTCAAGTAGTTTTTTTTATTGTCAACTGTAACAATTCCTTTTGATCACCCTGTATAATAGAAATAACAGAATAATGGACAGTTGCACCAACAAATCTTAAATTTTTAATTTAGTTTAAATAAAGTAATAAAAGCAAATCGAAATTACGTTATATGGAATAAATGACATCGCTGTCATACATTCGGTAGTAGTAATAGTAATCTATAGAGTAATCATGAAAAATAAGGAATGTCATTAATTTATCGATCAGTAACACATAATGATCCAGTTACAGGATAAAGTAGTCCATTTCGAAACTTTGACTATAGTTCGACTACACCAAAACACAAAAACCGCGCTTGAAGTAACCACCACAATTTAAAATTTCCAACTCCAACAAAAAACCAGCAACTCGTAACACGGACAAATTAATTAAACTTTCTGTCGCACATCTCGCGTGAGTTCCAGCAAAGCCATCTCATACCTAGGTATAGTACCTCAGTGTACGTTAGCATCATTGTCGTTGCCATGCCGTTAGCTTCCAACGACAATGACACGCTGTGGTCCAAATGTGAGCCATTTACGAAATATTGTCGAAGTTCTGTTAGTGCTGGTGTAGTCAGACACATGTGATAAATGTATGCGTACAAACAAGGACACCGAGGACACCGAGGACACCTTGTAGTTGGCAATGTGAGTGAGGAGGATAATGTGACGGTAAGTTTCTAGCGTTGAATTAGTCTTGAGGACTAAGACAGGTTTTGTTGAGTAAGGAGAGAATGTTTTGTGTTTTAGTTGTTGAAAGAAAAGTGGAAAGTCTGGTGGTTAGCCGCGGAAAATAGAGATTTATTGGGGATGGTATTTTCATGAGAGGTTTAATTTTTATCAGATAAATTTTTAATTATGAGAACGTGGTTGAATGATAACAAGTGATGAGTATAATAAAAATAAATATATCATCACACCTTTTACCCATTATTGGATATAACAATGTGCCGAAGTAGATCTAAGTAAGTAATATATTTATGCGCGTGAAGTGCGTAAAATTACAGCGCCAAAGAAGTTGGTAGTGGGGGAGCCACATGTGATGAAAATGTTTGTCGGCTGTGGAATTTGAACTAGGGTTCTCAGGATCTACAGGCCGACCCGATACCATTGAGCTACCTACCTGAATATAAATGACTTGAAAAAATTTGCGACAGTGAAGGCGATTAGATTTTGTCTCCATACCCTATTCCACCTAAAAATACAGTATTGGGATATTCAACTACTAAGAGATGGCGTTGATTACGATATGTCAAATTTGAGACAAAGGTACACACTTTCAGTTAGTCTCCATAACCTTACCATTGCTGTTACTTGCATTTCTTCGTTTTTCGCTATTGAGATTTTTAAAAATGTTTATGTAATTTCAATTATTTTATCACCAAAGTAAGTAAAAAAAAAGACTTTCTTTATGTTCGTGTTATAATTATAATTATAATTTCACATTTGATTGTATTTATTTTAAACAAACACTGGAAAAATGCTATATAATACAATAGAGTAATGCATTATTTGCCTTTCTTGCAAATGACGGCATACCTACATCATTTGCCTCACATGTTCACCTAAATCAGCTATACAATGTTCATATGAAATAAAATCCTTGGAAAAATCCAGTTGCAAAAATATAAGAGTTTTTGGTCTAAATTGTGATTTCAAAACGAAGACAAATAACATTGATTGTAGTTTGACACTGATACATCAGTTTTAAGATATTCGTTAATGTCAAATTTAACATATTCGATTTTTCGTGTTTAAATTCTTAAATTTTAATGACATATATATTTTGACATATTATAAAGTGTCGCCATTTATATTTGTAAACGCAATTTAATTGTCCCATACTAAAAAGAATTTCGATCGCTCGATCATATACTGCAATCTTAGCTGAGACAGACTATAATGTCAAATTGCTTGAGTCATTTTACCTCAAAATAACCAAGTTTGGGTGAAGGATCTATAAATTTAGCTCAAGAAAAACTAAACCTCAAGTGGCATTTATTGAGATAATTTATAACATTCGCTAAATGAATATTAATTTTTTTATAATAAACAATGCTATTGTAATTGGGATGTCAGTACCACTTGTAAAGATTTTAAAATAAATAAATTTATATTTTTAAGGTAATAAACATAAATATAAATTTATTTCATTGCAAACAATTCTTCTCTCTGTTTATCAGGTGTTAAATGAGATAATTGAGGTTTCTAATTATCGCTTTAATATTTGAATGAAATACATTAAACAAAATACCGCACTCAAAAATATATAAACAACGCAATGCGATATTTTTATTTTAATAATAATAAGTACCTTGCTTTCTGAAAATTCAGAAAACTTTCTGTAATAATTTTCCTTGAAACGTAAGAGTCTTAAGTGAAGAGAAAAGAAAGAGTGTTTCTACTAAGGTGGAACTACTTAGTCCAGTGGGAAATCAAAATGAAAATCCCTGACGAATAGAAAATTACTTTGCAAATTTCAAGAGCGACCCATGTGTAATACGAATGTCACACAAGGACTGCGCGAAAAACTTTCCATTTACTTTACCAATTTCAAGAATTAGACAGATGAAATTTGAAAAAAATAAAATAATTATTTACTTATTTGCTGCGCCGTACAAACTAATTTCAGTGAATATACAGGAGGTCTACAGCTGAATTTACAGCTATTCAATTAGTAATTATAATTAAGAGATACCATAAATTAAGCGTAACTGTGCCTTATGTCAAATAATGCTAGCATTCATACTAACAAAATCAAAAAAATAATTGCATGTGCTAAATGAAATATTTGCAATCTTCAAACATTTAAATTAAATTAAAATGATAGATATATTATTTTGTCTCTATCTTCAATCGTTACATTGAATTTTATATTTTTTAACAGATAATGTAAACTGGAACATTATAAAATTTCAGTATTTAGAAAATATGGATGAGACAATAATTAAAATACAAGTATAAAGAGAATATTTGGATTTAAATCCAGGAAGACCATGGTTTAATTGATTAGAGTATATGATCGGAGTTCTTAAGGTCCTAGGTTCAAATCCTGGCGGTAACCCATTTTTTCTCTTTATAATTTAATTTGATTAATTACTGAGTATTTACTTAGAAAATTATAATTAAATTAAAATACGAGTAGTTTAAAGAAGACGCAAACCTTCTTTAAGATATTTTTTTTTCTAAAAATTCTCACTTTTTGTCTTCAGTATTTGAAGTAAATGATAAACTAATAATCTTTAAACTAACGACTATAAGTTTATTATTTATCTAATATATTTTTTTTGCTTATATTTCTTTTCAAATTTTCGATAAAATTCCTTTGCTCAGTAATTTACTTATGGGGCTATGAATAATAATTTAGATCGCAAGCATTAAGACGCTTGAACTATTAATTGATAATTGTAACTATTAATCGTAAATGCTAATTGGATAGCTGTAAATGCAGCTTAAGTAACAATGTAAAAAATAATATCTTGTTAAATACTAAAATTTGTTAAACCTTCTATCGTTCCCTAGGATTTTCGATTTCGGATTTATTTGTAATTTGGATTGCAAGTTTTAAGTTGCTTCCACTAATTGAAAATTATAGTTGCTAACCGTATTTCATAAATAAATATATGCAAACGCAGCTTTATAGATGAATTTGAAGCACTGTATTCTAATAGAGATTAAAACAAATAACAAAAAAAATAGCGTTCCCATATTTTATATAAAACATCAGCTATTTAATTAAATAATAAATCTTCAATTTGCAAATCATCATCAGATGCCTCATCTGGAAAAGAGCATTTCAAATGATATGATTTCACAGTTTACACACAGCAAATGAAGTATTAATTATCAAGTTAATTAGGTAGGAAACTTTTAATTAGAACGTGACTGCTTATAATATTAATGAGATTAGTTGGCTGTGAGCTGTGTGCTGACAGACGCCAGCGCCAATCTGGCGGCGTGGGAGCGCATAGAACTACATCAGTCCGTAAAATTGAAGTGAACTGAAGGTAGAAAGATATATTTAGAAAGTTTTACATTAGGATAGCGAGCTTGATTTGATGCAATTTTTTGTTTTACAAATACACATTTATTAGGAACTTTGTTAAAAAATTGAAATTTCTGTCCTAATAGCCAGTTACACCGTTAAAAGTTGAATGTTAAACTTGGTCCAATTAAATAAAAGTAAATAGTGCATCAAAAAACGAGTTTCATGAAACATGTTTTTTTTCGTACGCGTTCAAGATTAGACAACGAGCCGCAGGTTAGTTTTCTAAAGTACTTTGTGTCAATATAAATAAATATATCATCACGCCTTTTTACCTATTACTAGGTGTGGCACTCTGCCGATGCAGATCTCGGTAAGTGATATGTGATATATACGAGTATATATATATATATATGTATATATATATATATATATATATATATATATATATATATATATATATATATATATATATATATATATATATATATACAACTGAGTTTCATAATGACTACCTTATGAACATTTGATTAACTTTTATTTATTTAAATCAAGTTTAAAATTTAACTATAGCGGTACAAATGACTACTTGAACTACAAACTCTGATTAAATTCTTCTATGTTCACAATATTCCGTTCTGTGAAAGTTTAAAGAAAGTATTTGTTTCTTATTGGCTGAGCAAGACGTCAAAATGAAGACATGTTTACAGTGGCAGCAAAAACTGTCGTTAAAATAAATTTTGTGTAGAATTTAGTTACGTGTTGTATTTTATGAAACTTTTAAACAATATTTACAAAAATGTAAAACAATAAATAATGCTTCAGCGCTGCCGGTAACACAAGTTTTATGCATGTCTTTATTTTACCATTTACTTCAGCCAATCAGAAGCGAAATAAGTAATCTCTCACCGAACAGACTATAGATATGAGTGAAAATGAGGAATTCACGAATTTATTCAAAAAAAAATTAATTCATAAAATCATAATAGGTTGAAATATTTTTTTTTATTATTACTAATCCTTTATAGAACGTCTAAGTAAAATGTTAGATTAGCAGTTTGTCCCGAAAGTAAACAATTTCATGAACGAAATCGATATGAAAACAAGCACGACGCTCCCTAATAAATTGTATTTAGTAATACTGTTAATAACATCAGCCTGTTAAAGAAATGAAGAGTAAATATTTGTTGCTACCCTCTTGTTTATCAGCATGTTAAGTAAATGAAGGTTGCTGGTATGTTGGCACGTTGGCAACATTGACAGGTCTGTAAAATGTGGCACTAGAGCAAACGAGAGAGTTTTTGTTGGACTTGGTTCTTATACAAGTCTTGTGGGGTTACCGCCCCCCGTCACGAGCCGCCCCTGTGCCATACATCATCCACTGTCCGGGAGATATGCCCTCCCGACCTTATTTTCCTGGATTTATATGGAAAAACATCTGTAACTCTGATCGCTGCAGATTTTTTTTTTATTTCAAGACGATGTAACACTTTGGTTTTGCTAGGATAACTTTATTATCTGCTGCTTCCACTTCAACTATCGCCACTTAAATATATAATGTTATACCTCATTTCACGTAAGAATGTAGTAATTTTAAATGTATTATGCAAGTACTATTCCTAAAATATGTTCACAGCTATTCAATTAATAATTACAATTAACAATTACAATTAAAAAAGTAGAGAGTAGGTCTCAGGTTAAAAAATTTCAACGAAATCAATCTAGCAAAAGAGTATAATTGGACGTTTCATCCAGCGAACTGGACATCATCAGCAAATAAACAAAAATATTGTAACAAAATAATTGTACAGTAATTGTAAACAAATTTTTACAAAAGTCATAACAATAAAACAAATAAATAGAGTCACAAAAAGATAAGTACATAGCATGTCAAAGACAATAGTCATTCGGCCATTTTGACTGAGCTTATGAGAGCTTTTTTCTATTGAAGTCGTGGGGCAAGTTTAATTTCAATATTTTCTTAATACTGCAGTTTTTTAAAATTTTAGTAGCTATTTAAATTGTCGATAGGAGATTAAAGGCCGGAGTTATCAAATCCACAGGCCGACTTCATACCACTGAGCTAGCCATCCCATACGTAAATAAATAAAATAAATATATCATCACGCTTTCTACCCATTACTGGGTGTGGCACTCTGCCGAAGCAGATTTCGGAAAGTGATATATTTTGCGCGTGAAGTGCGGTTACCAGTCGTAAAATGACGGCCTCCAAATATGTTAGTGGTGGGGAAGCCACAAGGATAGTTTTTTTTAAATGGTGAAAATTGTTTGTCGCCTGTGAGAATTGAACCAGGGTTCTCAGGATACACATGCGGACTTGATACCACTAATAATGCCATTAATTGATAATTGTGATTGCTAATCGTACTTACTAATAGGATAGTTGTGAATGCAGTTTAATATAATTCAGGTCATATATTCTCATGAAAAGAACACTCGTATATCCTCAAAAATCAATAAAAAATTCATACATCGTTCTCAGCTCTATTTCATCCATGACTTGTCGTTCAAATTGCAACATCACAAAACTCACATAATCTGCTTGAAACATAAAAATATCATCCATCCGATTTATCTTCCAACTGAGAAAAACAATCCTAAACTTGATCTGCGATATTAATTTCTGGAATGCATCCCCGGGAACGATAAATAACGTTATATGATCCCGTTTGGTTCCTGCACAACTGGAAACTTTGCAGCAAAACATTTTCTCGTTAACTGTAACGCTGGCATAATTCAATATGAATATCTGAGAGGATGTATACCTTCGAAAAGAGAACGTTTGATGCAGAATTTAACATAATTATGCTTTATAAATGTTGCAGGAAAGTTTTTCTAGGTAATAGGAGATGCCCTAGATTTTGTGCAATCACTTATTTAAATGAAAAAGTATGTTTTACTCTTTTTTATGTAGCATTCGGAAAAGAGTTGATCTACATTTTAAAGAGATAGATAGTCACCGGAATGTTGGTGAAATTGACTATGAGAGGTTATGTGGAAATCTAGGAATATATGAAAGGGTATGATTGAAGGTTTGTTACTAGTGTGAGGTAATAAACAAGCTTGTATAAAAAGATACGAATGAATGTATGATACATGTATGTTGCTGGAAGAATGAACGTGAGTCATTTGAGATGATTTGAGGTATATGTTGGTGAAACTGAGGGTGAAAAGTTGCATGAATGACCTAGGAATAAATGAATGGATATGATTGAAGGTTTGTTGAGTGAACAAGGAATGAAATGTGCTTATTTGAAAAGAGTTATGAATGAAGATCACGCGTATAAAATTTAAAATAATGTTGTTAGAAGAATGGACGTAAATAAGTTGAGATAATTAGGGTATGTGGAATATATGTGGAATGGAAAATTGATGAAATAAGGACATTTTGGTGATAATGGGGATGGAAGAATGCGTGGACGAGCTAGGAATAAATTATTAAAGAACTGTTGTGTGATCGAAAGATTTCGAGCTTGTATGACAGAACCTATTAATTAGTGGATTGAAAAAAGTGTTTTGAGGATTGTAAAACATTGGATGCTCTGTAAACCTTTGCTTGAAATAAATAAATATATCATCACGCCTTTTTACCCATTACTGGATGTGGCACTCTGCCGAAGTAGATCTCGGTAAGTGATATATTCTGCTCGTGAAGTGCGGTCACCAGCCATCAAATCACGGCTCCCAAAGATGTTAGTGATGGGAGAGCCGCAGGGGTAATTTTTAAATTGGTGAAAATGTTTTCGTGAGCGGAGATCGAACCAGGGTTCTTTGGATCCACAGGCCGACTTGATACCACTGAGCCATTATTTGTTTCAAACGAGAATATACCCACAGTTGCTGAAGAGAGTATTTATAATGAATAAATTATCACTTAATATTTTAATAACGAATGACACCTCCTATAGTCAGAAATTGACTGCTTGAAAATTAAAGCCGAAAATACAAATAACAAGGAAAATTTAGATATTTATTTTTCCTATCTTTAAATCCTTTAGGGCTTAGCAAATCTCGTCTGCAAAATTAATTATTTAGAAGAAAATCTACATACGCTGTGTCCCCATATTTATGTTTGACTAGATTGAATTAACTCACCTGAAAAAGAAAAAAAATAATTAGTTTCTACTTACATAATTATAATTAAAGAACAAAATATATTTAAATTAACAAATTAGAATCAATTTTATTTATTTTATGGCAATACTGTCAAAGATTCGACTGTCATTTGAATACAAATTTTATTTACTTTAGAAACAAATTAATTTAACGTTTATAAAATTGGCGACAAACAATTTTCATAATTTAAAAAAGCTATCCCTGTGGCTCCTCCACCACTAACATCTTTGGGGGCCGTGATTTGACGACTGGTAACCGCACTTCACGCGCATAGTATATCACTTACCGAGATCTGCTTCGGCAGAGTGCCACACCTAGTAATGGGTAGAAGGCGTGATGATATATTTATTTATTTATCCACAACTCATATATAATGAAGACATTATTACACTGATTTCAGTTGAATTATATGGCTCATAAAACACTAGTGTTTTATATTCCATAAAACACTGTACACAGCTTGTTACTTAGCAACCACTTCATGATCTACCGTATTTTGCGAAACTATGTATAACTGAATCAACGATAAACGTTACGACCAATCTTCTTCGATACCTGTAATTATGAGTTGTGGATAAAATTTTGTATTACACTCGTGTTTTATTGGTATATAAAACACTAGTATAATAAATAACTATTATTTATTTTATTTAGAATTGGCCATTAAAGTAATCAATATAATTATATTTTATTATAACATGTTTTGTAGTGTACCTGTTAACACTTTTACAAACAGAAAAAAATGACGATGACTTTTCTACGGTTAGTAATTGCATTTCTGTAAGGACAAAGTGCCATATTCAGTAAAAGGTAAAATATGTTATTTAGAATCTGAAACCATTGTCATTTTATAAACAACAGAGTCAATTTAGTCTATGGTAAATTTATATAATTGCAACAAATTCGTATTAATTACGCCAAATAAAACAATTATTTGATAAATGACGATTTACTCACTTTGAAAGTTAGTTCATTCTGTCGTTTATAAAACTGGGTAACTCAGAATTGAAAAAAATATCAGTTAAATTATTTAAGAATGATCACAAATGCCCTTTGGTACGTAAACAACCACACAATCCACAAAGACCTAAACATCACATATGTCCATGAACAAATTCGTAAATTCGCCTCAAAGTATGAAAATAAACTGAATAATCATCCGAACGAACTAGCCCTTAATTTACTGAACAATGAAGACGATCCAAGACGTCTAAACAGGATAAAACCACTAGACCTTAAATACTTTTAATAACTAGGACATACCTTGTCATAAATATAAAGAGGAAACTCCAGTGGGAGTTTACCTCACACATGTTATTTTTTATTGTACAACTAATTTGCTGGTTGGCCTGAACAAGGCCAGTTGTAAATATATCTTACTTTCAAATAATAAAAAAAATAATTATTATTGTTTAATTTACAATCAGAAACAGCTCAAATTGTTATTTCATTGTGATATCTTTTTGTATGGTTCAAAAATGAAACAATACAAATCACAAATATTCCATTTAAAAACCAAATCCATTTGATCTACATTTGATCTAGCAATCAATGAAATCTGCAATACAAACCCATATAAATAAACCCCACGCGTCAAGAGAATTAAGCATTCAATTTAAATTGGATACAAAAAGAAAACGAAATTTCCCCAGAACCACCAAGCACGTGCTTACAACTCATGAAACTCTCCTGAGAGAAAAACTTTCATGTAATCAGGGGCGGCCGGGATGTGACGTCACGAACTCACCCCTAAAAAGAGGAAGGGGAGAAGTCATTACCGTAGCAGTCATATGATATAAATGTTACATATGATAACACCTTTCCCTAGATTTGGGGGAGGAAATACAGATATTACGTATCGAGGTTATTAGTTGTTAAATTGCTACACCCCCGGGTGATAGTGGAGGGTGAACCACGAGGGTGATTTTGAGATAAATAAATAAATATGTACTTTATCATTGTCTAGTACATAATTGAACTTGCAAATTTTAGCAAGTAACAAGTAGTTTTCTACCACCTGTAAAAAAAGTAGGTTTTCCAAAAGTTATTTGGTGACAGAAAGTGCACAATTATAGACAAAGGCTTTTTGCAGACCGTTGTTATTGGCAAAGGGGCTCTTTGCAAACTATAAATAACAATCTTTTAAAATTTATCATGCAGATTCATACAGCGGGTTAGCGCTAACACCATTTTTACTTTCTTAAGGAGGTATTATAATCGTGAAAAAAATCGTTGACGAGATTTTAGCGGAAATACGCATTTTGAGGTCTACTGAATTCGTTTTGATCATTTTCTCAATGATGTCTGTGTGTGGATGGATGGATGGATATGTGTGCGAGTGTGCAATATCTCATGAACGAGATAAGATTAGTTAACGAAACTTGGTAATTATAAGTTTCATGAAAATGCGAAGAGCTGAGTTGATTTTGAATGAAATTGAAAAACCATTTATTTAAAAACTGCTGTTAAAAAGTATCTAAGCCGGTATGCATGATATGAGAGCTACGGAGCAAACCGTGGTGCCATCTACCGACAGAAATCGCAAACTGCCTGACAGCAATTGAACATCAGTCAGTTCTGCTTAAAAAGGTATCACAATCCACTAGTCCCTAGTTGGTCTAGTTGATCATACCATACTGATGAGCCCCTAAAGAACGAAACGTGTCTATGGTTAAAGCTGAACTGACCAGCCGTTTGATGATGGGGGATTTGTGACAAGTGATGGAAAGTTTTTTTTTTCTACTTTTCTTATTTATGAAGACACAGTTCCACATCGCAATTGACTTTTTGTCTTTGTATTATTTACGAGAAAAAATAAACAATTTGTTCTCGTATAACAAATGTCAATTCACGGCATACTAAACTGTCATAATATAAATTCACGCTTCAAATTTAATAAACGAAGACTTCGTTTTCACCATTCTCGCAAATTAAAGAACTCGCTTCGCTCGTGCATTAAAATAGCATTCATGTGAAAAGTTTGTCTTGGCGCACTTGTAATGTAAATAACTATTAAATAATTTATCTAATTTGTGATACCACAATGAAGTAATATGTAATAAATAACGTATATAGATAGATCTAGTATTACCATTTTAACTTGATAACATTTTTTTACAGGACGTTCTCAATTTGCAAAAAAAACTGATTTCTTAAGTTTCCCTTTACCCAAATTGTCTTGGGACACTCAGTATAGGTCGATAAAATTTAAAAAAAAAACTGTGTCCATTAGTCTGAAACCTTAAATAAATTCTTCACGAACGGTAGTGTCTGTTGTGTGATCTGTGCGGTTGTCAACAAATGAAGATATAGAGACGTGTATGTGCTGTGTCTTGCGGACATGGGCGTACGTCGACTGGGGATCCGACTACGATGTTTCATGTTATGAGTTTTGTATTTATTTTTTGTGTGTCTGGACGAAAGTGCAGTAAACTCTCTCTCTTCTGATTATTTTCTTTTATTTTTTATATTTTCTTTTTACTGAACTGTCACAAGTTACAAGTTAAGCTCGTTTCAAAATCAGATAAAGTTAGAAGAGACAGAACATTTTCAAAACATTCAACTAAGTTGTTTTGAATTAAAGTTGAATTGTTATGTTTCACAAATAACTATCGATCGTCAATATTAAATAAGTCTGCACTGGTTTACATCAAATAAGCGATTCTAATTTCACGGATAAATTAATATTTAAGGCTAATTGCAGTGATGTTACTTAAATTTTCTTTAAATAAACAATGTCATATCGAAATAAATTCTTACATGAGTAACTAAGCACTGCTGTCAAACTTTTATTATTAATTTTATTTATTTGATACTTTGCACAACAGGAACTTATCCCAATTACAGTACAGGGGGCCTACAGCTTATAGTGGAATCCGAACCACTCAGACACAATCGTATTTTTGGATACAAGTTGAAATCAGCGAGATTTAAACGCACGACCTCTTGCTTGTTAATTAAAAATCGCAAGTTTTGCCTCGCTTTTATCCACTGAGCTACGATTGTTAGTTCAGCGATTCTTTAAATTTAAGTAAATGGTCATTAATATGATTAATATGGGGTAATGGCTCAGTGGTATCAAGTCGGCCTGTGGATCCTAAGAACTCTGGTTCGATCCCCACAGTCGACAAAACATTTTCACCAATTTAAAATTACCCCTGTGGCTCCTCCACCACTAACATCTTTGGAGGCCGGGATTTGACGGCTGGTAACCGCACTTCACGAGCATAATTATATCACTTACCGAGTTCTGCTTCGACACAGTGCCAAACCCAGTAATGGGTAAAAGGCGTGATGATATTTTTTTTTATACTGATGTTTGCCAAAATAAAATATACAGTGTGTTTGAAAAGTGAACGCTTCCTTTTTGTAACATATTCTTACAGATACTTACGGCCAGTTTTTCAATCGCCGGTTTACTCTCGATTAACGTTAACCATAGCTGTATTCCATTTGCCACTTGGTTCACTTAAATCAGTTCAGATAAATTCGATATATGACTAAATGAACTGAATTAAGTAAACTGATACACTTTTACAGGTGGATTACTTCGAAGTAAAGTAGAATTTGTAATTCTAGTATTGGAAGTAAAGTCAGCGAAGTAATCCAGCGAAATAAATAAGTGATCTGGTTCAGTAAATGTAAGTTAGATCTGATCCAAATGACAAATGGAATACGCCTCATGATTAAATAATAACGGAAACCATAGTTTCCATTATTATTTAATCCTGATTAATATTAATCGATGATTGAAAAACTGGCCCTTAGAGAATATTATTTAATCAATGCAATATAAAATTAAATATTAAAAATCCTAACTAAAAAAGTATGTAGTTTTAAGCAATTTAATAAACGTTAGATTAATAATCTTTACTCAGTCACAAAAAAAAAATAGTGAAGGAAGCCATTTCAGATAAATTTCTACACACATTATTTTTTTAATTCATCAAAGTTTTATCTTTATCGAAACAGAAACATCAACATACCTGGTAATAAGTAAACAAAATAAAATAATTGACTAATGCTCTGTTTCACTAACAAAAGTTAAATTTTAAACTTGGATTAAGTAAACAAAAGCAAATCAAAATTACTTATCAAATGGAATAATTGACATTGCTGTCAAACATTCGCTTTGCTTTTATTTATTTAAACCACGTTTAAAATTTAACTCTTGTTGATGAAACCGGGCATTAAATTTAATAAAATGTTGGTTGCTAATAGTAAATTGTTGCTATTAAGTAAAATCGCATGTTTCTATAGCTGTATTCCATTTGCCACTTGGTTCACTTAAATCAGTTCAGATAAATTTGACACATGGCAAAATAAACTGAATTAAGCACACTGATGCACTTATTAGGGTGAATTACTTCAAAGTATATTAGAATCTGTATTCTAGTACTGAAAATAAAGTGAGTAAAGTAATGCAACGAAATATATAAATAATTTGGTTCAGTAAATGTAAGTTAGATCTGATCCAAATGGCAAATGGAATACGCCGTATGTTAATTCGTAACTAAGAAAATGGCAGTTTTTCATTAAGTACACAAAAAAAATATCTATTTCAGATGAGTGCTGCCACCATTTTTCTCATGTACATTTTTCAATCTCGAATCAAGAGCACGCGGTATTATTTTAAATCCACTAGAACTCCTTAAATTGCAGTTAAGCCTCATTCACATCACGAAATTAGTAGTTAGTGTTAGTGGTTATGGTTAGTGGTTATAGTTAGTAGTTACAGATTAAAATACATCGTTCACAATATCCCAAATCAATGATTTCGAATTTATGTTTCTGCCGGTAATGTAGTGCACATTTTTGAAAATTATAGATATTACAAGAAATTATAATAGATGTCACAGTTGTCAACTTAAAATTTTGACAAATAGTTACAGCTTTGTTTGTTTGAGTTCTGGTATTTTGTCTGTAGTTCTGATTTGGTAGAACTGGTTTTCTTCTATTTTTCTTTAAAATTGGTCCTACAAGTTCTAACAACAAATCAAATTGAGCTATGGTCATTCTGGTGTAATTAAAGAACATGTCTTCATCATATGACCTCATTTCTTGGATCAAATTATCCCAGTCTCCCTGATTTGTTCGGTTTTGGTTGATTGAGCGAACCCACCATCTTCTATTTGTTTTTTTATTTCTTTTCATTTGCAAAATTAAAGTTGCAACAACTTTTTTTTTAGCTTCGATTCATTTTCGTTACATAAAATTCAAACTGAGAAAACCAACTGTCACTTTACTCCTCGTTTTTGATTGGCTGTGCCGTTAACCACTAACTAAAAGTTTAAAGTTTACAAACTTCTACGCTAACCACGATTAGCGTAGACCTGCGCTGGGCTAAGTTCGTTGTTGTGACCGCTACTAGAGGAATACATATGTCAAACTTCTAACGCTAACCATAACTACTAACACTAACCACTAATTTCGTGTTGTGAATAGGGCTTTAGAATTTCCTGGCATCATTTTCTGTAGTTGTATCCTCGCCTTCAGCGATTCACCAGCGATGATTTCATAAATGATCTCGCAACATCTCTTTGTGCAATCCCGATTTGACGCTGTATAGTTCTAAAGTCTCGCGGTGGATGCGGATTGAAAAATGAGATTTAGTGATAAAGTCTCCGGTCCCGGTTTAACAAAATAGAAAAGAAACGTTTGAGAACAACGCTTTTGTTTGATAACGATGCATTCTTCAAAGAATTGAAAGCTCTGATGTAGTTTGGAAATGCTTTTAATGCGACAAGATTATTGAAGTGTTCTTTATGTAATCTTCTATACTTTTATCTTTCAGAACTTTCTTTAAAACAGAAAGGGTACGATGATTTTCTTTTGATATTGTTGTTACGGAATTGTAGCAGTATTTTATTTTTAAAAAACTACGCATTTACTTGTAAGTACGTCAACTTCTAGAATAGAATGGATTATTTCTTTTGCTGAGATTCAAAAAGAAAATTAAATTTAGAATTAACTATCAGATTCAGATGTCAGATTACAATTCAACAAAGATTTTTTTATTTTAGGATTGATCTTAATGAACGAAATTAGTTGAGGTTAAGAATTTAATACTTTTCTAGACATATTATATTAATTTACGTGTCTACAAACTGTATTCAACGCAGAAATATATAACACAATATCTCTTTTCTCTTTTCCAAATATGAGATAAGATTTGTGATAATTATAAGTTCCATGAATATACGAAGAGCTGAGTTGATTTTGAATGAAATTGAAAAACCGTAAGAGGAAGTTTACTCGACCCACAAAACAATAAATTCCATTTATTTCAAAAATGGAATCAATTACGAAAAAACGTTTCAAATAAAAGATGTTAGCAAAAATATTTGGAACATAAAATGTTATTTGCAATTTTCCTGTACATGCGTCTAATTTTGAGAAAAACTAATTTATATATTTAATAATATATTCCAATAATCATAGTAGCAATAGAAACAAAAAACATAAACATGTTTAACATTTATATGTCAAATAATAATTGTCAAACGCAAGGAGCAAGTCATAAGTGATCAATTAAGCGTTTTTGATATTAAATATGCTGTGTATAAGAAAGTCGTGTGGTGCCCACACCAAATTTTGTTGTTGTTGTAACCTTGGATATGTAGGGCCAAATTCATAGTTGTGACTCCTTATGCACATTCCATTTGCCATTTGGATCAGATCTAACTTACATTTACTGAACCGGATCACTTATTTATTTAACTGGATTACTTCGCTGACCTTATTTTTAGTACTAGAGTTATAGATTCTAATTTACTTTGAAGTAATTCACCCCAATAAGTGCATCAGTTTGCTTAATTCAGTTCATTTAGTCATGTGTCGAATTTATCTGAACTGATTTCAGTGAACCAAATGGCAAATGGAATACAGCTATTATTCTCACGACATCCACACCTCAAAGTCGAAGTAACTAAGGCAACTAACTCAAGAACTTGCACAATTTGAGTTAGTTACCTTAGTTCGATTTTGAGTGTGAGACGAGGACGAGGTGAGGGTGAGTCACGACTGTGAATTTGCCCCGTAGTCTGACGTCAATACAATTCATTTAAAAAAATTTAAACATTTTGAATTATATATGATTAATTATTGTTTAAATTAAACAGTTTCAGAAAAAAATAGTATACATATTACGTCAGTAAAGTGTTTTTACTTGACTCACCGGATTAAAATACTCGGCCTGCGGCCTCATATTTTAAACAACCACATCGACAAGTAAAACATCACTTTTCTGACTTATTATGTAATACAAATTTTTATTAACTTGTTCATCGTGACTGGATGAGAAGCGCATAAATTTTATGTCATCATGAGATCGTCACTAGAAATCGGCTCCCACCATATAAAATTTAACCCAGACACTTTTTATTAATGACGTAGGTATCATTACATTTAAGATACACTGTAGTTACTAAATCTAGTAGTCTAGTAACAGTGGGTGTGGATCCAACCTTCTATATAATAAAATTAATTATTGCAAAACTAATCTGCTCTGTTTGAATATTTATAATAAATTAGCCATAATATTATACGAAAATTCTTTGCATTGAATTTGCATTATAATATCGCAATATCTAGAAAGCTATGCTGTGTTAAATATTTGCCTCCTGAGCAAAACATAGCGTTGTAACTTAATTAGACAATGCAAACTATGCTAATTAACTACAGTAGAAACTGAGTGTAAAAAGAGGATTCACTCACTACTATAGTGATGCTGTATTGTACGCTGTACGGCTGTACGGCTGTACGGAGGCTGACACGATGAAATAGATTCCTGAGATGTTTTAATATAATTAGGGTCTGTTTGTTGTTTGATGTTTCCACTAGCGTTTACTTTGTTTTTTTTTTCGTTTTGTTAAGTTTATTTTTAGACGGAATTCTTTGTAGATAATAAGGGTATATTTTCTTTGTAAAATATAGTATTATTTATTTGTTTATATTATGCGAATTGTATTAAATTTTTTGCTACTCTGCATAACAAATTAATCTCAATAGACCATTTTAAAAATTCACTGTGCATGTGCAAACGTTAGACGGAGATAAAAAAAGTTAGTGCCGTATACTCATCTTTGTTTATGATTTGACAAGTGACAGTTCGATTATTTTTGTTGCTTAGTATTTGTTTATTCATTGAAAAGTAATTAATAATAGTAATTATAATGGGTACTATATGCTGTGTACAGGGTTGTAATAATAATTTTTTTTAAAAAAAACAAGAAACATTTAATTTCACAAACGTAAACAGAAGAAAAGAATGAATATGTTTTTATACGAAATCTATCACATTAACATAATTTATAAATAACTGATTATTTTGATACTACAATAAGTTTTCATTTTCACTATAAACATTTTACTTACTTTATACTTAAATTCATTTTGAAATACCTCTTTCGCCGCCATTTGGCGGCACTAAGTTATTAGTTAAAAAAATTAACACCTAAGGGTCACGGATATTTTTGAAATAGTCTATTATAATAGGTTAGGTGAAACGTGATAGTCGCAGTAATAGCTGAGATTGTCTTCAAGTTGCGATTTTTCAGCAGTTCCTCATCTAGAATTTGTCATTCCATAAATTATTTTCAATTGATATTTATGAAAATTGCCTTTATTCTATTGGTAACCAATGAGATTTATGGTGGAATTCTGAGGTAATTCTATAAGTTTATAGATTCGTAAATCTATAAATAATGAATAAAATCACATCAGTAGAAAACATTTCATACTTCACTCATAAGATTCGTTGCAATTTTGTTCTTCATTTATAGATTTACGAATTTATAAAACTAATGTATTTATACAGAATTCCACCATTACTTACAGTGAAGAATTATCATTTATTAATTTCAGTATTGGAAAATGATCAAACTAGCTTTCATTTAATTGGTTCACTTTCAAACAAATTCGTGATTCTATTGCTTTTCATATATGCATACGTGGTAAATTCTCGTCGAAGAAAGAAGATGAATGATAAGTGAATAGGACTGATCGGATAGATGTAATTGAAGGTTTGTTGTGTGCTCAGGTAGTACTAGTGTGACAGTGGCGCCAACGATTGTAGAGTGACGAAACTGACGCTCAAAAAAATATAAAAATTGAATAAAATAAGTGTTTTATACCTATTATGATTTGAATATCATGAAATGTTAACAGGTTGTTGGTCTAGTGAATTTTCAAATACCATACCACCGTGTTGTGTTGCCATTATAAATTGGGCTTCTTAATTTCTCGTTAAAAACAAGGCTTTGCATGGCTATATATCCATTACTAAACGATAAAAAACTTTCTCCTTCTGATACAATATACATGGATAGTTCTGGAACATCATACTAGTTTTTCAAATGAAACTGCAAAATTTTAGAGGTACACAAACCAAATATGTGCAATTCTGAGTGATGATCGCCATAAGCCCCGTGTATAAGAACTCAACTTTACAAGCGAATATATTTGTTCACAGACGATGAATGTGTTTCATTTTTTAACAGGATGCGTATGACTATCCAATGTTTACGTGCGCCAAATGTCATTCAGATCTGCACAATACAATTTTTTTCACGCTAGTACCACCCTAAATGATTTCGAGTGTAATAAATAAATGAGTTTATATGAAGTGATGTATGAATGTGGTTAAAGTGAGGGTGGAGTGTTTGGATGAGAATATTTGACGAGGACTGATTATTTGATGAATATAATGAGTGGATATTTTATAAGTGATTTTAGGGTTCGTGCTACCTCATTTGATGGGATATTGCATGAAGATATGTATGTATGTATATAAATTTTCATGAAAACATACAATCTAACATGACGTATGCAGCTCTAAATATAACTCTAAATTTATGAACAATCAATAGCATTCATTCGGAAGATAATTTAAGTTCGTTAACTTTAAATTTAATTTTCTGTAAAATATAAGTATTTTCGATTATCAAAACTATATTTACTGTAAATTATAAAACAAATAAATAAATCATCACGGTCAACATTTGTAGATATCGTTAGATGGCAGTGCAACCATTGTGTTATAACCGCCTGAATTGAACCTCAAGTTAAATTAATAAAAAATACGTTAAAAGTTTTGTGTTTATTTTAGAAGCCAACTGCAGATTCAAATGTGGAAAACAAAGGAAATGAAATGGCACTAGTTGTTTGCAGTATATTAAAAATTTAAAAGGTAAAAAGAAAGAATTATACTTGGCGGAATATTATTATTTTTATGATAATGCAGCTAGGGATGTTTTGTTTTAGTAAGTTTTTCGTTAGCTACAAATTTACTTTGCAAAAGTTGTCGTATTCAAGTATAATGAAGTTTAACTAGAAAAATCAGAAACGTTGTCTAACTTCTTACATAGAAACAAAAGTTTTAATATTGTATGAATAATATTAATATCTTTCTTTTATCTTGAAGCGTAGAGCGACTTTTTAAAAAAATATTTATTATGGGAATAATTCTAATAGACAATTTTAATATCTGAAATAACTAAATAAAAAAAAATAAATATATCATCACGCCTTCTACCCATTACTGGATGTGGCACTCTGCCGAAGCAGATATCGGAAAGTGATATATTTTGCGTGTGAAGTGCGGTTACCAGTCGTCAAATCACGGCCTCCAAAGATGTTAGTCGTGGAGGAGCCAGTTTTTTTGAAATAATAATAATAATAATATGAAATAACTGTAATAGCATAATAGTTATTTTTGTATTAAGTGCGCGAAATGAGTGTTTTTCTGTTGCGTGTGAAAATGTCATTTTAACGCAACAAATAACACGAATTTGACCCATGAAATACAAACAACATTTTTTTCTATAACTACCAAAAATAGTTATTTTTGTGTTAAGTGGGCGAAATGATTGTTTTTTGATACGCGTGAGAATGTTACTTTTGGTCGAGACGGTCAGGTCATTGTAGAAAAAGTAATTAAAATCCATTTTCAAATCCGTGAAAAAACGTTCATAGAAACAGTGAAAAAATTTTTATTTTTGCAGATATTGAATGGTTGTTAATGTAATATAGTCATTCCTTCACGTGTGAAAAAAACGTATCCATAACAATGTAAAGATGTCGCGTTTTTTTGACAGTTGTAGAAAAAATAATATTTTTATGAAGGAAACCATAATTTTTCAGTAACAGCAATCAATAAAAATTAGTCTGTGATGAAAATGACAAAGAATGTTCGTATTTAAAAGCCAAACAAAAGCTACCACAAAACTTTTCCCACGATTTAAACCGATCAAGTTACAAATAAAACGCATTCTAGAATTCCGTTGTTTAGGTTCAGTAATCTTCTTTCACGAACAACAAACATTTAAAACGTTTCAAAAAGCGACAAAACAATAGTTCTCAGATGTAGGTCAATCCGTCATTACGTATATTATATACAGGGTTATTTATAACGGATAGCTAGGGGGGCCCAAAGTAATGTCTTTTTCTTAATAAACTTTTGACAAAAACTCAATATCTAACTAGTTACAGTAAATTAAACTTATTTTTAATTAACGCCCAGTTATTGAATACCGCTGAAAATAATAGGAAAGAATTTGTTCTCGCTTCCATAGAATCATATTTCTTACAAAATCTGATAATTTAGCAAATTAAATTCTATACGGCGTGATCCAAGAGCAGATGATCATGATTAAAGTTATCATCAACCCGCAGTGTCGTGCGATGAGTTTTACAGTTGGGTGTGCATTTTTTTTTTGTACGGATTAGAAGGGAATCATTTTTATAATTTTTTACTTTTTTTTAAATTAATTTATTTAGAAATAAAATTCATTCTTCTTTCGCCATTATTTACAAACTTGTTTAAAAAAATTCTGGTAGAACAGTAACTAACGTTAAATTACTTAAGCTTTCTTATGAGCATAATTTTTCATTCTCTTTAATGTAAAAAAATGACCTCTCGGCAAAAGCTTTTGAAAAGAGAATTGTAAATATTAAATTTATTATTTATACGCTGAATAAGTAATGATATATTTACATTTTGGAAAGATTCTGAGTAATAAGTAACAGAGTTCGTTTGAAAAATTTACAATAATCAAAACAACGCAGCTATTTTTGCTAAAACCAAAGCAAGTGCACAAATTTACAATACATGCGAAGACCGAGTACGAGCGATACGTTTTACTAATATTTTATATATCTCTCTCTCTTTGGCCAGTCAGACTGTGCCGCGCTGTATGAATGTCATGTAGGCTAAAGCTATGGGTCAGCGTGCACGACCGATGTGTGCACGTTGTCTATGCACAGACATTTAGTTAGCACGATACGCGCTGGACGCGCTCATATTCATGGTTGCATAGATACTTCAGTTTATATTTGCCGAACTAAATAACATAAGAGATCGAAATAATGATAAGAACATATAAAGAATGGTGGCGAATGTGATGGTACACACCGAGCATTGATTGGTGGATGGATGCGGCTTGGCCAATCGGGTAATCTGGTACAGACGGGACCGAAAAATTATGATTATTTATGAGTCTAGGTATCGCTGTATCCAACAATAGCTGTATTCCATTTGTCACTTGGTTTATTTAAATCAGTTCAGGTAAGATACACAACATGCGAAAATGAACTGAACTAAGGAAACTGATGCACTTATTGTGGTGAATTACTACAAATTTAATCCGAATAATTAAATCTAGTACTAAAAATAAAGTAAACGAAGTAAGACAGTCAAATAAATAATTGATGTAGTTTAGTAAGAGTAAATTAGATCTGATCCAAGAAACAAATGGAGTACGCCTAATATGTTAAAAAATTACATTTTTTCACAAAATGGCGGCTATTTGAAAAAAAGTCGAAAAAATAGATATTTTGACAAATTCAAAATACATGATCAGCTAGATTCTAGCCAAAACTGTGTTGAGAATTGGGCTAGTAATTTCTTAAATATTTCAATGGTATACACTGAACATCTAGCACATATGGACCGCACGCCACTGCAAATCTGTACACTGCCTGTAACATTGTAACATTAAAATTGTAATCCTTATCAATTCATTTGTTGTCTGTCTCTTCGACAGTTCGCTCCACGGACAACAGATGACTCCGCGTACATAACTCATCCCTGGCGGGATTTTCCGCCGATTTAAAGCGGCCATCCTCAGTTTCCGCCGAATCGGTGACATCCATGCAGAAACATTGACACTGATATCAAACCGTGAAAAAGCTGTTGTGCGCGACGGGATTTATTGCGAGAAGCGTTGGATGATTTCATAATAACAATGAATAACCCATCGGCGGCGATTATTGTCGATGGAATAGTTTCGTACATTTATCTTCGATTGTTCGACTGTTTTGATATCGTGTGATTTAGTTTTTGGATGATTTTGTAAATATGTTTTATGTTTAATGTTTTGTATTGGGTATAGTTCAAGGTAAGGGTGGGTTTATTTATTGTTTCGATTGTTTGATAATAATGGAAGCAATGAATTGTAGTTTTATATGATAGGGACTGTAGTTTTTATATATTATATTAGTATATAGGTTATGTCAAATGGTTGGACAATTTATCATTTTTTAAATCAACAATGGGGTGGCTAGCTCAGTGGTATGAAGTCGGCCTGTGGATTCTGAGAACCCTGGTTCGATTCCCACAGGTGACAAACAATTTTCATAATTTCAAAAACTACCCCTGTGGCTCCTCCACCACTAACATCTTTGGGGGCCGTGATTTGAAGACCGGTAACCGCACTTCACGCGCAAAATATATTACTTACCGAGATCTGCTTCGGCAGAGTGCCACACCTAGTAATGGGTAGAAGGCGTGATGATATATTTATTTATTTATTTTAAAATCAACAATAAAAGAAGTACGGTATTTTTCATATTAAAACGATATTTTTTTAAATATTTCTAATGTCTATCAACAGATAAGTGGGTCAATAAATTATTTGTAATAATAATATCATCCAGCAAATAACCCAATGCATCCTAGGTTATTGGTTGTATCGAATTGATGCAAACCATGTCAGTTTACAATTCTTCAACTAATATTGCACGAAAAAGCATGAGTACTTCATCGAGTGTATGTAGCTTAAATAATTGGTTAGAACAGTCATCTAGTGTATGAAAGGTTCTAGGTTCAAATCTCGGTCAACGCTCATAACTTTTTCAAAAATTATTTTTAAAACGAATTGTGTTATTTGATTTAGATGTAGAATTTAATTTTGTACAACTTTTATTTGAAACATTTTCCTATAAAGTAATCAGCGAAGCAATGTTAGTGGAAAATTTATTTTTCTGAAACCGGCAAGAAAGTAGATTTTTACAAAACAGTCAAGTACGTATTTAAAGCTGCAACAAAAATAACAGTTTGGTAAAGAACAAAACAGTCTGGTAAAGATTTTACCAGACTGTTAAGCTACATTCACAAATCGAAATTAGTTTTTGTATTATGTTTGAGTGTGTTTTGCTTTTGTCGATTTTAGTTAGTAGTGACATCTATCATAAATTTTAGAAGATCGGCTATAATCAGAAAATCGGTAATACAGTAAATGTAACTGTCTGATGTGTCAGAAGTTACACATGCTGTCATATATAGTTTGTTTACTTTCGTATTTTCTGGAAGAGCAAGATAAATATTATCATAATAAGAAAGTAGGTATTAAAATCTTGTTTTTATTTTCATTCATTTTGACACTCGAATAAAAACAAACTTAGGTTATCATCAATGCGAAGGATGATAACCTGATAAAAAATGGAAAACATAAAACAAAAAATAATTTCGATTTATGAACGTAGCTTAATTTTTGTTGTAGCCTTGGATACGTAGTCCGCTGTCAGTATAATTCATATCAAAAAAATTAAACATTTTTAATTATTTATGATTAAATATTGATCAAATTAAACGGTTTCAGAAAAAATAGTATACATAATATGTCAGGAAAGTTTTTGTACTTGACTCCGTGTATTAAAATATTCGGCCTGCGGCCTCGTATTTCAAACAACCGTTTCGTCAAGTAAAATATCACTTTCCTGACTTGTTATGTAATATACTATTTCCACACCCGTATTAATCGTGTAATGGCACAGTTTTCGTGAGAAACCTTGTATATCTTGTTTATTTATTTAATTGCCAGTTTGAATAAAAAGAACTGAATTCCAATTACAGTAGAAGGAATCCGAGTAACTCGACATAAAAATTTTTTTTAATTTAAATTGTCCCAACAAGATTTGATTACGTGAACTTTTACTTGGCAGATACAAGCTGTGTCCTCTGAGCTATTTATAGTATAAATAAATTTAATGACCTAATTGTCAAACCATTTGACAAGATGTATACTAAACAATTGCATATTAACAAAAACGATAAACGGTAGTGTGTTTTAATAAGCCAAGGTAATGTAGGATTGAATACAACTTAAGCCTAAGTCCTTTAATTTCAATCCTACAAAAACGATAAACGTAATTCCCGCCTCAATTCGAGTGAATTCCTTAGAAGGAATCATTCTCAACATAGGTATTTATTTCCCTCACAATCTGTTAATAATTACCCAGCATTAAAAAAACAAATGACGCCGATAACCTGTCAATAACAACCTATTTACACAGCACAATTTCTTATTCAAAACTTCCATCAAGTTCTCGACGCATTCCTCACGACGTGGTTCAGGTTTTTCTGCGCATTTTTACGACACGCATCGCAGATTACGAGACAAATGTCGATCGCGATCTTCCGATTGTCTCAAACAACGAATTGTAGATTTAACCGGTCGTAAGTGTGATTGTGTATATCTTGCAGTCACGTAGAAGCAGCCGGAGACCGAGAAAAACATTCAAGGATATTTAGGTTTTACTAAAGATTTTAATGGAGTTATTTTACATACATACATACATATCTTCACGCTATATCCCAACAAATGGGGATGCATGAACCCTAAAATCACTCATAAAACATTCACTCATCACACTCATCAAACAACCAGCCCTCGTCAAACATTTTCATCCCAACAAACCACCCTCACTTCAACCACATTCATAGATCACTCCATAAAACTCATTCGTTTATTACACTCGAAATCATTATCACACAACAAACCTTCAATCACATCATTCCTATTCACTTATCAATCATTTTCTTTCTTCAATGTACATAACATATGCATAAAACATCTCAATTTACTCACGTTTGCTCCTAACAACGAATCTAATAACGAAACTAACAACGAATCTACAAGATTAGAAAAGATGAAAGCGATAGCCTTCACTTGTATATGAAAGAAAAGTCCACACAATGCAGTAACTGAAAATGAAACAAAAAGATAAGAAAGGGAGGGAGCGTCGCCCTACGCTTGTTTTTGAAAGTGAATTTCACACAATTGCAGTTAAATACTCTACGTAAGAACTGAAAACGAATTAAAAGATAAGAAAGGAAGGGAGTGTCGCTCTACGCTTGTTTTTGAAAGTGAATTCCACACAATTGCAGTTAAACACTCAATGTAAGATCAGAAAACGAATAAAAATTTTAGAAACGAAGGAAGTATCGTCCCTGTGTCTGTTTTTCTGACAGTCACTGACTTCAACTTATATCCAAAACTACGATTGTGTCTTAATGGTTTGGATTCCACTATAAGCTGTAGGTTCTCTGTACTACTGTAATTGGGATTAACTTTCTGTTGTGTATTGTAATAAATAAACAAACAAATGTCAATTGCTTATATCTTTTCGCGTTTTGGTGCAAGGCAAGTCAGTGTCGTCTTGCAACGATTCTCTGTGTTGTTTGTTGTTTTTCCTCGGCGCGGTAGATGGTAGATGGTCGATGGTGGCTGCAGTGGTATTGTGCACGTAATTTATATGTAGCTATCTTGTTGTTTGTTGTCAAGTTGTAGGAATGTGGGAGGACAAGAAGTACTGTCATACTAGCTACTTTTTAATTTGATATATCGCACGGTGATAAAACTACTGCATGCACTCAACGTTCGACCCTCTGTTTGCGAGAGTTCTATTTACACGAATACAAACACACGAGAGATTTACATTTGGGGAAAATTTAAATATACACGAAAAGAATCACGATGATCGGTCAGTGACAACAAATATTCCCCCTTATTCTGTAACTGGATCATTATTTGTTAATGATCGATAAGTTAATGACAACCTTAACTTTTCATGATATCTGTATAGATTAAATTTAAATTTTTGTCATATGAATGACTTTGACGTACAGTGACAATGATAAATTTAAAGTAAATTTTATGATAGAAAAATTCGGGAGACACCCGGATTTAAACCGGGGACTTTCAGCTTTCTGGGCTGATGCCTAGTGGTTAAGGTATCAGCCCGGCAAGTTGTAGATTCCCGGTTCGAGTCCGGGCGTCTCCCGAAGTTTTCTGTTACAAAATTTACTTTAAATTCTGTATAGATTATTAAAATTTTCCTTACTTGTATATGTAGCTGTTATTATACAGATGAATGTAACGACAGCTCAATGACAGTTTTGTAAAAAATATACATAATATAAATATATCATCACGCCTTCTACCCATTACTGGGTGTGGCACTCTGCCGCAGCAGATCTCAGTAAGTGATATATTTTGCGCGTGAAGTGCGGTTACCAGTCGTCAAATCACGGCCCCCAAAGATGTTAGTGGTGGAGGAGCCACAGGGGTAGCTTTTAAAATTATGAAAACGGTTTGTCGCCTGTGGGAATCGAACCAGGGTTCTCAGGATCCACAGGTCGACTTCATACCATTGAGCTAGCCACCCCATAAAATGTAATTAAAAAATTATGTTTTTTAAAATAGCAGTTTCATATGAAATCAAAATTCATAAAAATAAAATATAAAGAAGAAAATTAATTATTTTAGCCACAGAAAGTCTAAGTGATGTTAATTTATAGAGTAATCATGAAAATAAGGGTTGTCATTAGCTTACATTCAGTTACAGAATGGGTGGAGGGGGCGGGATTATCTGTTATTTCATGAGGCTCATGTATAGTTCCACTAGAGTATGAAAATTGACGTTTAAATGTTATTATTATGGTTGTGGTTTCTTTTCATACTTTTGCGCTATGAAAAAAAGTTTGAAAGAAATATGACATTTATGTATTTTGTTATGAAGAACGAAAATTGTAAGAAACCGTAAGTAATACCTGCAGAATATCCAAATAACAACACAGTAGGGTACATATTTAAAGTTTCAATAGAAATTTATTGATTTACCTTGATTATAATTGTGATACAATATTTTTCAGACGACCACTTATAAAAGTAATCATAACAACATCATAAACTACTACGGAAAGTTGAAAATAACATACACTGATATGTTATTATAACGTACACTTCTAACATATCAGGTGAAGTTCCACTGATTGACAACAGATGGCGTTACGATGAAAGAAAATAATAAAATATATGAAAAGAATTTGTATTATTAGTTAAATCGAAGTTTTGGCAGATTTTTCAACACATTTGCACCAATAAATCTTATTTTTTAAATTAATAATAACTTATTTACTAATATTTTAGCATTATTTAATATTTTGACATTAGGGTTGATTAGTGCAGTTGGTATCACCACCCCTAACCTCAAACATCAAACGTCTGCGCTTACCTTCAAAAACACATCAGCTGTCAAAGTGTAACAACATTGCTTTTGTAAACCGATTTAAGAAACACTTTGTGGTCGTCTGAAAAATAGTGTACATAACTCGCTCGAAAGAGTGATAACTGTGCTCGTGTACTTAAATCACACAGCGCTGCGCCTCGTTTTTTTGTATACTCGCACGTTATCTTACACTTTCGACGCCTGTTATGTAATATACTGTAACATATTTAAATCGTAACTGGTGCGGTGGCTGAGCGTGTTAATGCACATCTCTTAACATACTGTGACGTCACCCGAACCAAGGTTCGTCAGTTCGAATCCGCCTGTCGACAAAGTGTGATTTGTCGTTAAATAAAAAATACAGTTGCTTGTATTAATCACACTCGGGCGCTATAAGCTAGTCACTTATACATATGCCTTAAAGTAACATCGACTACGGAAACCGGCAGTACGGCAGTGTAAAAACTGCGGCTCAGTGTGCCCAGGCCCGATTCGGGCTGTAGCGCTATTGAAGAAGAAGATATTTAAATCATATTTAGGACTGTTACGTTTCCCAGTCCATTTTTGGGCAACGAAATACGACAGCTAAATATCCGTCCGAATGGTTTATTTTTCACTATAAGTTTTTGTAGTTGAAATGATTTTTCTGTTATGCACCACATAAACAAAACTATATAACACAGCTGTCACTCTCAGAATTGAGTAAACCGGCGTTATAATAAATTTATTTTTATATTTAAAAGTTATTACCTATTTGACTTTCATGTCAATTTAACGATAATTTACCGTTTACATTATGAACCTAACCTAACTTTAACCTGCCTCCACACGCAAAAAACATAATTTACGCTTCTAGTTCCGCCTCCTGGCGTTGGGGCGCCACAACAGCGCAGCAGGAGCACCACTAGGCCAGGATGCGCAGGAAGGAAACGCGTATTAAGTTTACGATCGCCTTGATAGCAATATCACATGCATCATCAATGTCGGAATGCGTACAACGCTGGTAACTTTCGTAATTAAGGCGTCTGGTTCTGGGTCGTAGTGCCACGATGCCACGATGCCATGTTGCCACGTTGCGTGTGAAGTGAATAGTGCGTTACAGAGGAACTTTATAATAAATGGGACGGTCTGGATAAAGTTTGATGTGGGATAATGCGAGGAGTAAATGCGAATGATGTAAAGTGTCACTCAGATTGTTGGAGAAGTGGATTGTATTGATGTATTGTGAGGCCTTTTTGGCAAGAACTTAGAGGATGACATGTTTATTATCTATGTCAGTATTTCTAATCCTGGAAAGCATGGAAAATTATTTAGGACAGTGTAAAAAGTTAAAATATTATGGGGTAGCTATCAAGTCGGCCTGTGGATTCTGAGAACTCTGGTTCGATTCCCACAAGCAACAAACAATTTTCACATGTGGCTCCCCCTCCACTAACATATTTGGTGGCCGTGATTTGACGACTGGTAACCGCACTTCACGCGCAAAATATATCACTTACCGAGATCTGCTTCGGCAGAGTGCCACACCCAGTAATGGATAGAAGGCGTGATGATATATTTATATATTTATATTTATTTAAAAAGTTGATAAAAATATAGTCAGTACCTAGCGCAGAAAGTAATCTATTGTCGCTCGCGCATGAATGCACAGCCGACAGCAACAACCATGCAAGGACACTATCTTGTCGTGGTGTACATAATATTTTTCTACGAATTTTTAGAAACCCTTGGAAATAATTTAAAGTAATTTTTGACAGTTTTTCTGTTTTGAAATTAACTTCAAAATATTGACAGTTTTCTTGTATCCATAGCTACGCTCTTATTTTACCATATAGCCAGCGGCAAAATCTTATTCCCGCTCGGCGAGTCGCAAATGTCAACTTTCTGCACTTAAAAACATTTCCAACTATCAGGTTGAAAATGTTTCAACGCATTTCGTCAAACAAAGTTGACAATTAAACGAACAATTCGGCCCACAAATTGAAACTTTTTTGTAAACAGCCCGAGAAATAGTATATTGCCATACGTATGTTCCATACTATTTTTACTACAGTTGAATTTATTTCTTAAAATTTGTATTTGATATGTGTCATTTACTCTTATTCGGCCGGTGTACTTTCGATTAGTGATAATCATGAAAACCATAGATTCCCATTATTATTTAATCATGATTAACATTAATCGGCGATTGAAAAACTCGCCCTAATGCCTGGTTTCACCAACAAAAATTTAATTTTAAACTTGGATTAAATAAATAAAAGCAAATCCAAATTACATGTCAAATGAAATAATTAACATTGCTGTCATACATTCGATTTGCTTTTATTTATTTAAAACATGTTTAAAATTTAATTTTTGTTGATGAAACCGGCCATTATGGCCAACTTTTCAATCACCATGATTGTTCCATAATGGTTGTCTTAGAAACCACATCATAAACGATTTCATGTAGCAAAGATATACTTTCTACATACATTTTGAATATGTTGACTTTTCTGTACAACCGGAGAAAAAATTCATTACAGGGCTGTCAGCTACTTTGGTGGGCTGCTCCAAACCAATCAAATACACGATTTAAAAATGCCGACAATAAACAAACAGACGTCTCCTTGGTTACTCATTCATATTTATAATAACCGTAATTTCGAAATTAAATTTAAATAAATTCTCGTATATCTTTTAGCTTCAGCGGGACGCGAACTCGAGATCTTCGGATTCAAATGCCATAACCCTACCCACACCGGTATATAGACTGATCTAGTAATGCCATGTGCAATTAGATACTAAAATTGATTGCCGAACACTTTAGATTTACAAAAATCTGATCTTATATCTCTATTTATTTAGGACACATGTTTTAAAAACCAGTAAAACTAAATATTTTTGCTTCTCTAGTAAACTACAATTTCATAAAAGTTTCACGAATACGCTAGAAAATTAATTAAAACAGCCATAACATAAGTACTCAGCTTCATAATTAATTTATTAAACATGGTGCTTTCTACTACACCAAACAGAATCATCTCTTCACTATGAACGAAGTAACGTTTAAGTATCACGCAGATACCTTCACAAAGAACTTAATTAAAACTATTTTCCAGAAATTTAGAACCGGTCCTGCGCATGCGTAATTCTTGAAATTTTCAACAGAGCATAAACTCAAGTACGAATGGTATCGCAGTTATTAAATGTATATTTTATCATTTTCAATAAACTGTAAGACATTTCATGAATAGAATACTACAGTTCAACTTCATGTTACACATTCAGCAGAATTTTATATCAAACAGGATTGTTATAGTTGTATAATACCTATAGACCAGTGAACAATAAACTTTTCTGTATGTTTATAGATTTATCACAAAATTCAATTTGTGTTGTAAAAGTTTATGATGACATTTTTGTATATCTAGTGTTCACACATTTCAAATAGGTTATGTTACCAATTTGTGCTGCACAATTTTTATCACCACTTTTAAATTGAATTTTGAATGCCGGAATATCAGCAAATGTATGTAATAACATGTAATTTAATAGGTACGAGAGTATGACATATAAATCGAAAAACTATTGTATTTATATTTCTACGTATTTTATTATAGTTTTAAATGTTTATATTTCCGAAACTCCACATAAATAGGAAAATAACATTTATTAGTACGAATTTAATTTTATACTGGTAAATATGAACATTACCAAATTTTGTAGTAAAAACAATTGTACATAATTTGATACAATAAATATATTTAATTCTATCAGGAGACCTATTCTAATTCTTGGCGACTGCTTGGCGACTAGTTTCAGTCGCTAAATCAATGACGTCACAGTACAGTCAGTATCATGGGGATTTTAATTTCTTACGTTGGTATTAATAGGAACGATGGAGTATTTTGTGTTGGTACATATAATTTCTGACAGCAACTTGTTGATATTTGATTGTTTTTGAAACTCAAATATTTGTATGTTGTTGCTTAAACTTGACATATCGCAAATTGATATATTTTTTTGTAATTTTCAAGCAATTAATAATTTTTTTTTAAAAATAATATAAATTTTAACAAAATCTTAAATAAACATTGTTACATTAAAAATTATTATTAATGTGTAGACGACAATATTGTTATCCTAATTATCGGTAATGGGAATCTGCAGTTTGATATTATGTAATAATTATAATTATTAATTTAATAATATAAATAACATACAGTGCACAAAACAAATAAAATTATTCTAATTTCAAAACTTATCAACCAAAAAATGCTAAGCGACTGACGCCATGACACTTCGCAACCTTGTACTAGTCGCCAGCATACGCGACTCCCTAAGCGACCAGACGCCAACAATGACGTCAGGGCTGTACTTTTTAACTATACCAACAGATGGCGCCAGTATCAAAGTCGCCAAATGTGACTTCAAACGGTCGCTAAATCCAGTCGCCAACGAATTAGAATAGGTCTCCTGGTAGAACGAAATATACTAACTTTCCGGTATGTTTTAGATCCGCAAAATTAATTATTTCGATGCTAAACTACAAGAAATATAGTAATGAAATAATTTGGTTTGTTTTATAGTAGATTGCGACACAAGAAGCAATGTCCATTTGATTAAAGAACACGGTGATTTATTTCTCTTGAATTATCTGCCTATAAACAATAAACTATTATTGAATTCAAAGAACCACTGTTTGAGGGATGCAGGCTATTGAAAACCCATATCAATATTATCAAAATTCTACGACTCCAATAATAAAATCGATATGATTTCTCAGACCAATTTAATTAATTCTGCCTTAGTTCTATAGTGACTTATTATTTTAACAGCGTCGAACCACTGCGAACATTTAAACCAAATTACCCAGTCAAGAAAAACATATTAATTATAACAAGGAATTATAAATTCTCCAACATGATCGGAATGGCAGTTTCCTATAAAAACTGCCATAACACAGGCTCGTAAAATGCTCCAGATATACATTTGGCATATTGATAGTCTCGTTACGAGACTTAATATGTTGCGTAGGGACGAATGTGGACGGTTATTTCAGTAATTCTCCGTGACAAAATGGCGTCATGCTACCATGGAAAATAATTTACTGGCGTCTTTTACGACTGTGTGTGATTTATTAATTCAATAACCAGGTTTGGTGCTGCTTAAGAAGGCATTAAATTTGATTTATGGCAATGTGCTATATTTGATAGATTCAGTTTGAAGTTTTCGACAAATTGTATCGGTTTCGATTGTGCGAAAGGAATTTCAATGGAGGCTATTAAAAGAAGGAAATATTAGAAAAAGATATTTAAGAAAACATAAGGAATTAAAACAGTGTATTATAAATAACTAAATTTTGATGGTAAAGTCCCACTAGAGTATGAAAGTTGATGTTTCAATTATTTTTTTCATAGATTTGTACAATGAAAGTTTCATACAAATATTTAAATAAATATATCATCACGCCTTTTACCCATTACTGGGTGTGGCTCTCTGCCGAAGTAGATCTCGGTAAGTGATATATTTATGCGCGTGAAGTACACTTACAGCCGTCAAATCACGGCCATCAAAGATGTTAGTGGTGGGGGAGTCACAGGGGTAATTTTAATTTGATGAAAATGTTTTGTCGGCTGTAGGGATCGAACCAGGGTTCTTAGGATCCACAGGCCGACTTGATACAATTGAGCCATTACCCCATAAAATATTTAAATAAGTTAAATAAATAAATCATCACGCCTTCTACCCATTACTGGGTGTGGCACTGTCTTCAGCAGTAGCGCGTAAAGTGCAGTTATCAACCGTCAAATATTGCATGCAGTTCGTACTGAAAGGGCCTTTTTTGGACCCGAAGACTTCCAGGACACGCCTACAGTTCGCTCTGAAAATTTCCTACTTGTCCTATAAAGATTTACTTTCAGTACTTCTTCCGTAAATAACTATTGTGATTGTGACATTTCAAATAAATAAATAAAATAAATAAATATGTAATCGCGCCTTCTACCCATTACTGGGTGTGGCACTCTGCCGAAGCAGATCTCGGTAAGTGATATATTTTGCGCGTGAAGTGCGGTTACCAGTCGTCAAATCACGGCTCCCAAAGATGTTAGTAGTAGAGGAGCCACAGGGGTCGATTTTGAAATTATGAAAATTGTTTGTCGCCTGTGGGAATCGAACCAGGTTTCTCAGGATCTATAGGCCGACTTCATACCACGGTTGCATTACCACGGTAGCGCTATCGCTTAACAAGCTAGAGTTCGTTTGTTCAAACATCGCAAATATTGTTTCGAAAATATCGATGTTATATTTCCGATGTTCGATGTTTGAACATCGATAGTGATCCTTTTTAGATGAAAACATCGATGTTACAATAAATCATCGATGTTTTTGAATAATAAATAATATATAATTAGTGTCGGGGATTTTACTTATTCAACCGTTTTCGTTGGTTTCTCTTGTAGACACACAACGTCACAACGCCAGGGCCTCTGTCTTATTGTCACCCTCACGTTCGCAATCACACACCATTTTGTCTACGCAATAGAGAAAAAGAATAAACCGCACTACGCAGTACTAGTACACACACGTTCATGTCGTTGATTCGTTTATTGAAAGTTACATACAAAAAGCAAGTGTTCATGTTCAACTGTTGGGAAAGGGTTTACAAGTTTTCAGTTTTCAGTCTCTGTCTCTTGTTTTACTTTAACAACCTAATACGTATGTCAATCAAATAAGAAATGCTAGATCTGTGATTTGACAGTTCAGAATGCAAAATTGCAAAAACATCGATGTTTTTAATACATCGATGTTTTGTGTTCGATATTTTGTTTACATCGATGTCTTTCACCGATGTCAACATCGATGTATAACATCGATATTTTTGATTCGATGTCCCATCCCTAGCCCTAACGGTTCAGATTCCACCTACAGCTCCCATATCCTATAATTAGTATTAATTCTGCTTTCACATTCGTCATTCATCATTGCTTGTTTATGTCCACATGAACATTCACAACTAGATAACAGGGTTCAGTACCCTGTATACACTGTCAGTAATTGCAGCTGGTTCTAGGAACTTGTGATTTTTCAAGAGCACGACCTCTAATCCTGTGCGATTACGCAGAAATTCTCGCAGACCGCGTGTCTGTGTATCTGTTATCTGTATCTCGTTGCACTAGCGCTGTGCTAATACAGCTGCCGAGGTTCGTATCGTTGATAGCCACGGTGAAATGCCACGATGTCTGCACGTGAACTGGAATACTGCATACTACATGCAAGCAGATTTCTTTATTGGTTATTGGTTAGCTATGAGTACATTTATTACTTCTACAACGGGAAAGAAAATATGATTACGGTACAGGACAGCTATGGCTTATAGTAGAATCACAATTTCATTTTAAATGATTTAATTATTTATCGTATGGCGATCTACAATTGTACAATTAGATTCATTAATGTAAGTATAAATTAATATGAAATATATGTATATCATTCGAGACTTCTTTGGGAGAGACTAGAGGTTATAATTCGATGTCCAGGGAGGTTATATTTTAAATCATCATGTCTTTCACTTATTACTGGGTGTGGCTCTCTGCCGTAGCAGATCTCGGTAAGAGATATATTTATGTGCGTGAATTGCAGTTACCAGCCGTCAAATAATGACTCCAAAAGATGTTAGTGAAAATGAACTGCAGCCCCTGGATCGCGACTTATAGAATTATGTTTGCGACAATAGAATCGCTGTCATCTATAAAAGGAAAATTATAATTTTTTTTAATACACAGACATAAAATTCGAAACCCATTTTTTAAATTTAAAAACCCGATTTAAATACTGAAAATAATATGTAACAAAATAATTAGTTATTTAACGTTTATATTATGACTTGAAATTTAATATATTTTATTTTGTTATTAATGAGGTAAGTGGCTCAGTGATATCGAGTCGACCTGTGAATTCTGAGAACCTCGGTTTGATTCCCACAGCCGAAAAACAATTTTCACCACATTGAAATTATCCCTGTGACTTCCCCTCCACTAACATCTTCTGGGACCGTGATTTGACGACTGGTAATCGCAATTCACGGGCATAAATATATCACCGAGATCTGCTACGACAGTAATGGGTAAAAGGCGTGATGATATATTTATTTTAAATAAAATAAATAAATATATCATCACGCCTTCTACCCATTACTGGGTATGGCACTCTGCCGAAGCAGATCTCGGTAAGTGATATATTTTGCGCGTGAAGTGCGGTTACCAGTTGTCAAATCACGGCCCCCAAAGATGTTAGTGGTGGAGGAGCCACAGGGATAGCTTTTGAAATTATAAAAATTGTTTGTCGCCTGTGGGAATCGAACCAGGGTTCTCAGGATCCACAGGCCGAATTCATACCACTGAGCTAGCCATCCCATATTTATTTTATTTTGTTATATTTTGGTAGTTTCACAAATATTTCATTTTTTGTAAAAATACGGCTTTTGGAAATACTTTTATTTGAAAACTGTTTTTTATAAACTCTATTTGGGTTCGATATTTGAATAGAGTGGTAGGTGTTTAAAGATACAAAGGAGTATAATAATTTATATGATATATTTATCCGCGTGAAGTGCGGTTACCAGCCGTCAAATCACGGCTTCGAAAGATGTTAGTGAAGGGGAGCCACAGAGCCAATTTTAATGTGGTGAAAATTGTTTGTCGGCTGCAGGAATCGAATCCAGGTTTTTAAATCTACAGGCTGGCTTGATATCACTAACACATCTACCCCATTACTTAAAGATAATATTTATAAGTAGTGTATATGTTTTTTAAAATAAATTATTATAAAAGTCAAAAGTTGCGAATGTCTGTGCATCCATACATTTTAATCCTTGCTAATACATCCAAAAATGAAAAAGAAAAATGAGGGATAACTGCAGATTCCTATTTGTGATATGTTTCATACCGTAAAAAAATCCACAAACATATTTACGAACATGTGAATAACGCTCATACCTTGTAAAGATTACAACAAGGTATATTTCTGAAAGTTTCTGCATGTCTCCACCCAACATATGCATCTAAATTTGACTTTTGCATGTAAAGCATTCAACAAATCATTCCCTTACAAAACGCCGCGTAAGCAAGACACGACAACCACAACACAACACACGGTGCAAAAGAAAAAACATCGAATAAATCCTATACAACAACCTGCAAGGAGCCGCCGCACAACATGAACAACATACACACAACACGGTACACGCTACACGCGTTAGAAATGTTTGGAGCATTCGCGTTCATGTGAACAGAGAACTATTCCCAGACTTGTAGTTCGTGTGAGCGTAGTTCATGCGAGATGGTTTGTAGTCTGTCTGTTGTGTATAGTTTATGTTTGTTGTGTAGTGTCTGGAAGTCTGATTCTGTGTCTAGTCTGTTCCCTAGACTATCCTTTGTGGAAACGGGATGGATTACATAGTTGCTTCATTCCTGAAAGCGAAAATTATACTTTTCCTCACTAGCGTTTGTTGAAAAGTCTGTTTTTCTATCGCTGAATAAAAATCCCAATAACTATCTATGAGATAAATTTAAAAATATCACATCGAAGTCATAGCATAAATGCTGATAATTATCTTATCTTGAATGCAATTTTCTGATGATCTTGCTGATAGTTATCAGGAACTTTATCCGGAAATGTAAAAACCAGCCCTAAGTAAAACACTTAAAGCATCTGATAGAAGAATAGCACTTTTCTTATGAAGTACACATATATTTTTCAAGAAAACGATTGTGGAACAATCTTTTTATTTGATAGAATGTGAAATATATCAATTAATAATACATGTCAAATATCGATTTTAATAAATAAAAAATCACGAGTGAAGAAATAAAAGTTCACGACTGTAGAAAAAATAGTATGTAACATACGTATAACAACGGCCATTACTGCAATTGTGTTACAATAGTTATCGAGGTATGGAGACTCAAAGTTGAGATTAAAATAAAAGGGCAATATTCGTTGCAACACGGAAACTGAAAGAGATATGAAGATGCGCTTAACGGCATCCGATTTCCCGTAGTTTAGTTGATATAGAATCATATTTTTAAAGTTTTGAATGTTTGAATTGGTTCAACACAAAAATTCGAATTATCTGCATGGTCATATAATTATAAGATATCTTAAGTTAGGGCCACATAGCTCATATCATATTATGTCTATGTAATGTCATTAATTCAAATTAAATAGGAATATAATATGTAGTTTACAACGGTCATTTCACTTGTCTAATTACTATAGTATTAATAAATAAAGTAATTTCATGTCAATCTTCAAAATGCTTCGTTTAAAATAGATGAGGAATATTATATATATATATATATATATATATATATATATATATATATATATATATATATATATATATATATATATATATATATAAAGATGTACTCAACAGCATTTGATTTCTCGTAGTCTAATTAATATAGAAACATATTTTTATAATTTTGTATGTTTGAACTGGTCCAACAAAAAATCACATTATCATCATGTTCACAAAATTAAACATTTTACATTTGACTGATCTGTGAAAATATGTATGGCCAATGAATTTTTCCAAGTTTCTCCTTCTTTCCCTTCAGCTCCTCCCCCTTCCAAGTGATTTTCCACTGACTTGCAAATACAAACTAAATCCAATTACTCATGTATCAGTGCTTGCAATTTTAAACCCCAAACAAATTATCCTGCAACCAGAAACCATTACCCGATCCATAACCCCAAAAAAACAGAACAAAAACTTCGTTCCATTCATCTTCCCATCCCGGCTACACTTTTCAAGCGACGAGACTCGCTCTAGAAGTACATGCACCGCGCCCAACACTGCGGTATCTCCCAGAGCGGTGAGCAAGATCACAATTGTTTGTTGCCCGCGATGTTCTATTTTATTGGGCAATCAATCGCAGCCGACTTTGATTTGTGAGGTGACGCGTGTCCGGTCGAATGGGAACGATGGGGATGTGACCGAATCGGAAGGCGTCGGGAAATTCCGGAGGGAGGAATGAACTGCGGAAGATAGGCAGAGAATTCCATTTCTTATACACTCTATTAGGGATATTTCACCTTTAGGTAACTATCTGACAAATGGAAAATATCGCATTGGAATATCGCATTTTGAATTAAATTATATTACGGATGTTTTATATAAATATCATCGTAATATTAAAAAAAAACATTTTTTCGACCAGTGGTTCTCAAAATGCGGGGTGCAACTTTCTTATTTTAAATGGGAATCTATATCTTTTATATGTTTATTCAATTCAGTATTTTTTTCTAAATTCAAGAACTATAAAGTTTAGTATCTTCACATTACAAAATTTTTGAAAAATGCATATTGAATTGACATTAATTTAATTAAAATCGCATAGGAATCAGCGTGCTATAACAGAAACAAATGAACACATCATAATATTTTTGTTTGTTTAATTCATTTATAGGCTTATTCCATTTGCCATTTGGATCAGATCTAACTTGCATTTACTGAACTAGATTACTCATTTATTTCGCTGGATTACTTCGTTGACTTTATTTCCAATAATAGAATTACAGATTATAATTTACTTTGAAGTAATTCACTCCAATAAGTGCATCAGTTTGCTTAATTTAGTTCATTTTGTCATGTAGTCTAATTTATCTGAACTGATTTAAGTAAACCAAGTGGCTAATGGAATACAGCTATAGACTACAAAAGTGGGCGGTCCATATTAGGGCGGTAAATTTGAATGCGAGTCGAATGGTATATGCAGTTACCATTGTCTTATCGCGTTTTTATTTTATAAGTATCAAAATTGAAATTTTTAAGGGACACGACCAATGATGCAACAAATTACTGTTTTAATGTTACCAATATAAATGGTTATTGTTTTTAAATGTCATGTAATAGATTTTTTATGTCTGTTTTAAATTTGAAAAGAAACGTATGTCGTAGTGAACTTAATATCTCTATAATCATAACCTCACAATTTTGAATTTTGAATTTTTTGTACTTGTATATTTCGTTGTGATTAGAGCCAGGTGCAAAACACCACTCATTTTAATTTATTGCACAAAAAAGCGCAAAACAAAACATGTAAACAAATATGAGGTTAAAAATGAAATGTTTGTTTCATAAGAAGTGTGCTACGCCATACGTTGCCTTACAATAGAAAGAGATAGCTAAAGCCACGCCTCGTGTTGACGTTTACTTTTGTGGTCTATTGTATGTCAATATAACTATTTTGTGGAACATAAATAAATAAATTTTATTAGTCATTTGTTTCTTTCATAGCACGCTGACCAAACGATTTGAATAAAATTAATATCAATTTTTGTCAAAATTTTTGTAATATGAGGGTATTAAACTTTGTAGTCATTGAATTCATAAAAAAATACTGAATCAAAGAAGCAACTAAAAAAAATAGGTACCCATAAAAATAACAAAGTTGAACCTTGTATTTTGAGAATCGCTAGCCGAAAAAAATATTTTTGTAATACACTTAGAAAATGGTATTTCTTTGCTAATTTAACCAACCTTGTAGCTTTTATAGTTCTCGAGATAGCAATGGTGACACAATTAAATTGAACACCTTATATAGTACTAGCTCAGTGGTATGAAGGCAGCCTGTGGATCCTGAGAACCCTGATTCGATTCCCACAGGCGACAAACAATTTTCATAATTTCAAAAAACTACCTCTGTGGCTCCTCCACCACTAACATCTTTAGGGGGCCGTGATTTGACGACTGGTAACAGCACTTCACGCGCAGAATATATCACTTACCGAGATCTGCTTCGGCAGAGTGCCACACCCAGTAATGGGTAGAAGGCGTGATGATATATTTATTTTTATTTATTTATATAGTACTATTCAAAACATTCAAGCCCAATCGTATTTTTTATGTAAAATGTAGTCACGGAGGTTTGAACCGTGAACTCTCAGTTGGTAGAAGCATGTTATATCCACCCGGCACTAGACTACAACCCCCTTTATAAAAACAAACTATAAACAATTCAACTATCCAGCTAGAAACTCCAACTCTCCAACATGAAACTATGAAATACGCCAGTACTTGACCATGAACCAAACTTTACAAACATGACTTTAATCCCGTACAGAGCAAACACACTTCACACATACACTAACCACACTCGTATCACATGTAGTACACACTACAGCAACGACACGACAACGACCTCCAGGAGCGGGCAACCGCCGCTCCGGCGGCCTTTAACCCTCGAGGCCACTGTCTGCTGCCGCCTACGACATCGCGGAAATCGCTGTGAGACAACACACAACAGTAGTGGAGTGTATAGTGTGGCCAGTCGAGTATACACTAGATAATATATTATGCGCAACGATCCGCAGATGCAGAATGGAATAGAGGAGTGAATAGGAGTTAGTAATAAATCGAACTGAATTAGCGTGTTGGACAATGTTGCTAAGAGGGTATTTATTATTATTTAAGATAGTACTAGCGTGAATTTTTTTTTTGCAGATCTGTATGACTTTTGGCGCACTTAAACATTGGATAGTCATACGCATCCTGTTAAAATATACACATTCATCGTTTGTGAACAAATATATTCGCTTGTAAAGTTGAGTTCTTATACACGGGGCTTATGGCGATCATCACTCAGAATCGCACATATTTGGTTTGTGTACCTCTAAAATTTTGCAGTTTCATTTGATAAACTAGTATGATGTTCTAGAACTATCCATGTATATTGTATCAGAAGGAGAAAGTTTTTTATCATTTAGTAATGGATATATAGCCATGCAAAGCCTTGTTTTTAACGAAAAATTAAGAATCCCAATTTATAATGGCAACACCACACGGTGATATGGTATTTGAAAATTCACTAGACCAACAATCTGTTAACAATTCATGATATTCAAATCATAATAGGTATAAAACACTTATTTTATTCAATTTTTTTTTTTTTTGAGCGTCTGTTTCGCCATTCGACAACCGATGGCCCCACCGTCACACTAGCACTACCTTAAGACGGATCAGCCTCCTTTGAAAAATGTGTCATCGCCGAATTCTCACATTACAATTCTTTTGAAAAAAATGAACAATAAATTGACATTAATTTAATTCACATCGCATAGGAATCAGCGAGCTATGATAGAAACAATTGAATATCCAAATTTATTTATTTTGTTACAAAATAGTCGTATTGATATTTAATAATTAATAAAAAAAATATTATGATTTGTTCATTTGTTTCTTTCATAGCAAGCTGATTTCTAAGCGATTTGAATTAAATTAATGTCAATAATATGCATTTTTGTAAGGCTACTGAATTTTGTATTCGTTCAATTCAGAAGAAAATTTTCTTCCGTACCAAAATATCCAAAATATTTAATAAATGAGAAAAATAGGAAAAAAACTTTCCATCACTTGTCACAAATCCCACAAAATTTACAGCACGTTTGAATCAACTTATCAGGTCATCATCAAACGGCTGGTCAGTTCAGCTTTAACCATAGACGCGTTTCGTCCTTTAGGGACTCATCAGTATGATGGAAAAAGAAATAACTATTTTAGTTCTTAAAGCTATTCTGATCAGCCGTTTGATGATGACCTGATAAGTTGATTCAAACGTGCTGTAAATTTTGTGGGATTTGTGACAAGTGCTGGAAAGTTATTTTCCTATTTTTCTTATTTATTAAGACACAGTTCCACAAAATATTTGTTCTCATTTAAAATATGAAACTTGTGTTTAGAGAACAATTGATCGAAAAAATTTTGTTGATTATTTTTTGACATTTCACAAAACTAATGAAACGCTTCATTGTATGTCACGTGTCTGCGTTTTAACCAATGCTGTCATTATTATACTGAGAATAAAGCTCTTGTGATTATTCCCGGGAATAATCTCTGTAGGTGCTTTTTTGTTTGTGACAAATGATAGGTAGTTGTCAAATAATTATTTAAAACTGTCAACGCGTCAAGTAAAATGTGTGGAAAAAATCGATTTAGTTCCATTTCAGATACAGAAATACACCAACAAATTTTGGAAACAACTTCCAAGAATACATTAATATGCAATCAATCGATATGGACTCAGTTCAAATCTTTTAAGTTGGATCGACCTCAACAGCTAAGTCAAACAAATAATCTAATTAAATATAACTCGAGAGTTGGATAAATTAGAAAATAATTCTCCAGTATCTTTCTCAAACTTGTTGCCATTTGGCAAACAAGTTTTCGAAAGATCTGTCAAAATATTTTCAATTTATTCTCACTCTCTTGTTATATTATTACTAATAATTTTATAATAGATTTGGAAAATGGTATTTCATTGCTAATTTAACCAACCTTGTAGCTCTAATAATTCTCGAGATAGCAATGGTAGCACACATAAATTGAACATCCTATATACAGGCAATCGTAGCTCAGTTGATAAAAGCGAGATAAAACTTGCGTTTCCTAATTAACAAGCAAGAGGTCGTGCGGTCAATTCTCGCTTACTTCAACTCATATAAAAAAATACGATAGTGTCCGCGTGGTTCGGACTATAAATTATATGTCCCATATACTGTAATTGGGATTAAATTTCTGTTGTGCAGAGTAACAAATAAATAAATAAATAAAAATACAGTTCTGTTGACCATAATACCTAAAACGCATATGAGGGCGTAATGGCGGCATATGACCTAAGTAGTTGGTCCGCCAAAGAAGCCACAAAAAAAAATACAGTCGAACCAATAAAAGTTCAATATCCTTCAATTATACTTATCTATATTTATCAAAAGATCAAAACAGAATAAAAAAAAATCTTCATGAAACAACACCATTAACTTCATTGGTACGCACAATAAATCTAAAAACACAGGTAGCTTCATCACTCAATTTCAAAGTTAAAACACACCCTCCATATACACATCTCCTCTTTTCCCCTCCTACTATTGATTAATAGATTCAGATTCTCGTCCATTTCATCTCCATCTACATCTTCTTCTTCTTCACCTCTGCGACCCACTATCCTGCATCTTTCACTATCTCTCTCTAGGATTTCCCTACCGCAGCAAGCGATTAATGGTCCGGCCATGTTTGCTAGCTCTGACGAGATAATAGATGATGGTTTTTGTGTAGTGCACGGATGTCGCGAAGGTCCTGTATCGCATCATTTTTTATACGGAGTCAAATCGAATGTTTATAGAGATTAGATTACTTGGTGTTGCTTTCTGGTATGATTGATTCATCTGATTGTCAATAAGGGAGATTGAGTACCATCACCAGATAATATAATAACTGATGGTGGTGATACGAATATGTACCCGTATAGGTATCCAACGAAAACCGTTCCATTGGCAAATAATAACATGGGAAATAAGTGTTTCTTTACTGTTACTTCCTTGATTACTTTACGAGAAAATGTTTTAAATAAATGTCGTAGGGAATTAAATTCTGCTTTTAAATCAATTAACACAATTCATTATACATACTTATTTTGTTATGCTAAAATTAATTTTAAAAGTTGTCAAAATATGATATTATCTACGTAGTTAGCAGAGCTGAGCAGTAGCTAACTACTTTTGTAGCTTAGCTACTCGCTTAGCTACGTTTACCTTAGCTGAAGCTGTAGCTTAGCTAAATGTGAAAATATATAGCTGTAGCTTGTAGCGAACTTTTTTCTATTAGCTTAAAAATATTGTTATAACAACTGAAGCTATTTTAAAGCTACTTTCTGTCCACTGTTCATTAAGAAATAACTATTTATTTTTGTTTTGTATTTGAATTGTACCTTCTTTATTGTTTTCTATAACTGTAGGATAACAAGTTGTTATATAGATTAAAATCTATTACCATATTTAATTTTTCACTTGTTCTTAACCTATCCTACTTTGTATTAAATATTAGATGAACTAAACATTGACTGTTTAGGAATCTTCTGTTAATGTGACTGTTAAAAACTTAACAGTACATTTATCCATTTGCAATTTTTTATATTTATTAACAGTCATTATAACAAAAGACTGATCAACTGAATATATGACAATGGCAAATTTAATTAATTCACAATAATTGAGAAAAAGTAGCTTTAAAATTTAACAGCTACTTTAACGAAAGCTTTTAGCTGTAGCTTAGTTATATTTTTCAAAATGGAGCTTAAAGCTGTAGTTCAGCTACTTTTTTAAAGAATAGCTGTAGCTGTAGTTTAGCTACTTTTTTTTAAGTAGCCTGCCTAGCTCTACTTGTTAGACACGAATAGTGATGCACGATGAAACGAGATTACTCTCGGATCTCGCCTTACCACGCAACAAAAATGAGAGGTTACAACGAGAACTATATTACACGGGTAATGGCTTAGTAGTATCAAGTCGGCCTGTGGATCCAAAGAACCCTAGTTCGATTCAATTTTTTTCTAAAAGAATCATCCAATTTTGTTGTTCTTTGCATTCTTTGCAAGAAATTGAATAAACTTTATTACCCTGATGGTGAATTGAGTCTACAAATTTTTGTCAGTTCCGTACAAATCGTCAAAGATAGACTTTTTTCCAATAAAAATATTTTTTTTCTTCTAGGGGGTTGAGGGGGGCGGAAGGGGTTAAGCCTAAGATCGCATGTATCCCCTTAAAGTACACCTTTAAACTGTTTCGTCCAAATTAGCAAAAAATTCGTCAAGTTATGCCGGTTTAAAAATTACGTAGGACACTCTGTATACATTACTCGTATAGTACAAGATACATTTGTTTTTGTTTGAGTATAATTGTACTAGATGATGTCATTTTTAAATTGAAGTCAGCGTGGTTTAACCTAGCGTACTTTCGCATTTATCTATAAAAAGGGTATTAGTTTTTTGCTCGTTTACTGATTTTTTCCTAGCAAACATTTAATACAATCAAGAAGACAAACATGACATTTTTTCGCGTAGTACACTCTATTTAATAGAATTGAGTGGAATGCGTTGCTCGACATCCATTGTGCAGTTGCAATTGTAGTTTGTAGTGTAAGCCGATTCGAACATAAAAACTAACCAAGAATGACGTCATACACAAGATTTCATTACTGAGATGAAAGGAGAAATTCGAGAAATGCAGTTGGGACAAATAGAATAAATTCGTAAAGAGACGAACATTGTGGTTTTAGTTTTGTTAGAGTAAAGAAACGTTCAAAGAATTTGTCATTCTTTATGCATTCTTCAATAAAGTAAGATAAAGAAATGTGTAGCTCAATTATTCTCCAGGACGTTTCAATTTCGTTAAACTTTATCAATTATACAAAGTGTAACAAATAAAGAGAGATATAGACGTTTAATACGGGAAATAATGTTTATGCAATTCAAAAATGTCCTGCAAATAATGGGATCTGTCACCATAGTTAAATTTAAAGAAACAAATTATAAAATAAAAAATAAAAATAAATATACAACCATAATAATAATAAAGTAAATAAATATAAATATATCACCAGGCCTTCTATCCATTACTGAGTGTGGCACTTTGCCGTAGCAGATCTCGGTAACTGATAAATTTTTCGTATTTTTGAAGTACTTATACGTCATAATGACGTCATGCTTCCCTTCTATTAATATTTAATAATTTTAATCGCAGACGTCAATATATTATATAAAATTGTATAGCGCAATCTACACCTGTCTATAAGAGAGGTGGCTATTAAATAACGAGCCTGATGCAGTTTTAACATTTTATTTTGATTCCATACCTATTTACTTATTATCACTTAAAATATACACCCCTCCTCTATCCCTACAATGCTCCATGCGAGTCTTCCATTGTTCGTAACAGTGCTGGAGGTCTTCTTCTGTCAGCTCCTTCAGAACGCGTGCCGATTTATCTTTCAAAGCTCAAATCTGGTTGAAATTTCACCTTAGGATACAGATAGAAGTCGCACGGTGTAAGATCTGGCGAATAAGGTGGATGGTCCAACACTGGGATGCTGTACTTGGCTAGAAATCTCGTGACAGACATTGCGAAATGAGCCAGCGCATTGTTTTCATAGAGAAACCGTGACTTGTCCTTCCACAATTCGGGTACTTTTTTCAATAAATTATATGTTTCAGTACCAGTTTTGCCAAGTTTCATGGGAAATTTCACAATAATTCGTTGCTCTAATGTTGCACTTAACATTTTTTCGGCGAAATAAAAAAACAACTCCAATTAAAACGAATGCTACGGCTATACGGATTTGTTTGCAGAAGCGAGAGGTACTGCATTCGAAAGAGAAAGCTTCATTCTAAAAAGCTGACGGTTGCTGGTGTTTCTCGCACGTGTACTTCGTCTGTAGCAGTGTCAGTCTCGTTATTTAATAGCCACACTTCGTAATCATTATTTAATACAGATTGCCTCATTTGAAGTAGAGAAATTAATTAAACTCATTGGTTTTGGCTACCCTGAGAATTTTTTTCATGGAAATAAACGAATAGATATAAATATGTAACAAGTTTTTATAAGAAGATTATCAAAATATAGATACGTACTTACAAAATTAATTAAAAACAGATTAAGTTGTGAAATATAATAATTTTACTAAGCTAGATAATCTCCATCTTAGAATAAAATTAACAACAAAAAGGATTAAAATATTAATCAAAACTATCATGAGTAAAAAATCCAGGTCAACAGTCTAATCCTTCAAAGGTCAAAAGAAATTAAATTTCGATGACACACGAAACCAATCACATCTCTCATCGCAGTAATCCTCTCATTTACATACCAGAAAAAATGCGAATCGCGCTGACGTGTGACGTCAGCAAGTTTGCGAACTTTTTGACTGATTAATCTACCAAATTATTAGAAGGGAGACGGAAAAAAATGATTTAATCAAAGGTGATCTACACTCGTATTTATAAAACTATTTTTCTACTTCCAGTATTGACATGTCATTTAACGTACTGGTTTCCATGACGTTAAATTGCATCTTAATAACTTTTTAGCAAACTGTGACTGACATATTAAGCACGGAGTGAAGTAAGCAGCTTCATACATCTGTCAATGTAGTCTGGTTTTTAGAATAATAAAACTTTATATTTCTTGTTGTCTCTATTTGCGGCCGTAGAAAAAGTATAGTAAGTTATCGTTATGTAAACTCTTTAGATACTTGTTTTTTTTTTACACAATAAAGTAACGTTTATAAAACTTGTTACATAATATACTATTATCTATCGTTACATAATATCAAAATTAGTAAACTATTTTGAGTGCACTAATGCAGTATTAGTTTATTAAATAAGTCAGAAAAGTAAAAACAGTATCCTGACGAAATATGTATACTATTTTTTTCTTAAACCGTTTTATTTAATCAATAATTAATGATAATTAATTCAAAATATTGCATTTTTGTAATAAGAATGATATTGACAGCAGACTACGTAACCAAGGTTAGAAAAACAAAACAGTCAGGTAAAGTACAAAATAGTCAGACAAAGTCTTTATCAGATTGTTTTGTACTTTACCTGACTGTTTTTGTTTTAATTGAAACCTGGGATACGTACTTTAGCTGACTGTTTAGAACAAAATCTGCTAAAATTGGTCAGGAAAGTACCCTTTCTTGCTCGTTTCAGGAAAATTTATAAAAGTTCGTTAAGTACATTTTGACCAAAACAGTCAGGTAAAATACGTATTGAAGGTTACAAAAAAGTCAGGTACAGTAGAAAAACAGTCTGTTAAATACTTTATCCGACTGTTTTGTAATTTGTCTGACTGTTTTATTTTTATTGTAACCTTGGATACGTAATCTGCTGTTAATATGATTCTTATCAAAAAAATTAAACATTTGAATTATTTATGATTAATAATTGATTAAATTAAACGGTTTCAGAAAAATGGTATACATAATACGTCAAGAAAGTGTTTTTACATGACTCAGCGGATTAAAATACTTGGACTGCAGCCTCGTATTTCAAACAATCGCTTTGTCAAGTAAAACATCACTTTCCTGACTTATTATGTAATATAATGTTACGTAAAACTTATGGGGTGGCTAGCTCAGTGGTATGAAGTCGGCCTGTGGATCCTGAGAATCCTGGTTTGATTCCCACAGACGACAAACAATTTTCATAATTTCAAAAACTACCCCTGTGGCTCCTCCACCACTAACATCTTTATGGGCCGTGATTTGACGGCTGGTAACCGCACTTCACGCGCATAAATATATCACTTACCGAGATCTACTTCGGCAGAGTGCCACACCCAGTAATGGGTAAAGGCGTGATGATATATTTATTTATTTTTATTTATATATTTATTTATTTTTATTTATAAAACTTATAAAGTTATGGGATGGCTAGCACAGTGGTATGAAGTCGGCCTGTGGATCCTGAGGTCCCTGGTTCGATTCCCACAGGCAACAAATTTTCATAATTTGAAAAAGCTATCCCTGTGGCTCCTCCACCACTAACATGTTTGGGGGCCGTGATTTGACGACTGGTAACCGCACTTCACGCGCAAAATATATCACTTACCGAGATCTGCTTTAGCAGATTGCCACACCCAGTTATGGGTAGAAGGCGTGATGATATATATATATATATATATATATATATATATATATATATATATATATATATATATATATATATATATATATATATATATATATATGAATACGCTCCTGAAATTTGTGCGCCCGGATCAAATGCCTCTGTAGCTTCTTCCTTGTTACGGCTCTGTTATTAGTTCAAGTACAAGACCATGTAAGCATAGACACGTTTAGCGCCACCATGATATTACTAACACGAATTATTTTTACCCTATGATTCACTCTAAATCGTGTAGTACAACGCTTAGTTATTTATTTAGTTTACCTTGCTCTTTGTGTCTCATCGCAAACATGTGTTCATGAAGTTAGCGTTGATTGAGGTGAATATATTGAGGTCGTTTTTAATTTAGCGCGATCTTGACATTATAATAATTCTATTACAATGAATTTACATAAGTTATTGGCACGCTGTTCTATCATTTAGAAATTTAGATTATTATCAGATTTATGTCCTCTGATGAATTGTTGAATGACATTTGCAAAAGCGATCAATTATTAATTACGAATAAGTGTGTGTCAGTTGAGATGACGTGAGCATGTGACATAAAAGATTTGTGAAACAGGTGTAAGTTGGTGAAATTGACCTAGAATAAATGAATGGTTATGACTGAAGGTTTGTTAATTGAACGAAAGGTTCTGAGGTACAGGAATAAACAAGCTTTTATGAAAGAAATTATGATTGTGGATGAAGTGTGGTATGTCAGGATAGGAATGTTTGGCAAAAATTAATTGCAGGATAAATCTAATTCGTACTACTTCATTTGATGAAATATATCGTATTGTTTTATAATCAGTGGCGTACCTAGAACTTTTGCCGCCAAGGGCGGTCTCAAATTTGTCGTCCTTTCTAAGTCAATCAAATGGTGGTTTTTATAAATTAAAAAAATAAATATATCATCACGACTTTTATCCATTACTGAGTGTGGCACTCTGCCGAACCACATCTCGGTAAGTGATATAATTATGTACGTGAAGTGCGATTACCAGCCGTCAAATCACAGCCCCCAAAGATGTTAGTGGTGGGGGAGCCACAGGGGTAATTTTAATTTGGCGAAAATTGTTTGTCGGTTGTAGGAATCGAACCAGGGTCCTCAGGATCCACAGGCCAACTCGAAATCACTGAGCCAGTACCCCATTAAATTAATAAACATAAATAAATAATTGTAATAAAGGAATTTTTCTAGATAATATTTTCCACCCTACACTGACTTGACGATGAAGAAAAATATTCGAAATCATATAGTAATTCATAATTCGTAGAAATCGAATAGTAAACTTATGAAGTGAACAAATTGTTTTTTACAACTAAAACTAAATATAAAAAATGCCGCCCCAAAATATGTGCCGCCCGGTGCGGACCGCATTGTGCCTTAAATACCACATACGTTTTTTTTTTCTAGTTATGAAGAAAACGTTGTAAAATCTACCTTAATACGGCCCTGTCCGACATCCGTGTCACAAACCAACCAAGTAGTTATGAAGTAGGTGTTGAAACTCACCTGAAAAAGAAGCAAAGACGTTAGCCATAATGATACAACATAAACAAGATGAAAGTGTTAAGTTGACGCGGATATTTACATAAAACTATCAATTTATTATCGATGACTTGTTGATGTTTAATTTTAGATTGCTTGACAATATGTCAATGGACGTGTTTACAGACTTACTGAACGGGAAAATGTGTAAATTATGGAGTTTACATCTGAAAGAGATTTTATTTTATGGGCCAACAAATTTATTAAATTCAAATTAGTAAATTACGAGAACATAAATAAAGTTCTAACTTATAAATGTTACACACTTATTATGTCTGGCTTAGTTTTTGTGATCAAATAAATAAAATAAATATATCATCACGCCTTATACCCATTACTGGGTGTGGCACTCTGCCGAAGCAGATCTCAGTAAGTGATATATTTTGCGCGTGAAGTGCGGTTACCAGCCATCAAATCACGGCCCCCATTGATGTTAGTGGTGGGGGTGCCACAGGGGTAGTTTTAAAATGGTGAAAATTGTCGCCTGTGGGAAGCGAACCAGGGTTCTCAGGATCCACAGGCCGACTTCATACCACTGAGCTAGCTATCCCATAAATTTATCAAAATCAAGTTATTAAAAGTCTGATCGAATTTTTGTAATTTATAAATGTCACATATTTTTATAAGTTATAATTTTCTGGCGGACTAAATAGTTATTTATGCACAACCAGCCCGATATTCATGTGTTTTAGCTCTAAAAAGCAAGTTTGAACACAACCATAAAATAATAAACTTTCATACTCTAGTGGAACTAAAACTGGAATTAAGTTCCTATTGTGCAAAATAACAAATAAATAAATAATTGAAGTTACTGCAGTATAAGTTATCGTGTAGTGAATTATGGTTTGAATGTACACAGCCTGGCTACAAAAGCAATAACGTTTGAAGCATATTGCATACCATGTGAAATACCATACATTACATAAAGCCTCTTGCATGCACGAGTATGCACGTATATACAAGGGTATTCAAACCTCACTATCTCAAGGTGCATTTCTGACACGTGATATTCATAATTAATGTACTACTAAGTACCCAAAACTTAAACTATTACCAATATTGCAATAATCATTTTCAGTTTTGTACTTCATATATTTTTCTGTCAATCGTTTTTAAGTTATTTTAAATATAAATGATATTTCTCCATAACTTTCATTTGAAGTATTTTCCATAACAAGGATTATTTCATATGCATTTTAATCACACCTAACTTATACTTACTAAATACGATCACATATTTATTTGACTGGCTTACTTACTTCGTTCACTTTATTTCTAGTACTAGATTTGTTGATTCGGAGTAACTCATACCAGTAAGAGCATCACTTTGTTTTATTTTATTCAGTTTGTCATATTATCTAATTTATCTAAACTGATTTAAGTAAATCAAGTGACAAATGAAATACAGCTATTATTATGAAAAATACTTGAAACATTACTAAGTTAGAGCCAGTTTTTAAATCACCTGTTTATTCCGGACTAAGGATCAGTTTTCAATCACCGGTTTACTCTCGATTAATGTTAATCATGATTTAATAATAATGGAAACCATAGCTGTAACTCTATCATTATTTATTAATAATAATTTTTATTTATTATCGTTATTTTATATATAAGGGGTAGCTAGCTCAGTGGTATCAAGTCGGCCTGTGGATCCTGGGAACTCTGGTTCGATTCCCACAAGCGACAAACAATTTTCACCATTTAAAAAAAAAGTACCCCTGGGCTCCTGTACCACTAACATCTTTGGGGGGGCGTGATTTGATGGCTGGTAACCGCACTTCACGCGCAAAATATATCACTTACCGAGATCTGCTTCGGAAGAGTGTCACACCCAGTAATGGGTAGAAGGCATGATGATATATTTATATTTTACAGATGATCAAAATGTCGGTCTTCTGAGACCAGAATAATTTACCCTGGCATTTTTATATTATTAGAAATAATTTTTTGAAAAAGTTATGAGCGTTCACCGGGATTTGAACCCAGAACCTTTCACTCGCATGGTGACTTCTCTAACCATTTAAGCTACAAACACTCGTCGAATACTCATGCTTTTTTTCGTGCAATTTTTAGTTGAAGAAATGTAAAGTGACATGGGTTGCGTCAATTCGTTACAAGTCAACAACCTAGTATGCAACTGGGTAAATTCCCTAGGTGATATTAATATAAGAATTAATTGATTGGCAATATTATTTGATGGTAGATATTATAAATTTCTTTTTAAAAAAGCTTTTTCATTATAGTTATTTTTATAACAAGTGCCGAAAAAGACTTGTTACGTGCACGAGCACGTAACCTTTTTCGGCACGTGTTATAAACAACATTTTTCCTACAACTGTGCGATTTAGTAAATCACTAAAATATTATCAAAATTTATAAAATTTTAATGATATTACACGAGAACTATGTTTTACGGCGTAGCTATGGTTTGTTTGTTGATTGCTTGGACATTGTTCTACATTATTTAAAAATATTTTACTAGCGTCAAGATAATTTCTTCAAAATCGTCTAGATTGGAATAGTACAGTGAGTAATTCTTCTTTATCATAAATACCTCCAAAGATAATTGAAGCTCCGGATCATGCTATGTTGCATCTATTTTCGACAATGACAATCAACCTGCTGCTGGTAGTTCTAAAGCCTCCGAAATTATTGTCAATATTACTGTTAATAATATGAACAGGTAAGGAAGAAATCAATGTTTCTTTAGACAATACAAAAGTTTCCATTTTACATTATGTCAATATAAGCAACTGTAACAACTGTGTTAATAATATACACACACAATAAATATTATGTATTTCACTTACTTAAAACCATTTATCGATATATTTTACTTTGTTCGGTTCCTTTTATTAGTTGTGTACAGATTAGATATACTGCAATTTAAGGTTATTTTTATAAACGTCAAAATATACTACTGCATATTTACTAGCGCTGGCTCACTGCATCTTCTTCTTCCATAAGCGTCTGTGGCCAAAATATGAATTACGCGCTTGACGCGAAATTTAAATCGCTCTCAAAAAAACTTTTTTTACAGTTGCATAATGAAGTACTTTCCGCACTTAGTGTTTCTTTGCTTTCGGAAACGCACTTGGTCGGCACTCATCTACTTTCCATACGTAACCAAGGCAATAATAGTTATGTAATAACAAAGAAATCGCACAGTTGTAGGAAAAATTATTTTTGTATCTACCATCAGATAATGTTGTCAGTCAACAAATTTTTATTATTTTATATCATGTTGATGCATTTTGTTTACTAATATACGTAGCTATTATTATGAAAGATAATATAATGACAGCTCACTAATAGTTTCGTAAAAAGTGTGGTTAAAACTAATATTTTTTTGTTCTGGCAGTTTTGTACGACAGTGAAATGCATAAAAGTAAAACAAAAGTAACAGAATAAATGATTTTGATCACAGTATACCGAAATTATGTTAATTTGCAGATTAATCGTTAAAATTAGGATTGTCATTATCGTATCAATCATAAACAGATAATGATCGCGTTACAGAAAAGGGAGGAATGAACAGTTACAGAATATAGGGGGTAGTTTTTATATATGAAGTAAATTATCTACAATATGAGAAGGTCCGATGTTATTACTAGTCATTACATTAATAACTCCTACAAATCTACTCCAAACTACAATCACCTCAGCCACCCTCACTCCCAATCAAGCAAGCACTCGCAATCACGCCTCCGACGCAGGTGTAATAACCGCCCTTAATAAACACATCACCCCATCATCATTTCCGTAATGCGTTGCCGGCACATCGGTTAATGGTGCATACGTTGCCATTGGCTTGGCATCGACCGACTGTAACTGCGGGGCACTGGCGCGTCCTGCAATTTTCCGACCAAATACACAACCCCGATAATCATATGTAATTGAAAATGCAGTGGTGAACAACCGGCCAAGTAGAGAAGCTAGAGCGGTGTGGAAGGGATGGTGGAATGGGTGGAGATACGAATTGTGATATGGTAATGAAGATAATACGGTGATTATGATAGTTGGGACGGAGAAGGGAAGCGAAAGTAATAGCGAAGGTTTTCTAAACTGTGGGTAGTTATTTATATTTTATCCGTAACTCATATAATAAAGACATAATTACACTGATTTCAGTTGAATTATATGGCTCATAAGACACTAGTGTTTTATATTCCATAAAACACTGTAAACAACTTTTACTTAGCAACCACTTCATAATCTACCGTATTTTGAGAAACTATATATAACTGAATCAACGTTAAACGTTACGACCAATCTTATTCGATACCTATAATTATGGGTTGTGGATAAAATTTTGTATTACACTTGTGTTTTGTTGGTATATAAAATACTTAAGAAAAATTAAACACTCGACCTTCGGTCTCCTGTTTAAACTTTTCTTGTGTGTTTTATATTTCTAATAAAACACTTGTATAATAAATAACTATTATCCACAACTCATATATTATAAAGACATAATTACACTGATTTCAGTTGAATTATATGGCTCATAAGACACTAGTGTTTTATATTCTATAAAACACTGTAAACAACTTGTTACTTAGCAACCACTTCATGATCTACTATATTTTGAGAAACTATATATAACTGGATTAACGTTAAACGTTACGACCAATCTTCTTCGATACCTATAATTATGAGTTGTGGATAAAATTTTGTATTACACTTGTGTTTTATTGGAACATAAAACACTTGTATAATAAATAACTATTAGGATCAGTAAAATAACAGGCTTTTCGAATGTAGTTTCGTAACAGAACGTAAACAATTGTAGGCGCTTGTAAACAGTTGTTACTGGCAACGAGGCTCGTAAAAGATCACAAATGTAATTTTTTAAGGTTTTGTTTTGTTTATGTTGAGTGCGTTCCACTTGGCGCCCACAACGCCCGCAACGCTCAAAGATGCATTCCACTTAAAGCCGCGGTCGCCACCTTTGCTTCTAAAAACGTCATGGATGACGTCACTAACAACGACCGTGCTTCGACCACAACGCTCATCTTAACAGGGTGGGTCGGCGCGGTCGTTTGGCATTTACGCGCGCAATTATTCAAATGCCGCTTTAGGCATTCTACAAAAAGAGATAAAGATAAAGAGATAATTGTTTAATAAACAGTTTGCAATGTCAAGTTGGTTTTCAATTACCTGAAATGACTTTTAAATTCATTATCCACGTAACTATTAATAACATCACCGTAATTTATAACTCGCGGCCGAAGTTTTCGCTTTCCCCTTTCCTTCAAAGCTTCATCCCACTCTTCATCGGAGCTTGATGAGCTATCAGATTCATATCTATTTCTTCTCAACATCAATATGTTAATTGCATCAGCAGCCATCTTTTATTCACAAGCCCGTTCTACGTTCCACTTGGGTTCTCGTCCGCGGCGTTTGCATGCTAGTGGAACGGCAAAATTCGCGGTCGTGGTCGCGAGCGTTGTGGGCGCCAAGTGGAACGCACTCGTTGTTTCCTAGCAGTTACATACATTCAAAAGTTTTCTTTATTACAATTAAAAATCGTTCAACCTTCATTTTCGAACTTAGAAAAAATGTTGTGTATACCTCTGGTTGAAAATAGCCTCGGTCTGCAAACAATTACTTTCAACCCTTGGTATATATATAAATACTGATACGATCTTGTTAGGAAATAACATTTTTACAATATTTGTACTGTAAGTTACCTATTAATGTCAAAATTTAAACACAGTAAGGACCAGTTTTTCAATCGCCGGTTAATGTTAATCATGATTAAATAATAATGGAAACTATGGTTACCATTATTATTTAATCATGATTAACGTTAAACGAGAGTAAACCGGTGATTGAAAAACTGGCCCTAAGTGGAACTTATATTACATAGTAGTTTCCATGGCGATATCAGGACTTTAATATTTACTTACTATCACTGTTGTCCACAGTGACTGTCCGTAAGTAAATATTACGTATCAAGATCCTGTTTATTTTGACAACAATTTGACAGCTGTTAAATTTGAAACCTATTTGTCTTTTCCTTCTATTAGTGCAAGTATCGTAAAAATAGCTTACTAATCTCGAACTGTAAGTATTTTTTTAGGTTGCGAATGTTTAGGAAATCTTGACCCTTCGGGCCTCGATTTCCCAACTACATTCTCGACCTAAATCTGATACTTACAGTTCATGGTACGCAATAATATTTCTTTAGATCACGTGATAAACGTCAAACTGTAAACTAATATAAAAATTAAGTAACTGGGAAATATTAAGTATTTTCAATTACACAGGACTTCAGTCAATAAATAACGTTGAAGTTATCGGTTACGTGAATAAAAGTTATTTATTGACTGAAGTCCTTTTTAATTGAACATACTAGTCAAACTGTAAAGCTATAACATGTTCGCTACATAAGAAATTATTCAATTCTGTTTTACTCACTAGATGGCAACCGAAAACACTTTTTATCCCTAGGAAAATATAGCTATTTGTAGAATAGTGTGGATGAAAATGACACTACTCCAAAAGTATACGTATTTTTTTTTCTGTCCATTCTTTCATGTTAATTAAATAGAAATTGAAAAAGATACAAATTCCAAATATAATATTAAATTAAAAATTACAACAACATAGTAGATTAAAAATTCAGCGAATAATGAAAAATGTCATTTTAAACTGAAATAATATCGAGGATATTTGCCGATAATACGGGTACTCCCGGCAAAATATTAAAATGATTCGTCCATAATACGCTTTCCAATAATTGGTAATGGCAAAATGAGCTTCATTTTAAATTCAATTCCATTTGAAAATTTAATAATTCAATATTTCGATTCCACCCAAATCAAATAATAGAAAAAAATATTAATCCCCTTTATTAATCCTTACCCACGGATCAAAACACTTTTATACGAACACCCTCTATCCCAAAAACAATCCGATTTAATACAAATTTAATTATATCCCATAAAAAGGGGAACGTAAGCAAATTAACTACAAAAAAACAGAATTCAAAATAAAAACAACGACGCAAAGACATTAATCAAGGTTGCTATGCTTCGTACTTCGTTCCAATGTTTCAGCGATAACCGATGCGAATAACGAAAATTAATATCATCCCTGTTTTCAGTGTATTTGTCAACAGTTCGCAAGGGTGCTGGAGCGGTAGATTGTGAGCGTGTGTGCGTGGGAAATTCGTTAGTGCGTTAGGATGCGTTACTGTTTCACAGTCCAATACGCATTGTGGAATAGGAGACAGGGGCGACTCGACAAGTGGGGGCCAATTATTACAAAAAATAAGCAATAAATATAAATATTTTGAGCAGTAATATGAATCGCAATTAAAGGTACTACAAATAGACAATTGATTCATATAGTCCAGTGGTTTTTGGCGGCATGACTCCCTTAGAGGCAAAAATCACAAATATATTCCCTGAAAAATAGAACAGATGGCGCCACAATCGCACATCTCTCATTTGTGATGTACCATCTTTAACTAGTACGCATTAAAATTTTCAGACTGATATGTCATTCAGTCCTGTTTTGACACCCATCGAAAGCAAGCAACCTTGAAGATTTTTGAAAACATGGAAAAAAGTGAATTTCGCGTCTTGATTAAACATTATTTCTTGCGTGGAAAAAACAATACGCAAACCAAAGCATCACTTGTTAAACATTATGGGGACTCCTCACCATCGATTAGAACGATTCACAAGTGGTTTACTGATTTTCGTTGTGGTAGTATGACCATAAAGGACGCCGAACGTTCTGGTCGTCCAATTGAGGTTACAACGCCAGAAATCGTCGATAAAATCCATGGTATGATAATGGACGATCGGCGAGTTAAAGTGCACGAGCTTGCTGAGACTATGAGCATCTCAACCGAATGGGTACGGAACATTTTGCATAAAATTTTGGATATGAGAAAGCTATCTGCCAGATGGGTGCCGCATTTGTTCTCTGTTGACAACAAGCGCGACCGTGTCGTCATTCACCATATTTTCCAGATTTAGCCCCGATATTTATCTATTTCCAAACTTGAAGAAATGGCTCGGCGGAAAGAGATTTGGCTCCAACGATGAGGTCATCGCTGAGACAAACGCCTATTTTGAAGGATTGCCAAAATCGTATTATTTGGAAGGGATCGAAAAATAGAAAAACGTTGGACGAAGTGTATCGAGCTACAAGGAGATTATGTTGAGAAATATATTTTGACCAAATAAATCATTTCTTGTTTCTTTTTTCAGGGACTTTTCACCCTGCCCTCGTATTATGAATATTGAACTTGGGTTATAACATTGTCCTTTAGACCTTAGTCTGTGATGTATGAGTACAAGAAATATAAATACCAGCCGTCAAATCACACTTCTAAAGATGTTATTGAAAGGGAAGTCAGGGAAGTAATTTTTCTAAATAGAAAATATCAGATTATGCTGTATGTTTTACCATAAGTTTTTGTTTTGAAAAATAGTAAATAAATAAAAATTGTGGACATAGCATCACTGATCTGTCATCATTAGGGCACTAGAACGATAAATAAAATAATAACATTTTTAAAAGAATATGTAAAGTGGAAGTTTCTATCAGCATCATCAACTTCGTAATTGATATGATATGATATCTTCATTTACTATACCATAAATAAAACTAGCCACGAACGCCGCTGGTCTACAGTGCGCCACTTTTTGAAGGGGGTAAAACTGTTAAGACCGGAGCAGCAGGACACCATGTTTATTATTGTATGTGTGGTCACCGACATTTTTAAACCTGATTACACTAAAACATCCGGATTATCGTAATGGACAAAGCGGGCACGCATGCGGTAACAATGCGAGTGCGTATGTGAAACTGTCACATCATACTACCTGACGAATAAACACTGAACACAGTGTAGGGTAGTGTACCGAGATGTGCTTTTCAACTTTTAGCCCTTTCCCAATTCGATCGAAGTAGGTATTTGTCAAAATCAATTTTAAAATTATATTGAATAGTAGGTATGCTTTACCTTCCGCCACCAAATATACTTAAAATAAAAGTTATAAAGAAATAAATTATCTACGACTTTTATTTGAAACAATTGTACAAAATTCCAATAATTAAAATTCAGTAGGAGATTTTTTTATTCATTACTTATTCCAGGTAACGGACGCTCCGCAATTGAATCTCGCAAAAATTAAACTTGGACATGAACTGTGGTTAACAGGCGTTAAATTATGATACCATGTCATAAATTATTTTTCCTACAACTGTGCGATTTCTTTGTTATAACGTAACTATAATTGCCTTAGTTAAGTATGGAAAGTAGATGAATGCAGACCAAGTGCGTTTCTGAAAGCAAAGAAACACTAGTGCGGGAAGTGCTTCATTACGCAACTGTAAAAAGTTTTTTTGAGAACGATTTAAATTTCGCGCCAAGCGCGTAATTCATATTTTGGCCACAGACGCTTATGGAAGAAGAAGATGCAGTGAGCCAGTGCTAGTAAATATGCAGTAGTATATTTTGACGTTTATAAACATAACCTTAAATTGCAGTATATCTAATCTGTACACAACTAATAAAAAGAACCGAACAAAGTAAAATATATCGATAAATGGTTTGAAGTAAGTGAAATACATAATATTTATTGTGTGTGTATATTATTAACATAGTTGTTACAGTTGCTTATATTGACATAATGTGAAGTGGAAACTTTTGTATTATCTAAAGAAACATTGATTTCCGTACCTATTCATATTATTAACAGTAATATTATTGACAACAATTTCGGAGGCTTTAGAAGTACCAGCAGCAGGTTGATTGGCATTGTCGAAAATAGATGCAACATAGCAAGATCCGGAGCTTCAATTATCTTTGGAGGTATTTATGATAAAGAACAATCACTCACTGTACTATTCTAATCTAGACGATTTTGAAGAAATTGTCTTGACGTTAGTAAAATATTTTAAAATAATGTAGAACAATGTGCAAACAATCAACAAACAAACCATAGCAACGCCGTAAAACATCGTTCTCGTGTAATATCATTAAAATTTTATAAATTTGGATAATATTTTAGAGATTTACTAAATCGCACAGTTGTAGGAAAAATGTTGTTTATAACACGTGCCGAAAAAGGCTCGTGCGTTAAATTCTGCACTTGCACGTAACGAGCCTTTTTCGGCACTTGTTATAAAAATAACTATTTTTTATCTAAATGAATGACAAATAACACTTTTATAGAGTGTTTTAGATTTAAATAATCATTATGCTAGATGCTGCACAACAAGAAATACGGTAAAGAAATCATTATTTTAGCCTGGTCATTGCTATTCAACAGGGAATAATAGTAAAGGCGTCATGGAAAAAGTGACATATATAAATGAAAAATAAAATTATAATTATTTTTTGTATAATTCTATTGGATAAAAAATAGCTTGTGAAACACATAGGAAAATTGAACGTTCCGGGCTCCTCGCCCCACAATAATTGCCACCACCGTCTGAGGATATATTACTTTTCCTACTAGTTTCTCAATATAGTATTTCCAACAACAGTGCGGAAAGTACTCACTTTCCCCATTCATTTGCATGCGGAAACTGATTACTTTTTGCATTCATATGTCAACAGAATGACATTATTGTTTTAGGTTGTCATAAACACAAAAAATGACAGTGATATAAATAATCCACCCCAACAGCTCCAATATAAAATCAGTTTTATTTTGGCAAGTATTTCTCAGTAAAAATTAAGTTAATTAAGTTAATTAAGTTTATATAAAAAAAATACGACTGTATATGAGTGGCTCGGTTTCAACTATAAGCTACTATAATTATGATTAAGTTCCTGTTGTATAATGTATCAAGTAAATAAAGAAATAAAAATAAAAAAACAAAAAACAAATTTTCTTTTTTTTTTTTTTGTGATACGGCTTCAACTTCTTTGGTTACTAGCCGGGATGGTATGATGATGGAAGCGTCTACGCTGTAGTCAGCAGCAGACGCTGGTTGATGCCAGCCCTGACCGGGAATCGAACCCGGGACCTCTGGGTCAGTGCCTAGTAGTCTAACCCACTGAGCCACAGAGGTCGGCACAAATTTTCTTGATTCCCGTTCTGTCCTAATTTTACTAATGACAAAGTAGGCGTTGCTGAATTGCGAAAGGTCGAATTGTACCTTTTCGAAATAACAGAGAGTGCACCTTCGAACCATGTAATCCTTTATCCCAAATAAAAGGGTGAGCAACATCACAACATCACTGTATTTATACGCTCTGATGCTCAGTCGGTCCAGGGAAAAATAACAAATGAACGAATGTCAACAACGCTTGTTTTGGTTTAGGGTTGATTCAAGGATGGCATGGCCTATTTTATTGTTTGTCTTTGCATGTAATATTACATGTTAATTTGTTTGCTCATTAGCAAAAAATACAATGATGATGTAGGTTTTTAAAATGAAAAGTGGTTGGATATTTTGAAGAGATACTGAGTTTGCAATTTATGAAGCATTTAAACGATAATTAAACGTTTTTTTATTTTATTATTATTATTTAGCCATTATTGTAGCATCGTTGTCAATCATAATTTATTTTTCATATTAACCAAACCATTTAATAGTTTTTTTTCCTTTGGAAACATGTGAGCAAAAGTCAGTATTGCTGGGTTGCAAGAAAAAAAAAAAAAAAATCTTTAGTTAAAGAATTGTTTATCCAGCAATAGTATCAATAGCGATTTTCTGAAACTTATTGAACCTTAGTTGTTAATAAACCGATGAAACTAACACTAATTGAATGAACCTTTAGTTCAAGACGACAAGTTTTGATCCCTCGCTATCTAGCTTGTCAAACTAGCGCAATTATGGTGTTTTATAAAATAAAAAAATTTACATATAAAATCAACTTTTTTCAATAATTAACAGCAGTTCTGTTTTATAGGCGTACGGAATTACCATAATTAAAAATTAATGCAAAAAATTTAAAGATAAAAATTTGCATCGCTTAAATTACAACCTCAAACCACATCGTTTACTATCTCTGAAGCATCATTTATTTTTCAGTAAAAACAAAAAAATAAAATGTAAATTTACTTTAATACATCAGTTCTTAATAACCTGTCTAAAGATATTTTTGTCAACAATAAATTAAAGTTATCTTCATAGACACAACAATCGGAAAACATGAAATTATAATTTAAAACTTAAAAAATATCCGACCGGCAAAACACTATAATTGTTTTAACGGCTGTCAATAACGTCAAAGTAAAATAAAATAGTATTGTACAAAAAAGATGAACGAATCTCTTACGTAAATATTATCTTTTTTGACAGTTATATAATAATAATTTACGGTATAAGTGGGATATTGTGCGACATTTGCATAAAGAGGCGATGGCCGAGTTGTGTAATCACACAAATATCTCAGTGATACATTATCACACGTATATTGTACATATTTTTATCTACGGGCGCGAAATAAATTAAAATTAAAACAAAAGTAATTTTTAATTGACAGGTCTCAATTATTTGACATTTAAAATATTTAAGTTAAATCATGGTAACTATCATTTTGAGTGCGATAAATACTTTTTGTTCTCGTATCATCCAAAACAAGGATTACAATAGGCGTATTCTATTTGCCATTTGGATGAGGTCTAACTTACATTTACTGAACCAGATCACTTACTAATTTCGCTCGATCACTTCAATGTAATTGAAAAACACCCATTTTTTATTATTCTAAATTTTTACTATTAAAACGCTAATTGTACACACATTTTAAGGAATTTATAAAAGAAATAGAGACATTACCTTATAACACCATCAAACAGACATATTTTAACAAACTTTACGAGAAAAAATAAACAGTTTATTTTTAAATTAGCAAATGTCAATTCATGGCATACTTCTGTCAATATAAATTCACGCTTCGAATTTAATAATTTTTTTCCTACAACTGTGCGATTTCTTTGTTATTATTATTGCCTTGGTTACGGGTGAAAAAGAGACAAATGCAGACCAAGTGCGTTTCTGCAAGCAAAGAAACACTAGTGTGGAAAGTAATTCATTACGCAACTGTAAAAAAAGTTGTTTTGAGAGCGATTTAAATTTCGCGCCGAGCGCAGAATTCATATTTTGGCTATAGACGCTTATGGAAAAAGAAAATATGGTGAACCAGCGCTAGTAAATATGCAGTAGTATAGAAATTAGTCAAATATTTTTAAATAACGTAAAACAATGTGGAAGCAATCAACAAACAAACCATAGCAACGCCGTAAAACATCGTTCTCGTGAATATCATTAAGATTTTATAAATTTTGACAATATTTTAGTGGTCTTCAAAATTGCACAATTGTAGGAAAAATGTTGTTTAACACGTGCCGAAAAAGGATACGTGCTCGTGCAGATTTTATGCACTTGTTATAAAAATAACTAATTTTTGCTCGTTACAAAAAGCATTGTAAAAAACTCGTGCATGAAGATATTAATGTACCATTCGCGCAAATTAATGCACACGCTTCGCTCGTGCTTTAAAATTGCGCTCATGTGCAAAATATTTCTTCGCGCAAAGATATTATTAAAGCACTAGGTGCATTAAAAACACACCATTGCGTTAATAAACTACGTATCTCTCTCAAAATGAATGCGATAAGTGCCATTTATCGCACGGCCGTACATAAAAATATATAAATAGTTTGCAATCTTTAAAAATATAATTTATATATTCCACTCACGCATGAATTCTAGTGTTGAGTGGTACAACAACATGGAGCATGCGAGGAAACCAACAGTGATTATACTAATTACAAATGTCATTAAAATATAATCGCATTTACGTTTTAATTTCGTTGGAAATGTTAACCGGATTAGAGTGACGTCATGGGGCGACGCGACGCACGGACTTCACTCAAGAGCGAAGCGAGGCGAACGAAGTATGTAATTAAAAGCGTGGACAGACGATTATTTTCATCTCTTTTTTGGTGTTTTTCTTACTCGCTTATTAAACGTATACCTAGCTATGAAATTATGCTGTAAGCTACTTGTACAATTTTAAATGAGGAGCTACAAATTTTAAGTACGTGTAACAAGATTTCAAATGGAACTGAAATATTTTCCTTACGTATTTAATTTTACAAATATCAAACCTTATCTGATATTCTACTAATTATCAGAAGTAAGTGTTTCAGTTGGCAATACAATTTTAGGGATTTTTTATTCCACAGTTGGCACAACAACAGGTAAAAATATTAAGTAACATGTCATTTTTATAATACAAATAGGTTGAGTGATACAAATACTTTAGATGATTGCTCTATGAGTATATGTATAACAACGATTTTTATTAATTTAAATGTCACTGTCAACAACAGGTAATAAATGTATATATCAGTCTTACCAATTTCAAGTATTTCTTTATTGCCAACTGAAACACTTACTTCTGTGTCATTAATCAACTTTCTGTTTTATTGAATTTTATTGAATTAGTAGGAATCTTAACATTGCTCGAATGCATTAGCTTTGTCCAATAGTTATAAAATGGACTATTAGACTAGTGCTGGGTTGCAAAAAACTAATAAAGAGCTCTTTAGTTAAAGAATTGTTTATCTAGCACCAGTATCTATAGCGATTTTCTGAAATTTATTGAATCGTTAGTTGCTAATAAACCGATAAAACCTTCATGCAACCCAGCGTAAATCTAAATACTTCATACCAGAGGTGATCAAAATGATCTATTCGGCAAATCAGCGAATATTGGTTTTTTATTTTGCTAAGTACGACGTAATAGGTAACAATCGTACTGTGGTGTTAGTTATTTAATTAGTAATTAACAATATATTATTAATTATATATTTGCGTATTTCATTTAATTATATACTCAATAATAAACAATAGGTTTTCAAATAAAAATAAAATGAATATCAATAATATTAATAATAAATGATTAACTAAACATCGTAATTATAATTTAAAGCGATAAATTATTTCCCCATTAGATAGAACTAGTTTATTCCTGTTCCTGCTTCTGAGAAAAGTCGCTCTAAATAAACTCTGCTCCCTGGAGAAAGATAAATTCTGCAAATTTTGTCAAATAATTCGAGAATCGATTTTTATTTGCTGCCAGTCCACCACGTATAAAGGTTTTCGCAACGTGATATATGTTTAATTTTTAAAAACGTTTTGAGTTATTTTGAATTTTTTTTTTCATATGTACCAACATCAGTATCATCAGAAAAAATCTGCAGAATATTCGCAAAATATTCGATTATCCAGCACACGGTTCTGTCGGTATTCAGTATTCTGCAGATTTACTATTCAGTGTATCTCTATTACAGATGTTTCAAGACTTCAGGGAAAAAATTAAAACTGCCCAATTCTCAAAAGAGTTTTAGCTAATCCTGTATTTTAGATTAGTCAAATAAAGCTAAACCATATTCTCAAAATAATAAATATATAATAAAAAAAAAAAATATATATATCATCACGCCTTCTACCCATTACTGGGTGTGGCACTCTGCCAAAGCAGATCGCGGTAAGTGATATATTTTGCGCGTGAAGTGCGGTTATCAGTCGTCAAATCACGGCCCCCAAATATGTTAGTGGTGGAGGAGCCACAGGGGTAGCTTTTGAAATTATGAAAATTGTTTGTCGCCTGTGGGAATCGAACCAGGGTTCTCAGGATCCACAGGCCGAGTTCATACCACTGAGTTAGCCACCCCATATTCTCAAGAAAGTTTAAATAAATTCTATTATAATCTTGTTACCATTTGGTTTTCGGAAAGTGATTTGGATTAACTTTTAAAAATCAAATTATAGTTAGATTAGTTAATCTAAAATTCTGGTGAAGATAAAACTTTTTTTTCAGAATCGAGCTGTAAATGATGAATATTAAATGACGTCTCGTATTTATTTCGAAACAAAAGACTTTTATAAAATGCACTTAATCATTTGCACGTATCATGATGAACATATTTTTAGAGTAACTGGTTTGAATTTAACATAATAATATGACTACAACTTTCATAAAAATAATAAAAATAATAAAACAAACACTATTGCTGTACGAACAATAAAAAGATAAACGCCCCAACAAAAAATATTGTAAATCCCAGCTGATTTCTTCCAAGAAATAAAATATCCAATAAAACCCTCTATAGCTTTGGAACAAAACCCTTTTACGTACGTGAGGGTGTCCAACGCCTCGCAACGCCAATCTCTCACCCTGGGGGCAGCAGGGGAGGTGATACTTCAAAGGGTTCACTTGCTATCCCTGCTGGGACGGTCCGGTGCCAAGGACTACCGTAACGCGTCATTTATTTTCGATTATCGATTTAGGAGAGAGATATCTTTAAACGGTTGAGAGATTAGAAAGCACTGATCGGGAGAAGCTATTGACTCTGGTGATAAAAAATTGTGGACTCGACTAATATTTGGATGGCGTGAAGAAGCCAAGAGGTAGAAGGTTCAGTTTTAACTTCATGCTACGAAGATATTTACAGGAATTGTCGAAAAGACATGACAAATGATTTGATATTGTCAATCTTGATAAATTTATTTTTATTACGAAAGGTAATATTTACAGACGGTACTAATGTAATATTAGGAACATGAATTTTAGCGTTAAATTAATTAATCAGGCTGTGGAATAGAGAAAAGGAATTTGAATACCACAATAGACAACTAAAATAAATATTTATATATATATATATATATATATATAGAGGAATTTGAATACCACAATAGACCAAATAAATAAATAAATAAATAGATATATATATATATATATATATATATATATATATATATATATATATATATATATATATATATATATATATATATATATATATATATATATATATATATATATATATATATATATATATATACATATTCAAACGTCGAAAAAAGGTGATATTTTCTAACTTCATATGAACAGTTCGACTTTTCTGACAAATATTTTTTCTACGTCAGAAAAATTATACGATATACATTTTTTAATTAGCTAAATATCCCGTCGTTTGAAGAAAACAAAAGCATATTTTATGTGGAGCGGAAGTGACTTTTTGTACCTCATATATAGTTGTCAATACCTACAGATTTACCAAAAAAATAATCATTTTAGTTCCATGTACCATAACACTCTATTTTATAGAACTAGGAGAAAAAATACGTATATGTGATTCGTCGTCTTTTTTAAATACAAAATTTTGCCAATAATTTCAATAAAGCCTTTATCCAAGAACTCTGGATCTTTTTTGATTCCTTTATTTTTAAATATATGTGATTAAGTCCACAAAGTTTATCTTTATTGTACAATAATACTATTTTCTACGGTTTCTATGAAAAGTTGTAGGGTAATCAGAAAATATCTTTTTCTATTACTGAGCAGAAAATAGACTCTTCCAACTGACATTTGAAAGAAAAAAGTTAGGTTACGGTGGCGTGCAGTTCATATGTGCAATGCACACTCTAAAAATATTTCAGAAATTACATACATACTTATCATCACGCTATATACCATCAAATCGAATCCTAAAATCATTCGTAGAATAATGACTCCTTAAATTAATCAAATAATGTCCTCGTCAAAGATTATCATTCTAACACATCACTCTAACTTCAACCATACTTATAGATCCCCCCATATAAGCTCATTTACTTAGCACACTCGATATTATTTATCACACAACAAACCTCCAATCACATACGTTCAATAAGAAATTATATGATTAAAATTACTACATTAAATATTATTTGTATTTAAATTTTTATGTTTCTTTAGTTTGGCACATAAATAAACTTAAGTACTTTTTTTTACTTTGTACTTAGGGTCCGTTTCTAAACTTAGCCCCACCAAAATAAAAGTAGCCAGTCCGCCAATGATTATCATGTTAGTTAATCATAGTAAGATTTTCTAGAAGCATTCAAAACTTATTTAATCTAAAATGCTCATAAAGTTTTTACGCCGACATCTGTTCTGGAGAAGTCCCCGATCCTCGGGTAAACAAATCATAATTAAGCGTGTTACTAAAGTGAAACTATGTTGCAAGTATAAAACCCGCGTGTATTTACCGGTGCAACCTTCACCGGAAGCAGTAAGACTGCCTTATCACTTCCGTGTGCTGTCATAAATTCCCCAACATGGCTGCCATTCAGCACAGCGAGCACGTAGCGAACAATTTTAGTTGCTCTTTGTTAAACAATGCACTGAATTTATAGCTTTGTTTTGTGCACAACGATTTCCTTGACGACTACGATAAATTCTAGTTTTTGTTACTTTCATCCAATCAGATGTTTGCAGGAAGAAATGTTACTAGTGGCGTTGCTTAACAAAAACTATAGAATATTAAACAACGAGTGGCCTAACCCTTCGAACAAAATAATCGACAATAGACTATGTCAACAGTGCGGCGTTTAAAGAAATGTTTAACGTATATCAATTTTAATTGTAAATGTGTTACAATAATGCTAAAAAGTGATCTAAAGTAACGTATTTTTAATCTAAAATATTTAATTAAAAAGTGAATTATTTAAAACGACTGCCATTGATGTCCTTGTGAGGTAGATGGAGCAATTAAGGTAGTACTAGTGTGACAGTGGCGCCATCGGTTGTCGAGTGACGAAACTGACACTCGAAAAAATATAAAAATTGAATAAAATAAGTGTTTTATACCTATTATGATTTGAATATCATGAATTGTTAACAGATTGTTGGTCTAGTGAATTTTCAAATACCATACCACCGTGTGGTGTTGCCATTATAAATTGGGATTCTTAATTTTTCGTTAAAAACAAGACTTTGCATGACTATATATCCATTACTAAATGATAAAAAACTTTCTCCTTCTGATACAATATACATGGATAGTTCTAGAACATCATACTAGTTTTTCAAATGAAACTGCAAAAATTTTAGAGGTACACAAACCAAATATGTGCGATTCTGAATGATAATCGCCATAAGCCTCGTGTATAAGGACTCAACTTTACAAGCGAATATATTTGTTCACAGACGATGAATGTGTTTCATATTTTAACAGGATGCGTATGACTATCCAATGTTTACATGCGCCAAATTTAATTCAGAACTACAAAATTTTTTTTCACGCTAGTACTACCTTAAGAGACTATTTCGGTGCTGTAATAAAAACACAAACAAAACAATACTGTTTCACTGTCGTCTTATTCAAATTCATTCGTATTTCGTGTAAGAAAAGTTGTATTTGTAAATAAAATTTCATTGACATAATAAAACCTAATCTGAATGTTCCTGTTTGCAACTTCTGAACGTGAATGTACACAGGCAATGTCATCTCATCGTAACAAACTGAGATTCTCCGAGAAACTTTTAAAATAAAATTTTACTAATGAGATTTTAAAGTGAAACGTTTTAATGCTTTATATCTTGTAACAAAAAAAGTGACATTAGCGTTTTAAATGAGAGTTTTGAGTGCTTGTTAATCTCCATTTCCATTTATAAAGTTAGCGAAGTCGATGTACCAGAAATTCGATTACTTAATTAATATAATTAGTTATCGACGGAATTCTGTAATGGAATTATCAAATAGAATATTTTAACTAACTTTTCTGAGTGCTAAGTTAAACTATGTGACAGGAATCTCAAGAATTTGTTATTGTAATCCTGGCTAAATAGAACGTCCTGATTTTATGCAATTTCATTAGAAAACAAATATTACAGCTGCTCTCACAGATATTCAGTTATCAATAACATTTAGAAATTAGTGGAAGAGTATTAAAACAATTGGAATGTCTAGTTTTTTTTTTTATTATTAAAGAAACTTCCTAAATACTTACAAATTTCATAAACGTCATAAATGGCAACACAGTTTTATTTAAATTTTTAATAAACAAAGGAAATCGAAAGAGACTATATTATATCAATTTGAATTTTTTCAATTAGTTTTTTAATATACTCATAGGAATATTTATTTTGAAATAAAATTTATGCGTTTGGAGAAAAAAAGAAAATTTTAGGTAATGGTCACACTACATGAATAAACAGCGACCGTTCGACCAGCATCAACTACGATCGATTTAGGTAATTGGTCACACTGCATGAATAAACAACGACCGATTGACCAGCATCAACTACGATCGATTAATTTTTTTTATGAGTGGTCACACTGTATGGAGTTGTCAGAACTGTCATATTTAAAAGTACCATATTTATGTTATATTATTATATCCTGGAGTTGAGTAATCGAAGATTTCTTTATAACTAAATTATTTAATTAGTCGATTTCTGCTAAATTCAATTAAATCTTTAGCAAATGTCACCAACGTACATTTGACAGTTGATAAAATAAGAACAAAAATGCATCGTAACTTAGTAACCCTAAGAATTGCTGTCGATCAAAATTGAAATTGTCAAACATATTTGATATATCAAACGGAACGATGGCGTGCGACCGCTAATGATCGACAGCGATGCAGCACACAGTGTGACCACAGGCATATGATAATGCATGTTTGTTTTTTAATCAATGGCAGTCGATCGCACTCTATCGTTCAGTGTGACCACGACCTTATGGTAAACTTAATTTCGATTGCAGAAATATTTATAATGTACTAATAATTTGGCGATTTCAAAATTATTGCTTACATTTTACTATAGAATTCTATATGGCGGAAATTGGCGTCGTAAAATCACGACTCCTAAAGATGTTAGTGAAGGGGGAGCCGCAAAAGTAATTTTAATGTGGGGAAAATTGTGGGAATCCGACACTCCGATAAAATGAGGGAATTTTTTCCAAGAAATTTTTCACCTATAATAGGCAGAATGGCATAATATATTCATACAATATTTTATTTGAAAAGAAAATGTCAAAATATTTGTCTCCTATCAATAAAACTTACGTATAAAACCTATAATATTAACACCAACAAAGAACAAGATTTCCTACTTCACCACAAGAGGTCTTCTTCAATTTGTCGCACTTTAGTTGCCTCTTCAACCCTCCATCCCCAAAAAACTACCTCCATACGAGTGTAAAAGGCCGAAAAGCATTTTTACGTTCAGCCGTAAATCATAACTGTCAGCCGTACGATTCGAAGGGTTGTTATTGAGATATCTGGGGCTTATCGCCACCCCTCGCGCCCCCATGCCAAGGAAACATCTGCAGCGCGACACAACTTTTATTTTAAAGTCAAGTCGCGCGACTTTTCGTTTTCCTCCGAGTTACAGAAGAAGAAGAAGAATAAGTTAGAGTTATTTGCTGGTTACTTCTAGTGCATGTTATGTACCGGGTGAAATAGAAATGCTAAAGTACAACTTTGTTTTTCCGATGCTGTGCGCGGTGCATTATGCAGAATACTTTGAACTTTGTTCGATTTAAATATTTTACGCGCCATTTCCTAACTTCGGGGGCTGAGAGCAGATGGTGGTGCCACATTATTCATGAAGATTCAATAAATATATTAAAATCTGTACATGATAAATATCTCGAGAAATGGTTTGGAAACATGGCATAAAACTCGATAAGATGTTTTGAGGTTAGCAAAATTAAGTTAATTTATAAAAAAATCATTATTTGTTAGCAATTGATTAATTAATAACAACCCTTATTTTCCAATATTACTCTATAGATTGCATTATATCGGCATTCTGTAACCAAAATCAATTAAAATGTTAAATTTATTTTTAAATTTTATGATATACCGCTGTGTCAAAATTGTGATTATTTTAAAAATAAAATAAAATAAATAAATAAATATATCATCACGCCTTCTACCCATTACTGGGTGTGGCACTCTGCTGAAGCAGATCTCGGTAAGTGATATATTTTGCGCGTGAAGTGCGGTTACCAGTCGTCAAATCACGGCCCCCAAATATGTTAGTGGTGGAGGAGCCACAGGGATAGCTTTTTCAAATTATGAAAATTTGTCGCCTGTGGGAATCGAACCAGGGACCTCAGGATCCACAGGCCGACTTCATACCACTGAGCTAGCCATCCCATTATTTATTATTTTATTATTTTATTATTATTTTTTTTCATTTAAAAAATATGTACGATTATTACATAAATATGTATGCCATATACAGGGCGGTGAATTGATTCATGAAATGTATTGCATTTGTTTTAAATTTTATTTAAATTTCACGTCTATCACTACAAGAAAGGACTTTTATAAAATTTTAAACTTGATTTTCGCATGTTAAAAAAGGTATAAAATAAAATGTGATTAGTGATTTAAGATGAAGAATTCAATTATCTACAATATTTATTTGATGCATTTTGGTCTAAAATCAGTAGACAACAACATAGTATGTATTTCTTATATTGCATAAATCAATTTACCACCCGTATAATGTATAGTTACAGTAAAAAAAAAACATGTATGTCGTAAATATTTGTGCATTATTTGATTAAACAAGTTTAGGCAGCTCACTGTCTGCTCGAAAATGATTAAAGTAGTGCAACACATTGAAAAGGTTGGCGACCTCTTTTCTAATATATTAAAATATAGGGCTAAACTTCAGTATACCCTCTTGTCGATTGACAGTAGATTAACGCATGCGCATTTTACATGATTATAATGGTTCTAAAACAGTGGGTAATCCTAGTCAGACAGTTGACAGGTAGATTGTGAAGGCAATGGCGACAGGAGCGGTGGAAAGCGGGGTTAGTTATTTAAAGCGCGAGCGAAGCGAACTAACCTGAAAACTGTTTTAGAATCACTGGAAAAATGGAATTCTTTGATGTCAAAATAAGACAAGAATTTTACCAAATATAGTCATATTAAATTTTACATTTATTTGAATTATGTATTCAACATTATGTGTATAACATTAAAATACTGTAAATAAATCCTGTAGCTAACCTTAAAGCTATCTCGTAGTTGGCTCCATCCGTTCCTGTAGGCTCCCACGATAGTACCAGCATAATACCACTATGAATTCACATCACACACGACACACATTAACACCATACAGTAAATTGTACTAATAGATCACTAAAAATCAACTATTTTCATAATATTTTCACTATAAATCTTTAGCAAAATATGCAATTTTATTGAAATTCGCTCGTAGACTAACATAAAATGACGCTTGCTTGACGCTTACCTAACGAGACAAGTTTATTCCGAAATATAATTGCTACATAAGGAATTATTTCAGTCGATTATGAGCCTTAAGTACATACAGCTTAGAATATAATTGATTGTAAACGATTATAAACTTTAATATTATATTAATTTGGACTATTTTTCTATGCAGTGGTTGCTATTTTATACAGACGATGCTTTGGTTTGCGTAATGTTTTTTCCACGCAAGAAATAATGTTTAATCAAGACGCGAAATTCACTTTTTTCCATGTTTTCAAAAATCTTTCGATGAATGTCAAAACAGAACTGAATGACATATTAATCTGAAAATTTTAATGCGTTCTAGTTAAAGATGGTACATCACAAATGTCACATGAGATTTGCGATTGTGGCGTCATCTGTTTTATTTTTAGGGACTTTAAACCCTGCCCACTTGATTCTTTTTTCTGCAAAATTATCAAGGAAATACTGGCAAAGGTGAAACGTATCCCTAACGTTCTTTAATCTTAAATTCATCCTGCTTTGGTTCAGATTATCAGATAATGAACGTAATAAAAAACCTGCGATTATTGATCAAGCTCTGCTTCAATATTTCAAAAAATATATTTCCTGGTATAATTAGGTACCCAACGCCTCCACCTTGCAAAATAAGCGATTTAGAATTCCCGGTCACGTTTCGAAAAGCCTCAGGAGTACCAATTTTGCATAAATTTATTATATAAACGAAAAAGGAAAAATAATTCCGCGGTGACGTGGACGCGATGTCTACGGCAACGCCGAGGACAATATATTTATTATCATTCAATTTAAGAGCCGGTTTGCATAATTCCTGTGGATCTTATAAGCCCATTATTCTATGTCGCCGTTATGAAATAACAGATTTTCATTTTTCAGAGTGGAGAAGAATTCCGGGTAGAAGGCTTTGTGTGGGGTAGTAAAGGGCAGGGGGTAGCAGAATGTGCTGGTTTTATATCCATTCATCTATCTGCGACTGACAAATTCAATAAGGTGAACGGTCGGGATATACGAATATACCAGGCACGGATTGTTGCATATTTTTATTATATTTATTTTATAAGCAATCGTACTCAGTCGATAAAAGCTAGGTAAAACATGCGTTTCTTAATTAGCCAGCAAGAGGTCGTGCGTTCAAATCTCATTGACTTCTACTTATATCAAAAAAATACGATTGTGTCTGAGTGGTTCGGATTCCACTATAAGCTGTAGGCCCCCTGTACTGTAATTGGGATTAAGTTCCTGTTGTGCAGAGTAACAAAAAAAGAAATAACTATGCATAACAGGAAATTAATCCCAATTGCAGGAACACATTTTATTGAAACTTCATTTAAGCAAATGACTTTGTACAATATCTGTACTGTAAGTTCCCATTAATGTCAACATTCAGTAAGTAGAACTTATAGCTGTATTCCATTTTCCACTTGGTTCACTTAAATCAGTTCAGATAAATTGAACAACATGATTAAATGAACTGAATTAAGCAAACTAATGTACTTATTGGGATGAATTACTTCAAAGTAAATTGGAATAAGTAATTCTAGTACAGGAAATAAAGTCAGCGAAGTAATCTAGCGAAATAAATATGTGATCTGGTTCAGTAAATGTAAGTTAGAACTGATCCAAATGACAAATGGAATACGCCTTATATTGCACAGTTGGTTTCCATGGTTACATCATAATTATAATATTTACTTATCACCAACCGTGGATAGAAAGTAAATATTATGAACCAAGGTTCTGTTTATTTTGACAATTTGACTGCTGTTAATTTTGAAACCCATTTTTCTTTTCCAATGGGGAAGGTGGCTCAGTGCTATCGAATCGACCTGTGGATCCAGAGAACCCTGGTCCGATTCCCACAGCCGACAAACATTTTCACCACATTAAAATTACCCCTGTCCCCATTACTAATATCTTTGAGGCTAGTAACCGCACTTCACGCGCATAAATATATCACTTACGGAGATCTGCTTCGGCAGAGTACTACTGCCAGTAATGGGTAAAAGGCATGAAGATATATTTAAGTTAATTAATTTTTTTTCTTTTTCTTCTATTTGTGCAGGTATTGTAAAAATAGTTTACTAGCTTCGAACTGTAAGTTATTTTTTAGGTTGCGAATTCTTGACCTAAAAACTGTCGCTTACAGTTCATGGTACGTAATAAATCCCTCTACCTTAGACTTTTCTAGAGGTGTGCCGCAAGATTTTTCACTACATACTTACTTATATTAAGTAATTCATTTTGTAGTGAAATCTATGATAGAAAGAATAGTTATTTACTTATCAAGGCAGGGAGGTTCGTCTTTTCCGAGGCATGAAAAGAAACTTCCATGCTAAGTATTAATTTTTTTCTGAAATCGTGCAATAACTTTAGCTCAGTGACATGTGTCCTTGACGTTTTATTTGATACATGCTTGGATTAATCGTTGCCAGATCACAAATTATTATATATTAATTATTTATATTATTTATATAAACTTTTAATTCTTTTGTTTTTTTTTGTATAATTGTTTCAATTTTAATTTTATATATTAATTTTTTTTTTAAATTACACGTAATAATCGTATTTTATATTGATGTAAAATTTATTTGTGAAAAATAGTTGTGGCAATGTTAAATGTTAGCATTGCCCAGGCTGGAAAATTCTACTTCCCTGCCACAAAATCGGAGATTATATAATAATTTTAGGAAAATAATATAAAATATATTTGAATCATCAGTGCAATGTATTTTACTTATAATAAACTTTTTGTTCTAAATTTATATTATAAGTTTGGTCGTTTAACTTGGAAACGCCCTATTGAACTTGATAATAATATTATCAAAAACAAGCTGTAACAAAAGTTGAGAATATTATATCATTAATGAAATTTCTTGAAATTCTTTTTAATACGGACCTGTTCACCTCGTGATTTGAATGGAAAAGAGCAGAATTGTACCTTCAAAATTGGTTAAATATTGTTTTTGGTACAAATTAGATTTAAAATATAAATTTCACTTCCAACAGAATTGATTATTTTCAGTTCCCAACAAATTAAATTAAAGCCCTGTCTTACTTGATGTAATTATTATAATTAACATTTCAAAAACCTGAGAATAAACTGGATTTTTGCGATACGATATTAAAAAAGTTATTTAAAATTTTATTATCTACCGCATTCCTTTCTCATTAAAACTAAGTAACTTAATTAGCTAATTAAAAAATATGTGAGAAAATTGTTTCACACCACAAGAGCGGAAGGAATTTAATAAAAATTTTCCTAAAATAACAAGAAAATTTTCCTAATTTACTCACGGAGAATAAAATACTCATATTTATTAATTATTTTTTTAAGCACCATATTTCAAAAACTTAATTTTTCTGTGAACTGTAAAAAACGTACCGTTGAAAACTTTTTAGTACTTTTAATTACCACAATTTACGAACATTTTGTTACATTTAAGGATGCTTCAAAATATGAAGAGTATGGTTCATTTTTATTTCTACATTGTAAAAACTAAACTTGCGCATAATTGGATTTGAATTGGCATCTAAACACTAATCTTTTAAAAAATATTATTGTTATTATAAATGGGGTAATGGCTCAGTGGTATCAAGTCGGCCTGTGGATCCTAAGAACCCTGTTTCGATCCCCACAGCCGACAAAACATTTTCACCAATTTAAAATTACCCCTGTGGCTCCCCCACCACTGACATCTTTGAGGCCGTGATTCGACGGCTGGTAACTACACTTCACGCTCATAAATATCTCACTTACCGTACTGAGATCTGCTTCGGCAGAGTGCCACACCCAGTAATGGATAAAAGGCGTGATGATATATTTATTTTAATTTATTTTATAAATGAAACATATTATAAATTGTATATATTTTTTAAATTGAAGGTTGAAAGTATTGTAAAAAAATTAAAACATTAAAATGATTTGCAAATAACAATGGATTATTATATTGAAAAATAAATAAACAATTGGTCATTGTAAAACGTGTTTTTCATATTATCGCATTCATACACTTTTGTTTTCAAATTTTTATTAAATAAATAATAATAATATTTTAACGTGGTAATTCAGATGAATAAACATTTAAAATTAATTTATTTTGACTTATGTTAGTTAGGTTAGAGTTCAGATTAACAATTATCTAGTTTATGTATGAAACAATATACCTTTAATTTTTAATAAAAAAGTGTTTGCAGTTTAATTAATTTATTTTATTATGAAAAACATATCCCCAAAAACAGTGGCATCAAGTTGAACTTAGTAGCACTGTTTTTTACAAAAACAGTTGTACAAATTTCACTGTGTAAACGCGATATAGTAGAAATTATTTAAATTTTGATTTAAATTCTCAAATCCGGCTCGGAGCAAGACAATAAAAATATTCAGAATCTGCCGAGTGATTACTATTGGTTTTCAAACTTATGGGAGCCATGACCCCCTTGGAGGCAAAAATCACAAATATATTTTTTCGCAACCCTCTTACTTTTTATGTGATCAAAATTGCAGTGTGTGTTGCTTTAATGATGTACATTACAAAAATAGAACCACGATTTTAGAAATTAATAAAGAAAATATTTGCCCATATTCCAAAAACTTGACGAGATAAAGAAAATCTTTAAAAACCAGTGAATTCCTCTCGTAAAATTACATATGTATGTAAAATTTCACCGATACAATTTTTAGAACAAAAAAAAAAACAAAAATGGCCAAAATTCGTAAAAATCTTAAGGTAAACCCCTACAAAATCTTCAAAAAACTGTGATTTTTTGTTTTTTTGTAATAAAAACTTTATCTGTGCGAATTTTTATCTGAAATTTTGCATACCTATGTACTTTTACGAGAGGAATTCATTGGTGTTCACAGATTTTCATTATCTTCTCAATTTTATAAAATATTAAGAAATGAAGATTTTGAAAAAAAAATATTAAAATTTTCAAAATTGTCAAAGTTCCGGTATAATTAATTTAGTGCACGAGAAATACACTCGTTCAAACTACATTTCAATATCTCTTTTAGTTTTATAGATATGGGACTTTAAAATTGACATTTTTAAAAAGTCGAAAATCGCTGCAACCCGAAAACCAAATAAGATATGAGGATGCGCTCAACGGAATTCGATTTCTCGTAGTCTGAATTATATAGAAATATATTTTAAATTTTAAAATATATTAGTAGTGTTTAAAAATTTAGTAGTACCATCAATTGTATTTAAATCCATGAATTGTGCAAGGGAGCCACTAAATTTACACTTGGAACATTAAGGAAATCTCAAATTCTAAATCTACGTAAATTTACATTGAGTCGAATGCATTCTGCGGTCAGCTTGGCGCGCTGCAGTAACTCCTACCGTTTCATTATGGTGTCGCTGTATTTAAACACTAATTTCACTGTTTTAGAACTAGTTCAGTGGTCCTAATGTTTGCCATTTACTAATGAAAGATTTAATAATACAATATCAAATAAGATATTCTCTCAAACTAATCAGCACTCACTGAAATTATGCATGAATTAATTTGTGAAACATATCGACAATTTTCAGTTTTACAAATTTGGACTCGTGCGATAATAGGTCTTATGAAACGTGTTCTTTATACAATTTTTTCTGTTGAGGTAATTTTTTTTTAATTCTGTTAGATTAAAAACAACTACGATTTGTCTAAAATATCAGTTGGTGTTTTTTATCAGTCGTGTTGGTAGAGCTTTTCATAACACCGTCAATTTAAATTTCATATTTTTTGACAATTAATTAGTATTTTTTTCTGTATTGTGAATGTTGTGAATTTTGTCTGATTCTAGCATATTCTTTTAGTAATATTTCAACACCGACAATTTACAACTTTGAGGTTAGATGTCATTTATCTGTCATATTTAAAAGCATTTATACCACTCCTACAAAATAAAAAGCGCTAAAAACAGTGCGCTTATAGATCTCTTTAACGATATATTTACAGTGCGTTTATAGACTTATAAAACACCGAAACAGAAACTAGTTTTTTATTATACAAGTGTTTTATTAGGTATACAAAACGCAAAAAAAGTTTAAACACAAGACCGAAGGTCGAATGTTTAATATTGTTAAGTGTTTTATATACCAATGAAACACAAGTGAAATACAAAATTTTATCCACAACTCATAATTATAGGTATCGAAGAAGATTGGTCGTAACGTTTAACTTAGATTCACTTATATATGAATAAATAAATAAATTTATCATCATGCCTTCTACCCATTACTGGGTGTGGCACTCTGCCGAAGCAAGATCTCGGTAAGTGATATATTTATGCACGTGAAGTGCGGTTACCAGTCGTCAAATCACGGTCCTCAAAGATGTTAGTGGTGGGGGAGCCAAAGGGGTAGTTTTTAAAATGGTGAAAATGGTTTGTCGCCTGTGGGAATCGAACCAGGGTTCTCAGGATCCACAGGCCGACTTGATACCACTGAGCTAGCTACCCCACTTATATATAGTTTCTCAAAATATGTTAATCATGAAGTGGTTGCTAGGTAGCAACAGAACTGGGCAAGCTACTTAAAAAAAGTAGCTAAGCTACAGCTTATAAGCTATATTTTGTAAAATATAGCTAAGCTACAGCTAAAAGCTTTCGTTAAAGTAGCTGTTAAATTTTATAGCTACTTTTTTAAATTATTGTGAAATAATTAAATTTGCCATTGTCATATGATCAGTCTTTTGTTATAATGACTGTTAATTTACTATTATGTACATAAATATCAAAAATAGCTAATACCATCTGGCACCTACTGTGTATTTTTGCGTATTAGAGCTAGTTAGAACCGGCAAGAAATAATTATTTTGTGTGGGTTTAGCTTGTACGCATGCGTACTTTGTTGACCTTCTGCTTAAAAAGTAGCTTTAAGCTATAAAAAGTAGCTTTAAGCTACAAAAAGTAGCTTTATGCTACAAAAAGTAGCTTTAAAAGTAGCTTCAGTTGTTATTTTTAAGCTAATAGAAAAAAAGTAGCTAGCTAAAAGCTACAGCTATATTTTTTCACAGTTAGCTAAGCTACAGCTACTGCTAAGGTAAATGTAGCTAAGCTACAAAAGTAGCTAGCTACTGCCCAGCTCTGGGTAGCAAGTTGTGTACAGTGTTTTATGAGCCATGTAATTCAACTGAAATCAGTGTAATAATGTCCTTATTATGTATGAGTTGTGGATAAAAATAATTTTGGCTATAGAATACCGAAATGGTAATAACCTATTTATCGATCAGTAACAAATACTGATTGAGGGACATCGCCAATCACTCTAAACTGATCATTTTAAATATAATGTCCTCCATCCTCCTTCAAACATATTCTAGTCCTCACTAAATTCATCATGTGAGCAAAGTCTCGATTTACTCACACACACAAGTTACTCCGCTGACACCACGAGATCCATCATCGTCACCCCTACTCTTTACCCTCAGATATCCCATGTCAGCGTGACGTCATCACGGTGCCACGTTCCACAAACCCTCCTGGTGCCTGCGTCCGGCCCTGATAAGTGTACAACAACGTACACACGACGTTTTAGACAAGTACAGCTGCTGTTATGATGTGTGTGTTTGTGTGAGTGTGTGTACGAGCATTTTTCAGTCTGTCGAGTGCATCTGTTAGCTGAGAAATTGTTTTTCAGTTTAGAGGGAGTTTAAGGGAGGGAGGGAACGAAACGGGACTAAATTATTTTTTTTAATTTGTAGTCATGGATGTAATTAGTAAAATATAGAAGTATATCATCACGCCATTTACCCATTACTGAGTTTGACACTCTGCCTTAATGAATATAGGTAATTGATATATTATAATTTGTCAAATAATTTCTCTCAAAGATGTTAGCTAATGGGGTAGGTGGCTCAGTGGTATCGAATCAACCTGTGGATCTTGAATACACTAGTTTGATTCTCACAGCCGACAAACATTTTCACCACATTAAAATTAACCCCGTGGCTCCCCCATCACTAACATCTTTGAGGGCCGTGGCTTGCCGGCCGGTCATCGCACTTCACGCGCATAAATATATCACTTACCGAGATCTGCTTCGGCAGAGTGCCATACTCAGTAATGGGTAAAAAACATTGATTGATAGTCAAAAAATTTGTTTTTTTTATATTGTGTTTGTTATGAGAAGCGCTATCAACACAACTGATTAAAAAATACCAACTTATATTTTGACAAGACGTAGTTATTTAAATCTAACAAAATTATAAAATTACCTCAACAGAAAAAATAGTATAACGAACACATTTCATAAGGCCCGCTATCGCACTCGTCCTTTGTAAAACTTGGACTCGTGCGTTAACAGATTGCTTTATGAAACTAGTTCTTTAAGGTAGTACTAGCGGGAAACAAAATTTTGCAGATCAGAATGAAATTTGGCGCACGTAAACATTGGATAGTCATACGCATCCTGTTAAAATATGAAACACATTCATCGGCTGTGAACAAATATATTCGCTTGTAAAGTTGAGTTCTTAATAATGATTATGGCGATCATCACTCAGAATCGCACATATTTGGTTTGTGTACCTCTAAAATTTTGCAGTTTCATTTGAAAAACTAGTATGATGTTCTAGAACTATCCATGTATATTGTATCAGAAGGAGAAAGTTTTTTATCGTTTAGTAATGGATATATAGCCATGCAAAGCCTTGTTTTTAACGAAAAATTAAGAATCCCAATTTATAATGGCAACACCACACGGTGGTATGATATTTGAAAATTCACTAGACCAACAACCTGTTAACAATACATGATATTCAAATCATAATAGGTAGAAAACACTTATTTTATTGAATTTTTATATTTTTTTGAGCGTCAGTTTCGCCACTCGACAACCGATGGCGCCACCGTCACACTAGTACTACCTTAATATACTATATTACTATTATTAAATTACGCTATGAAAATTAAATAATCTGTATTATATGAGATGTAGGGATACTAACAGTTTTGTGATATAAAATTTGGTCACATAATTTTTCGCCGGACACTATTTACAAAAATAGTATAGTACATAATAAGTCAGGAAAGTGATACTGTACTTGACGAAGTGGTTGTTTGTTATACGAGGCTGCATGCCGAGTATTTTAATCCGCTGAGTTAAGTAAAAACACTCTCCTGACGTATTATGTATACTATTTTTTCTGAAACCGTTTAATTTAATCAATATTTAATCATAAATAACACAAAATGTTTAATTTTTTTGCTATGAATTGAACTGACAAGGTTACAACAAAAATAACAATCAGGTAAAATCTTTACCAGAATGTTTTGTACTTTACCAGATTGCTATCTTTGTTGTAGCCTTGAATGGGTACTTTACTTGACTGTTTTTGTAAAAACCTACTTTTCATACTAAAATTGGTCAGAAAAGCAGGCACTTTCTTGCCGGTTTCAGAAAAACTTATTTTACATGTTAACTGCCTATGGCAACATTTACGTGGAACACTGGGTATATCTTATATTGCAAATAAATTCAATTGTCTTCTCATGCCATAAAAAGGCAGTAACAATATAAATGGTTCTACAAAAGAATAAACTACTTAACATTGTATGTAATTGTCATCCCCAAAACATTTTCCCAACAACCTCAAATCCTAATAAAAACCATCTAAACTCCCCGCGGTTTCACTCCTCTTCCCAAGGTCTTCATCGCACAAAGAACCGCAGTTCGCAGTCTTGTCTTCTACAAGACAACGCACTCTTGATAATTACACCCCTTCCAGCGCGCAACCTTCCGGTTTTGTGTACAGAGTGTTTCAATAAGATAACACATGCTCAAATGGAGCGACTGAGAGTTTTCTGGCGCTGAGAGGGTGTTGTCGGGTGTGCGAGAACACCAACAAAGGAACTGTTAGTCTGTTAGACAAGTTATTGTCGTGTAGACACATTTATAATGAGATTGACGCCAGTTGTGGTGAAAGGCGAAAGGGTTAATATACTCCAGATGAGATTCTGACTAATTTGCTCACGTTTAGTTGTTTGATCAAGGGTACTAGGAATAGTGCTTCTTATAATAATGAAGGAGTATTTGGATAAGAAGAAGATAAAGTAGTTGTAGTGTTATGGTTGTGCTGCACTTTACGAGAGAGATAGATAGATAAATAGATAGATAGATAGAGAGAGAAGACAGTGAGAGAAAGCGTGAATTTAAAACTTATCGACTTTAACATGGTGTCTTCGACTTCGATCAGTCAGTATTATTTTTTATTTATTTTGATTATTAAATTATAATATTTTCCTATCAACAAAAAAGCATTTAATAATAATAATAAAAAAACTATTTAAATAGGCAAAATTAATGAAAAATACTTCAACTGAAAATTGTACCGCCCGATTCTCAAAAAAGTTTAAGCTAATCCTGAATTTTGGATTAGCTAATCTTATTCTAGTCCAATTTTAAAAAGTTAATCCAAATCACTTTCCGAAAACCAAATGGTTAATTTGAAGAAAATCTAATTTTATTTCATGACAAATTTGTTAGGTTAGTAACGTTTGTAATATGTTAGGTTAGGAACGTACCTTTACAACGTTTTAAAAATAATGTTTTTTTTTTGTTGTTGTGGCTTCTTTGGCGGACCAACTACTTAGGTCATATGCCGCCATTACGCCCTGATCTGCGTTTTAGGTATTATGGGCAACAATGTTTTTATTTTTATATTTATTTTAAAAGAATGCTACGTGAACATTATTTAGCTTGAAGTTTCAGAATTATTTCGTTCAGTTCTGTTTAGCATTTTGCTACAACTTAGTGCTAGATAAATAATAATAATAAATGGGGTAATAGCTCAGTGGTATCAAGTCGGCCTGTGTATCCTAAGAACCCTGGTTCGATCCCCTCAGCCGACAAAACATTTTCACCAATTTAAAATTACCCCTTTGGCTCCCCCTCCATTAACATCTTTGGGGGCCGTGATTTGAAATTAATATATCACTTACCGAGATCTGCTTCGGCAGAGTACCACACCCAGTAATGGGTAAAAGACGTGAAGATATATATTTTTTTTTAGTGCTAGATAATAAATGCTATATTACGTGTTATCCGTATAAAAATATCGTTCTTTAATAAAAAAAAATCATGCATTAATACGGGTTATTAATATATTACTTTGTATACAATATGAAACCTATTAATGAACAATCAACGGAAAATAATAATTATTAAATATATTTAGTTAATTAATTTAAAAACTGGATTAAGAATTTTTAGAAAAAGCAATTTATAAAAATTAATTGTGAAGCAATTGTTGCGTAAAAACAAATCACGAAACAAACTTTTTATTTCACGTATTATAAACAAATTCCAGGATTTTTAAGGATTTCAAGTCAAGTTTTTAATTCCAGGCATTTACAGGATTTCCAAGAATTTTAGGACGGAAAGTTAAAATGAAAATGATGATAAAAAATTAGAATAAAGCTGGCAGTAAGCTGGGTTTATGCAATAATTAAATTATAAAATTAATCAGAGATCATAGCTAATAAGTAACTTAACGCAAAAATATGAAAATTACTTTTATTATTGATAAATTATTATCATTTGATACTTAATTCCAATTACATTAACTGAGTCCAAACGATACAGATTCAATCGTATTTCTTTGATTTATTTTACAGATAGTATATAAAATAAAGGACTAGACAACTTACAAAATTCCAAATGCAAAAATTATATTATTTAGCATTTTTTTTTATATTACAACGCATTATTGGCAAGGTTCGCTTTGCTCGTATTTTAAACAATCAAACTCGACTCCCATAGAACGTATGCCGCACACACGCAATTCTTTATTTTTGACAAAATTTGCATAATTTAATACTGCAGTTCACAGTTTGCCATTGACATATTTAAGTATGTGGTAGGTGGCTCAGTGGTATCGATTTGGCCTGTAGATTTGATAACCAGGGTTTGATTCCCACAAGTGATATACAATTTTCACTACATTTAAACTACCCCTGTGGCTTCCCCTCTACTAACATCATTGAGGGCCGTGATTTGACGGTTGATAATCGCACTTTATGTGCAAAATATATCACTTGCCGAGATCTGCTTCGGCACAGTGCCAGACCCAGTAATGGTTAGAAGGCGTGATGATATATTTATTTATTTTATTTTTTATATAAGTAAAAATCAGTGAGATTGGAATGCACGATCTCTTTCTTGAGACGCAAGTTTTATCTTGGCTACGATTGCATGTATGGAGTGGCTAGCTCAGTGGTATGAAGTCGGCTTGTGGATCCTGAGAACCCTGGTTCGATTCCCACAGGTGACAAACAATTTTCATAATTTCAAAAGCTACCCCTGTGGCTCCTCCACCACTAACATCGTTGGAGGCCGTGATTTTACGACTGGTAACCGTACTTCACGCGCAAAATATATCACTTACTGAGATCTGCAGAGTGTCACACCTAGGTCACACCTAGTAATGGGTAGAAAGCGTGTTGATATATTTATATTTACGATTGCATGTAATGATAATATTTTCTTAGATATTGTTTAATGTTAAAATAAAAATTGGTTGTATGTACGGTTTAACTCTAGATCAGAACACCTTCCAAAAACTAATTAACCCAAAATATAATCCCGCAACAATACCACGTGATTATTAATCCCCATTTTTATCCTTTAAACCTTTGAAGCCAACAGAAACAGAACAAAGGACGAAGTACAAACTTCGTACAGCCTCCCAATATCTCCTGAACGTCGCGCAGCCACCTTGCGATAATAAAATGAAGCCATGTCCATGTCTGGGCCTCGTGCTGCCGACCCCGTGAGGGTAGGGGGTGGCTACAGAGACACGGGGGCGCCCACATCCTGCGTCAGGTACGCACTGCTGTGCGTTCACCGTTCACGCGCTGTGAAACGTAGATAAGAGCTTCGGAGACCGATAAAAGCAAGGACGGATGAATGGCGACTAAGAATGAAGAAAGAACAGGGCGATGGTAGAGTTTGTTCGAGAATATAGTGGTAGGAATTTAACAATTATTGGTTTTTAATTAATTTCAATATTGCAATTTACGTTATATAGTTGTTTTTAATTGGTTGTAAATATATTAAATTTAAATAGTTGATTAATTTATGGGGTAGGAGGCTCAGTAGTATCAAGACGGACTGTGGATTTGAGAACCCTGGTTCGATTCTCACAGCCGACAAACAATTTTAACCACATTCAAATTAGCTCTGTGGCGCCCCCTTCAATAGTTTATTTGGAGGTTATGATTTGACAGCTGATAACGACAATTTACCAAGATATATTAATGCAGAGTGCCACACCCAGTAAAAGGCATGATAATATATTTATTTTATTTTAAGTTGATTTAATTTTGCGGAACTTTTGGAATTAATAGTTACCTGTATATAAAATAAATATATCATCACGTCTTCTACCCATTACTGAATATGGCACTCTGCTGGGGTAAGTGATATAATTTGCGCGTAAAGTACAGTTACCAGTCGTTAAATAACGGCCTCCAAGGATGTTAGTGGAAGGAGAACTATAGGGGTAGTTTTAATATGGTGAAAATTGTTTGTCGGTTATGGGAATCGAATCCGGGTTTTCAAATTCACGAGCTGACTCAATCCCACTGAGCCACCTACTCTATTCTTGTATATCAAGAGAAGAAAGTAAGACATTTCTTCCTGAAGGTGTATTATTTCTGGAGCTGAAGGTAAGGAATATAAAGCACCTGAAGGAAGAATGACACTTCTTTTACAAGGTATCTACATATACTTTTTCAGTACTCTATTCATAATTAAAATGTAGATAATCTTTATTATTCTCTTCTAAGCTAATAATTTATAACGAACGATATTTGAAACACGAAGCCTAGTATGCGATGAGATTGTGCTTTTGTGGAAATGTAACCGCCTGTAATATGCTTGTTAAAATTGTAAGAAGGAACTATCAAATTATTTCAGATTGACTACTAAATTCTTACTTGAAATCGTAGCCAAGTAGATAAAACAGACGTAAAACTTGCGAATATTAATTAATCAGTAATAACTTCAACTTATATAAAAAGAATACGATTGTGTTCGAATGGTTCGGATTCCACTATAAACTGTAGGCCTCTTGTATTATAATTTGTGTCAAGTTTCTGTTGTGCAAAGTAACAAATTGATAAAAAAATATGTCCTTTGAAGAAACCCAATAGAATAATTTTATATTTGAAAATTTATAAATATTACTCGTTGTATTACATGTATAGCATATCTTAAGGAATAACAAAAATACAAAATTGATTAAAGTAGGTAATATTTTCTTTAACATAATTTTCTGTTACATGAAAATTCTTCTAAGAATTATGATCTAATTTGTCATGTATAACCTAGTTGGCTACAGTTTTATTCACTATATCATCATGAACTTGGCAATGACAATGAACAATGAACGCAGCAGATTTATGAACAAGAATGAAAGTAATAAAACAACTCACAAGAAATTTGAGCATGAAATGCTTTTTCAGTTAGTACGAAAAAGATATTTCAATAGTTACCAGAGATACAAACAAAACAGAAACTTGTCATATTGGCAGAACGAATTTATTTTCTGTATATCGTATATACGTTTTTTAATAATTTAAGATGCAATCATCGTATAAAAATTATATGTGTATCACGAGCGTAGAGTGTTTTTAGTAGCGTATTTTAATAAGCCAAAAATAATATGGTGAGGTAATAATGGACAAAGAGCTTAAAGTTGTAGTTATTTTATTGAAGATGTAATGTCAACGTCTCAGCCAAGGTTATGGCCATCTTCAGGTGTAATAATAAAATACAAAATGATATTAACAATTTGACTAACAATTGTTGACTGTTAATATCATTTTGTATTTTATTATTACACCTGAAGATGGCCATAACCTTGACTGAAACGTTGTCATTACATCTTCAATAAAATAACTACAACTTTAAGCCCTTTGTCCATTATTACCTCACTGTAGAGTGTTTTTGTTACTCGAACACAGTAATTGCAAGGCGAGTTGAAGGCTGCAATAGTGGAAGAGGAACAAAGAATCACTTTACGCTCTTAATACACACATTACATTACTACTCTGTAGTGTAGCATATCATATAAATAAATATTACAACCCGTGTATAACTGAGCAGACTATATCTTAATCGTCCCTGTTCTCCTGCTTCGCAAATTCGAAGGTGCGATGTTGGCAGGCCGTAAACATAAAACCGCGCGCTATAAATATTCCAGAAATTGAGATCTTAGCGGAAGCGCGGCAGGATTATGCGGGAATCAAACACTTTAAGCCATCAAAAGAGCCCTGGCTGACTCGTGTGCGTGGCCTCCTGCTGTGCACTGCAGGATACATTCCTGCCACGTGGGGTGGTGGGAAGCAGGAGGGGATCATCCCTAACTTGAGAATATACCCTGTCGAATAAGGTGACACTGTAGTCTGATTTTATGCGAGTGATGGATATTTCAACGGAAGCTGAACCTTCACAATATTTAAATAGGTTACTGGAAAAGGCGAGATTAGGACTTGAGGAAAGAATTGTTATGTATTTTAGACACGATTTTCAATATTTGTTTTCCTGGAACTGGCTAGAAACTGCCTATTTTTATGATCAATTTTAGTATGGAAAGTATATTTTTACCAAAACAATCAAGTAAAGTACGTAACCAAGGATGCAACAAAAATAACAGTCTGGTAAAGTACAAAACAATCTGGTAAAGACTGTAGCTGATTGTTTTCTACCTGACTATTTTTTTTTGTAACCTTAGATTCGTAGTCTGCTATCGATACAATTCATATAAAAAAATTAAACATTTTGAATAATTTCTGATTAGTTTTTGATTAAATTAAACGCTTTCAGAAAAAATAATCATAATTCACCAGGAAACTGTTTTTACTTGACTCAACAGCTTTGACAAGTAATACATCACTTCTCTGACTTATTACGTAATATATTATTACCTAATTTCATAATAGCTGTATTCCATTTGCCACTTGGTTCACTTAAATCAGTTCAGATAAATTAGACAACATGAATAAATAAACTGAATTAAGTAAACTGATGCACTTATTGGAGTGAATTACTTCAAAGTAAATTAGTATCAGTAATTCTAGTACAGAAAATAAAGTCAGCGAAGTAATCTAGCGAAGTAAATAAGTGATCTGTCTCAGTAAATGTAAGTTAGATCTGATCCAAAAGACAAATGGAATAGGCCTAATGTAATATCAATATCTTAGTTTTCGAAAAGTGAATTGAATTATTTTTTTAAATCGGACTAGCATAAGATTAGCTAATCAAAAATTCAAGATTAGCTAAAACTTTTTTTTAAATTTGGTTGATAATTTCTTTTTTAATAGATGTCAATTGGATATCACTAATGTTACATAATAACAGTTGTATTCCACTTGCCATGGTTAATAGTTTCCTTCCCTAATCATAAAAATTGTCTATTTTTAACAAAAAAAATCGTATAGCAGGTGACACATTTGTCAACTATTTTAAAATAGTGAAAAAAGTGAATACTAGATTTTCATTGGTTTAATTTTACTTTTTTTCGCTATTTTTATCTATTCATTTCCATGGAGATCATTTAAAATTTAATGCTATCGCTATTTTGATATCTGTCAAAATAATTTTAAATTTTTAAATTTATTTTCTACGATCTTAACCGAAAGTAGGCTTTTTCTCCTTTATAGACGAAAGGAAATTGAATTTTCCGCCCTAGGACGAAAATTAACAGTTTTCCTTATTTACGGTTGATTTCATTGCATATTTAAATGACATGAAAAAATGGTCGTAGAAAAATCATACGTATCTTTTGCTCTCTTATGAGGAAATAATTCACTTTTCTCTCACGTTATACAAATATTTATTCTTCCGTAGGATTGGAAAGTATCACTTTCTACTGTCAATTGAGAGTATAAAATTTTACTTTCTGATAGGATTATTATACATTACTAATTACTTTCATATTAAAACTTTTAAAAACAACTCCTCAATAATAATTTATCTAGGGTTCAGATGGATCTGAAGATAGCAATGAGATTTAGATTTTCAACTTAAAACGATGTACGAACATCTGCGCAAACATTCAAGTAAGTCTATAACAAATTCCACCAATTTTTTCTGTCCCTAATATCACAAATACTTAGTACAACCTGCACGAACAACCTCAAACTAAAAACAATTTACTTCCTCATCTGTCGTCCAGCAGACAAGTTAACCAAGCAAGTGAACTATCGCATTCGTCTCCAAGACAACTGAACCAAGAACAAGAACCACTGAACGCAGCAACAAAATGATTGCGAAGAATTCGCAGGCGGCCGTGATAAAGACAGCGCATCAATATGTGGAACAAATTGTGTGAGTAACGTTGATAAAGAAGTCGGGGCTTTAAGAAAACAAATTACCTCTATAACGGAGACCAGAGAGAAACAGAGAGGGTAGATGGTACAGCGGACGCTCACACAACCAAAACAAACGAAATAAATAGGGCGCAAGCGTGCCACAGAGGATTGAAGACGGTTTATGAAATGAAGATGATTGTTGGCTTGGTTGCAGTTTATGTGCGGAGCATTCTGATGAAATGCAGCACAAGACAACAACTATGTATTGTAATAAATTAATATAAAGTCTGGTTTTGCTGCAATTTTATATAAATATTATTACAGATAAATAGAATGTACATTGTTTTTCTTCTAACGTTATATGCAAGATGAACAAATGTATGGACAAGGGATGTTGATTTTATTAGGATATTCGAATATTTTAATATTTACATAACGGATATTCGGTTTTGGTTATCCGAATAGTTCGGCTATCGGGATAGTTTGATATCCGAATAGCTGGGATATCTGAACAAATCGAAAATTTGAATAAACGAATAGTTCGAATAGTCAAATAATTAATGAGACCGAATAGTCAAATAATAATGCACGAATAGTTCGGACTGCGCTAAAAGATAGTTAATAAGTTAATTCGGACACGGGGAATTCAATGCCGTTGAGTGCATCTTCGTCTTGTTTAGATTTTAAGATATAGCCTCCGGAAAAGAACAATTTATCAACAAAAATTATCTCATCATATTTTCGACTTTCCCGAGGCTATATCTAAAAAACTAAACAAGATATGAAGATACATCAACAGCATTGAATTTCTCGTGCTTCAATTGACTTGTCAATAAATTATTTGCATTTTTTATTTTACAAAATTTTCTTATCGAACAGTTTTTGAACAATATCCCAAAAACTAGAAGACATATGCACTTGGGGATTTTACGATTGGATTCAGCTGGTCAAAATACATATGTATGTAAAGTTTCGCTACAATATTCGTACGAAGAAGAATTTTAGAGCAAACTGTCTGAAAATAGCTTAAAATCGAAAAAAACCAAGAGATGCCTCTTAAGAAATATTTATAAAATAGAAATCGCTCAAATTTGCTTATAAGTCAATTCGGTCTCGAGGAATTCAATGCCTTTGAGCGCATTTTCATATCTTCTTTAGTTTTTAAGATGTAACTTCCGAAAAAGTTGAATTTTCCAAAAAATTTACCTCATCATATTTTTGACTTTCCCGAGGAAATATTTCAAAAACTAAATAAGATATGAAGATGCGCTCAATATAATTGAATTTCCCGTACTTCAATTGAATTGTAAATAAATTTTTAGCATTTTTTATATTTCAAAAAGATTTCACCAAAATTTTCTCATCGAACAGTTTTTGAACAATATCCCAAAAACTAGAAGACATGCACTTGGGGATTTTACCATTGGATTCAACGGATTTAAATTCATATGTATGTAAATTTTCGTTACAATATCCATACGAAGAAGAATTTTAGAGCAAAAGGTCTGAAAATAACCTAAAATCTAAAAAAATCCTTCAAGAAATTTGCAAACAATAAAAATCGCTAAAAATTTGTTTATAAGTCATTCGTATACAGGGAATTCAGTGCCGTTGAGCGCTTTTTCATATCTTGTTTGGTTTTTAAGAAAAGGTTAATTTTAAATCCGAATAATTTCTATCCGAATAACGAGTATGGGAACTATCGTATACCCGAACTATTCGGATACGAATATTCGGTTGACAAAATATTCGTTCGACAATTTTTTTTCAAAATTGATATCCCTAATATGGACACCTCTAATGGTTAGTTGAGGTACCAACAGAATCAACTGTCAGTTGTGTAAAACGAATTAGGAAAGAGAACTATTGCAACAATCTATGCATATGAAAACAGTTTAAACTTACGCCATCATTTATTTACGCACTGTTTTGATTTCAATCTCGAAAGTGTAAGTTCCTTCTATATCTTGCGCCCCACGAAAGACAATACGATGCGTTTCCCTCTAACATTCTTCTCGCCAGCTGTCAGTCGGAATATTCGTCTTATCAATCTGCTGTCTGCTGCGCTTCGATCCGCTTTTGCTACTGTGTTGCTATCGAACTGAAGGTTCGTCATCCTCAACTCATGTTCATCCCGCCACGTCATAGTGGAAGTCGAAGCCCTGGACCGGAAACGGAACAGACGGCTGTGTTTATTCACTTTTATTGATTTAAAACGCTACGGTTCACTGCTGAGTCAATATTTACACGAAAAACATATAAAATTCAAATGGATAGTTCTGGTCGAAGTTTTTGTTTGAGTGTTAGTCTTTCATAGGGAGGCAACTTTATCATAATAATAATATACCAGAGAAATGGAAACTAGGCAGAGCTAGAAATTTAACGCATACTACTACTAGTATTTTAAAAAGAATTTGATACAATTTTTCATTGTTAAGCGTTTCTATATCATTGTTCATGTAACTGTTAAAAAATTAACATTTATGTACGCGATTTTGTTTGCGATGTTCATCTTTCTTTGTACAATATTTAATTATTATTTGCTAAGTAAATAATAATAATAATTTAATAGTTATTCGTATATCAAGGGAAAAGAGTGAGACATTTTCTCCTGATCCGAAAGCGAGGAATGTAAAGCACATAAGGGCAGAGTGAAACTTTCTTAAAGAGGTATATATATTTTTCACAATACTATCGGAAAGTAAAAATTTCAAATATACATTAAAAATGTAGGTTTAAATAAATAAATATAAATATATCGTCACATCTACTACCAATTACTGGGCGTGGCACACTGCCGTAGCGAATTTCGATAAGTGATATATTTCGCGCGTGAAGTGCGATTACCAGTCGTCAAATCACGGCCGCCAAGGATATTAGTGAGGGAAAGCCACATACATATCTTCACGCTATATCCCAACAAATGGGGTAGCACGAACCCTAAAATCACTGATAAAATATTCACTCATTACATTCATCAAATAATCAGGCCTCGTCAAACAGTATCATCCGAACACACCACCCTCACTTTAACTACATTCATAGGCACTCCATATAAACTCATTCATTTATTACACTCGAAATCATTTATCATACAACAAACCTTAAATCACATCATTCCTATTCACTTATCATTCATCCTCTTTCTTCGACGTACATAACATATGCATAAAACATCTCAAATTACTCACGCTTACTCCTAACAACGATTCTAATAATGAATCCAGCAACGAATCTACAAAGATTAGAAAAGATGAAAGAGATAGCCTGCACTTGTATACGAAAGAAAAGTCCACACAATGCAGTAACTGAAAATTAAACAAAAAGATAAGAAAGGAAGGGAATGTCGCCCTGCGCTTGTTTTTGAAAGTGAATTCCACACAATTGCAGTTAAACACTCTACGTAAGAACTGGAAACGAATTAAAAGATAAGAAAGAAAGGGAGTGTCTCTCTACGATTGTTTTTGAAAGTGAATTCCACATAATTGCAGTTAAACACTCAATGCAAGATCAGAAAACAAATAAAAAAAGATAAGAAACAAACTGAGTGTCGTCTTAATGTGGTGATAATTGTTTGTCGGCTGTGAAAATCGGACCCAGGTTCTCAAATCCACAGGCCGACTCGATGCCACTGAGCTACCTATCTCATAAAAAAAATTAGGTAAGATTTATTATTATCTTAACAGATGTCACCTGAATGTCACTAATGTCAAATTATCCCGTTGTTTTCCAATTGCTATGGACATGACATTGAGTTTCTTTTCTAAGAAAGAAAAATGTGCTTTTTTCCCTTAAAATTATTTTTTGTTGAAGAATTTTCATCTAAAATAAATTACCAGACACAATAATCAAAATAAAATCGTAATCCAATCCAATTAGGTGCCATATCTGTTGCAGACATCGGCTATCACGGAACTCCAAAGTTCTCTATTGTAAATTTTATTCACCAGATCCTGGAATTTTTTTTTATTGTAATACTATGATAAAAAATACAAATCTTTTAATAGTTATTACGACTATAGAAGCTGGAAAAGTTATGCGAATGCAAAAGCGCACCACAACCGTAACGTAAAATCTGCGCAAAGCATAGACGAGACGATAAAGAAACAGGAAATGCAGCTAAGGTAGAAAAGAAATGGCCACATCTCGGACTTTTACTTTTTGTGTATAATTTCATTACATGTGGCGGGAGTTTGAAGGAAAAACAGATGCTGCAAAGCTGTGATTATATTTCTTGACAATTTAGAATGATCCACGCAGGACCGGCTTTTAACTAATTATATTCTATTTGAAACATTTAAAAAGTATATTACATATTATCGTTCCTTTACATAAATACAATTTCCTGAATGACAATTTCAACGAATAACAATTTTAAAGGAAAATAATTTCCCGAATGACGATTTAAAAAAATATGTCACAATCTCATAATAATATTTTTTTTATTATTTTGACATATTTCGACATTTTGTATTTTCATTTCTGTTATTTCATATTGTTTAAAGCTGATGAGTTTTGTATAGACTCGAAACGTCCTATTTAAAATATATAAATAAATTACATTATTGGATTTCTGAAGCCTGATTTTATTAATAATATCATTCTGTAAAGTAAAAAAGAAGGATATCTACGGTAATACATTCGAGAAATCTACGGGAAAATAATTTTTCGAGACATTATTTAGATGAAAAATTACCATTCGGAAAAAGTGCAAATTAGGAAATAACCTACAAGAAACTAACATATATGAAAAAGGCATTCAGAAAAACAGAAATTCTGCAAATGAGCATTTTGGAATTAATCATGTGGGAAAATAACAATTAAAGAAAATGGTTATTCCGAAAAAAAAGACATACTGGAAATTGTATTCGGGAAAATGATCGGGAACGATTTTAAACATTTCATATCATATATGTTTCTCTGCCATACTTTTCTAAATTTACGAAAAAAAGTTTTCATAATTTAAAAGACACTTTATAGAAACCATAAAATCTGTCAACACTTTGCTATTTCTTACGCTACCTAAATTACACATTATCATTAGAAAAATTTGATATAATTAATTGAGTAAGCTGTTGGCAATTGTTGAAACATATTTGAAAAATATTTAAAAAATACCAAATAAAAACACTTGGTTGTTTCAAAGAAAATATATAAGCCGAAATACGTATAAAGTAAAAATAAATATTTTCTTTGAAACAACCAAGTGTTTTTATTTTGTATTTTTTAAATATTTTACAAATTTGATATATTTTGTAGAGATTACACTTTAGTTCACATATTTTCCAGGCTTCACTTTCTATAAGTGGCGCATTAGTCGAGCAGATTTCATTTCCTATAATTTTTAAAATACAGAAAGTCTAAGAAATTTGATTATTTTGCGTGTAAATTTTGCTGAATGCACCTCTGTGTTCGTTACCACGAGATCGCTATTATCTGCAGTGCAAGCTCCACTAACATTTGAGCATCTGAAGAGGCATGTGAACCAGTGTTCTTTTCTCTTCTTCTACTTCTCCAGTGTTCATCCGAGTTCCCATTTTCATTCCGAGCGCATTTCATCAAATCTTTCATAAGAGGATAAAATTTTTAATATTCGGAAATTTGAAGAGATTCATTTTTAATGAAAAAAATATAACTCCATATTAACAAAATTGAATTTTTTGCTACTTTGTAAAATAATATCGTTGGTAGTGCTTACCGTTTATTGAAATTAATATCAAGTCGCTGTTTTATTATTAAACTCATTTGTCTTGGAATTTTGTAAATGAGAATCCGCTACCCTCGAAATTATATTATGAAAATATTTACAACCAATTTCAGAGGAATGTGCGCTTTGAATCTATTATGAACAACATATAGGTCAGTTCGAAGAATTCTACAAGTATTGCAAAATCGTAATAATAACTTAGGCACTTGTAGCATCATGGTTGTACTATCGCTTCACAAACAAGAGTTTAAGTTTAAGTAATAAATTTAAGAAGAAAGTGCAATAGTTATTTGAATATCAAAGGAAGAAAGTGCGACATTTCTTCTTAAAGATCCGTTTCATTCATATGAAGTATCCAAGGGAAAAATTATGTTTTCTTCACGAAGTATTCATATATTAGAAAGTAAAATATAACAGAAAGGCTCTAGCCGGGTAAGGGGGTTCTCCGGCCCCCGACTCCGATTCGCCTGAGATTTTGTCCACGTATTCGTATTGAAAAAAGAAAAATTTCCACCAAATATGAGTTCGAAATACCAACCTCACAAATAGTTATTGCAAAAAAACCGTTTTCTTTTTCATGTTTAAATTAAAAATTCTCATAAAATAATTGTTTTCCGGAATTAACCGTGTCTGGTATGATCTTACTTATGATGAATGCATTAAATACATTCAAAATTTTATTTCTACGTGGTTTTCAGTGTATAAGTGATGCACTGACTTGAGTAAAATCGATATTTTGTTTTAAAGATGGGTACGAAATATGTGTTTTTTCTTCAATAATCACCTAATTTTTAGACTTCTAGACGGAATATCAAAAAGGGTTACTCACCAAATGTGGAGAATTTCATAACTTTCGAGTCCTGGTAACCGCAACCTTCTACGACTTGATTTACGACCTGGCGAGCCTATTATGTAATCTTACTTTTTATCACATTTTTCCTATTGTTCGTATTATAAATGCTATTTTACTTCAGTTTATTCCTAGCACTTTCATGCTGCGAAAATTAATGTAAATCGATAGAATAATGTTTTAATTATGCTACAGTGATAATATCTTATTGTATAATTAGAAGAATATTTATTATTGTAATTAATAACGCCTTTTACATTTTTGTATTGAAAATAAAATAAATAAATAAATATATCATCACGCCTTCTACCCATTACTGGGTGTGGCACTCTGCTGAAGCAGATCTCGGTAAGTGATATATTTTGCGCGTGAAGTGCGGTTACCAGTCGTCAAATCACGGCCCCCAAACATGTTAGTGGTGGAGGAACATACATTTAAATGCCTACAGAAAACTACTTCGTGTTTTTCACATATAAATTTTCAAACCTTCAAACGAAAGAGATAAAAATAGCTAATGTTGAATTGAACATTTAGATATCGTGTGTGTAAAACCGCCAAAATTAACTAAACAAAAAAAACTAAGTTATATGTGTCTTATTATTTTCATAAAGAATTTTTAAAAAGAAAATAACTATAATAGCTGTCGACGTAATAATTTGACAGTTGTAACCAAATTTAGATAATTTAGAAACATGAAAGTACCTACAAAATATTTGTCGAATGTAAAATTAATAACAACCTAACAGAAGACAGCAATAACAACATTTCATTTGATTTAATTTTATATCTACAATAAATATGAGTCCTTTAATGGTTTAATTTCAGTTATAATCCAGTTTTATGATTGCTATAGTAATTATTTAACTTGTATCAACATAAATTTCGACTGTTGCTTCAGTGGTAATAAAAACGTCAGTGCTCCCCAATATCGCTTCCATCCCTCGCGGAAGGGTTTGACCCCAAGTTTACAAATCGTTAGTTCAATGCAAATACAGCCATAAAAATTATTTTTACGTTCAAATCTAGCTTTATTACAAAGGATAACATGCAAATTTTATTACTTGACATTATACGCAGTCATCTAAATTAATTATTACATTTCAAATTAAATTTGAAATTTCATATTTTGCTTAATTTAACGTATAAATTTTATCTTCATGCAAAATTCATTTCATACCGTTTGAGCACGGGATTTAGTCAATAATACGAGTAGTACATAAAATATGTTCTAAATTCTGAAACATTCACTAAAGTAGAAAACTTTAGTGAATGTTTCAGAATTTGTGATTCCCGGGAATAATCCCTGTAGATGCTTTTTTGTTTATGATAAATGATAGGTAGTTCGAGAATCTTACCAACTATAGTTAGGTTATAATTTCTCAAACTTCGAAGAGTGAATATAGTGCTATTTACAATAGAACTTAGTTTATATTTGAAAAGGAAAACATTACTGATTATATATAATTAAGCAAATATTTTTTTATGATCTTGTCCGAAAGTAAAATATTTGATTCTGATTTGCTGATCAAAAAGTCAAAATGAAGGTATGTTTACAAAACATAAAATCTTGTAATAGTAAAAGTATTAAATTAATTTTATTGTTTCATATTTTTATAATTGTAGATAATATTTAAAAGTTTTCTAGACTACTTTTTGACGTTTCTCAAAATCAATGAAATGCTTCATTGTATGTCACGTGTCTGCGTTTTAACCAATCTTGTCATTATTATACTGAGAATAAAGCTCTTGTGATTATTCCCGGGAATAATCTCTGTAGCTTTTGTTTTTGTTGACAAATGATATCTAGTTGTCAAATAATTATTTAAAACTGTCAACGCGTCCAGTAAAATATGTGAAAAAAATCGATTTAGTTGTATTTCAGATACAGAAATACACCAACAAATTTTGGAAACAACTTCCAAGCATACATTAATAAGCAATCAATCGATATGAACCCAGTTCAAAATCTTTTAAGTTGGATGAATCGACCTCAACAGCTAAGTCAAAAATAATCTAATTAAATATAACTCAAGAGTTGGATAAATTAGAAAATAATGCTCCAGTAGCTTTCTCAAACTTGTTGGCATTTGGCAATAGCCACTCAAGCCCTACGGGCTTTATTGAATGTACTATTGCCTGGCAACAAGTTTTGAAAGATCTGTAAAATTATTTTCAATTTATTCTCACTCTCTTGTTATATTATCACTGAAAATTTTCTTAAGTGGTATCCCTACATTTTTTTTATGCTATGTTATGACCGATTAGAATTTTAAAATTTTGTTTGATTTTAAATCATTCTTTTGTTGTACATTTCAATATTATTTATTTTTCAAGTTGAAATAATACTATACTTTAAATGATGTACAATAAATCGGGAACAATTATATACTATTGACATCTAGCGGTTCATTCTTACTAAAGTAATCATGACTAGTGCAATAAAATGGGTATCTCTGATAAGTTACTGAACATATTTGTCTACTAACCGTGGTTGCGCTGTACAAATTAAACACAGCCTGTATGTTCTAGTTCTACATTTGTGCTCTGCTAAATAAATAATTCAGATATTGTAATGTCACCGTGCGGGATGAAACTTCGACGTAATGTTATTATATTACAGAATATTTTTCATATAAACATCACAGGAATGTCTAATATGCGTAATATTGTGCCGTAAGTTTTCCGAGAGCTCCGCATAGAATATTTGCAAAGTTTGAAGTGAAGTATGCGACAGAGGACATGTTATTAAACTGTTTAAATGAATTGCAGTGATATATGCGGAGCTAGAATATTGGATTTTGGATATTAGATGGGAAAATTGATTGTATTTTAATATGTTATGGAGATTATTAAATTATGTTTCATAAGTACAGTGATCAGAAGTAAGTGCTTGAGTTGGCAATAAAAAACTATTTGAAATTGGTAAGACTGATACATAATTATATTTCCTGATGTTGACAGTGATATTTGAAAATTTAAATGAATAAAAATCGTTGTTTCTCTGACACACATCCTTTTATTTCTTAACATTACTCACAGAGTAATCATCTAAAGTATTTCTGTCACTCAACCTATTTGTACTTATAAAAATGACATGTCAAATAGTATTTCTGCTTTTACCTGGCATTGTACCAACTGTGGAATAAAAAGATCTCCAGAATTGTATTGCCAATTGACTTACTTGTGATTAAACTGTAGATAAAAAAATATAACAAATAATTTAATTTCAGTTATCAATTCATTATAATAACAATAAAATATTAAGCAGAAATAAAAATAGACTTACATAATTTTGTAGTTTCTCTACTATATAATATCAGTATTTTAAGACTTACCACTGTAGTTTTCTGAATATGTATGGGTAGTAGAAAGAGAATATTTTGACTGGAGACTTACCTAAAACAAAAAGAAATCATTAGTTCTAATGGATATAAATTTCGTTTCGCTAATTTAACTTCAACTTATTGGTCAGAAAGTCTTGATCGGCTTATTAACAAATATTGAAATAGACAATTTTCATTCATTTTGTGTAGCCCTAATAATAGCTATTTACATAACAAGTGTGTAAAGACATAGTTTTCACATGAGAGCAATTTTAAAAGCACTCGCTTTGCTCGTGCTATAATTTGTGCGAATAGTGCAAATGTCTTCATACAATGCTTTTACTAACGAGGAAAAATTATATAATCGACAATGAGAAAATTTATTAAATTTGAAGCGTAAATTTATATTGACAGTTTAGTATGCCATGAATTGACATTTGTTATTTGAAAACAAATTGTTTTTTTTTTCCGGAAAGCTTGTTAAAATATGTCTCATTATAAGCTAATGTCTCTATTTCTTTTATAAATTCCTTAAAATATGTGTATATAAGTACAATTAGCGTTTTAATACTCAAAATTTAGAACCACAAAAATGGATACTTCTCCAATTACTTTGAAGCACTAGTACGTAAAATCAAACTTTACTTCAGTCTCCTGGGTAATGTAAACCTTATTTCGAATGATGCGAGTACAATAATTATCAAATATTTCTTAATTTTAATTTGGTTATTATGTCGATTGGAGAAAAAACATAATAAACATTGCAGTCAGTAATAAGTGTCCTAGCGGTATTGGGATATTCAACTACTAAGAGATGCCGTAGATCACGAGACACTAAGCCAAAGGTACACTTTCAGCTGATCTCCAAAAGCTTATCGTTGTTGTCACTTGAATTTCTTAGTTTTTTCGCAAATTTTGTGTTAGTAGTAGTTTTTTTTATTAATTTATTGTGTTGTCGTTAGTTGTAGTTTTATTATTAGTTTAAATCTTTTACCTTTTAGGTACACATTAACATTTATAATTCATAGGTTCTTTTAATAGAATAGGTTTTTCTTAGTATAAAATAATTCTATACATATTTTGGGGCGACATTTTTTATATTTAGTTTTAGTTGTAAAAACAACTTGTTCACTGCATAAGTTTACTATTCGATTTCTACGAATTATGAATTACTATATGATTTAGAATATTTTTCTTCATCGTCAAGGCAATGTAGGATTGAAAATATTATCTCGAAAAATTCCTTTATTACTGCCTAATTTAAATATGCCATCCTATGGTAAAAAAGTTCCCCACCTATAGTTTGTCTCAAGTACAATTATTTATTTATGTTTATTAATTTAATGGGGTAATAGCTCAGTGGTTTCGAGTTGGCCTGTGGATTCTGAGAACCCAGGTTCGATTCCCACAGCCGACAAACAATTTTCACCAAATTAAAATAACCCCGGTGGCTCCTCCACCATTAACATTTTTGAAAGCCGTGATTTGACGGCTGGTAACCGCACTTCACGTACATAAATATAGAACTTACCGAGATCTGATTCGGCAGAGTGCCACATCCAGTAATGGATAAAAGTCGTGATGATATATTTATTTTATATTTATTTTTTTAATTTATAAAAACCACCATTTGACTGACTTAGAAAGGGCGGCAAATTGGAGACCGCCCTGGGCGGCAAAAGTTCTAGGTACGGCACTTCTTTATTGTAAATATTTGTTCTATTAGAAGAAGAAGAAATCAAATTCAGAAAAATCTTTCTAAACTCATAGTTTTAAAATTAAGATTAAATTTTAGAAATCAAATTGTTCAATACCATAATCATCTATTATGGTTAACGATGAAATACTACATCATAAATATAAAGTTCCCACATGCCATCAGAACCATCGCTTCTCCACATGTATAAATTCTCAATCAAGTCGCTTGCACTGGGTCATCCAAGTTAAAGTTCTTGCTATCAAACCATCACTTAGAAAGTTTCATCGACCGTAATTTGCAAGTTGAAGATGTCTGAGTAGAGGGAGCATGGAACTCAGTGGCACTCGGCGGCACTCGGCACTCGCCTGTCATAGAGTAGCGAAACATGCATATAGCATTCACCCCCGCCCCCGCACTGCCTTCACGGACCTGATAAATCTTATGACACTTCGAGAATCTTTCCAACTATAGTTAGGTTATAATTTCTCAAACTTCGAAGAGAGAATATAGTGCTACTTACAATAGAACTTAGTTTATATTTTAAAAGGAAACTATTAGTGATTATATTATTATAATTAAGCAAATATTTTTTTATGATCTTGTCTGACAGTAAAATATTTGATCTTGATTCTGATACGCTGATCAAAAACTCAAAATGAAAGTTTGTTCACAAAACATAAAATCTTGTAATAGTAACAGTATTAAATAAATTTTATTGTGTCATATTTCTATAATTGTAGATAATGTTTAAAAGTTTTGAAGAGTATTTTTGAACACGTAACCAAATTCATCATTAATAGTTATCTGCTTGACGCAGATGCTATATGTCTTCACCAACTTCTTCCTTCTTTTAGGTCATCAACTATCTTCCTCTCTGTCTCTTTGACCGTCTCCTTCTACTGTCCCTTCTATTACTTCCTTCATTAGAATATCCCTTCTTAACGTATGGCTCAACCATATTCTCTTCCTTTTCAAAATAGCCTCAAGTAGTGTCCATTTTCTCCTACACTTCCATAGATTAAATTTATTTTCCTACAACTGTGCGATTTCTTTGTTATTACGTAACTATTATTACCTTGGTTACAGGTGGAAAGGAGACAAATGCAGACCAAGTGCGTTTCTGTAAACAAAGAAACACTAGAGCGGAAAGTAATTTGTGTGTTACGCAACTGTCAAAAGAAAGTTGTATTGAGAGCGATTTAAATTTCGCGCCGAGCGCGGAATTCATATTTTGGCCACATACGCTTATGGAAGAAGAAGATGCAGTGAGCCAGCGCTAGTAAATATGCAGTAGTATATTTTGACGTTTATAAACATAATCTTAAATTGCAGTATATCTAATCTATACACAATTAATAAAAAGAACCGAACCAAGTAAAATATATCGATAAATGATTTTTTTTAAGAGTAAGTGAAATACATAATATTTATTGTTTGTGTATATTATTAACACAGTTGTTACAGTTGCTTATATTGACATAATGTGAAGTGGAAACTTTTGTACTGTCTAAAGAAACATTGATTTCTTCCGTACCTGTTCATATTATTAACAGTAATATTATTGACTACAATTTCGGAGGCTTTAGAAGTACCAGCAGCAGATTAATTGTCATTGTCGAAAATAGATCTAACATAGCATGATCTGGGGCTTCAATTATCTTTGGAGGTGTTTATTATAAAGAAGAATTGTTTATCTAACAACAGTATCAATAGTCTGAAACATACTAAACCGCGAGTAGCTAATGAACCGATCAAACTTTCAAGCAACTCAGCATAAGTCTTTAAAAACACAGACTATTCTGGTACTAGAAATTATATATCTACTATAAACTAACTAAGGGTGGCACAATTTGTCAGAAAAAACCCCATCTCTTGTTCTGCAAGATTTCTCATCGTCTTCTACTATTTCTTTTTTATCTCCAAGACCTTGGTTCCAGAATAACTTATCCAGAGGCACTCTCCAGGGAGAATCAAGCTCGATATTTACCTTATGCCTGCAGGAATAGCAGGACTCGCAGCAGGATCCTGCAGCGGCAATTCCCGCGCAATATCAGTCTCATTATAGGCGAGTTACGATTTCATGTATTTCCAATTCACAGTTATCATATGTCTGCCTCGGTGCGAGCAAGCAGCAGGGTAGCAGGAGGAGGGAGGAGGAGACGCCGGAAGAGAGGAAATTGGAAATGTGTAGAGAAAATATGACTTCCTGCTTTAGAACTAGCGGGGAGTGGATATGAGTTTGGAGTTTCTTTGCCAGTAAATATGGGATATACATATTCTGTTCTTTAATTATTGTTTCTACTTCCATTATTTGATACATTACGTACCATGAACTGTAAATGACAGTTTTTAGGTAAAAAATGTAGTTTGGAAAATCTAAGCTCGAATGGTCGAGATTTCCTAAATATTCGTGGTCTAAAAACTCAGTTAGTTCGAGGTTAGTAAGCTATTTTTTACAATACTTGTACAAATAGAAGAAAAATAAAAATAGGTTTCAAAATTTACAACTGTCAAATTGTTGTCAAAATAAACAGAACCTTGATCCATAATATTTAATTGCAGTCCATGGTGGATGGTATGTAAATATAAAATAAATATATCATCACGCCTTTTACCCATTACTGGGTGTGGCACTCTGCCGAAGTAGATCTCGGTAACTGATATATTTATGCGCGTGAAGTCCGGTTACCAGCGGTCAAATCACGGCCCTCAAAGACGTTGGTGGTGGGGGAGCCACAGGGGTAATTTTAAATTGGTGAAAATGTTTTGTCGGCTGTGGGGATCGAACCAGGGTTCTATGGATCCATAGGCCGACTTGCTACCACTATAGGCCTGATGTAACAATGGAAACCACTGTGCAATAAAAGTTTCACTTACTGCGTTTAAATTTTGTCATTAATAGAAAATTTACAGTACAAGTATTGTAAAAATGTTATTTAATGTTATAGTTTTCATGGCGTAAAATTGCATCTTAATTACTTGTTGACGAAGTGTGGCTTCAAAGGTTTTAGTTACGACGTGAAGTTAACAACTAACATATTAATCTCAGACTGAAGTTAACCTCATGCATCTGTCATTATATCTTAACTTCACTTTTCAAATAATTAATAAAACTTTATATTTTGCTGTTTATTTATTTATTTGTTACTCTGCAAAACAAGAAATGAATCCCAATGGGGACTTATAATTTTGACGTCACATGAAGCAGACTCTCCTACCACACAATTTTGTGTGAAACAACAAATTTGTAGAAAGAGCGAGGTGACACCATGCCGAGTCGATCAACTGCTTTCTCCTTTCAGAACTTCTCCCCGCAGATCCTATCATTTGTTTGACGTTTAACGTTTGGGTCACGTGATAAACGTCAAACTATACAGCTATTGACTATTCCAACGCTCTGATACGCCAACTAGCGGTAAAAAATAACTACTCTTGATGGGATTGTTTCATTTATTGTGCATGTTTGTATGGTAAAAGTATGTGTTTCTAAAACATTAATTTTAAATTTTTTCAATGAAAAACCTAAAAAGAAAATCTAATACGAACTGTTACTTTTACGGATGCAAATCCCCTTAAATTCTATTTTATTCACTAGATGGCAACCTAAAAATTAGAATTGTATAAATCGCAATTAAAGTATAAGGGGGCTACAGCTTATAGTAGAATTTAAACCGCTCAGGCATAAGTTGAAGTCAGTGAGATTTAAACATACGATCTCTTAATTGTTAATTAAGAAACGCAAGTTTTACCTCATTTTTATCCACAAGGCTATAATGGCCAGAGCTGGGCAGTAGCTAGCTACTTTTGTAGCTAAGCTACTAGCTTAGCTATATTTACCTTAGCTGTAGCTGCAGCTTAGCTAACTGTGAAAAAATATAGCTGTAGCTTGTAGCTAGCTACTTTTTTTTCTATTAGCTTAAAAATAACAACTGAAGCTACTTTTAAAGCTACTTTTTGTAGCTTAAAGCTACTTTTTAAGCAGAAGATCAATAAAGTACGCATGCGTACAAGCTAAACCCACACAAAATAATTATTTGTTGCCGGTTCTAACTGGCTCTAATACGCAAAAATACACAGTAGGTGCCAGATGGTATTTGCTATTTTTTATATTCATGTACATAATAGTAAATTAACAGTCATTATAACAAAAGACTGATTATATGACAATTGTCTTAATTTGTTGTCGTAGAAAAAGTATAGTATGTGACCTGAAATACCGCATTTCCAACTAGGGTTTGCTCCACATTTACTGCTCTATTAACTGTACAATCTAATATGCAATGTACTAATAAATTAACTATCTCATAGTTTGACAAAGTTTAATTAGTTAATTGCATGTAAATAATGTTTACGAATATTTGCTAAAACAAATCAAACTGTAGATAACAGGTAAAAGCAATTACCGTTTCATTAGCTACAATAATAAAACAAATAATAATAATTATCAACGGTGCCATCCATTATCTCTGCAATAAAACTCAAATAAACAAGTTCATTTTAATGCTTCCGCTGATAGCGTCGACGCTGTCTGTCAGCCATCAAGATAAAATTGTTCGAGCAAGTTTCGCGCTCGTAAAAATACCTAATTGCTGAAATTAAACTAAGACAATCGCACGCGAAGGAACTAAATGTCAAGCTAAGAATAGGAGAACTTTTTTATAGATTTGTAAAAGAACTAATTAAATGCTACACATTTTGTAGGACATTTTTAAAGCTACAATTTTGAAATATTTTATGTTTTTTTCTACTATTTGAGAAACATAAATTTGTCTACTTGAATTCTTTGTGAATCTACGGGTTGAAATTTCTGGCATTCTCTTGTTTTATTTAAACGCATTTTTGAAACAAAAATGTAAACTATCTAATTTTTCAAAATCATGAAGCATGATTTCAAAGAAACATAACATATATGAAGAGATATATCAAAATGTCAAGGTCTAAATTTTTAGCGTATTTCAAATCGATATATTATGTGTAATTTGTTAACATGTACTAGAAACATTTTCTTTTGTTTTTTTCGATGTGACAGTATTTATTTATTGCTACTGCAGTACAAGGGATCTACAGATTATAATGCATGTTGTATTTTTGGTTATAAATTGAATATTTGGACAAGCTCGTTTTATCTTTTTTTAGCAACATACTTTCTATCACATCTATCCATTCTAGATTGTCCTCATAATATTTTACTTTCAATTTAATTAACAAATATCTGTTTCATCAATCGTTCATTCGACATACGTTCCACATAATCAGATCATCTCAAATAACACATATCCACTCTTCTAACAACATACATACATATCGTACATACATTACATCAGTTTATATCCCATCAAATAGAGTAGCACGAACTCTAGAATCATTTATAAAACATTTACTTATCAGATTCATCACATAATCAGTTTTTGTTAAACATTCTCATCCAAAACACCATCCTCACTTATTATCAGTAATAATAGTTTTCATCTAGATTCTAGAAAAGATAAAATAACTATCTTTTTAATCTAAACAAGATGGTATGTAGATAAAAGATTACTTAAAGATAAATATCTAGATATTTATTAGATCATAGACAATATTAATTTGTATATCAAGGGTTAAAAGTAGGTGTTTATTGGCTGAAGCTATATCCAGGTTCTGCAAAGACACTTTCAATCACAATATTTTTTTTATGGTCAAAAAATAGGATTAAACGATTTGGAATTGTAATTAATAAAAAAATTAATGTATCTGTATTAATGTATCTACATTAATTTTTTTAGGAAAACAATACAAACAAACAAAACTAAAAAAATTATATTTGTGTTCTACAATAGTTAAATTGTAAAGCTAGTAATGAAAGCAATATTGTTTTCATGAATTTGAAGATGGCGAATCTGGAATGTTGCACACGTAACTTTTTGCATGTTGATATTAGACTGATTCTACGGAGATAATTAAAAAAAAAAACACGTCCAAATTTGGATAGCATGATATTAAATTTTAAATGATGTCCAAGGAGATAAATAAATAAAATAGTAAAAAAAGTCAAATTAAATAAATGAGAATGTAGAAATATTTACTTTGTTGTTACTATTTTTAAAATAATTCAAAAACGTGACACTTTCTATAAGATTTGTTGTTAAAAAAGGTGACTTTCATGATCAATATACAAAAAAGAGTTAATCATACAAATTTAACATATAAATTTAACTTTCGACTTTGAACTTTCAGTTGAAAAATTTTATTTTTCATATTTAAATTCTTAGCGGGAACGACAATTATTTCAGACGTGAAAATGGAACCAATTTGTAGTTCCGACACATCGTCCAATTTTTAACTTAATAAATTCATTACCAATAATGATCTGCAAAGATCCTTAGTCTCCAATTTCGCATTCTATCACCATATGACGTTCGAAAATTTTACTTTTTTTACTAATCATAGAAAAATCATAATACATATATGTACCTCTGAGGTGAAGTTCCTCAATTCATCGTTGCTATATTTAAATTCATTCAACAATTGATTCGCTCCAAAAATTCTGTACTTTTAAAACATCCAATCCGTTCTGTTTGAATGGTATCGAAAAAAGAGAAACGAATAAAAAAATATTGTCGTTACTTCGGAGTGTATAATAACAGATGATTTATTCCAAAAACGACCATTCAAATTGAATTTCTTGCTGCCAAGCGGCAAAACCTGTAATTTCCAATGTAAACACCACCGCTACCCCAGCGCCGCTTCAGTGAAACGAGGGCACTACGCACGTGTATACTTTATGGCCCACTGTTTTGAAATTACCTTCATTTTCCGGTTTTATATATACAAGGCTCCGTAAAATATAAATTGAAAACAGCCTGAAATATTTGAAAATAAGAGAACAAATGCAAGCAAACCGCGAATGAATAATAAATTTTGTTTTTTTTTAATAACATGCATATGAGATATGTTTAGAAAGGTTTTATTTGAATATCAAGCAGTATTATTCACCCCTTAAATTTAGCTTAGATGTGCGGATAACGCGATGGCATGTGAACCATGAAATATTGAGTTTAAACCACACAATCCATTGTCCTTGTGCTATGAATATTTGTATCATTTTACCCCTAAATTTAAAGCAGTTCAGCGGTTTCCTTCATGGCTTGTGAACTATTAAGGATCGGGTCTGAATCCTACAAGCTGGATAATTATTATAGACAAACATAATATACCCTCTATGAATATCTAGAATGATTTTGCCTCTAAATTAAAATTGCAGAGTTAAGATGAAAGTAATTTTGAGTTTATCAATTTTCTAGTGATCGCTACTCTCCCCTAATAACAATGTGTGCCGTACTATTATAGCTAGTAATCATCATCCGAAGAGCCCGAGTTCGAATCCCACTCTAGTTATAAAAATATACGAACTACCGCATTGCGACTCGGTGAATCTGTTCCCTGTACTATAATTGGGTTGAAATTCCTGTTGTACAGAGTAGTATAAATAAATAAATAAATCATATATAAGGGAGAGGGTAGACGCAAGTGAACAATTTACAGATCATTTTAAAATTAAATCTAAGAAAAAAAAACGTTTTTGTATGATTTTACAGTTATTGGATAAACCTACCCTCAAGTAAATAGCGGTAAATTACGAGGGCAGGATGAAAAGCCCGTGAAAAATAAGACAGATGGCGCCACAATCGCAAATCTCATGTGACATTTGTGATGTACCATCTTTAGCTAGAAAGCATTCAAATTTTCAGACTGATATGTCAATCAGTTCTGTTTTGACACCCATCGAAAGCAAGCAACCTTGAAGATTTTTGAAAATATGGAAAGAAGTGAATTTCGCGACTTGATTAAACATTATTTCTTGCGTGGAAAAAACATTACGCAAACCAAAGCATCGCTTGTTAAACATTATGGGGACTCCTCACCATCGATTGAAACGATTCACAAGTGGTTTACTGATTTTCGTTGTGGTAGTATGACCACAAAGGACGCCGAACGTTCTGGTCGCCCAATTGAGGTTACAACGCCAGAAATCGTCGATAAAATCCATGGTATGATATTGGACGATCGGCGAGTTAAAGTGCACGAGCTGGCTGAGGCTATGAGCATCTCAACCGGACGGGTACGGATCATTTTGCATAAATTTTTGGATATGAGAAAGCTATCTGCCAGATGGGTGCTCTCTGTTGACAACAAGTGCGACCGTGTGACAAGTTCAAAAATTGCATGAATTGCGCTACGACTTGGTTCATCATCCACCATATTCTCCAGATTTGGCCCCCTGCGATTTTTATCTATTTCCAAACTTGAAGAAATGGCTCGGCGGAAAGATATTTGGCTCCAACGATGAGGTCATCGCTGAGACAAACGCCTATTTAAGGGATCGAAAAATTAGAAAAACGTTGGACGAAGTGTATCGAGCTACAAGGAGATTATGTTGAGAAATAAAATATGTTTTAACCAAATAAATCATTTCTTGTTTAATTTTTCAGGGACTTTCCATCCTGCCTTCGTAATTAGATATCCGTAATATAGAATTTACAGTTAATCTATGCGTCGAATAGCGGTTAAAATTGAAGCGTGAATGATATATTCACGGTTCAGTTGTTTATTTGTTAAGTCAAAATATTATTAAAATGTGGCAACTGTGGCGTGAAGTGAAATTTTTTAAATACGGCCCAAATTTTCGACCTCTATTCTCCGCTTAAGAATCCTCATGCTGTGAGGATTCGACAGGTAGATTTTTCAAATATCTTGACATAAACTATAAATGCATTTCTCTATAAACATTTTCTATGTTTTTCTATGCTATGTGGTACTGCGTTTACTATAGAGATGGGAATTCTAGTTCATTTGAGTGAACTAGTTCATTCGTTCTCGTTCACCAAAAAGATCAGTTCAATGAACAAGTTTATTAGTTCACTTTCGTTCACGAAATTTTTAAGACTATAATGAACGGAAATCGTATTGTATTGTGATTCACGAGCGAGAACAAGTGAACTTTTAGGATCTGGTTCTAGTATAATTTGACAGCAGACAGAAGAAGCAGAGCGGTGATCATAGCAACGACCACGAACGAATGAAGTATGAGTCTCGTTCACTCGTTCACTTGTTCTCCGTTCTCCGTTCTCCGCTCTCCGCTTTCGATTCGACCTCATCGGCCGTGCCGACGTGATGGTGAATCATATCCGAATAGTTCGCACTGAACTAGTCTTTAATAAACTCACGAATTAGTTCGTGTCGTTCACTATAAAGAATAGTTCATATGAACTAGTTCGTTCACGACCTACACACCTCTAGTTTACTATGAATTCAGCTTTAAGTTTTTACAAAATTTCTAAAGGAAATTGTCAAAAGTAAAGTTCTGCAATTGCAAATGATCTAAAAAATGATAAAAAATATGAGTAACTATATTACTTTTATTTCGCGATTGTGTGTATGAGACAATGTCTTATTTGAATATAAAACGGTAGGCCTATTAAGCTTCTCCGAAATTTAATGAGTGCTTAAAATTTTATTGGGAGTAGGGACGATGTTTAGTAATTAAAATTTTATAAATTAATTAGTTGGGTTTCCAGTTACGAGCTGTTTTATACGTCTATAAGACTTTAAGGATAATGCTTCAAATTTGCGTATATGAACTTTACCATACATGTCTTGTAAAATTTTCTTAAACTTTATTAATTATAAAATTTACATTTTACTAGCGTTTTCATTATACAAGAATGCGATAAGTTCATTTGCTATTAACATAATTTAATCTTTCTTAAAATGTATCAAATATTTCATTTTAACTAATCTAGTATTAAAAAATGTGAACTACATTCTCAAAACAAAACGGTAATATTTTCTCTCAGTAAAGTGATATTTACTCAGCAGATTAAAATACTCGGCCTGCGGTTCATACAACCGCTTCGTCAAGTAAAAACACTTTCCTGACGTATTATGTATACTATTTTTTCTGTAACCGTATAATTTAACCAATAATTAAAATAAATAAATAAATAAATATATCATCACGCCTTTTACCCATGACTGAGTGTAGCATTCTGCCAAAGCAGATCTCGGTAAGTGATATATTTGGCGCGTGAAGTGCGGTTACCAGCCGTCAAATCACGGCCTCCAAAGATATTAATGGTGGAGGAGCCACAGGGGTAGTTATTGAAATTATGAAAATTGTTTAATTGTTTAGTTTTAACCAATAATTAATCAAAAATAATGTTTCATTTTTTTGATATAAATTATATTGACAGCAGACTACTTATCCAAGGTTATAACAAAAATAAAATACAGTCAGGTAAAATACAAAACAGTCAGGTAAAATTTTTACCAGGTTGTTATATTTGTTGTAGCCTTGGATACGTATTTACTTGACTGTTTTGGTAAAAATCTACTTTCCATACTAAAATTGGTCAGGAAAGTAGGCATTTTCTTTCCGGTTTTAGAAAAAAATATTTATGACTTGCATTAGCAAATAAGTTTATTTATACCTGTTACACAATAGTTATTTGTAGAACTAGCAGTGAAAGCGATACTTTTTCCATGAAGTAGATTAATTTTACGAAGATAAATATTATAAATTATATTGAGAGATATCAAAATTTCCGTTGCATGTTATTAAATTTTAAATGATTTCCAAGGAGTATAAATAGAAATTGTGATATAAAGGAAAATTATCCAATAAGAATGTAGTATTTATTTATTTTCTCAACTTTTCTCTTTTTCACGATTTTAAAAATAGTTATAATTTTCTTCACGATTTCTCGTTAAAAAAAAACACTTTCATGAACAATATGAAACAATATGACAATAATATCATTTTCAAGTCGGTGAAAAATAGTTATTTGTGTATAAAGAGCGTAAAGTGAATCTTTATTGCTCATGCTCGGTAATTGAAGCGCGAGCAAACGAGCGCTGCAATAGAGCAAGAGCAATAAAAATACACGTTCCACCAATTTCTGTATTGTATGTAACTAGACGATATCAGTATTCAAGTAAATAATTAAAAAATTCTGTTATCAACAATCATTGTTTGTGATAAATTTTCACATAATTAAAAAATGTGCTCAAAAATCTCAGAAAATAGTGATTGGTGTACTAACTGAAAATTCTAACGAGCATATCACAGAATCTAATTTATCCTCAAATTTATCAAACACCATTTCAAGTTCCGAAATAAATATACAAAACTGTCAAAACTGCACTTTCAATTTTAACATCCCTCATCCTCATGAAGTTGGCACTGCTGCCCAGCTGCGTTCAGGTTCAACTTCAAATCATAGCGCAACAAACTTCATGTATAATATGTGTAAAAGTGTAAAAATGAATCTAACCTATATTTTAGATTTTGTAAGAGACGAGCGGTAAAGTATTTTATTGTTTGTTATTCAGTAACCATCAACTTTACGATGACAACTGACAGCATAAATATCAACTTTTTATAGCAGTCGTAGAAAAAGTAATTATCTTAGTATGAGTCAGTTGCAACAACAGAAATTAAGTTTTAAACTTAGTTTAAATAAATAAAAGCATATCTAATGTTTGACAGCAAAATCAATGATTCCTTATGACGTCTAACTTCGATTTACTTTTATTAGGTAATTTAGACCAAGTTTAAAATTTAAGTTTGGCCATAAACCATTTACAAATGATAATATACCAACACATTCTTTTCTTTTTAAAAATAATCTGTACTGTAATTGAGATTAATTTCTTGTTGGCCACAGCAGCAAATAAATAAATGTTGTTACTAACGAACTGCGTAATAAATAACATCTCCCTTAGCTGCATATTATACTATTCATACATTGTTCACTTTTACCTGCCCTTACAATTCTAATATCCCGTACAGCACCCGTGCAAATTGTCACCATACATTACAAAAGATAATACAGCTCATTGGAACCAGCAGCCATATTAAATGATATGCATTTGCTACGTGCACGTGGTATTAACAATTGCACATCGTGCACCAGGGTGTTCTTTACATGGCTGTGGTGGTGGGGATGATAGGGGTGGTTAGACAAGGATAATGCACATGCGGCCAGACAGTAACTTGTCTTTATTCTTCGCTAGAGCGAGGTGGCCGTGCACGGACGAAAGAAATTGTGAAATAGCAGTGGAATCCTTTTGAAATGTGAAACATTAGAGTGGAACGTGAGCGGCTGAGACAGAAAGGAGGAATTTTTACAGGTGTAAGAAGATGTTATTGAGAAATTTGAATGAGGTCTTGTGTGGTATTTTACTTTATTTTAAATAAATTATCCTAACAACAGTATATTTCGAGCCGCCGTCCGAGATAGACAGTTTTACATATCTCAAAATCGTTCGGAAACTGTTTACCAAACGCTGTTCAAGAATCAAGTTATTATCGAAAGCCGTTCGGAAACCATGCTTTTACCGATCGTCGTTCAGAAACAATGAGTTTACCGAACGCCGGTAGCTTACACTCATTCTTCTTACAACATTTTTCTCAATCTAATGATTGACTTGTGCAGAAGAGAGAATAATGACTATTATTCCCTGCGGGCAAAAATCACACATTTAATATTAATATAATACATTATTCGTAATGAAATTAGGACGAGAAAAATTGAGAAACCGCCAAGATTTGAACCTGGGACCTTATTAACATGGATTCAAATCTGATTTTATTACAGTTTTTCTCTCTATTTTTGTTATATGTCATAAGTAGCGACGATATCTCAATTTTTAAAATAAAAGATGTTAGTAAAAATATTTGGAACATAAAATGTTATTTGAAATTTTCCTGTATATGCGTCTAATTTTGAGAAAAACTAATTTATAAATTGAATAATATATTTCAATAATCATAGTAGCAATAGAAACAAAAAACATAAACTTGTTTAACATTTAAATGTCAAATAATAATTGTCAAACGCAAGGAGCAAGTCATAAGTGTTCAATTCAACATTTTTAATATTAAATATGCTGTGTATAAGAAAGTCGTGTCGTGACCACACCAGATTTTTTTATATGGGATAGATGGGTCAGTGGTATCGAGTCGGCCTGTGGATTCGAGAACCTGGGTTCGATTCCCACAGTCGATAAACAAATTTTCACCTAACACTAACATCATTGGAGCCGTGATTTGACGGCTGGTCACCGCACTTCACGCACACAATATATCACTTATCGAGATCTGCTACGGCAGAGTGCCACACCCAGTAATTGGTAGAAGGCGTGATGATAAATTTTATTTTATTTATTTTATAATTTAATTTGATTAATTAGAAAATAATTAAATTACAATTGGAAAATATTCTCCTTAAATAACAGTGTCTCTGCAGATGACACTCGTGTCAAGTCTTTCAGTATATGAAAAAGTCATGGGACTGAAGTTGTCTATAACACAAAATCGAGAGAAAATTTTGAATAAAATCAGATATGAATCCAGGGTGACCGTAGCTTAGTTGGTTATAGCATATGACCGAAGTTCTAAGTAGTTACTTGGAAAATAATAATTAAATTACATTGATCGCAGATAAAATAAAATATAAAGTACAGAATGTAAACACGTCACCTTGAAGAACCATTCTAAATTGTTTAACAATGCCAGTCACATAAATACAACCCCTTTCGTAACCTCTTTCTCCTCATTTTACAACCAGTACGTTTTACTCTCACTTTCCCTTTCTTCCCGATAAGAATCCCCGAGCCGGTTCTGCTCACCAAGCAAATCATCTCTCATCCCTTAGCACAGCATCACCAGTGAAAGCAAATCACAACATTCTGCAATATCCATACCATCTTCTTCTTCCTTCAAGACATTGGCATTCGTCCGTCGCAGAGATCCAGTCATCGGGGCCAATACAAGAAGTTGAGATGATTGTGTTTGTGCACGAAAGGGGTGTTGTGTGGTAGTTTGAACTGTTTGAAAGGGTTGGAAAGGAAAGGGAAGTCAATGGAAGACGGTTTATGAGTGGATGTAGGATAAGAATAATGTGAAGTATGAAGGGTTTTCGGTGCTGTTTGGAATTGAGGGATGTGGGACGTGTGAAAGACTTGGAAATAGAATGGTGTAATATTTAGATGTTTTTCATATATCTAATAGGTAATGTATCTATTACTTAATTCCTGCATTAAGGCAATGGTAGTACAGTGGATAAAAGTGAGGTTAAACTTGTGTTTCTTAATTAACAAGCAAAAAGATCGTGCGTTCAAATCTCACTGGCTTCTACTTACATAATAAATATGGTTGTGTCTGAGTGGTTCGGATTCCACTATAAGCTGTAGGTCTCTTATATTGTAATTGGGATTAACTTCCTGTTGTGCAGAGTAACAAATAAATAAATTTAAAAAATAATAATAAACGGGCCCAAGGGAAACAAGTGATTCAAGATATGTGTAAACAGCAATCAAGTTAATATTAGAGAGACTTTGCGATACAATTGACGACTGAAATCAACGTCAATTTTACGAATGCTATAAAAAATAGTCATATATTTTTTTGTGAGAATAATTGTTTCCTACTGTTCGTGAATCTGCAGGTGAAAGATTAGTTGGAAATTCTAGGAATAAATGGATAGATATGATTTATTTTTTTCTACGTTCGTGCAAAAAATGAGTCATTATGTATTCATTTCCTTAAAAAAAATTGTGAAAAATAAGATAATTGAGAAATAAGAAATAATGTTTATTCAAATATTCTGTGTATGTGAAAATAAACAAAATGTAACAATATTATACAACTCAACAAGCTTAAAAAAACTTAAAACAAATCTTTAAAAGTGTTTTTAAATTTGGTTGTCGACGCCTGGGAAACAGCTCCAGGTAAATTCCTTTTGCCTTTCTTATGATTCCAACTGACTTACCAATTATTACAATCGTATCAATAAATTCATTCTTTGTAAACATTTCAAAATGTAACTTTTTTTGTTTACAAAATGCGTAAAATAAGTACTAAACAAATATCTTCTTTGCTGATATTCAGTTGTTTAACATTCTTATATTTTGTTTATTTTTACATAGCCATCCAGAATATTTGAATTTCTCATTGATCTTATTTTTCCTGAATTTTTGGAATACAATAATAAAAAGTAATACATTGTTGCAAAGACAAAAAAAATGGCGCACTATATTTCAATAAATTAATTATAGATTGATATTTTCATAATACAAGTTCACAATGGCGTACCTAGAACTTTTGCCGCCCAGGGCGGTCTCCCATTTTGCGCCCTTTCTAAGTCAATCAAATTGTGGTTTTTATAAATAAAAAAAATAAATATACAATAAATATATCATCACGACTTTTACCCAATACTGGGTGTAGCACTCTGCCGAAGCAGATTTCGACAAGTGATATATTTACGTACGTGAAGTGAGCTTACCAGTCGTCAAATGACGGCCTCCAAAGATGTTAGTGGTGGGGTTGCCACAGGGATAATTTTAATTACTAATAGGGTACTGAAAAAATATATGTATATATTAGTGGCGTACCTAGAACTTTTGCCGCTCAGGACGGTCTCCAATTTGCCGCCCTTTCGAAATCAATAAAATGGTGGTTTTTATAAATTAAAAAAATAAATATAAAATAAATATATCATCACGACTTTTACCCATTACTAGGTGTGGCACTCTGCCGAAGCAGATCTCGGTAAGTGATATATTTATGTACGTGAAGTGCGGTTAAATTTCTCCAAAATATCAATATTGGGGATAGTTAAATGCACTTAATAAGTGATCTACTAAGATATGCAATTACAATGTGCTAACCAGAAACTACAATAGGTACCAATTACGATGAAATAATGAAACATATGTCTTTTGTAACATATTCATTAATTTTTTATTCTAAATTCTGAAATTGATGATTTATTTCAGCAGCAATATTTTGTTTGGATGTTTTGCTATCTGCTCACAGCTGAAAACCCGTGTTCCTTCTAAAAGAATATTATTTTTGAATGTTATCTCTGTTAGGAGCCAACACGGAGTTGTTTCCCCGTGAGATGAAAATTTATTTTAACGGTATCTGTTATGTTTTATGTTTTCCGTTTCGTTTCATCACAATAAACTCAAGTACTTCGTCGTTTTGCTGGTTAGGTTTCCGCGTTCTCTGCCTGCATCTGTCACCGTTTACTACGCACACTGTTTTTGTGGTGTTTTTGTTGTTGGAAATATTTGATTTCACCAGAAATGACGCCGTAAAAGTAACCATTAGCTTCAACACAAAGATGATACTTACTTTATAAATTTTTTGGAAATTATGTATATTGTACTTATTTAAGGAGATTTTGTACTAATCGTTGAAATATAGAAATACACTGTTTAATTTTCCTACTATGAGGTGGCTATCTTAGTGGTATGAAGTCGACCTGTGGATCCTCAGAACCCTGGTTCGATTTCCACAGTCGACAAATAATTTTCATAATTTAAAAAGCTACCTCTGTTGCTCCTCCACCACTAATATCTTTGGGGGCCGTATTTTGACGACTGGTAACCGCACTTCATGCGCAAAATATATCACTTACCGAGATCTGCTACGGCAGAGTGCCACTCCCAGTAATGGATAGAAGACGTGAGGCCATATTTTTTTAATTTTAATTTTCCTACTAAAATTTAATATAAAAATAAATAAATAAATATATCATCACGCCTTTTACCCGTTACTGGGTATGGCACTCTGCCGAAGCATATCTCGGTAAGTAATATATTTATGCGATTTTCAACCTTAAAATCATGGCCCCCCAAATATGTTAGTGGTGGGGAAGCCACAGGAGTAATTTTAATGTGGTGAAAATTTTTGTCGGCTGTAGGAATCGAACCAGAGTTCTCAGGATCCACAGGTCGACTCGATGCCACTACCCCATATATAAAAAAACAACTTAATATTCTTGAACAACAAATTATTTTCCTATATCGAGTTTAGAAAGTTAATTTTGTTCAACTCTTTTTGTCAAAAACAGTGTTACAAAATTCAATTTTGTACAACTATTTTTGGGGATATTTTTTGTGAAGTTGTTAAGTTGTCTAGTTGTAAAAATATCAAACCCAAATCTATTACTTTAGCTGTTATTGCTCAGCTCAAATAAAATTATTGCAATTACTTTATTTTTAATAATAAAATAATGAAATAAAACTGTAAAACACTTCTTTATTGAAAATTAAAAGTAAATAATAGTTATTTATTATACAAGTGTTTTATTAGGTATATAAAACACTAATAATTATAGTTATCGAAGAAAATTGGTCGTAACGTTTAACGTTAATTCAGTTATATATAGTTTCTCAAACTACAGTAGATCATGAAGTGGTTGCTAAGTAACAAGTTGTTTACAGTGTTTTATGGAATATAAAACACTAGTGTTTTATGAGCCTTATATTCCATTGAAATCAGTGTAATAATGACTTTATTATATATGAGTTAAATATATAAATAAATATATCATCACGCCTTTTACCCATTACTTGGTGTGGAAGCAGACCTCGGTAAGTGATATACTTATGCGCGTGCAGAGCAGTTACCAGCCCTCAAATCACGGCCCCCAAAGATGTTAGTGGTGGGAAAGCCACAGGGGTAATTTTAATGTGGTGAAAATGTTTGTTGGCTGTGGGAATCGAACCAGGGTTTCAGAATCCACAGGCCGACTTAATACCACTGAGCCACCTACTTCAATTAAATGCATTTAGTTTTATAACAATCTAGATAACTATGAATTTGAACGCTGATCTAAATAATAAATGACAAAATAAATTAAATTTCAAATGTTTATTGAATCTGTCAATATTACCACCTTGAAATTTATTATTATTAATTTGTTTAAATAAAAATTTTGAAATAAAAGTAAATGAATGTATATTTGAAATGTCTTTATACACTATTCAGTTGATAAAAGTCCTCGATAAAAATCAACGACCTGCTATATCAATTTTCAAATATAAATTCATACATGCAATAAATCCGAACTTTTGTTTAAGCCACTAAAAAATTATTATCTTATAAATAAAATACCTTCGATGTTAAAACAATAGATGATCCGTAAATACTCAACAAACAAACAAATAAAAACTGCCTGCTGCCAGCCAACCGCGATTTATATTAAAATAACTACACGATAAAAACGCAATCTGTACATAAAAACGCATTTTTCAAAAATTATGATCGGTGGCCAGGATCGTAAAAACAATAAAGGCCGCGCTACACTCTGGAATTTATACATTCGCGAAAGTAATCTACTTGTCAGCGGAAACGGTCCGCGGGCTGTTTATATTACTTCGCGTTCGAATGACGATATCGGCGCCGATAAGAGAGGGTGAATACACCGATTCGCAGGCCCGGACGCAATGGAATTTCCATGTGCCCACGCTTCGAGAGATATTCATGATTTGTTTACGCAAGATAATTATTTGGTGGAGGCACCGAAATAGTTATTTGTATACCTAGATTGTGAAATGAATGTTTGGTGTATCGAAAAATAAATTATTTAAAAAGCCGAAGAACTCAATTGTTTTTTTTTGTTAAGTGGTGGGATAATTAGTTGTAGGACGAAATACGTAATTAGGAAAATTAATTTAAACTCCATATTGTTTGGATAACTTGACTTTTAAATAATATTTTCTTATGCACAATCGGGCCGAAATAAATACGTTTTAGCCATAAAAAGCGGACTTAAACACTTGTTTTTGGCCCTAGGGCCTTAAAAAAATAATTCCTATGGATAAATAAATAAAATGACAATTTTTGTTTATTGTGAATACTTGATTTTACAAAATGTTTTTTTGACATATAACCTATGTACATATTTTAATCTTTTGAACATATAATTAAATGATATTTTGTTGTGCATAAAATATTATATGTACCACGGGTGAAATTAGCGGTCCTGGCCAGTGGCATGATTATTAGCACGAGGCGCAAAGCGCCGAGGGTTAATAACATGCTCAGGGTCATTTCGAGTATGTTCGTGTATGTTCGGTAACCATCATGGCCATTTCGAGTATGTTCGTATATGTTTGGAACCCTTCGTGGACAGTTCGGGTTCACCTCTAGATGTAATTTCTGTAGTTACAAAACGCCGACAAGTATTTTTTTTAGTATTTTTTTATATTGATATTTTGAATATTTGTGTCGTTCACATTTTTGTTACGAGGTTTGACACTTCTGTAATTCAGATTTTTGTATGAAAAGACATGTTTTAATGTTGAATATAACAATGTGCTTGAGCCTATATGTTACATCAGAAACTTTTGACTAAGATGTAATTAGGACTTTTCGGTTCTCCTTCTTAAAGTAACCCTTAATGTTCCAACTTTATATATCTTACGTTTCTCAGTTTCTAAGAATGTACTTGAGCCCACCTTTTATATCAGAACCTTATAACTCGGAAAACATTAGGACTTATAAGGACGAATATTGGAGGATGTTTTTGTACTTGGCCTGAAATTTTCAATTGTACTAATTTTTTTTTGAGTTATATATATATATATATATATATAAAATAAATATAAATAAATATATCATCACGCCTTCTACCCATTACTGGGTGTGGCACTCTGCTAAAGCAGATCTCGGTAAGTGATATATTTTGCGCGTGAAGTGCGGTTACCAGTCGTCAAATCACGGCCCCCAAACATGTTAGTGGTGGAGGAGCCACAGGGATAGCTTTTTCAAATTATGAAAATTTGTCGCCTGTGAGAATCGAACCAGGGACCTCAAGATCCACAGGCCGACTTCATACCACTGTGCTAGCCATCCCATATATATATATATATATATATATATATATATATATATATATATATATATATATATATATATATATATATATATATATATATATATATATCTATCTATATATATAAAAATTAATGTTTGTTTGTCTGTTTGTTTGTTTGTCCCTTATGCGTTCTTATACCATTCATCCGATTGCGATGAAATTTTGCTAAGTTGTTGAGTGCACGCCCGCGAAGGTTCCTAACTTAGCACACGTCCAATCCGCCATCTTGAAACAAAATGGCGGCTAGCTATCTTGAAAAGTACTGCTCTGATTCGATTCAAATTTGGTATAGACATAGACGAGAACCAATCTTAATATATAGGTATAATAAAGATTCAGTCCGCCATCTTGAAACAAAATGGCGGCTAGCTATCTTGAAAAGTACTGCACTGATTCGATTCAAATTTGGTATAGACATAGACGAGAACCAATCTTAATATATAGGTATAATGAAAATTCAGTCCGCCATCTTTAAACAAAATGGCCGCTTGCTATCCTGAAAAGTACTACACTGATTCGATTCAAATTTAGTATAGACATAGACGGGAACCAATCTTAACATATAGGTCTAATAAAACTTCAGTCCGCCGTCTTGAAACAAAATGGCTGCTAGCTATTCTGAAAACTACTGCACTGATTGGATTCACATTTGGTATAGACATAGACGGGAACCAATCCTAACATATTAGTATAATAAAGCTTCAGTCTATAATCTTGAAACAAAATGGCCGCTAGCTATTCTGAAAACTACTGCACTGATTGGATTCAAATTTGGTATAGACATAGACGGGAACCAATCTTAACATATTGGTATAATAAAGCTTCAGTCTACCATCTTGAAACAAAATGGCCGCTAGCTATTCTGAAAACTACGGCACTGATTGGATTCAAATTTGGTATAGACATAGACGGGAACCAATCTTAACATATTGGTATAATAAAGCTTCAGTCTACCATCTTGAAACAAAATGGCCGCTAGCTATTCTGAAAACTACGGCACTGATTGGATTCAAATTTGGTATAGACATAGACGGGAACCAATCTTAACATATTAGTATAATAAAGCTTCAGTCTACCATCTTGAAACAAAATGGCCGCTAGCTATTCTGAAAACTACTGCACTGATTGGATTCAAATTTGGTATAGACATAGACGGGAACCAATCCTAACATATTAGTATAATAAAGCTTCAGTCTATAATCTTGAAACAAAATGGCCGCTAGCTATTCTGAAAACTACTGCACTGATTGGATTCAAATTTGGTATAGACATAGACGGGAACCAATCTTAACATATTGGTATAATAAAGCTTCAGTCCGCCATCTTGAAACAATATGGCCGCTAGCTATCCTGAAAAGTACTGCACTGATTCGATTCAAATTTGGTAGACATAGAACGAAACCAATCTTAACATATTGGTATAATAAAGCTTAATTTCGCCATCTTTAAACAAAATGGCCGCTAGCTATCTTGAAAAGTACTGCACTGATTCGATTCTTATTTTGTACGGACATAGACGGGAACCAATCTTAATATATAGGTATAATATAACTTCAGTCCGCCATCTTAAAACAAAATGGCTGCTAGCTATCCTAAAAAGTACTGTACTGATTCGATTCTTATTTTGTACAGACATAGACAGAAACCAATCTTAATATATAGGTATAATAAAACTTCAGTCCGCCATCTTAAAACAAAATGGGCCACTAGCTATCCTGAAAAGTACTATACTGATTCGATTCAAATTTGGTGTAAGCATAGACGGGAACCAATCTTAACATATAGGTATAATAAAGCTTCAATCCGCCGTCTTGAAACAAAATGGCCGCTAACTATCCTAAAAAGTACTGCACTGATTCGATTTAAATTTGGTATAGGTACAGACGAAAACTAATCTTAACATATAGGTATAACAAAGCTTCAGTCCTATGCCTCTCGAATTCAGACGTTTGCAGTTTCCGGTACGACTCGCATTTGCAATGACCGTCAACAAAGCACTGGGACAGTCGCTACAAGTGTGTGGACTAAACTCACATGGACAGCTGAACACAAACACTTTCTTTGAGTTGCAATGAAACGCATGCGGGGTACTCGCATTAAATTGTAGACCACGCGAACGAAGTCGCGGGTAATAGCTAGTATATATATATATATATATATTTATTTATTTGTAACAAACCAGTTCCTACTTTTACAATTTAACCTACTTTCCCATCTCAATCCTCCCAAAGACCTGCTCCCCTAATAGTCACCTCCTAACCCTTTCGAATCCTTGAAGGGTCTCGAACAGTTCGAGATGTCCGGTGCGGCACGGAGGTAAATATCGTTGCGATGGGGTGCGAGGTAGAGAAGTGATCCTGAACTGAACCTGTTCACTGTTCGCTCGGTAAACAACTCAATAAAGACCTGGCTATAGGATGTGTTATCCTTTCGCACTTGAGTACTTAGCAGGAGAGTGCTCGGAGAGTGTTTGTAATGGAGAGCAAATTTGCGGGAGATTGGAAATAAAATGGAGTTATTGGTAATTGTCATTCGTGAAACTTTTTTCTGTAGATGTTTTAATCATCATTCGTAAAAGAAATTAGCTGAAATTAGGGATGCTAAGATACTCCGCACTATTCTGTAACTGAATCATTATTTGTTAATGAGCTACTGACAACCCTTATTTTTCATGATTAGTCTATAGATTATTACCTCTTCAACCTTCTGTGGTTAAAAACATTTAAGGCCAGTTTTTCAATCACCGGTTTACTGTAGATTAATGTTAATCATGATTAAATAATAATGGAAACTATAGTGTCCATTGTTATTAAATCATGATTAATATTAATCGGTGTTTGAAAACTGATCCTTATTCTGTTATCTCTGATATATTTTTCTGCATCTCATATAAGCCTATCATTATGAATATCCATGGTTATGAATTTGACAACAATAAAGCGCATTCCAGCCCCCGGATCACGCCATATAGAATTATATTTCGAACAGTAGAATCGCTGTCATCTGTCCAGTGACAATTATGATTTTTTCTAATATAGCATAAAATAATCGGTACTTTTTGTATCAGATAGTGCACAAATGATGTAAACTAGATTTCTACTGCAAAATTATTTGGAATGGGATACTAATTTAACGATTTGAAAATTATCGCCTGAATTCTATTATAGAATTCTATACGGCGCGATCCCACTACTGCTGTATTCTATTTGCCACTTGCTTCATTTGGAAGACGTATTCTATTTACCATTTAGCTAGCTCAGTGGTATGAAGTCGGCCTGTGGATCCTGAGAACCCTGGTTTGATTCCCATAATTTCATTTCATAATTTCAAAAGCTACCCCTGTGGCTCTTCCAACACTAACATCTTTGCGGGCCGTGATTTGACGACTGGTAACCGCACTTCACGCGCAAAATATATCACTTACCGAGATCTGCTTCGGCAGAGTGCCACACCCAGTAATGGGTAGAAGGCGTGATGATATATTTATTTTATTTTTATTTTATATTTGGATCAGATCTAACTTACATTTACTGAACCAGATCACTTATTTATTTCGCTGGATTACTTGGCTGAATTTATTTCCAGTGTTAGAATTACTGATTCAGTTAAAAGTAATATTTTTGTATTGAAAGTTTAGAACGAGGAAAAATTAAAATGCCGAAATGGTGGTAATCTAATTTGTCATTATGAAAAATAATTAATTTATTAATCGGTAACAAGCATTGACAGAAGCTGTATTTCATTTGCCACTTACTTCACTTAAATCAGTTCAGATAAATTAGACAAAATAAATAAATGAACTGAATTAAGCAAACTGATGCACTTACTGAGGTGAATTACTTCAAAGTAAATTAGAATCAGTAGTTCTAGCAATGGAAATAAAGTCAACGACGTAATCCAGCGAAATAAATAAATGAAATGGTTCAGAAAATGTAAGTTAGATCTGATCCAAATGGCAAATTGAATATGCCTAGAGTTATTAAATAGACAAGCATATCTAAATCTAAAATAAATTAAATAAATAAACAATCAGAGTCTTTCGTATTATTTAGAGTATCTTACGATGAATTTTTGTTTTAAAGCGTAGCAAATAACTAAATAACAAGAAAAAGTGAGTTTTATACATAAACATGTATTTTAGATAACAAATAATAAAATATTGCATGATATGGATACAAAGTTCATGAATATTATTGTAAATAACAATGTGTATTTTTGTTTTTACAATATCTCCACTATTTTTATTCCGTCTAGCGAGTCATATATTTGCTGTCTGTTATTCCATAGCTATTTTCCGAATAAACAAACAAAACAACAACACAAAACTCGATAATACACGTAGGTATCAACATCAGCAAGTTTCAAATATACCGCAGAATGTGAGTGCTCGCCAGCTACAAACAAGGTACTTTGCGTCGTTTATTGTTCCAGCCGTCGCCATTACGACGCCATTTTGTCCAGTGGCGACCATTTTGTTCCGCCAACTCCTGCTATATGTGTTCATTACCTCCCGAAGAGTGAAAGGCCTACTTACTACAACCTAAACTAAAAGTAACTGTCAGTGTACGTCACCGTGATGAAGTTAGTACCAGGAATGCTGGTATTGCCAACCCGAAAGCATTTTCTGTTTTCGGAGTTTACGACTGTAAAAACAAACTGTTACCAACCTCGTAAAATTCTTTATGTTGAAGTTTTTCGTTTCGTGAATTCCAATAAACAATCCGCTCTTTGATTATCCGATGAAGGAAATGTTTACAAAGTTTCCATCAGACTTTTGTAATTAATTTTGTTTTTGTTTCTGACTAATTAAATTTTTCTTCTGATTGTGGTTTTCAAGATCACAAAGCATGCATTATTTTTATGCCGAAAAGTTTATTATTAATGATCAAATTAATATTGTTTCTATATGAATTGATTCGCAATTTGTTATCTATACTTTGAGTACAAAGAATCTTTTATTCTTTTTACGCAGTTTTATGTAAAGAAATTTGTTCTGGCTGAAGTTTTGACAACCAATTTACCAAAATGTTAAAGTTTTGGATGACAAGTTCGTTTGTCAGTTGTTTGAACTAACTTTTAACTTTGAAAGGCGTCATCAATTTCCTATTTCGTTATAGAAATTATTAATATAATGCTCTTTTCCACTTTTTTTTTACTATATTAAAACTGATTTTGAGTACATGCAAAACAAACGTAAAGAAAACTAAGCGCTTATTTCTTAGGAAATGATAACTTTCCATTTTCAATTGTCTTGTGAAATAGCATACTTTTATCATCGTCGTATAAAAATCTATTTTTCTATGAGCAAGCAGAAAGGAGATATTCCCAAATGTAACAATATGAGCTATATCATTATTGTATGTTGCTTTAGAAAAAAGTTTGGTTTCGTGTAATTTGACACTCGTGGCCACATGGCCTTTCGTGTTAATGTGAAAACTTTAGGTTTTCAAATATAGAACATTAACTTATAAAAGTGACAGTTATTAGTTAATGTTCTTAAAATTGTCATGTTCACTAGATCGGCAATGTCTTTGTGTCAGATTACACAGCCCCAGGCACTTGAGACATCTATGGAAATGGATTCCAGATGTGGGTAGTTTTATCCAGAGGATGTCAAATGTTTGGGATAGTCAAGCCAGTCAGAACCACCGACTCGAATCGTGAGGATGTGCGGTCATCGTTACATGAGCCGCGGCGAGCGCGAATTTACTTAGTGTTTTTATAATTAATGTAACTTTAAATTAAACTGTTTTCACATATTAGTTTGTTCAAGTGTTTTGTATCTTATCCTTATTCATTCTTTAATATTTTATATTTAAATATCAAAGTTCGTTTAATTAACCCTTTATTAAGCATGTTCATTAGTTCTCAATAAAGTGATTTGTGTGTTCTAACTGGTAACGATTTTCCAGTCCATAAAAGTAGTTTACAACAAGAAAGGAATTAACACAACAAGAGTAAGTAACATTCAGGTCAATCTAAATATTATATCATATTTTAACTTATTCACTATACACTCAACGAGCTCCTGTTACACAACTGTCAACTGACATTTGCCACTCTCCGAACGGTAATAAGATTTTGCCGTTCATCGAGCGGTAAAGTATTGTGTGCACCACGAGCAGAAAGTGTCTGGCATGGTTGTTGCTCTCGGCTGTGCCTCGATCGACAATTTTCATGCGCGAGCGGCAATAGACAACTTTCTGCTCTAGGTACACAAATAACTATATAAAACAATTTAAAAACGCTTGAAAAATAATTTGAAATCAGTTTTAAGCTAGCGGAAATGTTACTTTCCAATTTCCTACTATTGGCGACAAACAGGAAAATAATATTTCTGCTTGATGCTATTGGAGACAATCGGAAAAGTAAAGTAAACGATTGTTGCTAGGGACACAATAACTTTCCATTGTTAAATGACTGTTGAAATAGCATTCTTTCTATCATCTATTTCTCATTATCAATTTCACCAACATAAATATACCTAGTTCACTAATGTTTCTTTCAACATATCTCTCACGTTTCTAACATTCTTTTGAATATCGCACTCATCATAGACCAACCTATTCCGAACACGATTTCGTCTTCTAAAATAAGATATTAAAAAAAAAATCAACAATGACAGCAGCAATCGATGAAAGTAACTAAAATTTTGTTCAACCGAAAGCCATTGAAAGTTCCAAGATGTTTGTTTACAATGCGCTCGTAAAGAAACGATACAAGGAAAGATTTCGCTGAACTAAAACGTTCAGAAACATCAAAGGCATCCTGTTTTAATTTAATTAAGTAGTCGTTTGTGTCTGCTTGGTGTGGTGAGGTTCGGTTTGCGATTAAACGTCGGAAGAACTCTGAACATCTGAAGTGAAAACAGTGAGGAACTGTTGCAGACTCCGCAAGTAAAACAACCATAAAATAGAGGTAAAAGAAGAATCTATCGTGTTTGTGTATGAAGGCATTTGTTTTGAACAGAATAATGATTGTTCTGTTATGTAACTGAATCATTATCTGTTGTTGGTGATCGATAAGCTAATGACAACTATTATTATTCATGATTACAATACAGATTATTTATTACAATTTTGATATCCAACGACTAGAATAATAATTTATCCTGGTATTTTTATGTTACTTTCATGAACTTTATTTAACTTATAGCATACCTAATGATGTTTTTTAATAAGCAAAGATATTAATTGGAAATTAATAATGGACAAAAGGCTTAAATAAATCATTTCATGTTCCATTTTTCAGAAACTTTTCACACTGCCCTCGTACGTATATAAAATATACTGGGTGGGGAAAAAGTTCCGGGACGGTTAAATATCTTGCGAAGTACATATTGAATCGAAAAAAGAAAAATACGTGTCAAATATTTTTCAAAAATTTATCCAATGATACCAAACTCGACCCCGACCCTCGCCATCAGGGGAGGGGGCGAAGGGCAACTTTGTAATCTTATATGGGAACACCGATTTTTTATTACTGATTTGGAATCTCCAGAAAATTTTACACTAATTTGATCTACGATTCAAGTTATTTTTGTTTACAGGTGGCGCTGTGATCGCCACAAATAGGAATGGAATTGATGTACACGAGTACAATGTAACACTCATTTTTTTCTTTTAGAATTTAGAATTTGTTTTTTATCAATTATCATCATGTAAATCATCAACTATTTTGTTTTGTTTTTATATTTGACATGACAATGGTCCCAATCTCGGACCGAAACGTCATCGTTTTTCAATTTTTGAATTAAAGCCTGTCATCCAATCACCATGGAAGGTTTTATTTTGTTTTCAAAATAAAAAAAAAAAATTCCTATTTCCAATAAATTTACACGGCTTAATCAACTTTCCTTACATTTTTTAGAATTAGTTTTCAAATTTGTTTAGAATTATTTAGAATTATTTGGGAAACCTAATGGGGACTAGTGACTGTCATTTTTGTGCTCGTGTACATCAATTCCATTCCCATTTGTGGCGATCACAGCGCCATCTGTGAACAAAAATAAATGGATCGTAGATCAAATTGATGTAAAATTTTCTGGAGATTCCAAATCTGCAATAAAAAATGGGTCTTCCCATTTAAGATTACAAAGTAGTCCCCGGCCCCATCCCCTGGAGGCGGGGGTGGGGGTCGAGTTTGGTATCATTGGATATATTTTTGAAAAATATTTGACACGTATTTTGTCGTTTCTCGATCCAATATGTATTTCGCAAGATATTTAACAGTCCCGGAACTATTTCCACACCCAGTATAAAATTATATTCAAATTAAGTAATTAAATAGTAAAGTATAACATCTGGACTGATTTAGAATCAGAATTTAATAAATATTTATATATAAAACAAAGTCGGGAAGCAATTGTAATGAAAAATTTATTTTCTATATTATTCGTCTATGGCACAGTTTTGTGAGACAGCCTGTATGTAATTCTATGGTTTTGCTTGTTTACATTTAATTAGAGTTGCTAAAACTTTTATGTATATTTTTTACTCAGTATTCTGTATTTCCCTGCCAAGTTGTTAATCAGTCCTACAATTTACAATACTGAAAAGATTCTGCAAAAAAGTTAAACGAAAAAAAGAATCAAATACAAAAGAAGGTCGTCTTCATTATTTATTCCAAAGCCCATTCAGCCCTATAATTATTTCGATCATCAAATAAATATTTCAAATTAATTAAATGAGGCAAGTCCAGCCCGAATGAAAAACTACCGCCATTACATCCTCAAGCGTCCGGCCACGTCTGCCATTGTTCCAGAGTTCGCTTCTTCTAAGCTGCTCGTTTTTCTACCACCACAAGGCCGACAGAGCAATTAGGAACCCAAATTGAATTTTTAAGGATAAAAATATATAACGAAAACTAGAAATTAATGGAGCGTAAAATGCCAAGAAAAAGAAGTCTTCTTCTTTTCTCCTTTGGTGCATTTTCATCAGAGCATCCTCCACCCCCTTGGACTTAATTAGCTTAATTATCTCTCCTCTAAGTAGGCCAGTCCATGGCTTGACAAACATCTCTTTAGTTTGTGATATTAAAATTTATAACAAAGTTTAAAGGTGGATTCGTTAATATTTAATGGGTGTTCTCTTTGAAAATCATGTAAATTGATTATTAAAGTTTTCTTTATCTAGATTCCGGTTTCTGTCGCAAGTTTCCCAATTAAAATGGTTAGTAGTTTCATTGTTTTTCTTTTGTTTATTAGGGCTTCAATTTTACTTGAAAAATTTATTATTTATTTACCACAGTGTCATTTATTGTGGTTTAATTTAATTAATACATTACATTTTTCAGGAGTAGGTGACTCAGTGATATCAAGTCGGAATGTTGATTTGAAAACAAAAGAGTTCGATACCCTCAGTCAACAAACAATTTTCACCATATTAAAATTACCCTTGTGGCCAGTGGCGTACCTAGAACTTTTGGCGTCCAGGGTGGTCTCCAATTTGCCGCCCTTTCTAAGTCAATCAAATGGTGTTTTTTTATAAATTAAAAAAATAAATATATCATTACGACTTTTACCCATTATTCGGTGTGGCACTCTGCCGAAGCAGATCTCGGTAAGTGATATATTTATGTACGTGAAGTCCGGTTACCAGCCGTCAAATTACGGCCCCCGAAGATGTTAATCGTAGGGGAGCCACAGGGGTAATTTTAATTTGATGAAAATTGTTTGTGACACGTGACATACAATGAAGCATTTCATTGGTTTTGAGAAACGTCAAAAAATTATCTTAGAAATTATGTATAACGCTTGAATCGATAGCAAATTTAATTATTAATCAATGCTCATCTATAAGATTCATGACTCGTTACTCAGTTCTTTTTTTAAAATTCATCTCTTAATTTTTTTGTTCATTATTTTTTTTCTTGATTGATGACTTAAAACATTCCCTTAAACATCTCTACAATATCAAAATATCCTCGGACGCAATTGTTATAATTTGAAGTGAGTGAAGTTAGAATTTTCGAACTGTCAGTGAAACCACATTTTGAAAAAAATAAGTAACTGAAACTGTAGAAAATAAACCTCTTTGTGACAGTCGTGTTTTCGACGTTGTTTTGTTTTATCATAGAGCGACGACCGCTTGTAGCAATATTTGATGATTTCAGTAAAGCTTTTATGAAAGAAAGGAAAAACAAAAGCTTGCAGGAAAGCTCGCCATTCATGAAACGATAAAGCTTTGAAAGACGTAGATGCTAGAAATATCAAACGTACCACGAACAAAAATACTGACAACCCAAAAAATATGTTTCTATCCATTTAACAAAAGCTGTATTCACTAGTTAAGTAGCTATTCAATTTGTAATTACAAGTAGCAATTAATAGTCACTGTTTGACTTATATCAAATATTGTTAGCGTTCGCATTAATAAAATTAAGATATTAATTGTAAGTACTAAGTGAAATGTTTGCAAACTTCAAATTATCATACTTTCCAATTACAATTCATGCAATAGATACATTATTTTGTGTCTATCTTCAGTTGTTACCTAGAATTTTCAATTGATTTTTTGGAATTTAATATGTAGTAAATATAGTGGTGATAACAATTAAAATCAACAGATTTTGAGCTTTCCCGAGACTATATCTCAAAAACTAAACGAGATATGAAGATGCACTCAACGGCATTTATTTTCGAGTGCTTCAGTTAACTTCGTATTTTTTTTTATCTCATGAGTGCTTTTTTGGAAAAAGCAAATTTTGCAAAATAATATTCTGACATGCTCATAATAGACGTATTCCATTAGCCATTTGGATCAGATACAACTTACATTTATTGAACCAGATCACTTATTTATTTCGCTTGATTACTTCGCTGACTTTATTTCCAGTACTAAAATTAAAGATTTTAGTTTATTTTAAAGTAATTCACTCAAATTAGTGCATCAGTTTGCTTAATTCAGTTCATTTAGGCATGTTGTCTAATTTATCTGAACTGATTTAAGTGAACCAAGAGGCATATGCAATACAGCTAATAATAGCTGCATGCGCCTATTATATTTATTTCATTATTATATGTCAGACAACCTAGTTGCTAGGTAACTAAAAAAAAATAAGAGTAAAATTGTCAATTTTTTATACAGAAAATGACTACTTATTAATTAACTCATTTCCATGACAATGTGGTCAAATAATGGAACGCTATTGCTTGTTTCAAATGGTGGGGGCAATATACACTAAAATTTTCTCAGAAAACAGTTTTAGAACAATATCTCAAAAACTATGTGTAGAAGACTCAGACCAACCATAAGTAGACGGAGAACAACGGCGTTTGTTGTGAAGTAGAAAGGGTTAGAATAACTTGGTGATGAGACGGGTGCGCGGCAAAGAGCTAGTACCTCTTGGTATTATGCGGGTTGCATTTTTGTTGATGACAGTTATCAGACGCGAGCATTTTATTTATTTAAATACAAACGTGCGTATACAAAACACTTAATACATATGTCAAAAACTAACCTTTACTTTGATGTATGAAAAGTAAGTAATTGAATATAAAAATAATTACACAAATGTTTGCAACTCGCATAACATCAAAGGGTACTCGCTCCTTGCCGCGCACCCGCCTCACCCACAAGTTACTCTAACTCTTTCTACTTCACAACACTGCATTGACTTGTATACGGCAGAATTTGTCTACTTATGTTTGGTCTGAGGTAGAAGACATACACTTGGGGATTTTAACATTGTTAACATCGTTGCAATATTCGTACGAGAAATAATTTTAGAGTAAAAAGTTTGAAATGGGCCAATGCATTAACCAAGTCCGGATGCTGTATTATAATTGGGATTAAGGTTCTGTTGTACAAAGATCCTTAAATAAATACCGAGTTCCTCCAGAATTATTTGTCGATTATTTCCATTTTAGATAAAGTTTCATAATTATTTTTCGCATTTTGAATAAATGTATCATCATTGTCCTTTCCCCTCGTTCCTGCTGACCAGGACTAAGCCGTCTTTTGTTCCGGCAGTAGGATCGGATCGGTTCGCTTCGGGGTCGACTGATCCAGCGATTGTTTTATATCCATCGCGTGTTCGCGAAACAGTAGTAATCTGTACCGGCTTTGGGGCATCACCGAACAACCGAGAAACAATGAAAAAACGATGAATTGGGAGATTGAGACTGGAGGACTTGTTTGATTTAAATTAGCTTAGAGAGGTTTTTGTTTTCGGCTATTGTACAAGGATAATGTTGTTCAAGATGAGGGTGAATCTTATTAAAAGGGTTTATTCATAAATTTATGTAAAGATAATGTTTATTTTACTGAATCAGTTAAGATATTCATGCGAAACAGAACCACTTATTTATTTATTTATCCAAATTACAGTACAGGATGTGGACTCACCGGGCAGCAGTGTAGTAGTTAATATATTTTTAGTTTGTGGTGGATTCGAACTTGGGATCTTTGAATTCATATGCCGTAATGCTAACTACACCATTATACTGTTGGATAACTAGAGATGCTCGATTAAGTGTTTATAATTGTATAGTTTTTATTTTATTTTATTTTTATTTTTTTTGATAAGCTACATTCACATTTATTTAATTAGAATATGTCAAATAATAACGACAAAATTAAGACATGTATCATAAACATTAGGTGGGCTGGGCAAAATCACGAATAAAAGGAATTAAATCACAATTCACAAATCAGACAATTATGTTTTTGTGACAATTCACAATTCCACTTAATTTTCAAATAAATAAATAAATATTTCATCACGCCTTCTACCCATTACTGAGTGTGGCACTCTGCCGAAGCAGATCTCGGTACGTGATATATTTTGCGCGTGAAGTGCGATTTCCGGTCGTCAAATCACGGCCCCCAAAGATTTTTTTTTAAATGTCAAATAATTACGAGAATTGTTAATTCAAAATTTTTTTTGTTTTAATTTTAATTTATTTTGTGGTCGTAAATAAAATTTTATACGATATGCACATGTGATCACAGAACTCGGTCTTGTTGTGCAAATATCACACGCATATCGTAATGATGATTTTATCCCATTTATATTGTAAATAAGTAATATTAGTATTGTAATGTATCATATTACAATAGGAAATGGAAAAAATTGTCCATCGAGTATTATCCTACACAGTAGTTATTGAACAATTTACATTTTAAAAAATAAAATAAATACATCATCACGCCTTCTATCCATTACTGGGTGTGGCACTCAGTCGAAGCAGATCTCAGTAAGTGATATATTTTGCGGATGAAATGCGGTTACCAGTCGTCAAATCACGGCCCCCAAAGATATTAGTGGTGGAAAGTCATGGGGATAATTTTAAAGTTGTCAAAATTGTTTGTCGCCTGTGGGAATCGAACCAGTGTTCTCAGCCGACTTCATACCACTGAGCTAGCCACCCCATAATCATACAACATAATTATTATTAGTTAAAAATAGTTGCGTGATATCTATACAAAACTGGAAAAGAGATTGGTTTTAAATTTACTACCGAGATTACACTGAAAAACCTGTATGATGGTTTGATTACCACCGCGAGTTTTCAGGCGAGAAATGAGACTGACCATCGACTCGTTCATCCCCTACAGGGAATGATGTAATCGCGCCGCATTTTCAAACGCATGGCAAACAGTGTAATTTTCCATTTAACTGATCACGGCGGCGGTGTGTACAAGGTGCGCACTGCTCCAGGGATGATAGAAACAAGCGAACATGTATTTGAACTCCAAGTACACTAGCCAACAAACCAAAACTAAATCCAGTGCAACCGATATCGAGGGTGCACGAGTGTGAGGGTGTATGTGTGTGTGGATGGATGGTTATAGAGAAGGATAGAAGGTGAATGTAGATGTTTTGTATAGTAGGGATTTGTACTAATGCTGGATTTATACATCGTATACCGTAACGTATTGTAAAATTAAATAAATAAATATATCATCACGCCGTCTTACCCGTTACTGCCGAAGCAGATCTCAGTAAGTGATATATTTTGCGGATGAAATGCGGTTACCAGTCGTCAAATCACGGCCCCCAAAGATGTTAGTGGCGCAGGAGCCACATGGGTAGGCTTTTGAAATTATGAAAATTGTTTGTCGTCTGTGGGAATCGAACCAGGATTCTCAGGATCCACAGGCCGACTTCATACCACTGAGCTAGTCACCCTATAAACGTATAACGTATCGTAATATGTCGTAATCTAACGTAAGAGATGGAAATACTGTTTTGAGTGAAAACATTTATAGAACGTAACGACGTAGCCTTAACTACTCATTTGAAGCAATGTAGTAATATCTAGGTTATAAAATAAAGTAAAAAAAAAACATTTCGCTTTTCTGATGCTTTCGTTTCATACAAGATCATCACCATGAACTTTTTTCATCAATTCGTATGTCTCAGCAATTTTTTTTCCAAGTTTATCACAAAATTTAATATTTGCTCGTTGTTCCGTTGTATTTTTATAACTTAAACACAAAAACTACTGTCATTAAAATGCGCGTCAATTTTTAAACTGTCACCTGATTGCATGAAGTTGTGTGCGTTCGAAAGAGGAAAGATGTATCTTTCTAACAATGTGTATGTTCAATAGATTGCGCTACGTGTTCTATGATTTAAATTAAAAGTTTCGTTATTTTTGAGACATACTGTGTATGTCACATTAAAATTTCATTCAATTCTCTTTAGGAATAAAAACTGCAAAATAAAACATCTAACGAAAAAATTGTTTTGTGGAAAAGTTTGCAAAGAAAAAAGGAGGACCTTGAGTATGCAGTAGCACAGTAAGGTATCGGTATAATTATCTTCTTGACGCAAATCCAAAATGCCTTCTGCAACTTCTTTTATTCATAGTCACTTCATTTCTACATAACTTCTCCCTTCTTTCAGGTCGTCTACCATCTTCCTGCTTGTCCTTCTGTCTCCTTTATCTTCTCCTTTTATTGTCCCTTCTATTACGTCCTTCATTGGACTATCCCTTCTCAACGTATAACCCAACTACATTCTCTTCTTTTTCAAAATAGCCTCATACAGTGTTATTTTTTTGTTCTACCCTCTCCATAATGGGGAGTGCATTGTCTGTCTCTTATTGTCAGGAAAAACTAGTTGCACTGTATCTCTGAGTAAGGCAAACTTCATGTTTTGGCGTTTGAAATAACTTGAAAATTCAATCTATTGTTGTAGAAATTGTTTGAAATTTCGAACAAATCCCTCCTGGACAAAACCTCACATCTCCAATTACAGTAGTGGGGTGCAGAGTTTAGTGTAGCAATGTAGTTGGTGTACATATTACGAATCCCTACAGGTTGTTTAAATTAAACCAACTTCAAACAATGACCGAGTCTGTGGTATGTAGAGTCGATCTGCTAAATACTGTTCCTCTTTACTTCCTCATACCTCATACCTCACGCATGAGAGAATGCTATTCAGTGAAGAGAGGACTCTCTGAAAGTGGACAGAGATATACTATTAATTACAATTTATGAGATGAATAAATAAAATATAAATAAATATATCATCACGCCATTTATACATTATTGAGTCAGCGAGATTTGAACATCTTTCTTGAGACGCAAGTTCTATTTTGGATATATCCATTGGACTGCAATTGTTTGTAATACATATTTAAGTAATGTTTCACGGGTTTGGGCTACTTTAATTTTGGGACAAAACGTGATGTTATGTGTATATGTAGCAACAGATCAGTGCAAACATCGCATTCATGAGATATTCTAATGCATTAATTCTTTTGATTTCCATACATACTACTACATACGATGAAAGATGGTAGCTCTATATTTATTTAAAATCAATAGTGTTATTTTATTTCGATGTTAGATATTATTATAGTCTCTATTTCCGAAAGAGAAAGGACGTGGTACAAATTGCAGGTGTTTGATAATATATGAGATATGCATATTCTCGTCTCGTGATTTATTGATGTTATACACATTGAAACTATTGTAGTTTTGAGATAGTATATGATAACATCGAACATTGCTAATAATTCTGAAACTACATTCGTACGACTAATAATAGCTTGTGTAGATTGTAGATTTGTATCTGTTAATGTATTACCAGAATATATTCTAGTCTAGTGTAGCTTACTCGAAGAACACCTATCTGATCCTGAGGCATATGACATCGTATATTTAAACACTCCTACATTAATTTAGAAAAAATACATACATACATACATACATACATATTATCTCGCTAAATCCCATCAAATGGGGTAGCACAAACCCTAAAATAATTAATAAATTATTCACTCATTACATTCATCAAATAATCAGTCCTCGTCAAATATTCTCATTCAAACACAACACCCTCACTTTAACCACATTCATAGATCACTCCATACCAGTCGTCAAATCACGGCCACCAAGGATATTAGTGGGGGAAAGCCACAGACGTAGTCTTACATACATACATACATATCGTCACGCTATATCCCAACAAATGGGGTAGCACGAACCCTAAAATCACTGATAAAATATTCACTCATTACATTCATCAAATAATCAGCCCTCGTCAAACATTATCATCCGAACACACCACCCTCACTTTAACTACATTCATAGGCACTCCATATAAACTCATTCATTTATTACACTCGAAATCATTTATCACACAACAAATCTTCAATCACTCCTATTCACTTATTATTCATCTTCTTTCTTCGACGTATATAATATATACGCAAAACATCTCAAATTACTCACGTTTACTCCTAACAACGAATCTAACAACCAATTTACAAAGATTAGAAAAGATGAAACGATAGCCTGCACTTGTATATGAAAAGTCCACACAATATTGTAACTGAAAATGAAACAAACAGATAAGAAAAGAAGGGAGTGTTCCCCTGCGTTTGTTTTTGAAAGAGAATTCCACACCATTGCAGTTAAACACTCTATGTAAGAACTGAAAACGAATTAAAAGATAAGAAAGGAAGGGAGTGTCGCTATTATAAATTTTTAATAACAAACATTTAAAGCAGAAAATAAACCTAGAAGGATCCATGTTGCTTTTCCATGTTAATTCGTTTAATATTAATATTCGTTTGTTTAATTTTAATATTAATTTATAACTTCTGTAAAATGTACAATTTGTATTTTTATGCATTTCATTTTATGTTTAATATATTTTATATTTTTACAAGAAGTTCATCTTTATGTCGTGTATATTAAATCACGAGATCAGATGAATTTGTTATATACGAAGGTCTACGCCAAGGTGGAGGACTCAGTCCTGTATTATTCACAATATTCATGGACGGTATAATAAAGAGAGCAGCATTAGAATCAAAAGGACTACACGTCGGATACAGAAAGCTGCAGAGAATAGATGTATCGGAAGGAGCGTTCGCAGACGACATCGTGTTAATGGCAGAAACAGAAGACCACCTACAAAAGAACTTAGAAGTATGGAACAGAATACTCAAAGAGAGCGGAATGAAAATAAACAAAAACAAGACACAAGTCATGGTAGTTGGTAGTGACCAACATGTAATGAAGATCCGCCTAGAGGCCACAGATATAGAACAGGTCAATCAATTCCAATATTTAGGGACAATAATACAGAGGACTGGAAAACAAGAAGAGGAAATAAATACTAGAATAAAGAAAAGCAATTAGAGTATATTACGCAATGAATAATAATTTCATCAACAAGAAGGAAATCTCTAGAAAAACTAAAGTAAGTGTATTTAAAACTATATACAGACCTATCCTGACACATGGATGTGAATCTTGGGTGATGACGCGAAGTCAGAAGAGTAAAGTACAAGCCGCAGAAATGAAGTACTTGAGAAGGGCAAAAGGAGTAACTAAACTAGACAGAATTAAAAGCGAGGAAATCAGAGAGGAATTAGAACTACAGTCTATCCACACTTTCATCGAAGAAAGACAATTGAGCTGGTGGGGACATTTAGTACGAATGGATGACAACAGACAGGTTAAACAAGTATGGGAGGCAAAAATTCAAAAAAGGACAAAACGAGGAAGACCTAATCAAACCTGGGACGATGTAATAGAAAAAATACTAGCCAACAAAGGAGTAACATGGACAGAAGGCAAAGTGTTAGCAAGAAATAAAAAGGAATGGAAAAACTTTGTACACAAACAATGAAGAAATAAAAACACCCTACACCACAAGTTGGTAGAAGGGATATTTGATTATATATATATATATATTAAATCACGTTATTTAAAATATTTCATCGTCCCATTACAATTGTCTTTTACGCCTAACATCGGGCACTCTTTTTCGAGTTAGAATATTTATATTTATTTATTTTATATAAATTAATGAGTATAATATTAAAATAAATTTCTAATATACACATAAAACGTCTACAAATACATCTTATGTTTATTCAAAAAAGTCAATGCATAGAAAGCAGCAGAAAGGTTGGCAATAAGAGAAAAACTTCGCATGCAGCAAGGAAAAAACCTATTCAATTTAAACAGAAAATCCCTAGATATACTATGATAATTTAAATAAGATTTTCTTTGGAATATATTTAGTGCAAACCCAAGAAGAACTCTATTTTATTTGAAAAATCCTTTTGTAATTGTATAAAATTTAGGTAAAGCGGATCTCAAGACTACTTCAACTTAATAAGAAAACTTCTAAGGGTCAGCAGCAAGGTTTTGTCCCAATTTCGGACGAATTTGCATAATTGAAAAAGATAACGAAGCCCATAAGAATGACATGAAAATAATTGCAATGTTTGCTCGTCAAAATTCGCACATAGCAAGATTAGCTCTTTACAAATGAATCACGGACATTTAATGTCAAGTGGAATGGAAAAAGCAAAACACGATAACTCGTTTATAAATTGCATCCTTTTGTAGGTCCTTTAAAATTTAAATTATTAAACGAACATACATTTCAACTTCACAACTATCTATATTATTGATTTCATATCCTGACAATTGGAGCACTCTTGCTTCGCGAATTAAAATTCGGTATCATTAATGGACAGTCGTGGTTAAATATTTAGGGTTGTTTCATAGACAGCATAATTATATATACTATTGACTAATTAACCTAGTTTGAGAGCCACACAGATAATTTTAATGTGGTGAAAATTGTTTGTCGGCTGTGGGAATCGAATAAAAATTCTCAAATCTATAGGCCAACACGATACTTAATTAGTTAGAAATCATGAATTCGCAATAAGTTATTTGTATAATTAGTTTATGAAACAATAGTTTTTTTTTATGAATTTGTTTGATTTTATGGAGTAGGTGCAGGGCATGGACAGCTGCATTAGTTACCCTGTTACGCGATTTTTAATGCCATCTCTTGCTGCCCCAAATGAACTAAATCAATTTAAAATTAATAACAGGAATCATAGTAGGTAAAATTTAAATGGTTGCCTGTGAAACAGATTACTTATTTAAATGTTTGACAAACGATGTTTTATATTTTGACAAGTAAAATTTGTAAATAATAAACATATCTGTCGTTATTATTGCAATCTATATTTAATGGTGAGTAGGTGTCTTTTATAATTTTATATTTTTATTTTATACTATTTTATAATTTTAGGCTACCACATTGTAGTAGAAACAAATTGTAAGAATATGTTTTTCCATGTTTTACCACGAAATAATTTATTACGTAAAACATTGCTGGAAAACAATAATAATAGAAATGATTTAATTGATATGCCTTATAGTAGTACTCTTAAGCACAATGTCGTATGTAGTCTACATTTTCAAAATTGACAGTATCGATATACAGCATCAAAAAAATTAAATATTGGGGCTGTTCCACATATTGACCAATGTAAGTAATTAATACAATATTGTAAAATTTGAAACTTTTATAATTATGAAAATTCTTTTTTAGTAAATATAAATTAATTTTCAACAATTTGGGATGAAAATATCTCATATTTATCAATAACAACAACATATAAGAATGCGGCTACTGAAGACAGTAGCTAAATGATAAATGAGAGTGTGCATTAGAAGGCGAAAATGTATATTATTCATATTCATTAGTATGTGTTTAATTAATATTTTAAATATGATTTAATAAAACTAAGCTTTTTACCAATTGTTTGTTTTTGTTGCTTTGTAATATATTTTCATTTTAATAATTTTGAAATATTTTAGTCATTATGATCATGAAAATGATAAATATGTATCCTATATTATCGGTATTTTTAATAATAATTACATGGGGCAACAAGAGATGTCACCAGCAACTGCGTAACAATCTTTTGTTATAGCTGTCCTTTCTTCTATGGTTACTTGTTCGGTGGGTAGGTGGCTCAGTGGTATCGAGTCATACTGTGAATTTGATAACCCGGGTTCAATTCCCACAGCCTACAAACAATTTTCATCACATTAAAATTTGTCTGGTAGTATGGTAGTACGGGTATCGTTACGAAATTCGAATTCGGTGGTCCCAAGTTCGAATCCTACGCAAGCTAAAAATATATGAACTATCACACTGTGGCTCCGTGTGTCTGGACCCTGTACTGTAATTGACATTAAATTTCTGTTGTACAGAGTAGCATAAATAAATACATAAATTTATATAACCTCCCATCCACTAATATCTTTAGAGGCCGTGATTTGTCGGCACTTCACGCGCATATATATGTCACTTATCGAGGTGTCACACCAGTAATAGGTAATAGGCGTAATAATATTTTTTTTTCACGACGTCGAAGCCGGTGTGTTTCAATCAAATGAGAGAAAATAAACTATACTTTCAATACGTTTTGTACTCGTAACTTTTTGGCGTATTGAATTGATTTTACGGATATAAAATTTAAAAACATTTTAAGAGAAATTAAAATTTCGGGAGCATGTTTTGAGCAAATTTAAAATAAACTCCAAGGATATAATTATAAATAGTGAAAAACCAATGAAAATGTAGTGGTAATTTTTTCATAGTTCCTAAAATATGCAATAATACATGATTTTGCTTTTAAAAAAGATGACTTCCATGATCAATATGCAAAAAAAATAAGTTCCAACATTTCATTTTAGTTGTAGACCAGTTTAATCGAATTTTAATGTTCAAAATGTTGTATAATATATTATTTTTGATTGTGGTAAATTTCTAAAATAAAATATGATAGCATCTACCGAAATAATTCACAAATGATATAAATTTCATTTCGCATTGTGATTTGCGGTCTTAATTTAAATCAAAATGATTGTATCATTTCTGCAGAAAAGCAGATTATTTTAGAATGTTTACGTAATTTTTGCCAACTATTGTTGTCAACACGCAATTTTTTTATCAACACGCTTTCAGACAAATGACTAATTTTAAACTAAAACAATTTTATATTGGAATAAAACAATTTAATCGGAATTTATTGAAGAAATGGTGTCAATTTATGGAATAGTTGTTCGAAGATTGTCCTTCTTCTTCAATTCAAACCCAGACGACAAAGACTAGTAATTTATTGTACAAATTTAAATTTTTTTTGTATATTTGTTATGTGTATTTGTATTTATATTATGTAAAAAAAAATTTAGAAATTTATGTCTATCTTAGAGTTTTTTGCGAGTTTACCTTCCTTATTGTGAATATTAGTTCTATTATTATTCATTTTTATTTATTTTTTAAGTATTTACTAATTAGATTAGTAGAAAACTGTACCTTTGTCGTAGTTCCAATTTTCGTCACTATGAGCGCATTCTTATTTTAAAATCCTAATAAAACTATGTTCAAATTTTAATTTTGCAAGCTGCTCAATAGAAATTAGGAAAAATTGCATCTGCAATTTATTGCTGCTATTAGGTGTAAGTTTCAGTTGAACGAAAAATTCTTGGTCAATGTAAAACAGACTTTATAGAATGTTTACACGTAAGTTGTTAATTTTAACTAGCTATTATCAAAGTGTTAAAATGAAGATAAGTTTGTATAAAACTATTTTGCTAATATAGTGAAGTGGCATTTACCTATGTATCTATTGTAGAGGAAAAGAGTAAACAAATATCTTAGCAAAACATTGATCTAGCGAACCGTACCTCAACTGAATCAAATGCAAGAATACCTTTCCGAACAAGCAAGTGTCAGCCTTAAGTATTGATTAAATAAGACCTTCGAAACGAACGAAGTTAGAAGCAAGACGATAAAAGGAAAAACGGAAAATGTTAGGTTAGTTGAACAAAAGCCAATTGCAGATTGCAAGTCAACTCGTTCGTGTTTTAATTAACATTTCTGCTTAATTATGGAACTTGTCAAAAGCTGGCGCTGTTCAAAATGTCAGCCGTGACCTGACATTTTGAATGCGTTGGCGGAACGGAACGGCTTTAGTGAGAAAATGTGTGAAGTGTATTCGAATGTTTTGGTGGTTTTTCTGTGGTACAGACTCCGGAGTGCCTTGAATAATTTTAATGACTTTTTATATTTATGATTTATATGACATTTAAAATATTTGATTTAAGGTGAAACATGCGCTTATTTGAATCTGAAGTTGGTACCAAAATACAGATCTATTTGAAACAAATTATTAATATGTATATTTACTAGAGATATTGATTTTGAAAAAAATTGTAGAACGAATATTCGCATCCGGATAGTTTAGATATTTGTTAGTGTATGCGAATAGTTCAGATATTCGTTAGTCCCCATATTCGTATCCGAATAGTTCGAATATCGTTAGTTTCCATATTCGTTATTCGGATATTCAAAAATTATTGGGATTGAACTTTTCTAGAGGATATATCTTCAAAACTAAACAAGATATGAAAATACGCTCAACGGCATTGAATTTCCTATATCTGAATTGACTTACAAGCAAATTTTTAGCGATTTTTATTTTTTGAAAATTTCTTGAGGGGCTAGGATTTTTTTCGATTTTAGACTATTTTCAGACTGTTTGCTATAAAATTCTTCCTCGTACGAATATTGTAACGAAAATTTACATACATATGTATTTTGACCCGCTAAATACAATAGTAAAATACATAAGTGCATGTCTTCTAGTTTTTGAGATATTGTGCTTGATGAGAAAATTTTGGTGATTATTTCTTGACGTTTCTCAAAACCAATGAAATGTTTCATTGTATGTCACGTGTCTGCGTTTTAACCAATCCTGTCATTATTATACTGAGAATAAAGCTCTTGTGATTATTCCCGGGAATTATCTCTGTAGATGCTTTTTTGTTTATGACAAATGATAGGTAGTTGTCAAATAATTATTTAAAACTGTCAACGCGTCAAGTAAAATGTGTGAAAAAATTCCATTTAGTCGTATTTTAGATACAGAAAGACACCAACAAATTTTGGAAACAACTTCCAAGAATACATTAATAAGTAATCAATCGATATGAACCCAGTTCAAAATCTTTTAAGTTGGATGAATCGACCTCAAACAGGTAAGTCAAAAAATAATCTAATTAAATATAACTCGAGAGTTGGATAAATTAGAAAATAATTCTCCAGTATCTTTCTCAAACTTGTTGCCATTTGGCAATAGCCACTCAAGCCCTACGGGCTTTCGTGACTATTACCTGGCAACAAGTTTTCGAAAGATCTGTCAAATTATTTTCAATTTATTCTCACTCTCTTGTTATATATTACTTAAAACTTTTTGAAAAGTATAAAATGCTGAAAATTTGGTTACAAGTCAAATGAAGCTAGAGAAACTCAATGCCGTTGATGCTTGTTTAGTTCTTGAGATTCGGGAAAGTCGAAAATATGATGAGATAATTTTTTGGCAAATAAACTTTTTCGGAGGTTATTCCTTAAAAACTAAACAAGATATGAAGATGCGCTCAACGAAATTGAATTCTCTGTGTTCGAGTTGACTTAATAGCAAACTTTTAGCGCAGGTAGAATTATACCTTCATCATTATTATTATTTGACTATTCGGTCTCATTAAGTATTTGAATATTCGAACTATTCGAATATTCGAATATTCGATAAGTTCAGATATCCGAGCTATTCATATATTCGTACTATCCGGATAGTTAGCCATAACCGAATATCCGTTATGTAATATCCGATTATTTGAATATCCAAATAAAATCAATATCCCTAATATTTACTGGGGAAGCGCATATCCTTCTTGGATAGTGGAGCTGAGAAAGAAGAAGAAGGATATTTACTAGAATCGATATTTCAATCTTTTAACAAAGTTCCAAATAATTTTTTTGTTTAACAAACTAAAACTAACACATCAATAAATAAAAACTAATTTTCATGATTTGCCTGAGTATCTTTCTGGCAAATTTTAAAAGAGAATCCATATGGTCTTCCGCCTGGCGTCCTCGCCGATCGTCCAAAATCAGTACTGCTGCGAAGTACAAACTGACCAGTTAGGGTGCATCCAAATTTAATAGCTTCCACAGAATGTGTAAATGATGGTTCATGAGAGATTATTGATTGATTTCGGTGGTGTTACAACCCGAACAAACGTAAATTAATTATACAAGATTGAATAAATCACAGTGCCATCAAGTCGCATGCAATTGATGTCTTCGTTCCATCGTTCCGTGGGGCTACACAGCCGGGAAAGGATAAATACATTTGCATTGTATTCAGCCACGCGGCAAAACATGTAATTGGAGCTGACATCATCGTGTATTTATCGCTATTGGGATTGTTATTACGTATTATGGGAACGCCCCAAAATGCACAATTCCTATATTTTGAAATATGAAGATTGATGGTAATATATGAGATATGTGCGATTATCATCCATAATTACCTATAACAGGCAATCATAGTCCAGTGGATAAAACCGAGATAAAACTTACGTTTTTTTATTAACAAGCAAGAGGTCGTACGTTTAAACCTCACTGTCTTCAACTTATATCCAAAAATATGATTGTGTCTCAGTGATTTGGATTCTACTATAAGCTCTGTAATTGGGATTAAGTTCCTGTTATGCAGAGTAACAAATAAATAAATAAAATAATAATGATGGTATCTGTAAGCATATGGTTTTTAATAGATTTTGACATTCGCTATAAAAATATTCTTTAGCCAGCTAACTAAATTTCTACCGAATTTACTTGAAACATTTTTGATAAAACAAATTTAGTATTAGCGGTATTATTTAATTCAGAATGCAAGCCCTTCGAAAAACCTTTTATTTGAAATTATTAATGATACATTTTTAAGCATTTTTACTAAAACAATTGTTGATCGAAAAATATTCAATTTTGGTTGCGAATCCTTCGAAAAACCTTTCATTTGAAATTATTAATGATACTTTTTGAAGAATTTTTACTAAAACAATTATCGATCGAAAAATATTCAATTTTGGATGCGAGACCTTCGAAAAACCTTTCATTTGAAACTATTCATGATGCCTTGTTAAACATTTCCACTAAAACAATTATCGATCGAAAAATATTCAATTCTGGTTGCGAAATCTTCAAAAGATCTTTAATTTGATACCAAATACGGTAAGGTTTCGAAGCATTTCCAATCAATCGACAAATTCTCAATTACCAAACAAAGTATGTTTTAAGAATAGTCATTAAAACAATTGCCAATCGAAAACTTTCAATTTTGGTATGGTTTATTTGTTGAATTCGTTTATAAACGTTATAAATAAAAATAATTGAAAACGATGATGCCATATTGGTAATATGTACGTAACATAATCATATATTATATTCCAATAAATTTGTAATGAATTCTTGATATGGCGGATTCAAAGCCTTCAGTATTTTCAGTAAACCTACATTTAATATTTGTTGCAAAAAACCCTCAGATAGACATAAATTTCCAAAATATTTTTTTTTTTAACATATAAAGACAAATACACATAACAAATAGACAAAAAAATATTTAAATTTGTGAAATAAATCACTAGTCTTTGTCGTCTGGGTTTGAATTGAAGAAGAAGGACAATCTTCGAATAACTCTTACATAAATTGACACCATTTCTTCAATAAATCCCGATTTACAGTTATTATTTTCTAATATTTTGTGTCCGTGTATACTTAATAAACTTAGATTATTCAATCGTTACGATAGGGAACATGTCGCTAGCTGGCCATAAGAATACTGCTGGAAAGTTTCAGCTTGAATTTATTATCTTTAAACTTATAATTTAATTTTTATTTAATTTATATATACATAGACAGGATGGTGACCGCGACTCTCGCACATAGGATTTTAACATGTAAAATCATATTGATTTTATTTCCAGCTTCATAATTATTTGAAACTAAAAAGCTTCAAATATAAGTTTTAGGGAATAAAATACGAAATTAATTTTGCATGCTTTGTAACGGCACAAATTAGAATTGAAAATGACTAAAACTGTCTCAAAACTATCGATAGCTATGAAATTGAAACAAAATTAAACAAATGTTTGACGTTCAATCTGTCAAAATTGACAAAATAAATTCTTTATTTATTATTTAATTTATTTTGTCAGATAAAACGTCAAACATTTGTTTAATTTTGTTTCAATTACATGTCTATCGAAAGTTTTGATGCAATTTTCATCATTTTCAAATCTAATTTGTGTCGTTACAAAGAATGTGAAATTAATTTTGTTTATTGATTCAGATGCAGAATTTTAAGCCCTAAAACTTTTATTTCAAGCCTTTTTGCTTAAAATATTTAGGGAAGCAGGAAATTACAAAATTATAATTTTACATGTTAAAGTCCTATGTTCGAGAGTCGTAGTCACCACCCTAGTTAATGTCCAGGGGGGGGTGGCACGGTTCGCGCCCCCTGCGGACGCCCATGAGACCATATATTTCATTTTATTACCAACTAGAAGGGTTTTGATGCACTTTCACTAAAACAATTTCCAATCGTAAAATTTTCAATTCATCATCTTTCATTTAATGTATTCATGTTGTCATAATACAAAAATAATAATTAATTTACAACTGAAAATTAAAAATTAAAACTACGCTTAAAATTGCCATTCCATGACTAGAAGGGAAAGTATAGCAGCCATAGTCCTGAATTTCAATTATTCTTCTTCATAATAAAAAAATAATAATTACTCAAAAACAAAATCCCTAGCGACTGTACCCTGACAGAGATTTAGTCGTAAGTGAACGCGCCTTTAAGTACAGATTGTTGAGTGTGAACGGTTCATTAAAACGTAACAGGATTCCAGGTCCCGCGGGACTGACAGGAGACAAGAGGAAGGGGGTGCAAGTCTCGCCAGACAGGACAATGGCCCGTCCAGATTGATTGCCGAGCAAGGATAACACACCAGACTTGATACAGACAAATTTTCTTGAGCTATACAGGATATTGCTGAGATCTCCCCAACGGAATACATGATACGGAGATAAAGGAATTTTTGTGTGGTGCACTTTCGGTAATTCGAACTTGTCATGTAGAGAATGGAACAATAGTTTGTAGTTTGTATTACATATAGTTTTATTTTGGAAAATAATTTTAATACTATACTTTATTTAAAATAAGATAAATATGAAAATGTATCAGGGAGCATAGCTCTGTTGTTGCAGATCTTCAGAGATATTGTCAATTAGTTATTTTTAATTAAAATTATGTATGTTTGTATTTTATAGCGGCTGGTGTATTGGTTTTTGCAATATAGGAAATACAATGTAATTTTTGTCATACGGCAATATGTTGTTTCATATTAATTTTAGAGCAAACTGCATCAAATAAATCTGGTAGATAATTAAATTTTGTGTCTTAATGGCCAGTTACACCACTTTCACTTAAATATTAAGGATTTCTTAAATGAAAAATATCTAATCGAATGTTTAAGGTAGTACTAGCACGTAAACATTGGATAGTCATACGCATCCTGTTAAAATATGAAACACATTCATTGTCTGTGAACAAATATATTCGCGTGTAAAGTTGAGTTCTTATACACGGGGCTTATGGCGATCATCACTCAGAATCGCACATATTTAGTTTGTGTACCTCTAAAATGGCAACACCACACGGTGGTATGGTATTTGAAAATTCACTAGACGAACAACCTGTGAACAATTCATGATATTCAAATCATAATAGGTATAAAATACTTATTTTATTCAATTTTTATATTTTTTTCAGCGTCAGTTTCGCCACTCGACAACCGATGGCGCCACCATCACACTAGTACTACCTTAACAGTAATATCAAGGTTCTCAATAAAGTAAGCGTGTATAGCTATTAATAGCTATTAATAGCTTGATAGTTCACGCAAGCATTATTATTTCCATTATTACATAGCGTTTTTAAAAATTAAGGAATACTTCCAAAAACTATGTAATAATAGTAACAATAAGGGTAAAAATTTCTCAATAATAAATGCAAAAGCTTGATTTTATCTCTTAGCAAAAATATAAGATACGATTAGTGACTTAAAAATAAAATTCTATTATTCATTTATTTATTTAAAGTATTTTGCTCTTATTCAATAGAGAACGATATATTGCTTTAAGTAAAAAAATCACATTATATTTTTTGAATTGCATACATCAATTCACCACCCTGTATAGATCGAATGAATAAGTAAAAGACCATTGTCCTCCGTCAATTGAATAATAATAACTGTACCTATTTAAAACAATAAAATATGAATTTATCATTTATACATGTCATATTATTAAAAGACAGTTAACAATCATAACAATTTAATATCACCGTGATAAAATCTCTAAATTGTTTTACGATGTTAACATTTATTTTAATAGCATCACGGTGCGTGTACTGATAATTATATTTATTGAATGAATTCTCGTCATTAATCAGCGTCATATCACATAGAGGGCTAATAATTCAGCAGCGTTTTCAAGTGGTTCACTTTTCATTAGTTCTAATAAAATAACACATCCGTGCTAATGAAGGTTTCAGACAGACGGTTGATGTCTCTCAGACCGTCACTCAACTTCCCTCCCCCTACTGAAAGAGGGAAAGTGGACCCTTTTTGCTGGACCAGCCACAGTGGCGGAGAGGGAGAATTTGCAAAGTTTAACAGAGGCATATTTTGTAGATCTGTAGAGTTGAAATTTTGAAGATATGTATTTATAATTTGGTTTCGTATTTTTAAAACACTTACCAAATAATATTGATACAACGAGTCCTTAGAGAGAAATGAAGCTTACCTGAAATAAAAGAAAAAGATATTAGAACTCTATTCATATTCCAATCCCATATAAGCTAAAAATATATGAACAATCGCACCCTGGCTCGGTGAGTCTAAACCCTGTACTGTAATTAGAATTAAATAAGTTTCTGTTGTAGCATAATTTAATAAATAATAGTTATTTTCGCGCCTCCGTCCGAAGTTGACAGTTTTACGTATCTTAAAATCATTCGGAAACCATGTGTTTATTGAACGTGGTTCGGTAAAAACTAGGAACTTTTGTAATGTTAGAATTGGCATCACTTCATCTGTCAGTGAGTGGAGGTTAGAAATTTGTATCAATTTTAGAGCTTATTTGTGCATTGTAAATTCAAATATACTATGTACTATGTACAACCAATAAAAAATATGTATAGAGATAATTGAACTATCTTTATTAAGTACTATTTATAGTGTAATACGGCGCGCCGTAGAGAAAATTCAGCTGGACGAGTCCAACATGTGAAAGTAGGGATATTATGATGTTATGAAACAGAGTATTAATTTCGTACTTGGACATTAGAGATTTTTACCAATTTTAAATCAATAATTTTATTCAAACCGGCGTGAAAAATCTTATGTATCATACGTCCAGAAATTGTTTTGCGAGTACTCGCAATTTTCAAGCCTTCCATTTGGCTTGGCCTGTCAAAATATGTTCGCACTCGCAAAAATCTAGTTTCCGGCCTAGTGATACAAATAACTATTTCAGCCGACCACTTATGAAAGTAACCATAACAACATCATAAACTACTACGGCAAGTTGAACATAACATACACCTCGTATGTTAGTATAACGCACACTTCTAACATATCAGGTGAAGTTTCACTGATTGAGAACAGATGGCGTTACGATGATAGAAAATAATAAAATAAATGAAAAGAATTTGTATTATTATTTAAATCGAAGTTTTGGCAGATTTTTCAACACATTTGTACAGATAAATCTTATTTTTTTAAATTAATAATTGCTTATTTACTAATATTTTAGCATTATTTAATATTTTAGTATTACGGTTTGTCCAGTTGGTATCACCACACCTAACCTCAAACATCAAACTTCAACGCTTACCTACAAAAACGCATCAGCTGTCAAAGTGTAACAACTGCTCTTGTAAACTTCTTTTAGACATATTTTGTGGTCGCCGGAAAAATAGTGTACATAACTCGCTCGAAAGTGTGATAAGTGTGCTCGTGTACTTAAATCACCCGGCACTGCGCCATTGTTTTTCAATTTGTACACTCGCACGTTATCTTCCACTTTCGATGCTTGTTATGTAATATACTATTGTATCACTTGGCCAGATATACAAATTAGATTTGAAAATGACGAAAATTGCCTCAAAACTATCGGTAGCCATAGAACTGAAACAAATGCTTGACGTTTTATTTGTCAATACTATCAAAATAAATTAAGGTAATAATATAAAGAAATTATTTTAACAGATTTGACAGATATATTCATAGCTACTGATAGTTTTGATGCAATTTTTCGTAATTTTCAAATCTAATTTGTATCGTTACACAGCATGCAAAATTAATTTTATGTAGTGGTATAGCAGCAAAATTTTATCTGACGCTTTTTTGCATAAAATATTTAGGGAAGCAGGAAATTACACCATTATGATTTTACAAGTTAAATCCCTTACCAAGCACCATCTGGTATAACGACCAGTTGTAGCCATGCCTTTTCACAAACTATGAGTTCAAACTTCCCTTATAAAATAAATAAATAACAAACCAATAACAGTCCCCATTAATATAACCCCATTTCTCCACCACTGAAGTAATTCACAATTCTCCCCCTCCACAGGTTTCACCCTCCATGAACAGATTTATCCCTCACGTCAACACACTCGTATTTCAATTATGTAAATTTCCTTCGCGCCCCTTTTCCCCGTGTCGTGTCGACGCCACTGTGCGTTTTATCTCGATATCGGAATTAAAGTGCTCTTTCGGTAACGCGATCAGCGGATAAGCAGCCCAGCAGATACGTAACGCGGTTGCGGGCGAGTGACATTTTTTGATAGATGGCGTGTGGCGTATTATTGGTGTGTAAGGGCGGTGGAGGAATGAAGGGTGCAGGTGGATGATGAAAGAGTCGGAATTGAATAGGATTAGAATTGTTATATGGTGGATTTATTGCTGCGGAAAAAATGGTGTGAATCTGTTATGATATTTAAATATTGACAATTCCGATACGTATGTTTTTCGGTGTTGAATGTTCCTAAATTATTTTAAAAGTTGACATTTAAGCTACGTTTAGAGCTATTCAATTAGTACTTACACTTAGCAATTGGGGAGGGGATTCGAGTCGGCTTGTGGATTTGAGCACCTCGGTTGGATTCCCACAGCCGACAAACAATTTTCACCACATTAAAATTATCCCTGTGACTCCCCGCTCAATTATCATCTTTGGGAGGCGCAACTTGACGGCTAGTAACAGCACCCATACCCCATGGGGTAGCTAGCTCAGTGGTATCAAGTTGGCCTGTGGATCCTGAGAATCCTGGTTCGATTCCCACAGGCGAAAAACAATTGTCACCAATTTAAAATTACCCCTGTGGCTCCCCCATCACTAACATCTATGTGGGCCGTGATTTGCCGGTTGGTAACCGCACTTCACGTGTAAAATATATCACATACCGAGATCTGCTTCGGCAAAGTGTCGCATCCAGTAATGGGTAGATGGCGTGATGATATATTTATATTTTATTTATTTTGTAACAGCACTTCACGCGCATAAATATATTACTTTACAAGATCTGCAATGGCAGAGTGCCACACCCAGTAATGGATAAAAGGCGTGATGATACATTTATTTATTTATTTTTAATTAGCAATTACAATGGGGTTCATAATTCAGGTGACAATGCGTTGGAGTGTAGATTTGAGAACCTGAGTTCGATTCTCAAGGCGAGAAACTCACTTTCTTGCTCTTAAAATTTACCCATCTTGCTCTCCTTTCAATAGTAACTTTAGGGTTAGTAATTTAACGGCTAATAACCGCATTGTATAAATTAGAGATGGGCGAATATCGAATACGAATATTAATCAGATCTCGAATATTTGAATATAGCAAATAATTACTTATTTAAAAATTAACAAAATTTAATTATAAATTACATTTATAATTGTAACTAATAAATAATAATAAATTTATTAATTATTAAACATAGGTAAAGGTAAATTAAATATAATTATATAATAAATAAATAATAAAACAAAATATGAAATAAAATAATATACCTATAATAATCTAAAAATATAAAATTAAAAATATTGTTTATGATAATTTTAATTAATTAAATTATGATTATGAATTATAAAATGATTGAAATGAAGTAAATGAGTAACATAATTAAAATACATAAAACAATTCATGTAAACCTCAATTTTATTAAAGAAAATGTGTATTTTAATGATTTTTAAATCAATGTTAATTCTATTTAAAAAAATTCTGTCTGTAAGTAATTGCTATTTCTTACTTTCTTATTTCTTATTGTATTTGTCACATTTGATTGTTTTACCTTCAGATTCCTGAAGAAGTCGCAATTGGCGACGAAACATCGATGTAGTTGGTTTTATAAATAAAGATAAATGATTGACTGAAGTCCTGCGTTTTTAAAATTACATCACATTTTCTCAGTCACTTAATTCTTATACTAATAAGTATTTATATTTCCTTTTTTCTGGCTAATTTAAATTAATAATATTATTATATATAGCTGAAAACTAATATTATATTATTTTACGTTTAATAAAAAATACGAACGTAAGGGATTTTGTAGGAAATATTGCTTCCAACGGGTTGGTAACACTGTTTCAACTATAAGCTGTAACTCCGCTGTAATGTAATTAGAATTAATTTAAGCTAGTTCTCTTCTCACAAAAAGAATTAAACAAAAAACAATGTTATTATTCCACGCGCTAAAAAAGCAATTTAGGAAAAATACACCGTACCAAATCTGCTCCATATTAATAAAAACACCACACTGGCATTTGTGCACTTTCTTTTTTCCAAGGCGGCTGCAAAAACAGGAAAAACAAAACAATAGCGGCAGCAGGAGCCAGAAAGTAAGCAGGACGACAGGATGGCAGCAGCGTTCGCTGGCAGATAGGCGGCCTTGGAAACAATAGAGAGCGTGTCGTGTGAAAGCTGCGCTTGATATGCCCCGATGGGAGAGAGAAAGTGACGGCAGGATAGATAATGGACAGTGGTGGCACGAAGGAAATTTTCAGGAAAAAGATTTCAAACAGGATGACTGAAATTTTGTTTGCGTTACATTTTCTCTAAATTGTGTATTGTTTTTTAAAAAACAGATTAAGTTTTGTACAATTTATTTAATTAGACGGTACACTAATATGGGGTAGCTAGCTCAGTGGTATCAAGTCAGCCTGTGGTTCCTGAGAACCCTGGTTCGATTCCCAATTTTCATCATTTTAAAAACTACCTCTGTGGCTCCCTCACCACTAACATCTATGAGGGCCGTGATTTGACGGTTGGTAACCACACTTCACGCGTAAAAATATATCACTTACCGAGATCTGCTTCGGCAGAGTGCCACACTCAGTAATGGGTAGAAGGCGTGATGATATATTTATTTTATTTTATTTACTAATATGTATACCTTCACCAGGAAAATGAAAATGGTAAATAAATTGTTAAATAGTTAATAGTTTTAATTATTTTAATATGAGTTTTGAAACGCTACCATCATGTTAATAAAAGTTTTAATTATAAAATTACATGTTTTTGAAATTGCAGACTATTTCAGCTGTATTCCCAGTCTCATTTCACTTTGTATTATTTATGAATATACATAATTACATCTTTTGCCCAGTTCTGGGAATGACAGTTCTCTTTTCATGAATATCACAGCAGGTAATTCATTTATAATTCTGCACGCACAATCACAATTTAAATTAACCATTCTTGGCAAATAAAAACATTACCGGCATGCATTAATTTAAATATTTATAGTTATCTACACGCAGTATGGGGTAGCTAGCTCAGTGGTATGAAGTCGGCCTGTGGATCCTGAGAACCCTGGTTCGATTCCCACAGGCGACAAATAATTTTCATAATTTCAAAAGCTACCCCTGTGGCTCCTCTATCACTATTTTGGGGCCGTGATTTGACGACTGGTAACCGCACTTCACGCGCAAAATATAAAACTTACCGAGATCTGCTTCGGCAGAGTGCCACACCCAGTAATGGGTAGAAGGCGTGATGATATATTTATTTATTTATCTACACGCAGTGGTGGAATTTGAATTATTTAACAACCGGTACGCCTCCTCCCCAAAAAAGAAACTTATTGTAGACATATGAGTATATTTATATATTAACAATTTTTTAAGCAAATTTTGGTTTCGATACAATATAATAGTGTCTTCTTGCGTTACTCGTTTGTCATTTTCAGAAAATGTCAAATATATTAATAAAACATTTTCCTGAGTAAATACTTAATAATATAAAGAAAATTACGCGCAAGAAATATCTTTAAAATAGGTATTTTAATTTTATACAATAACATATATGCATATTGATCATAAAGGTCGTAATTTTTTAACAAAAAATCGTGTTGAAAGTGACCCATTTTTTATTTATTTTTTTAAATCGTCAGAAAAAGTAAATACTAGAGTAATTCTAGTAACTACTACATTCTCATTGATTTAATTTTACATTTTTCACTATTTTTATTCATTTATCTCCATGAATATCATTTAAAATTTAATATGCTACTCAAACTTGAATTTTTATTTTCGTAAAACAAATTTTATATCATCGTGCAAAAAAATAGATATACAACACTTACAGAAACAATCTTTTTTCCAGTCAAAATATTGATTTCATTACCAATTGTACAAATTAGTATTTTTCACATATTGATAATGAAATTAATGGGGTAATAGCTCAGTGGTATCAAGTCGGCCTGTGGATCCTAAGAACCCTGGTTCGATCCCCACAGCCGACCAAACATTTTCACCAATTTAAAATTACCCCTGTGGCTCCCCCACCACTTCACGCGTATAAATATATCACTTACCGATATCTGCTTCAGCAAAATGCCACACCCAGTAATGGGTAAAAGACGTGATTATATATTTTGATGATGATAATGAAATTCGACTTTTTAAAGATAAATCATGACACTTTTTCAACTGTTTTAAGATTCATAATACAAATTTTATAAAGTAGTGGGAAAAAAGTAAATACTTTATCTTTATTGGTATAATTTTACTTTTTTTCCACTATTTTTATTTATTTATCGCCTTGGAGATCATTTAAAATTAATCACTAAATTTTGGCATGTGTTAATCTAATATTAATATGCAAAAAAATATGTGTACAACATGTAATGAAAGCATCTTTTTTCACTCATTTAATTGATACACTCCAGCTTCGCCGCCGCCACCAAATTAAAAATGTAAATAAATAAATATATCATCACGCCTTCTACCCATTACTGGGTGTGGCACTCTGCTGAAGCAGATCTCGGTAAGTGATATATATTGCGCGTGAAGTGCGGTTACCAGTCGTCAAATCACGGCCCCCAAACATGTTAGTGGTGGAGGAGCCACAGGGATAGCTTTTTCAAATTATGAAAATTTGTCGCCTGTGGGAATCGAACCTGGGACCTCAGGGTCCACAGGCCGACTTCATACCACTGAGCTAGCCATCCCATATTTAAAAATGTATTGCTTTCATTACTAGTTGTACAAATAATTATTATACAACCTAAACTTTAAATGTGGGGCAAACCAAGATGGCGTTGCCTCATTTCTTTGTAATTACCCTTTCGCTATCATGACATTCTCTCTGTATACAAAGGGCACTTCCAAAACAACTTCTTAATTTAACCCAATTCCAATCACCCCAAAAAACCCAACACAATTCCAACCCCCACCATCCAAACCACATCTCCACCTCTGACCATCTGGCATCTAACCACTACCACCACCAGCAAGTGTAAGTCCCTGGAGTCATCGGCACGCCGACACCAAGCCTGCCAACCTCATTACACTCCCCTGCCCTCGAGCAGTGACTTGATGGTCAAGTTGGTCAGCCTGCAAGGACTACAAGGATGCGGGAAGCATTGATCTACGAAGGACAAAAAAGGCTCATTGTCGACGTGATTGCCCGGCAAATGTCAGGTGATTGTTCGGGGAAGTTTTTGTGGAGCAGGAGAGCATGATAGCAGGACAGTATAGGAGGTAGAGATATTTATATGGTGAGATGAGAATCTAAGTTTGAAAGTGTTTGTTTGTGATGGTGTGTTGTTTGTTTTGTGGTGGAGAACGCTAATGAAAAAGGGGATTAATTGAAACCTACGAATTGTTATTTATTTAGATTCGTAATGAATATTTTTAATAAAGAACAAATGCAAAAACTAAATGCTAACAGCCTAATTCTCAAAAGAGTTTTAGCTAGAATCACCGAACAAGTAACCATAGAGGAAGGGACAGCTATCACAAAAGATTGTTACGCAGTTGCTGATGACATCTCTTGTTGCCCCATGTAATTATTATTAAAAATACCGATAATATAGAACACATATTTACCATTCTCATGATCGAAATGACTAAAATATTTCAAAATTATTAAAATCAAAATATTTTACAAAACAACAAAAACAAACAATTAGTAAAAAGCTACTTTTATTGAATCATATTTAAAATATTAATCAAACACATACTAGTACGCAATACAAATAAATATGAATAATATACATTTTCGCCTTCTTATGCACACTCTCATTTATCATTTCGTTACTTTCTTCAGTGTCCGTATTCTTATATGTTGTTATTACTATTATTATTGATAGATATGTGATATTTTCATCCCAAATTGTTGAAAATGAATTTGTATTTACTATAAAAGAATTTTCATAATTATAAAAGTTTCAATTTTCACAATATTGTATTAATTACTTACATTGCTCAATATGTGGAACAGCCCCAATATTTAATTTTTTCATGATGTGTATCGATACTGTCAATTTTTAATATGAAGACTACAAACGACATTGTGCTTAAGAGAAGTACTATAAGGCACATCAATTAAATCATTTCTATTATTATTGTTTTCCAGCAATGTTTTTCGTAATAAAACATGGAAAAACACATTCTTACAATTTTTTTTTTTACTACAATGTGATACCAGACACGCCTAAAATTATAAAATAGTACCTATAAAATTAAATATAAAATTATAAAAGATACCTACTCACCATTAAATATTGATTGCAATAATGACGACAGATATGTTTATTGTTTACAAATTTTACTTGTCAAAATATCAAACATTTAAATAAGTAATCTATTTCACAGTCAACCATTTAAATTTTACCTACTATGATTCCTGTTATTAATTTTAAATTGATTTAGTTCATTTGGGGTAGCAAGAGATGGCATTAAAAATCGCGTAACAGGGTAACTAATACAGCTGTCCAGGCCCTGGCTAGAATCTAGCTTATCCTGAATTTTGGATTTGTCAAATTAAGCTAAACCATAGTTTTTGGAAAATGAATTGAATTAACTTTTTTAAGTCGGCCTAACATAAGATTAGCTAATCCAAAATTCAGGATTAGCTAAAACTGCTTGTTCAGTGAATATTTCGAGTGTTTGTATTACCCGATTTGATGGTTATGTATGTATATATGCATGTAGTTCTAGAATAAAAAAAAAATCATGTGTGCTGTGTATAAATTTATGAGTATGACTGTATTTTTATTGCAGTCTGGTTTAAAGATATTTCCATGTATAGAAAGATTTAGGGTGGGCTGCTGCATGCTGTATTGTAGTGAATATTTCTATTAAAATGTAATCCTAAAATTGATTCTGACAAATCCGTGAGTCGATATTTAGATCGAGTGGGCTGCGGAAATAGGTTCGTCGTTCGTCGTTTGTGGTTCCCCCTTATGTTATAATAGGATTAGAAACCCTACGCGTAAAGTTAAATTGAATGTTTATATGTAGATATAGGAATTATTTTATAACAAGTTTCTACACATAGCTAAATTGATTAGCTACTTAGAGCCATTTATCAGGATAATGCAGATTAATTTAGATAGAAAAGCATGTCTTCCTTATTGAAATTGGAAAATAAAGATATTGAAATACACATTATACGGTTTTATAATATGGGATGGCTAGCACAGTGCTATGAAGTCGGCCTGTGGATCCTGAGATCCCTGGTTCGATTCCCACAGGCGGCAAATTTTCATAATTTGAAAAAAGCTATCCCTGTGGCTCCTCCACCACTAACATGTTTGGGGGCCGTGATTTGACGACTGGTAACCGCACTTCACGCGCAAAACATATCACTTACCGAGATCTGCTTTAGCAGAGTGCCACACCCAGTAATGGGTAGAAGGCGTGATGATATATTTATTTTTTATTTTTACGGTTTTATAATTACGTGCTTTTTTAAACTGTGACAATGTAACCATAAACAAAAAAATGACTTTATTATTTTCTTAGGAACTGAATATTATTGAAAATGTAAATTACATAAACAAAATGAGTATTGTTTGTTTTTGTTCTGAATCACAAACAAATTCCGCTTGGTTCACTTAAATCAGTTTAGATAAATTCGACACGTGACTAAATGAACTGAATTAATCAAACTGATGTTTATATTGGGGTGAATTATTTCAAACTAAATTAGAAGTAGTAATTCTAGTATAGAAAATAAAGTGAGCAAAGTAATACAGCGAAATAAATAAATGATCTGGTTCAGTAAATGTAAGTTAGATGTGATTCAAATGGCAAATGGAATGTGCCTATTGGCAATCCATTTGACATGACGTACAATTTCCTTTTGATATTTTAAATAAAAACTTAGGTATATTACCAAAACTATGATAGATATCTAAATTCAATTTTCAATGTTCATTTTATTGGCATTGACTGTATATTATAGTACAGAGTGATCAAAAGGAATTGTTACAGTTGGCAATAAAAAAAACTACTTGAAATTGGTAAGCCTGATACATAAATTAATTTCCTGTTGCTGACAGTGACATTTAAAATTTAAATTTGACTACATTTATTATTACAATTATTTCTAAAGTATTTCTATTACTTAAAAAGTCAAAATTCTATTAGCTGTCAGACTCCTGACAAAACCTATTTGTATTTATTAGAAATGTCAAATAGCATTTCCGCCTTTATCTGACGTTGTGCCAACTGTGGAATAAAAAGATCTCTGGAATTGTATTGCCAACTATAACAATTCCTTTTGATCACCCTGTATAATAATTGACAGCGATAATCCGAGAGTAGTCAAAAAATATCACTTACCGAGATTTGCTACAGCAGAATGTTACACCCAATAATGGGTATAATGGCGTGATAATATATTTGTTTTAAGATTTTTTAAAAGGTTGGTACACGAGTTCTTTGATCGTTCGTACTTTAGAAGTAAAAGCTAAAATGTGGCCTAAAAAATTTCATAAACATTTAACCGCTTTATAATATAAAGTTTCATTAAGACGATGATTCATTCGACCATTTCAGAGAAAATTTAATGCCAATAAATTCCTATTTATATGCTAATACAAGCTTTATAGAAAGCATTATGTATGTAATAGATGACTGCGAAAGAAAAAAAGTTTCAAACTCTATAACCATTTTTACTTCAATGAATTATAATACGGTGCATATACAGCATCGCCGTAATTTAAATTTCAGCAAAATTTCAGGCCTGAAAGAAAACTAATTATCCTTTATCGCTTGTCTGTCTGAAAAGTAGGACGAAGGACGTCTTTGCATTTTTTAAAAACTTAAATCGTTCCCAACCTCACGCAGAGGGTGGTTTTGATGTACTTCCTTCCCCGGAGGCTTCAAATTCTCTTTCACAATACACTTATGAATTTCGAATAGAGTCCGTGTACAATGGCAGCGGCTGTTGAATTTTTCATTGCGTCTAATGTCGAAGTAAAATCTCATTAAACTAATGGTGAAGTTATGATTGAAGTGCTTATAAATGTACAACGGTTTAGAATATTGTAATTAAGACAGTGAAGCTTTTCAATAAGTTAATACATCACCGGGAGTGGACATCATTATTTATTCATCCTGAAAGGGTTGAATTTATATCGAATTCAGCTCTGTTTCAGGCGATCAGCTTGCTTTAATATTTATTTGAACTTGATTGGGTGTATCTCTAAACAAGATGTCAAATTATAATAGAATTTGTAACAAAGTGGTTATGAGTTGACTGTAGATATCCTATTGGTTTGCTTCCCGGTTTTGTGCGATAAGATTCTGAAGAAGAATCGTGACAACGAATATGTGTGGTTATCTGCAGTCGTCAGCCATCGTTGCACCCTCGAAAATACCACTCTTCACCCCGTTCAAAAACATAGCGTCCGTTTTTGAGCGGCAGAGTCAGTGATGTCACATTCGCGTCCTCGGATGGTCAAGATGTGACCAGAACGCATCCGCTCCCGATTTTCGCGCGGATATTAAGTATTTTACGCTTTAGTTTGTATTTTGTTTTATTATTCATTAGTCTATTAAGTTTGTTGCTAATAAAGTTACGTGTTTTGTTATTGTGTGCGTATTATTAACCAAATAATAATCGCTTCCGTTTCAATTAAATACGTTTAAAGAATCGTCATCTAGAGAAACGATACGCACTCGCGATGTACAGATCCCCGTCGTGTTACAAATTTAATTCATGATTTTGTTCAAAATTTTTTAAAGGCTATTATTTCGTGTTGCTATATTGTCGATACTAGGCAAATATCTTTAGGTTGCGCTTCAAGGTATAAGTACTTGATATTGATACCGGCAACGGTAGTCGTCGTAGCAGTTGTTTGGCATTGCCTTAGGTAACGGGTTCGAATTCCGCCCAGGGTATGGATGTTTGTGATGTATTTGTAAGGGTTGGATGGAAACCGAACTGTTTAAAATTTTGGGAATCTGAATGAATTTGAACGGGGAATGATATACTCGAAGAAGAGCGAAATAAAAAAATATCGATTTTTTTTGGCACAGTCTAGTGTACAGTGTTGGTAAAATGTCAGTTACATTTTAGAATGTTATAGTATTTTGCATTTTTACGCAATAATATGTGGGTTTTTTTTTCACGAAATTTCTATATCTCGAACTAATTCTGCAGTACCTTAAAATTCGAGTTATAAACATTCGACTGTATTTGATTATCTGCGCTACTAACTACTTTTTATCTTGTAGTGTTGGTAATGCCCCCTATCATCTTGTGCCCCCCATGCGACGCTACCAGACTTAGCGCCTAATGTCCCAACCTTAGGTAGATATTCGTAATAATAATGTTATCACAATGTCTCTACAAAATGAAAAGATGACAATAATTACTAGCAAACTAGAATTTCGAAACAGATAATTTTTTAATAATTACAGTAATAAAATACAATTAATAACTCAGCAATTTTTCCCGGGAGTAATAAACAATGTTGCGTGCAACAAACCAGAAAAAGAAAAAGACAAACTATAGGGCGTACATGCATCGCAATCCACATCTTCTATCATCTCACCCTGTACTAACGAACAATGATACATCATTAAAAGTTGCGTGCAGATCCCATCTTCCCCTGCTGAATAATGGACTAGTCCGGCTAGCATTGTTCCTGTCGAACGCAGTATTAATCATTTCGCGAAAACAAACGCGATGAATTATTGTCAAAGCGTCGTTGATAAAGATAGAGAAATTGCTGTTCGTTTATCATAACACAACGAGGTTTAATGATTCACGGTTCTATTGTTTTGTGCTATATTAACGTCGGCCTTTGAGATTCTACTAGATCTGGTTCAAAGGAACATCGATTAAATTGATATTAATAGCTTAGGGGTGGTATCCATGATTTAGGAAAAGCGATGTAATGCATGGGCACAGTTGTGCGTGTATCAGCTTTGTTGTTGTACTAATAGACCTATGATATTCTTTGTGCGAGTTGTATATTTGCTGATTGTATCGTACATGGTTTCAAAGAGATATTTGTCATTATCTCTATTGATATTTTCACATTTGTTTCGAATTAATCATTATCGACCTTGTAAATATACGACGGCGTATTTTTATGTTATTTACTCTAGCTATGAAAAAGAATAAATAAGAAAAAATAGGAATTTTTTTTTTTTTTATCACTTGTCTCGTAATTCCACAGAGGTTTTACAGCACGTTTGCATCAACTTCTCAGGTCATCAACAAACGACTGGTCAGTTCAGCTTTAACCATAACGCGTTTCGTCCTTCCGGACTCATCAGTATGGTGCGATCATTTATCCAACTAGATCAACTAGGAAATAGTGGATTGTGATACCGACTTAGCTGAACTGACTGATGTTACTGTTGTAGATAGGTTAACATCAGTCAGTTCAGCTAAATCGGTATCACAATTCACTATTTCCTAGTTGATCTAGTTGGATAAATGATCGCACCATACTGATGAGTCCGGAAGGACGAAACGCGTCTATGGTTAAAGCTGAACTGACCAGCCGTTTGTTGATGACCTGAGAAGTTGATGCAAACGTGCTGTAAAACCTCTGTGGAATTACGAGACAAGTGATGGAAATTTTTTTCCTATTTTTTCTTATTTATTAAGACTCAATTCCACATCGCAATAGACATTTTGTCTTTTGTTTTATTATGAAAAAGAACATTAAAAATATACCGGGTGGAGCTTTGTGCAACTTTCTTTTCTCTTAATAATTAAAAAACTGTAGAATGCAAAGAATTAAAAGATACAAACAAGACTATTTTTACAAATTTTGTTTATGTTTCTGCTTTAGCCTCGACTTCAAATAGTATATTACGTACCATGAACTATAAGTGACAGTTGTTAGGTCAAGAATGTAGTTTGGGAAATCGAGGCCTGAAGTGTCGAGATTTTCTAAACATTCGCGAAGTAAAACAATCACTTACAGTTTGAGGTTAGTAAGCTGTTTTTTTATAATACTTGCACAAATAGAAGGAAAAGAAAAATATTTGAGATGGGAAAAATATAAATAAAAAACAATATCTTTTCACGTTGTTTGGATTGTAGGCTTTACTTTATTTAAATGACAAAGTGACGACGTTTCGGACCATGCTTAGGATCATTATCAAGTCAAAGTAGATGAAGAAGTAAATGTGTTCTTAAATTTACATGATGAGATTAGACAATTAAAATTATAAATTAGGAGTGTATACTCCTAATCATGTAAATTTAAGAACACATTTATTTCTTCGTCTACTTTGACTTGATAATGGTTCAAACCATGGTCCGAAACGTCGTCACTTTGTCATTTAAATAAAGTAAAGCCTACAAATCAAACAACATAGAAAGATATTGTTTTTTATTTATATTTTTCCCATCTCAAATAAATCTACACGGCTTAATCAAAATTCCTCGAAAAGAAAAATAGGTTTCAAAATTGACAGCTATCAAATTGTTGTCAAAATAAACAGAACCTGGATATGTAATATTTACTTATTGTTCACGGTGGACAGTAGGTAAATATTACAGTCTTGATATAACTATACAAACCACAGTGCAACAAAAGTTGCACTTACTGTGTTTACATTTTATCATTAATAGATAACTTACAGTACAAGTATTGTAAAATAGTATATTACGTACCATGAACTGTAAGTGACAGTTTTTAGGTCAATAATGTTGCTTGGGAAATTCAGGCCCGAAGGGTCGAGATTTTTAAACATTCGCGACCTAAAGAAATCGCTTACTCGAGGTTAGTAAGCTATTTTGTATCAGGAATCGTTTATTCTCGATTAAAGTGACGACATTTTTTAAATGACACTATGATCTTTACGATTCCATTTGAAAGAGTAATTTTTTCTATAAAATATTAACACGTCAAACAGTGGCACTAGTTATTATTTACAAAATATTTACATATATATATATATATATATATATATATATATATATATATAAAATAAATAAATAAATAAATATATCATCACCCTTTTACCCAATGCTGGGTGTGGCACTCTGCTAAAGCAGATCTCGGTAAGAGATATATTTTTGCGCGTGAAGTGCGGTTACCAGTCGTCCAATCACGGCCCCCAAACATGTTAGTGGTGGAGGAGCCACAAGGATAGCTTTTTCAAATTATGAAAATTTGTCGCCTGTGGGAATCGAACCAGGGACCTCAGGATCCACAGGCCGACTTCATACCACTGTGCTAGCCATTCCATATATATATATATATATATATATATATATATATATATATATATATATATATATATATATATATATATATATATATATATATATATATATATATATATATATTTGTACAATCTCATCAGAAAGTAAAATTGGGAGAAGAAAGTGATACATTTCATGTTTTCATCCCTAGGAAAGAAAAATTTAGTTTTTGTACTCGCTTCATTCAAATAGTATATTAGGTATCATGAACTGTACGTGACAGTTTCTAGGTCAATAATATTGCTTGGGAAATTCAGGACCGAAGGGTCGAGATTTTCTAAACATTCGCGACCTAAAAAAATCACTTACAGTTCGAGGTTACTAAGCTATTTTTTACAATACTTGCACAAATAGAAGGAAAAGAAAAATAGGTTGAAAATTGACAGTTATCAAATTGTCGTCAAAATAAAAAGGACCTTGATATGTAACTTACTGTCCACGGTGGAAGGTAAGTAAATATTAAAGTCCTGAAACAACCATAGAAACCACTGTGCAACAAAAGTTGCACTTACTGTGCTTAAATTTTGTCATTAATAGGTAAATTACAGTACAAGTTTTGTAAAAAAATAAATTATTAAATTTCTGTTAAATTGTAGCAATAGCCATGATTTTGTTTTACATCAATTATTTATAAACCTCATTATTTGAGGTTTATAAACATAACTTTTATTATTTTCGAATGAAAGTTCTGTTTTGTTTGACTTTACTTAATTTATAAAATAAATTGACGTTCCTAACCGTCAAAAACATTGACGTTTATAAATAATTCATGAAAAACAAAAGTTGATCATTGATTTTTTGTTTCATGGCTAGGTAGATAACAAAAAAATACTCTATCTTACTATTTTTATATATTTTTCAACATTGAACATTATGTACGGACTTTATATATTATCTTTTTAGCTGAAGGCACAAAATTGGAAATATTGCTTCTCTCAAATTGGAACCGTAAGCAGTCATATTTCCCAAAGTAATTTAATAATAATATTTGGTAATACGAAGTTCATTGCTTAAATATCTAATAAAAAGTTCCTCATAGCTATTTATATCGCGGGAAGTTTGATCTTCCGCGTTGATCTGTAGCTTCAGCGGCTGAAGCGATTCTTACTAACTTTTCCATTCAATTATAAATGAAGTGTTTGTAAAAGAAATAACGAACTTTGTACACGGCGACGTTAATTTGTTTGAGGATTAAATTCGAAAGACTTGGAATCGATTTTTAAATATTTAAATACCGAGAATGACTTGATTTCTTTATACTTTCATTCGGCAATTCTAATTTGGCCCATTACAAAAATGCAGGGAGTAAATATTGGATGATATAATTTAAGTTTTAATTTTTTATGAGCCTATCTTTGGCTGGATAAACAGAACGAAATTTTTATCATTTCTTTCGCTGAAATTTTGAACAGATTAAATCTCTAACAGGCAGGTACGCTAATTACGATTAAATTTAGAAATTATTTAAAATTCTTCGCCCAACAAAGAACGAACTACAGTAACTAAATTAAATATAGTGGCCACATACGAGGGCACAGTGAAAAATCCCTGAAAAATAAAACAGATGGCGCCAAAATCGCAAATCTCATGTGACATTTGTGATGTACCATCTTTAACTAGAACGCATTAAAATTTTCAGACTGATATGTCATTAAGTTCTGTTTTGACTCCCATCGAAAGCAAGCAACCTTGAAGATTTTTAAAAACATGGAAAAAAGTTAATTTCGCGTCTTGATTAAACATTATTTCTTGCGTGGAAAAAACATTACGCAAACCAAAGCATCGCTTGTTAAACATTATGGGGACTCCTCACCATCGATTGGAACGATTCACAAGTGGTTTCCTGATTTTCGTTGTGGTAGTATGACCACATAGGACGCCGAACGTTCTGGTCGTCCAATTGAGGTTACAACGCCAAAAATCGTCGTTAAAATCCATGGTATGATATTGGACGATCGAGGAGTTAAAGTGCACGAGAATTCTGAGGCTATGAGCATCTCAACCGAACGGGTACGGAACATTTTGCATACATTTTTGAATATGAGAAAGCTATCTGCCAGATGGGTGCCGCATTTGCTCTCTGTTGACAACAAGTCACAATGGCAAGATTGCATGAATTGCGCTACGAATTGGTTCGTCATCCACCATATTCTCCAGATTTGACCCCTTGCGATTTTTATCTATTTAAAAAATTTGGAGGAAAGAGATTTTGCTCCAACGACTTCATTAAAAGTAATAAATAGAACATTTTAATTAAGTCTTTATTTTTTGACTGTATTTTCCATGTGAAATTATATTTAAATTGTTGTAAACTGTTATAATAATTCCTATTATGTTTGACTTGAAAATGGGACCAATTCTTAGTCCCGAAACATCGTCTGTTTTAATAAATTTGTAAATTTGAAATTAAAAAAAAGCCAAGTAACACAGAGGAGTAATTATATTTATTTATCCTCCTACTCCTAATTATTCAATTAAAACTCAACGGCTTAATAAAACTGAATCTCCATTTTGTGATTCTACAAATCATATTTTTATGCACAACCGGGCCGAAATTCTTGTGTTTTAGCCCTAAAAAGCGGGCTTAAACACTTCTTTTTGGCCCTAGGGCCATAAAGAATAATTCCTATGGATATATAAAAAAATGACATTTTTTGTTTATTGTTAATACTTTATTTAACAAAATGTTATTTTGACATGTAACCTATTTACATACATTAATTTTTTGAACATAAAATTAAATGTTATTTTGTTGTGCATAAAATATTGTATGTACCACGGGTGAAATTAGCGTTTCTGTCCCTGAGTATGTTATTAGCTCTCAGCGCTTTGCGCCTCGTGCTAATAATATTGCTGCGGACAGAAACGCCTGTTTTCATCCTTGATACATAAATAACTATTAAGCATGAGTAGGGATCTCCAGATTCAAATGCCGTAACGATAACCTCACTATATGCATAAAAATATATAAACTAGCACATTGCGTCTCTATGACTCCGGATCTTGTACTGTAATTGGGATTATAATGCTGTTGTACAGAGTAGGATAAGTAAATAGATAATAAATAAATAACCGAGAAAAACCGATGCTGTTCGAAGATAATTTTCTTCTGATTACTGCAAGTTTCAACCAATTTTTCAAATAGCTATTAATTTTTGACGACCTATTTATATAAACTACAATTAAAAACAATAGTTATTTGTGTACCTAGAGCAGAAAGTAGTCTATTTCCACTTGCGCATGGAAACTGTTGATCGAGGGATAACCGAAAGCGACTACCATGCAAGAGCGTCTAGGATACCTTTTGCTCGTGGCGTACACAATATTTTTTTCGGGAATTCCCTTCTTATCGGTTTATCCATACTCAAACCAATATTCTGAAACCTCCCCTGTATTGCTGCAGCCCTATTAAAACTATTCGACGCATATGCGTATCCCAAGTGCGTACAAGTGGCTCAATACAGCTCCATTGAGAACATAGAAGCAGTGTGTGTAGTATGGTGGCTTCACAATAGCTTCATACAATATTTAGCGCACGTTTTTATTGACGTCACATTGTATTATGTTACGTTACGCTACGGTTACGTTACTCCACACGTCATAATGACATATTGCTTAAGTTTACTTCCATTAATACACTGTTTTTTCTACCAAGAGATGTTGTAATTAAGCCATAATATCGTTATTTAGAAATAGAAAACTACGAGAATCGTGTTGAAATATGTACTTCAATCAAAATATACTTGTTTATTGATTCATTTATTTACTACTAATGTATAGGAAACTTACAGCTTGTTATAGAAGTTATATTACGAGGGTATATTGATAAATTCTTAGCGTAACATAGTACACGTTTCATATTTTAACTTTATACACTTAGCACAACTCTCATAAAGTAGTTGCACAACCGGGCCGAAAGGCACGTGTTTTAGCCCTAAAAAGCGGGCTTAAACACTACTTTTTGGTCTTGAAGAAGTTGCAGTGGGCAACGAAACATCGATGTTGTCGCTTATATAAATAAAGATAGTTATTGACTGAAGTCCTGCGTAATTTGAAAATACATTTGTGGCTCCTCCACCACTAACATCATTGAAGGCCGTGTATTGACGTCTTGTAACCGCACTTCACACGCATAAATATATCACTTACAGACATCTGCTTTGGCAGAGTGCCACACCCAGTATTGGGTAAAAGGTGTGATGATATATTTATATTTTTATTTATTTAGAATCCAAAAAACTTGGTAACAATTGTCGACAATGATTTTCACCACATTAAAATTACCCTCTGTAGCCTCTCCACCACTAACATCATTGAAGGCCGTGATTTGACGTCTAATAACAGCACTTTACATGCATAAATATATCACTTACCGAGATCTGCTTTGGCAGAGTGCCACACCGAGTATTGGGTAAAAGGCGTGATGATATATTTATATTTTTATTTATTTAGAATCCAACAAACTTGATAGCAGTTATATGTTGAAGTCAGCGAGATTAAAATCCTCAAATCCTTATTTGCGTAGCAAGAGCACTAGTGATGCTTGTAAAGCATTATAGTAAATACTATTAGTAAACAAACAAAGATTCAACTAGGAAAACTCTAAATTCAGAACAGATGAAGTCCGTTCCTGGTGCAAAAGAGAACAAAGGAAACAAGAGAAAATCTCATTACAAGAGGAAATGGTCTCCAAGTGTATTAATGTTGGCTAGCCTGCCTGCCTCGACCTACACAACCACCCCTCCCCCACAAACGACTTCGCCAAAACGAATTAAAAATGGTTCGTTAGTTTTTAATTCGAAAAAAACAGATAAAACAAAAAGCCACTACGCTTTAATATGTTTGCACGTATTCCCATCTCGCTTTAACATAATGCAAAGCGTTAAATGCTTGCGAAAAAATTAAATTTTCTTATCTGCGTATAATTTCCGCGTCGTGAAATGCCACCCGCAAAAATTTTAATACGGAAGCTCATTGTCAACCCGCCTGGTGATAGTTGTTTTAACGTGTGAGAGGTAATTGGGAATGGCCTTGTTCTTTCTACGATTGTGGGGTGAAAATGAGGGTGTTAGAGACATATTGTTGATTTATTTCTTTGTTAATTAAAAGATCGTATCGTTTGTGGTTTTTATGCTTCATTCTGTTCTATGAATACGAATTGAGATCTTTTCGATGCACGTAAAATAGATAAATGTAATGAAACTTTATTTAGTGTTATATATTTTCTGCTGCTGTTTGAACTGTGAAAGAAATAAAAGATAGTTATAAACCATATTATATATGAATTATTATTTTCCCTAAATAAATTAGAAATGATTGTCACAGAAAATATAACATTATTTATTATTATTATGGGGTGGCTAGCTTAGTGGTATGAAGTCGGCCTGTGGATCCTGAGAACCCTGGTTCGATTCCCACAGGCGACAAACAATTTTAATAATTTCAAAGAAAAACTACCCCTGTGGCTCCTCCACCACTAACATCTTTGGGGGCCGTGGCCACACCAAGTAATGGGTAGAAGGCGTGATGATATATATTTTTTATTTATTATTATTTGTGCTACTCTAAGGTAGTTCTAGTCAGGGCCAACTTCATTGAATTGTGCGACGCTTATTATGGCCGTTTCATTTCATCATTTTGCCATATAAAAATTTGTCGTGAGTTTTTTACAGTTTTAGTACGTCAAGTAATGTCATCTAGTGCTTTTTATTTCTATTAAAGGAAATTGGCAACGCTGTCAAGTTACAAAAACAACCCTAAAATATTTGAAAACTGAAGTTTATGTGATCAAACAAAATACATTTAATGGAACTGGGCATTTTATTCATACTTTCAATATTATTAAATATTATGACTAGTATTCTGAGCTTTCGACTAAAGTGATTAGCTAGTCTAGACTAAGTGAATTTCATTTGACAACGTAGCATTATCTGTCATTTGTAAATAATGCCGCCATATTGTCTACCTATTAAAAATTTTTGAAGTGTTTATAGGTCAAAAGAAGGAAGTATTATTGAATAATTGGTGCCAACGGTTAGTATTTTACTGTAAAGATCGTATGATAATAAATATACAATGACTAGGCTTGTTTTCAGGATTTTTCAATCAATGCAAAGGCAGTATTTTCAAATTTAGTTACGACGTATCTCGTTAGAGGCGCTAGTTGACGTGCCCGCTCTGTAAATTTAAAACTAGGAATTTCAATGATATATGAAACGGCCATAATAAGCGTTGGGTTGGTCATGTTCTACTGTGACGGTGGCGCCATCGGCCGTCGTGTGCCGAATCTGACGCTCAGGGAAAGAAAAAGGTATAATAAAATACGTGTTTTATATCTATTATGATTTGAATATCATAAATTGTTAACAGGTCGTTGGTTGAATATATATATATATATAAAATTGATGATAATAAAATGTCTTTATTGACCTGGACAAAAAATTAAATCTACAAGTTTTATCTGAAACACTTTTTTCTAAAATAAATTGGCAAGTAATGGCAATAGTTAAACGTGTACAGCTCTATTATCATGTTTACCCTGTCTTACCCCTACTATTTTACCCTTAAACCATATGAATATAAGTATTACGTAAGCATCACCACATTTTAAATGAACCATATACTGCTGCTCAGAAACCATATAATGTAAAAATTATTTTCCGCTCTAATTCAACCCTTTTTAATATCAATCCCACGAGACGAAAAAACGCATATTACTCGGTTAGCTTCACGCATTTAATGACGGTAAAAACTAAATTCATAATGCAAATATATAAAACAGTATTTCACTAACCATCAAAATGGATTCGTTCCCACAAAAAATCTAATTATCTCGAATATTAAACCAAAATGCCCGCGGCGTTTAGCAATGTTCATTACATACAACACAGGCGACCGCTTTCGCAAAAAAATATCCCATGGCCAACTGAGTCGAGTGAGTACGGTATCGGACAAAAATTAAACACTCATGATGCCTGTTTTTATTAAACTAGCAAAATTACATTTTTAATTAAATACTGGAAATAGAATCATATTGCATCAGTATTGTGGGTTTGTACGACTTACCGCAATATTGCAGTTTAAGGAAAAGGATGACTACGTACCTGCAAAAGAAAATGAAAATGTGAGTCACGTTATTAAACATTTCTAGAAGTTTTATTAAATTGTGAAAAATCTTTCAGAACTCACAGTTATAGAAAATATACGAGTACTTTTCAGTGAAGGTTCGTTTATTTTATTATTAAAATATATTGATATTTCCGTTTATTACTTACGTTACGTTACGTACTTACACTTTCAACAGGATGGGCAACATAAACAAGTTATCGTACTTGTCGATATATTTTAATAAAATAAACAAGAACATTTAACCGAAAGCATATTATCTATTTCCAGAAATATTTATTTATTTGTTATTACATATTTGGATATGAAGTAACCACTTGATCATTTAAAAACGCTTGAAATAGTTATTTTTATAACATACGAGAACGATGCTATGGTTTGTTTGTTGATTGCTTGCACATTGTTCTACGTTATTTAAAAATATTTCACTAACTTCAAGATAATATCTACAAAATCGTCTAGATTGGAATAGTACAGTGAGTGATTCTTCTTTATCATAAACACCTCCAAAGATAATTGAAGCCCCAGATCATGCTATGTTGCATCTATTTTCGACAAAGACAATCAATCTGCTGCTGGTACTTCTAAAGCCTCCGAAATTGTTCTCAATAATATTACTGTTAATAATATGAACCGGTACGAAAGAAATCAATGTTTCTTTAGACAGTACAAAAGTTTCCACTTTACATTATGTCAATATAAGCAACTGTAACAACTGTGTTAATAATATACACAAACAATAAATATCATGTATTTCACTTACTCTTAAAATAAAACTATTTATCGATATATTTTACTTTGTTCGGTTCTTTTTATTAATTGTCTACAGATTAGATATACTGCAAATTAAGTTACGTTTATAAACGTCAAAATATACTACTGCATATTTATAAGCGTCTGTGGCCAAAATATGAATTCCGCGCTCTCAATACAACTTTCTTTTGACAGTTGCGTAACAAAGCACTTTCCGCACTGGTGTTTTTTTGCTTGCAGAAACGCACTTGGTAATAACAAAGAAATCGCACAGTTGTAGAAAAAAGAATTTGTTCTACGATTTCTATGAAAAGTAGAGAATTAAGCTTTCATTTGTCATCGTACAGTTGACATTTTCTGTGGAGATTTCAAAAATAACTTTTGTTTACAACAGAGCAGTAAATAGATATATCCAACTGTCAGTTGAAAGCAGAAAATTGACGTGTGTCGCTTGCCGAGCAGCAAATAGATTATTGTCACTTGCCGAGCAGCAATTTAAGAGTATATCATCGTACCAATGGCTACATGAAAACTGTCGCCCGAACAGAAAAACTGACAAACATGATTTTAAATAAACATTTCTAAACGGTCGTAGAAAAATAATTGTGTGCACCTCGAGCAGAAAGTGTCGCCTCGATCAACAATCTCCATGCACGAGTGACAATACACTACTTTATTTAATTATAAATCGCTATATTTATAAATATACAACACTTCTTTCAAAACCTTTTATAGCATATTTTAAATAAATAAATAAATAAATATAAATAATAATATAAATATATCATTAACATTAAAATGTCAACGGCCATGGCTGCGCTCGTTGGTACTGATCTAAGCGATAACGCGAGTTAAGTAACGTTGCGCGCGGGTAGTATTTGGATGGGTGACCGCCCAGAGAAAACTCGCGTTGCTGTTGACCATAACACCTAAAACGCAGATCAGGGCGTAATGGCGGCATATGACCTTGGTAGTTGGTCCGCCAAAGAAGCCACAAAAAAAAAATATATATAAATATATCATCACGCCGTTTACCCGTTACTGGGTGTGGCACTCTGTCGAAGTAGAGCTATGTAAGTGATATATTTGAGCGCGTGAAGTGCGGATACCTGATGTTAGTGGCGGGGGAGCCACAGTGGTAATTTTAATATCGTGAAAATGTTTGTCGACTGTGAGAATCGAACCAGGGTTTTCAGGATCCACAGGCCGACTCGATACCACTGAGCCACCTACCCCATGCATATTTTATATAGGACAAATTAATTTCCTTCCAAAGTAAATAAAATTTATTCATTCAAATGACAGTCGAACGTTTGAGAGTAATGTTATATATGTCATTAAATAAGTAAAATTGATTCGAATTAGTTTATTTAAATACATTTACTAAGCAAGTAAATTTACTTTGTCCTTTAAAAAACCGACCATTAGATAAATTAAAGTAAAATTTTAAATCATTTTCTATTATCATTTGGACAAAAAATAATATTTTTAAATTTATTACAATACTTTCAATCTGTAACTTGAATGATTTATTTATTTATTTATTTTGTTAAACTGCCTCAACAGGAACTCAATTTCAATTACTGTAATTTATAGTGGAAATCGAAAGGTTCAGGCACATTTGATTACGCGAACTCTTGTTCGGTAGATGCAAGTTATACCCAGATGATATTTACATTCAGTTGTCTCTGTTTGTGTCGACCTTTTACAAGTCTCACTGACAAAATGGAATAATTGAATAATATTTATATATTATAAAGGTAACTATAGTGTAAAATATTCTCTTTGTTTTACATGAAAGGCGTTCTATTGTAGCCGACAATCGAAGCGTAAAGTCGGGTACTTCACAACAAAATACCCTCATTACGTAAAACTGAACGTTGGTTCAGTTCAGACGATGAAACGTTCACAACAAATGGAGTTTTCAACATGAAACCTGCCGTTTGTTTTAAGTTAATATGTGTTTTGTTTAATATACAAATTAGGGTTGACAATGCTAACATTTTAACGCCATAAATTATTTTCAGGTTTAGCGTTGTTTTAATGTTTTGTAAATATACAAATTGTTGTTGAGAACATGTTTAAATAATGTTACTTCATATATGTTTTACATGATTTTTCTTTGTGTGCCTACTTTGATTTATGGTGTGAATGCTGCAATGTTGGGTATGAGTGAGGAAGCATGAACGGTGTATAACTTCTGTGAAGATACGGTATTTATGAACAGTTGGTGTATGATAAGTGTGAGATTGAGCAGAATGTTGTTAGAAGAGTGGGTATGAGTCAGTTGAGAATGTTTAGGCAAATGGAACGTATTTGTAATGAATTGAGGAAGAGAGATTGTGTGGACGACCTAGTAATAAATGGATATGCTTAAAAGATTGTTGCATGAACAAAAGATGAGACGGGCTTGTGTGAAAGGAATTATGATATGCCAGGATATAATTTTTTTTTTCTTTTATATACAAGTGCAGGCTATCGCTTTCATCTTTTCTAATCTTGTAGATTCGTTGTTAGTTTCGTTATTAGATTCGTTGTTAGAAGTAAACGTGAGTAATTTGAGATGTTTTATCCATATATTATGTACGTTGAAGAAAGAAAATGAATGATAAGTGAATAGGAATGATGTGATTGAAGGTTTGTTGTGTGATAAATGATTTCGAGTGTAATAAATTAATGAGTTTATATGGAGTGATCTATGAATATGGTTGAAGTGAGGGTGGTGTGTTTGGATGATAATGTTTGACGATGGCTGATTGTTTGATGAGTGTGATGAGTGAATGTTTTATGAGTGATTTTAGGGTTCGTGCTACCCCATTTGTTGGGATATAGCGTGAAGATATGTATGTATGTATATGTATATAGGATATAAATTATTGATAAAAATTAATTGTTGGATGAATCTAATAAATAAATGTTCAGTGAATGTCTTAAGGGTCCGTGCTACCCCTTTTGATAATTGCATGACATTTATTTATTTATTTATTCATTTATACTACTCTGTATAACGGGAATTTAATCCCAATTACAATACAGAGTCCGGAGTCGCAATGTTGTAGTTCATAACATTTTAGCTCGAGTGAAATTCGAACTCGGGATCTTCGAATTCGAATATTACATGTATGTATCGTATGATATCTGCATAAAACAGAGTTGGAGCTAGCTCAGTGTTATCAAGTCGGCCTGTGGATCTTGAGAACCCTGGTTCGATTCCCACAGGCGACAAACAATTTTCACCATTTCAAAACTACCTCTGTAGTTACCTCACTACTAACATCTTTGAGGGCCGTGATTTGACGAATGGTAACTGTACTTCACGCGCAAATATATCACTTACCGAGATCTGCTTCGGCAGAGTGCCACACCCAATAATGGGTATAAGGCCTGATGATATATTTATTTAGTTATTTGTAATAAGCGAGTTCAATTCTGAGAGGCGCAGTCCTTAAATTCGTAGGTCAAAAAGTATTTACTTTTTAATACACAAATTACAATAGTATATTTTGTAATAAGTTTATAATAGCTATTTAACACAAGTTGCCTAATAGTATATTATTCTACGAGCGTATTATGATAACTATTATTAATTTGAAGTATACGTACACTTTATTCGAATTAATAATAGCCATAATACGAAAGTAGAATACTATACTTTATCCACGACCATTAAACCAGAACTGGAAGTTGCACTTTTAATAGTAGTTAGAGGAAAATGATAATTGTAGTACAATACATAATATTCATTATTACTCTTTATTCGCAATTTAATTGACAATTAATTACTCGTTATTTATAATTTATTTCTATAATTACTAAAAAATATAAATTATAAATATTACTCCCGCTGGATGACAATCTACAGTGTTTTATTATTCAACATATTGCGATGTGTTGTTATAGCAACAGCGATCAGATTGACTTACAGCAATTGAATAATGAGCTCATTATTCAACAGTTCTTTTTCATTGTCTAACACTTTTGAAGAATGAACCATATTATGTATCTAGAAATGTACTTATAATTAATATGTTATTTAAGTGTCGTACAATAATATCACATCGCAATCATAGCACAAATTGTAATAGTTATATTAAATTCCATTTTGAAACATCCGGCCGATAGTTATCGCAAACTTTATCCGCAAATTGAAAAACTGGCCCTAAGTAAATTAACGTATGAGAGTAGGAAAATAAATTTTTGTAAAGTTCGCTTTTTAGTTTCGTTTTACCCGTATTTTTATTGTTCAAACTCTAATCCGAAAGACATATATTTGACAAACTCAAGCCGTTAAGCTCAGTTTTCAATAAATAATCAAATAAAGTATATTTCTTGCCCTGATCGCAAAAAAGCTGGTACAAAACGAATAATTTCCTTCATTAAAATCATTTCAAAGCATAAAAAAATCAAAAAAATATATATCATCACGCCTTTTATCCATTACTGGGTGTGGCACCCCGCCAAGGAGATCTCGGTAATTGATATAATTATGCGCGTAAAGTGCGTTTACCAGCTGTTAAATCACGGCATCCATATAAATTAGTGGTGGAGGAGCCACAGGTGTAATTTTGAATGTGGTAAAAATGTTTGTGAGCTGTGAGAAACGTACCAGGGTTCTCAGGATCCATAGGCCGACTAGATACCACTGAGCTACCTATTACAAAGCTCGTTACTTATTGTGACAATTTCTCTTCAGATATCTTGCTAACAGTAATATCATTTATTTGGTCTGATAATAATAATTCCTGACATTATTTATCACAAGTTACAGTGCGCGTCGCATTTTTATCGCGTTGCAAAAAAGCATTAATGACCCTGACGCCGTGATTGGCTGGTGGCCTGCATCCCGAACAAATGAATGCGTTCGAGACGTGCTTCCGGTCCGGAACTGAAGTCTGATTTATCATTTTTGCCGCGCGGTGGTGCTGCTGCCGCGCTCCAGTTTTTGTTGCAATCGTTCATCGCACAGTCGCGAGACGAGAAACGCACAACTTTATTTTGTATTGAATTCATTGCGATGTATCGATGCATGAATTGGATGCGATGATATCGTTGACTCTTTTTTTGCAGTGAATTACTGTTTTTATTTGGGGTACATATTTAATACGTCATCAGTGATAGATAGTAAAATACAGAAACCGCTGGGTATAATCATTAGTAATTGTGATACTTTTATTATCCGGGTTTGATTCTTACAGCCAGCAAACAATTTTTACAAATGGAATTATGTGCAACTGTTTTTGTCAGAAACAATGCTACAAAGTTATAGATGCCTGCTGAGAGCCCCCTCCTTTGATACCTGGTGTTTAGTTGAAAAAAGTCTGCAGGCGCTTATGTACAAAGTTAAAGTTTATACAACTGTTTTTGGGGATATTTTTGTTTAAAGTTATCAAGTTAACACCATTTTTACTTTCTTATACGCAGTATAAGGAAGTTTTGGAATCGTGAAAAAAATCGTTGACGAGATTTTTGCGGATATACGTGTTTTGAGGTCCACTGAATCCGTGTTGATCATTTTCTCAATGATGTCTGTGTATGTCTGTGTGTGTGTGTGTGGATGGATGGATGGATGGGTGTGTGTCCGAGTGTGCAATATCTCATGAACGAGATAAGATTTGTTAACGAAACTTGGAAATTATAAGTTTCATGAAAATACGAAGAGTTGAGTTGATTTTGAATGAAATTTAAAAACGGGAAGAGGATGTTTACTCGACACACAAAACAATAAATTCCATTTATTTCAAAAATGGAATCAGCTACGAAAAAAAGTTTCAAATAAAAGATGTTGGCAAAAATATTTGGAACATAAAATGTTATTTGCAATTTTTCTGTATATGTGTCTAATTTTGAGAAAAACTAATTTTTATATTTAATAATATATTTCAATAATCATAGTAGCAATTGAAACAAAAAACATAGATTTTAATTTTCGCTTTATCTAGTTATCTATGACTTTTTTCGGAAAAACAAATACATCATTAAAATGGTCAACTAATTTGGCAACTTTGCCTCAATTTAATCGATTTCGTATATCACAGTTTTTGAGATACCAAGGGTTAGGATCGAAAAACGGACATTCTGTATGTGCCTCATCAGTAAAGTTAGACATAAAGTAGTCAACATTACAAAAAAATTATACGTAAACAAATTTGATATTTTATATGTTTCAAACAGATAAATGCTGAATTACTGAAAATCTAAATTACATGTTTAATAATATTTTATATTCTAAATATTAAATATGCTGTGTATAAGAAAGTCGTGTGGTGCCCACACCAGATTTTTTATTTTGTTTTTAACTCTCTTTTCAATGTACGAAACAAGTATATTTTAACTGGAGTTAAAAAGAGAGTTAATTAGCATCAAATTTAATTCATTACTTTAATCTGTTTTAATTTGAAACAGAGTTATAGATAATATTAAAAACGGTGTTAGCGCTAATCCGTTTTATGAATCTGCTTATAAATAACTATATACAAAGATTTTCTGCGGAAACAAAAGATGAGACGAACTAATTAGAAAGAAACTATGAAGTATAAATTAGGATAGCGTGTCAGGATATTAATTTTTAATCAAGAATAATCACAGGATAATCTAATAAATTAAGATTATGGTGATAAAAATATCTTTATGAAAAAATAGGTACATTGACCTTTTTCCGCAATATTTCACTCCTCAACAATCAGCACATAACCTAACTTTTTCTCATAACCACTCTGCTTCTCTTTCCTCTTTTCCTCAGCCGCCAATGTCCAACAACGTGAGTGTATTTTATCTACAACATCAAATTATATCTCGCTCACGTATTCGCCGAGCTGACTTTCAGTTTCGTCTCGTATATTTCCACACAATAACAATAATTTCCCGCAAATTGCGGACAGTGCGCATGCGTCGACAAGATGAAGAGCGCCGTTGCCACGTCGCTAGCAGCGTTGCCGGTGATGCGCGCATTATATCTATTATGAAATAACGGCTATTCATCTTGGTGACGCAAGCGTTGGGGGTTGGTGGTTGGAGGTTGGTAGCAGAGAATGGAGCCGGCTGTTGGACTGTTTATAGCGCGGTTATGTTGGCAACAGTGGACAATGTGTGGAAGTGAAGTGGTTCTGAATGAGGAAAAATGAGTGGGACATGAGAATGATAAGTCTGACAAATGTTTTATTGACTGGTTTCTTTTATTTGTTGAACAGCATTCTTTTTCTTATTTTGACACAGGTTTTTTTAGTGATTTTATTGTTATGGTTCTTCTCAATTATCCTTAGATATGTCATCGACAAAGTGTGAACAAAGGAATTAAATCATGTCAATTTCGGCAAAAAAAAATGAAGACTAGCATGTATTCCACGTGGTTAGGGTGTGTTGTTTAAAAGGCGAGCGAAACAATATTCAGGCAATTGCGTTCTAAAATAAATAATATATCATCACGCCTTTTATCCATTTTTGGGTGCTGCACTCTGTCATACAAGATCTCGGTAATACGTTCTAATTAGGTTTGTTGATTTTACAAATATTCGAGACTTCGATTGTTCGGATTTATTGAACCTTCGAATTTAGATTCGAACTTTCGAATATTTCGAATTTTCGAATTATTAAAATTTTTGAATTTTGGAATTTTTTGAATATTCAAATTTTCGAATTATTTGCAATGTTTTATCAGCTCGAGGACAAGTCAGTTAGACTGCAAACTGAGCATCGACGGTTCAATTCTCGTCTTAGTCATTCTATTGCGAGATCTTAACCTAATCACATTTTTTACTTGGAACGTGTTAGATATTCTTTTTTAGGGAGTTCAATTCACTAACCATATTTCGGGATAAAAAGGCATGGCACATTAGTAAAAACAATTTCAATACATTTGTTCTACATAAATTTATGTATTATTATTTATTTATAAATAATATAAATTATAATTAACAGAGTAGATATCTCAATTAAGATGCCCAACCTTGCAGAGGTTTTGCAGGATACTTCGACGAATATATATTTAATTCGTGGCTGACTTTTCGCGAATTATGCGTGAGCGTATTTGAAGATGACAGATGGCGTTAATTCAGTGACAAAAAATTCAAAAATTCGAAGCTTAAAAATATTCAAAATTTAAAAAATTCGTAATATTCAAAAAATTAGAAAATTCGAAGCATTGAGGTGTTCTGACGAAGTTCAAAACATTCGAATGTTCGAACGTTCAGAAATTCAAACTTCGGTGGAAATCAACGACCCTAGGTCTAATATAAAAAATACCAGGGAAATAATACAATGATTGCATTTAGAATATCGCATATTACCTAGATTATGGGGAGGTGGCTCAGTGGTATGAAATCGGCTTGTTGATTCAAATATCCGGGTTCAATTCCTACAGCCGACAAACAATTTTCACTACATTAAAACTACCCCTGTAGCTCTCTCTCCACTAACATCCTTGAGGGCCGTGATTTGGCGGCCAGTAACCGCACTTCACGCACAAAATATATCGCCAAACATTCATATTCATGATTTACTTTTAACTTTACCAAAATGCATTTGAGGTAGGAAGTACTTATTGCCCCTAATACTGAAATAACTATTATAATAATTTATACAGTAATCAAGAAAAAGAAAAGTTGTTATTAACTTATCGATCATTAACAGATAATGATCCAGTTACAGAATACAGGAGAATATCCATTTATTTCTAGGTCGGCCACGCAATCTCTCACCTTCAATTTCATAAACATACAAATATAGTAACATGTCAAAAATTTGTTCGTTAATGTCTTTTGTTACGATATGCTTGGTTCTATACAATACATTATGATTTTACATTTGACAGGCATTCCTGCCGAATTTAACTTAAGTGAAAAATAGAATTATTTATTTAGAAACGTACTTAAAATATAAATTTAGAACTTTAAAACAAAACTAGAAGTACTTCTTCCAGAGGTATGTCTGCAAATATTTCGGTTAAGAAATATTAACATAATTGTAATTATTTTTGTTTAACCAGTTCAAAAACTGATTTTTCTTTAAATATGGTTCCATATCTTTCATATTATAAGAAATCGAATGCCGTTGAGCGCATTTTCATATCTGTTTTAATTTTTGAGTTTTAGCGATATTTTATTCATTTTGAACTCAACTTTGAGAGCACACATATCGAAACTAAAAGAGATATTAAGATGCGGTTTGTACCAATGTATTTCTCGTGCTTTAACTGTAAAATAAATCAAATAAATATATCATCACGCCTTCTACCCATTACTGGGTGTGGCACTCTGCTGAAGCAGATCTCGGTGATATATTTTGCGCGTGAAGTGCGGTTACCAGTCGTCAAATCACGGCCTCCAAACATGTTAGTGGTGGAGGAGCCACAGGGGTAGCTTTTTCAAATTATGAAAATTTGTCGAATGTGGGAATCGAACCAGGGACCTCAGGATCCACAGGCCGACTTCATACCACTGAGCTAGCCATCCCACGTGCTTTAACTGGAGTACTAGAAATACACTAGTTCAAACCGCATTTCAATATCCCTTTTAGTTTTCGAGATATGAACTCTCAAAGTTGAGATTTAAAAAAATCCAAAATCTATGTGTAAATCTAAAATAGATATGAAGATGTCCTTAACTGCATTCGGTTTATTCGTAATTCGTTTTCCAAATTTGGACTCGTGCGTTAACAGATTGTCTTATCATCCTCTGTACGATATAGAATAATTTAATTTATAATTTTATTCGAAATAAATTAAAGAAAATGTAAATCTCGCAAAGTTTAAAAGACAGATAATGAGTAAAGTTGTGTAACAACATTTCAAAATAAGTTTGTGTTTGTTTTCACCTGTGGATTACCTTTGAATTTTATTTTTAGAAGCCAAGATAAGTATTTAGGAATTTGGCGACGAACTTCATATTACGTATAAAAATATTCCAAATGCTTTCACAGTTACTGAACTCTATTTACTATGAGTTGTACTCGCTAAAATTACGGAAACGAATCATTACTTCTAAACATAGGGACGGTGAATTTATATTCAGGAGACTTATAAGAGTAGGAACAACATGATTTATTTTAAATTTAATTTCTATCAACACGAACAAGACTTTATTTTTGGAATCGTTTATTTTTCTCACTCCTAACCTCAACATATCTTCAATCTTTCACTCTCAATTTATTCTTTGGCGCACGTAACATTGGATAATCATACGCATCCTATTAAAATATGAAACATATTCATCGTCTGTGAACAAATATATTCGCTTGTAAAGTTGAGTTCTTATACAGGGGGCTTATGGCAATCATCACTCAGAATCGCACATATTTGATTTGTGTACCTCTAAAATGTTGCAGTTTCATTTGAAAAACTAGTATGATGTTCTAGAACTATCCATGTATATTGTATCAGAAGGAGAAAGTTTTTTATCGTTTAGTAATGGATATATAGCCATGTAAAGCCTTGTTTTTAACGAAAAATTAAGAATCCCAATTTATAATGGCAACACCACACGGTGGTTATGGTATTTGAAAATTCACTAGACCAACAACCTGTTAACAATTCATGATATTCAAATCATAATAGGTATAAAACATTTATTTTATTCAATTTTTATATTTTTTTGAGTGTCAATTTCGCCACTCGACAACCGATGGCGCCACCGTCACACTAGTACTACCTTAACTGCCTATGCCAACTAACATTTACGTGAAACATATCTGCGGTATACTCGTGAGAGACCTTTTACTAAAAACTCAATGATGGCAAAAAAACTGTATAGTTGTATAAATAAATAAATATATCATCATGCCTTTTACCCATTTCGCAGTTACCAGTCATCAAATCACGAACTCCAAACACGTAAGTTGAGGGTGAAACATGAGGATAATTTTAGTGTGTTGAAAATGGTATATTTTGTTACAATAAATATGTACACAAACAATAACAATTATCATAATGAGATGTTACTACATATTCCAGTTCAATATCTTCAGGCAATCCCCGTAGTTCATCCTTCCTCCCTCTCTATTACCCTCCTAGCTTCCAGGAGTGATTAAAGTGGATATCATCCTACACTCCCGGCGTGACGTCACATCCCAGTTCAAATCCTGGAGTGTATACGACAACATGGCAGTACAGTCAGGACACGGGATGTGGCAGAACAATTAAGGTAGGATGTGAATTAAGCCACAGGCTTGTTACTATACACGGGCTGTTGCTCCTGCGATCGCCCTGGAGGGAGTTAGTATAAGCATGTGATTGAAGGTTAAGGTGAAACATGCAACTAATTAGCTCTGAAGTTGGCAGCTAAACACCAATATTATTATATTATTATAAATGAAACTATTATACGTTGTATACATTTTTCAAGTTAAAGGTAGAAAGTATTGTAACAGATTTGAAAACATTAAATTTATGATACTGAAAATATAATTCATATGTCACGTCACATGTACTCCACCAATCAACAGTGAGAATCTTCCTTAATTACAAGTCTTTCATACTACACCTAATTCATGCTCAGTGGTATCGAGGCGGATTGTGGATTCAGAGAACCCTGGTTCGATTCCCACAGCCGACAAACATTTTCACCACATACCAATTACCCCTGTGGCTCTCCCAACCCAATGACACTTCATGCCCATAAAAATATCACTTACCGAGATCTGCTAGGCAGAGTGTAATGGGTAAAAAGCATGACGATATATTTATTTATTTATAGGGAATGAAACAGCATCAATATAACCTAAAAACAGGACATATTAATCATAGTGCCATAGTTGAACATGCTTTCTCTAACAATCATAGAATTGATTTTGACAATTTTAAAATTTTGCATTCAGAAAGTAATAAATACAAACGGCTTTTCCTTGAGAGTTGTTACATTAATCTAGATGACAATTCGGTTAACATTAAATCAGACTACCAAGTTTCCAATCTTCAGTATAAATCTATTCTCCATCATTTCGAATTATGATTTGACATGTTATTGTTTATTTGACCTTCAATTGTTTTGTTGTTTAGTTTATAATTTAGCCGTCAGATGTACGTTGTGGTACATGTTGGTACTGATAGTTTTATTTTTAATTATTAACAAAAAATTTGTGAGTTGTTCTTTGTACATTGTTGACCATTGAGATGTTCATCTCAAGAATTTTTGTTTCACAAAGTGGTTCTTGAACCATGTTTTAAATTTTATTGTACTATGTAACTTCAGTTTTACTCTTGTTTCTTCGGTAAGTTTGATTACATATTAACTGTTCAAATAAAATTTACGATTTTTTATATTGTTTTAGCTTGATAATGGCCAGAATTGTGGTCGAAACGTCGCTTCTTAATAAAATAATGTTTTAAAAAAATTGTGTTTCAAATTTTTTACTTCTTTTCAACAAATTTTAAGCCTGTAATCCTTTTAATCTATTATAAAATTAAATTTATATCTTTACGGCTTATTTAAAATATTTCTAAAAATTTATTTATTTATATTTATTTAAGATTCAAATCGCCTTTCACAAATACTACAGGTATATAGTAATATGCGATTTTACTCGTTAGCAACACTTTACTCATTTGCAACCAACACATTACTCATTAGCAACCAATAGTTTACTCATAACAAGTCCAAAGAGACAAATTTATTTCAAATTCCTTTTTTCTACAACTGTCAAAAAACGCGACATTTTTATATCGTTCTGGATACGCGCAGATTATATCATTTTCACACGTAAAAAAAATGACTATATTACCTTGATAACCACATAAACTATGAAAAAAAAAATTTTTTTTCACTGTTTCACTTTTTTTGCACGGTTTTGAAAATTGATTTTAATTATTCTTTTTCGACAATTACAGAAAAAATGTTGTTTGTATTTCGTGGGCGAACTACGTGTTTTTAGCGCGTTCGAATGACTAAAAGTGACTTTCTCACGTGCAATGAAAAAACACTCAAAATAACTATAATTTCAACTTTTCTATTACCTACAAAAAAATTCGATTCCCACAGGCGACAAACAATTTTCATAATTTCAAAAACTACCCCTGTGGCTCCTCCACCACTAACATCTTTGGGGGTCGTGATTTGCCTACTGGTAACCGCACTTCACGCGCAAAATATATCACTTACCGAGTGTCAATGATATATTTATTTATTTATTTATTTATTAAAATCACTTCAAAGATTGTTTCTCATTGCAACAATTTCTCTTCAGATATCTTGCTAACAGTAATATAATTTATTTGGTCTGATAATAATAATTCCTGACATTATTTAACACAAGTTTCAGTGCGCGTCGCATTTTTATCGCGTTGCAAAAAAGCATTAATGACCCTGACGCCGTGATTGGCTGGTGGCCTGCATCCCGAACAAATGAATTTATTTATTTAAAAAAAAAATAGCATGTTTAATGCGTAAGAAAAGTGCATTTTCAAGCTCGTGCTATATTATGCACTCGCTAAGTTCGTTCATTAAATTGTTATACTCGCTAGAAAATTACCACTTTTGTCTACTTGTTAAACAATCTACTATTATTATCGATAATTCAATAAATTTTAATTTCGATTTTACAGATTGATGTTACTATTGAACTAAATCTAAACATAAATTAACTTCTGTGAATGCAAGGTCGCAAAATCGTTTGTTAAACTTATACCAAATCCTAAACCTTGAACATAAACTCTTATGAGAATGTACCTTTAAAATACATACATTTGCAATAATATAATTTTTTTATAAATCTAGCAATTTGGCGCTATATCCATCTTTTTTTTTTAATACTTATCCAACTCTGATAAAATTTCTTCTGGTAACACTCAGTAATTAGACGCATATTACACCAAGTAATGAGTTTACTTCCTGGACAAATGAAATAATTTGCATAAAGTAATCATGTTATCCACACAGTAATATTTGTAATAATGCGTAAAGAGGGTTGAACACATTATTCCATCCAATTAATTAAAATTTTGCAACCTATCCGCATATCCTGTGGCAACTCTCACTAAACCGGCTGCATGTTCGCGATCTCTTTATAATTACGTTCAGTTGCACATGAACACCAAACAAGTGAACCCGATCCCGAGTATTCCGCACTCATTGCACGGATTTGCCTTTGTTATGCGCATTCAGCGATTGCTTGTTCACTTTATTGGCATTTTCCAAATAGATTCCGCGATCGCAGCGCCAAAATGCCAACACGGAATACTAATTAACACTGAATTTGTACGCGAGGCAAAGTTAATAAAATGGGATATGGTGGGTGGTGCTGCTGCGTTTGTTTGTGATTTATGCCTGTTTGAACCTGGCTTTTTTATTATTAATTTTATTGGTTGACGTGAAATTAGTCTCAGGTGATTTGTTTTATTTTTGTATTTGGCAGACTCACAATAACTTGATTACTATTGATATAGGTTTAATTGAGTTAGTGGAAAACTGCAACTAAATATTTTTTTGTAATTGATCAATTTAATTATTTACTTATTTATTTATTTATTTGCTACTCTGCAGAACAGAATGTTAGTTCCAATTACAATAAAGGCAACAATCACCTTCTAGTGTATAAAATATCTACTTGTACTATTTTGTGTATCATTTAAAAAAAAAAGAAAGTATTTTAAGGTAGTACTAGTGTGACGGTGGCACCATCGGTTGTCGAATGGAGAAGCTGACACTCCAAAAAATTTAAAAATTGAATAAAATAAATGTTTTACACCTATTATGATTTGAATATCATGAATTGTTAACAGGTTGTTGGTCTAGTGAATTTTCAAATATCATACCACCGTGTGGTGTTGCCATTATAAATTGGGATTCTTAATTTTTCGTTAAAAACATGGCTTTGCATGGCTATATATCCATTACTAAACGATAAAAACTTTCTCCTTCTGATACAATATACATGGATAGTTCTAGAACATCATACTAGTTTTTCAAATGAAACTGCAAAATTTTAGAGGTACACAAACCAAATTTGTGCGATTCTGAGTGATGATCGCCATAAGCCCCGTGTATAAGAACTCAACTTTACAAGCGAATATATTTGTTCACAGATGATGAATGTGTTTCATATTTTAACAGGATGCGTATGACTATCCAATATTTACGTGCGCCAAATTTCATTCAGATCTGCAAAAAAAAATCACGCTAGTACTATCTTAAAGAACGAGTTTCATCATTGTCATTTTATTTTGTGAGAAGAGAGTTTGGGTCACGACCCGATTCGAACAATATAATCGACAACTACAAATGAGTTATTTATACCGAGTAACTATAATTGATTGACAAATTTTTGGCTACCCTCTTTAGTTGGCAAGCTTCTTCAATGTCAACATGACATCACTTGATAAATTTTTTAAGTTAAAATTTTACTAATTTGGTGTAGTAAATAACTATTTTTATAAATAAAGATAAAATAAAGTTTAAGAATGATAGTTAATCAAATTACAATTATATTTTATTTGACATATTTGAATTTGACAATCAGGTATACCAAAATAAAACTTAAAATATATATAAAATACTAAAAAAAAAAACAATGTCAATTATTTATAGTCATCTGGTACTACAGAGTGATCAAAAGTAAGTGTTTCAGTTAGCAATACAATTCTTGGGATCTGTTTATTCCACAGTTGGTATAATGCCAGGTAAAGGCGGAAATACTATGTGACATATTATCATTTACATAATAAATACAGATAGACAGGTAATATGATTTTGAGTGACAGAAAGAATTTATCTAGTAATACAATGATGACGTTTCGGACACATGGTTCGTGTCCATTTTCATGTTTACAAAAAATAACTTAACGTTAGAATTACATTAGTTAACAAGAAAATAGTTCCTTATTAAATTTAATAACCACTATCGGTTATTCACAAAAAGAATTTGTCAACAAAAGTTTTTTTGTTACATATTAAAAATTAAAATTTTTAAAACTGATGAGCATTCAACATGTAATCACTCAGAATCGAAAGTTAATTTTAATTATAAAAATATCTTCAAAATTAATTTTAGAAAATTGTCAACAAATAAAATATCGTAGAGTTGTTTTTGCAATGAATTAATTTCTATTTTACAATATTTTTCTGTAGGCTTTAGTTGTACAAAACAGCTAAATTAAAATAAATTGATGAAAAAATAACAACCTTTTATTTGAATAGATTCTATTTCATAAATCCACCATATTCCATCCATTAAATAATAAACCACCGAACATTGAAATGGTTTTAATTAAATAATAAAAAAGAACCTCCGGAAAACCCGTTCTATTCAATATTCCCAACCATCACATTTTATATTTTATTCCGCCATTTTCATAACAAAAGTGTCACAGCATGTTTCGTTATGATACTTTTTCGTGAACAGCGACTCGAATTTTTTAATAAGCTCCGAGAACATCTACCTGCCTGAAAGGGGATGTCAGTCTTCAGAATACAGGGGTGGTAAAGGGATGAAAACAAAGACAGGGTGCAAGAGGAAAATGTCGTTCTACTCCGTTTAGGGGTGAGTGGTGAGTTAGTGGATGTTGCAGACATAGAGTGTCACAAACAGACGTCTTTCCACCCCAATAGGAAGAATTTAGGGGTAGTTTTGTGTAATTTGGCGGAGGAGCGGTCAGTGGTGTGTAAGGTTCAAAGGAATAATCTGAAAGTAATGGAAACAGAATAATTGTGAAAATATTATTTATTTATTCGTTACTAGGCACAACAGGAACTTAATCCCAATTACACTACAGAGGATCTACTGTTTATAGTTGAATCCGAACCACTCAGATATGTACAATCGTATTTTTAGAAATAATTTTTGAAAAAGCAAAGAGCGTTCGCCGGGATTTGAACCCAGAACCTTTCATTAGCATGATGACTGCTCTAACCAATTGAGCTACAAACACTCGGCGAATACTCATGCTTTTTCGTGCAATTTTTAGTTCAAATCCCGGCGAACGCTCATTGCTTTTTCAAAAATTATTTCTAATAATTACCAACAGACAAATTGTCAATCAACAAATTCTTATAATCGTATTTTTGGATATAAGTCAGTGAGATTTGAACGCACGACCTCTGGCTTGTGAAATAAGAAATGTAAAATAAATATAAATATGTCATCACGCCTTTTACCCATTACAGGGTGTAGCACTCTGCTGAAGCAGATCTCGGTATGTGATATAACTTTGCGCGTGAAGTGCGGTTACCAGTCGTCAAATCACGGCCCCCAAAAATGTTAGTGGAGTAGGAGCCATAGGAGTAGTATTTAATCAGAAGAAAATGTTTTGTCGGCAGTGGGAATCGAACCAGGGTTCTCAGAATCCACAGGCCGACACGATACCACAGTGCCACCTACTCCATTAAATATATAAATTATATAAACGACAATATTGACAGCTAGATATGCCATGAATAGACATTTGTTATTTGAAAACAAATTGTTTATTTTTCTCGTAAAGTTTGTTAAAATATATCTGTAATGTCTATTTTTTTTATAAATTCCTTAAAATATTTTAATAGTCAAAATTTAGAATCATAAAATATTGTTAATTTTTCAAATACTTTGCGCACTAATGCGCAAAATCAAACTTTCCATCGGTTTCCAAGATAATGAAAACCTTATTTTGAATGATGCGAGTACAAAATAGTATACTACAATTTTTAGATCAAGAATATAGTTTGGGAAACCGTGGTCCGAAGGGTCGAGATTTTCTAAACATTCGCGACCTAAAAAAAATCACTTACAGTTCGTGGTTAGTAAGCTATTTTTTCCAATACTTGCACAAATAGAATGAAAATAAAATAGGTTTCAAAATTGACAGCTTTCAAATTGTTGTCAAAATAAACAGGACCTTGATATGTAATATTTGCTTACTGTCCAAGATGGATAGTAAGTAAATATTAAACTTTTGATATAACCATGGAAACCACTGTGCAATAAAAATTCCACTTAAGCTACATTCACAAATCGAAATTAGTTTTTGTTTTATGTTTTCCATTTTTGTTTTAATAACCTTGTAGACATGTTATCTTATGCAGCCATTCACAAATCAGTATTTAGTTTTGGTTTTAACACAAAAGTTTGCAAACTCCAAACTTATGTTTTAGTTTTACGTTTTATACTTAGGAATAGACCAATAGGACGAAGCGTAGAATGATATAGTGATATATTCTTGTCTCTTTTTATCATCCTTCGCATTGACGATAACCTAAGTTTGTTTTTATTCTAGTGTCAAAATGAATGAAAATAAAAACAAGATTTTAATACCTACTTTCTTATTATAATAGTATTTATCTTGCTCTTCCAAAAAGTAAACAAACAACATATGACAGCATGTGTAACTTCTGACACATCTGACAGTTGCAATTACTGTGTTACCAATCTTCTAAAATTTATGATAGATGTCACTACTAACTAAAATCGACAAAAGCAAAACTATTTGTGAATGGCACCTAAAAACACACTAAAACATAAGGCATAAAACAAAAACTAATTTCCATTTGTGAATGTAGCTTTACAGTGTTTAAATTTTGTCATTAATAGGTAACTTATAGTACAAATATAGTAAAAATGTAATTATCATATTTAATGTTAAAAAAATACCTGTAATTTAAATTGATTAAGTTACTTTTTGAATTTAAATAATAATTCTATCCGAATACTAAAACCTCGATAAAGCTACATAATTTTGAAAATTACTGCAAAGAATATCTTGTATTTAAATTAAAGTTAGAATTTAAATAACGCTATTTAAAAGCGTTCTCTTTCTATTCATATTCTACAAAAGTATCACCGTCCTTGAAACCAACCTCAACCCAACACAACAAAGACATCAAAGAACTTGTTAAAATTCATATCGTTGATGTCCTGCTCTTGTACTTGACATCCAGCCCTTTAAAACTAACTAATTACCCTCGGTTCCTCCCACGACACCCTCCACTCCTGGTTAAACTCAGGACGACTCCCTGCAGACTTCATTACCTCACCTTGTCACTCACATCGAGAGCGAACTGTCGTTGTAATATTTCATCCCCTGTGCGAGGCTAGCGCGGGGTGGTGGAGGTGGAGAAGTGAACTGTTGCCCTGCTGAACCCTAGCGGCATGGCTTTGAACTAGTTCTTTGTCCGTGACCTCTGTTGATGGAGAATTTGTCGAAGATGGTGAAGATGTTGGAGATGTTGTTGATAGAGTTGGATTGAAGGAAGATGAGGTGAAGGTAGAGGTTATATGGAAGGATAAAAAAGGATTATAGTTATTATTTGGTCTGGACTAGTTATTTGGTACAAATAGAACTGTTATCAATTTTATTTTTCTTAAATTTGAAGTTGATTGCACGATGGCAGTAATATTTTTTTATTTTTTTGACTGATGGTTATAATTTGATAGCATACTGTGCATTTCAAATGATCTCCAAGAAGGTAAATAAATCAAAATAATGAAAAAAGATAAAATTAAACCAATGATAATGTGGTATTTATTTTTTTTTTCACAATATTAGCTTTAAATTTTTGAAATATGTCATTTTGTCTTTCTCGTTAAAAAATATGACTATCTTGATCATTACGTAATTTTTTTTCCAAGACCAGGATAGAAAATTGATTTCTATAACCCAGAATCATGATAGAAATAATGAATTTTAACCCGAAATGCTGTTATTTATAGTTGCCAATAACGCCGGAACTAAAATATTTTAGTCTCGTTGGTATGAGTATGTTAGTCCCGGTGCTAATGAAAATGATTATTGTCGTGTTGACATTAAATTCAATTATAAATTAAAAATACAATGGCATCTACAATATTACATTTTGAGATAATTACTTCTAATATTTTTATGAATAATTACTTAACATTTTGGGGTTGTGGAAAAAATAGTATAAACACCGAATGAGAGAAGTAAGCGAAAAATGAAGAAATATTTCTATTAATTTTCTTAAATTACGCTGTCAAAATGTAATAATCTGTATTAAATAAGATGTAGGAATATTTGCAGTATTGTGATACAAAATTTGGTTCCATAGTTTTTTGCCGGACACTTTTTATTTACAAAAGATTGATTTAACATGTTAACTGCCTATACCAACATTTCCGTGGGACACACGATATATATATATATATATATATATATATATATATATATATATATATATATATATATATATATATATATATATATATATATATATATATAAAGTTCGAATTTTGCTGGTTTAAAATCACAAAAAGGTATTAAATGAATTATTTCAGATTTTTTAAATAAGTTTAACCCGTGCCTCTAGGCCACTTTCACTTTTGCTTTCAGCTTTATTCAAAATGCAATAACTTTTTTGTTTTTCTATATTTTGACACAATTCCAAGCGGGCATTCACCTAGATGAGATAACGAATCGATCGATAACAATAAACAATAATTTTATATAATTGTTTATTGCTAAACGGGTTGATAAAAAATTGACAAATTTCAAATAATAATTTTTTTTTTGACCCAGTTTTACTAAAAAAGGGTAACTTTTTAGAAAAATTGATTGGAGACAAAATATTTCAGTTTTTTAACAAGAAACGAGATGCCACCGTCAATATAAGAAAAAAAGCAAATCTAAGCATTTTATTCAACTTTAAAATATTTTGCTTAAATCCTTGGTCAAAAAAATGGGCAAAACACCCAAAAATAATGAAAATTATCAATTTCGCCAGTCATATTTGAAAACTAGATACTTTTTTCGATTTTTTCATGCCCTTCAAAAATTTTTGGAAGCTCCAAATTTTGGAGAAGGTGGAGTGTCCGTTTCCTAGAGAATGGCCCATATATAAAATAACTACCACACTGTGGCTCAGTAAATGCGCACCCTGTACTAATTGGGATTAAATTCCTGTTCTACACCGTAGCGTAAATAAATAAATAAATGAATAAATAACGAAATTGACATTTATATTCTCATAAATTTGATAAACTATAACCGACAGCAATGCATGTAGGACAGATCCTTTATCTCCTTGACCAGAACATGCAACAAATAGTTTTATTTCTCGTTGAAGTATTCTCCATGTTGTGATTCCACGTCACCGCTTCAAACGAAATAAAGATAGATGTTGTCAGGATTGGATTTTCGTGTAGAACGAAATAAAAAACAGATAAAACGCAGACGAGAACGTATTTGACTTTTTCGATTCATTTAAAATAGAATATTTGATGATGTTTACGTACCTAATGGTGTATTTTCAAGGGTTGAATCTTTTAGCAGACGCTCTGTTTGTTTATTAAGAGGGGACTTTTATTAGAGGTAAATTATTTATGGCGCTGCAGGGGACGAATGAGGGTGGTCTCCCTCGAATGACCGAGCTGCAGCCTTCAAGCTATACCTGGACGTTTATTAGCGCCTGTTTTATATAAGGGATGCACCAAATTGGGTTTACGTTACCGGGTATCATTAATTATTATTAACTTCTAATATGGAGTTTTGTTCATATAGGGAGACGAAATTGGTTTTGGAACATTATGTATTTATACTCGAAGTCAGTTTAGAACCTTGTGATGTCATCAATTTGATCTGACAATTAAAGAACAAACGAAATACGTTGTTGTGTTTGCTATTGGAAAAATATATATAGATAAACAAAAAATAAATCCTCAGGCATCATGATCGAATAGATACCTATTGCTTTTTTATAAATAAATATATCATCACGCCTTTTTATCCATTACTGGGTGAGGCACTCTGTCGTAGCAGATCTCGGTAAGTGATAAACCATGTGTTCTAAGTAAATGTTCACATAGGCAGTTAACATGTTTAATAAGTTTTTTGTAAATAAAAAGAGTTCGGCGAGAAATTATGTGGTCAAATTTTATATCACAATAGGTACTGCCAATATTCCTACATCTTATTTAATACAGATTATTTAATTTTGATACCATAATTTAATGAAATTAATGAAAATAATTCTACTGATGTCAAGTTTTGTTTTAAATAATTTAAACTGTCACTATCAGGTGTATTCCATTTGCCACTTGGTTCACTTAAATCAGTTCAGATAAATTAGACAATATGACTAAATGAACTGAATTGAACAAACTGATGCACATATTGGGGTGAATTACTTCAAAGTAAATTATAATCAGTAATTCTAGTACTAAAAATAAAGTCAACGACGTAATCTAACAAAATACATAAGTGATCTGGATTAGTAAATGTAAGTTAGATCTGATCCAAATGGCAAATGGAATATGCTTATCATGAATATTTAAAAAAACGAGAACCGCGTAAATATTATTAGAATGTATTATGGGGGGCGCAGTAGAAAACAAATATCTGAGTACTTCGCCAGAAACAGTTAAAAAAATTAAAATATTTATAACACTGACAGATGACAGTGAAAGATTGAAATATTTAAAACAAATTACAAGCACTTACATCAATAGCAATAAAAGAGGAAGCGAAAAATTAGGAAAGAATTTTATGAAATAAAATAAATAAATAAATATATCATCTCGCCTTCTACCCATTACTAGGTGTGGCACTCTGCCGAAGCAGATCTCGGTAAATGATATATTTTTGCGCGTGAAGTGCGGTTACCAACCGTCAAATCATGGCCCACAAAAATGTTAGTGGAGGGGGAGCCACAGGAGTAGTATTAATGTGGTGAAAATGTTTGTCGCCAGTGGGAATCGAACAAGGATCAAAATTAAATAATTTGTTTTATATAAGATGTAATTTTGTCCCATTTTTTCGCCGGACGCTTTATATTTACAAAAAACTTATTTTACATGTTAACTGTCTATGCCAACATTTACTTGGGACACAGGGTATTTAAGCGCGTTAAATTACGGCCCCAGGAATAATTATGTAATGTTGTGAAATTTGTCGAAACCGAGTTCTCAAATTTATAGTCCGACTCGACATCACTGAGCCACCTAACCCATTTCTTTTTGTTTTTTGTAAACTTAAATATAAAGAGAAAAACTGGGACACCGACAAGACTTGAACCTGGGACCTATGAACTCCAGTTAAACATTTGACATATAGTAATCAACGCCATCTCTTAGTAACTGAACATCCCAATAACTGCCTGTATGCAATAGTTGTGTCATTAAATACATCCAATTTGAAATCTTCATCCCACAACTTTATTCCTGATTGTCAATTTATTTATTTAAGTAAAAAAACCTGTACCTATACAACAGCACCATTCCAATTTATATAAAACGTTGATTTAGTCCGTACTTTGTACAGCCCTGCTAAATCCCATCTCTAATCCCAGTTGGCGGGTCCCCTGCATGCATGTGTCATTGGACCATTTCCAGATTACACTTTCGACTCACTCTAGTATTTATTAAAGCGTTCGCGAGGCTCGGGCACGGCCAACTACGATCCGACTGGAGCAGGTACCTATCAATCACAATTTAATGTAGATTACCAACTGTTTTTGCAAGGCAAACTTGATAAAATAGAAAAACAAAAGCTGGCCAAATAGAGAATGTTTATGCGTCATGAGGAAATCACAGATGGATCAGGTTCATTACTCACGGAAACTTTTTTAATTATGAAAATTAAAGACAGGAGTTTTAAAGAACGTGTACGAACAATGAAGATTATATCAGGACATAGTTAAAAGTAATGTGTGATATTAAAACTCTGATTAAAATAGAACTAGATAGAAAGATATGAAATGAGAAAATGGAATTTTATTAAGCATAACTAAAAGATGAGAACTAGTGCAATGAAAAAGATTATCATCCTGCATTCACTCAAATTAAATCTTGAAGTGTAATGAGAGAAATAAATTCTTACTACAAAAATTAAAATATATATCATTCCTTTTACCTACTACTGGGTGTTGTACTGTGTAATAGCAAATTTCAGTAAGTGATATATTTGTGCGCATGATGTGCGGTTATCAGCCGCCAAATCACAGCCCCTAAAGATGCTAGTGAACGAAGAACCATAGGGGCAATATGGTGAAAATTGTTTGTCAGTTGTGGGCTTGAATCCGGGTTCTTAAATCCACAGATAGACTCGATACCACTAACAAACAATGACTATTAATTTTAACTATTATTCGTAATTACTAATTGGATAGCTGTGAACACAGTTTAATAAATAAATAAGTAAAATAAAATAATATCATCGGTAAAAAAATTATAAATCTAAGGAAATCCTTCTAGAATAAATCCCAATATAATATAAAATGACGTTTTCCATTACATACCCAGGTAATTTATATTTAATTCGTATTGTAAAAATTGTATAATTTACCAATATTGTTTTGATACTCGAAAGTATTCTTGGCGAAATTTGTTTCGCTCACACTTGTTAAAAACAAAACTTAAGCACATAGCACATATGTTCTACACAGTCAAGTCGTTGTATTCGATTTTAGTTCAAATTATTCAGCATTTTAAACATTTATTTAAATATTAAAGGTGTTTTTGACAAGGTTCCCTTCGCTCCAATTGTAAACAAATAAACTCTAAGGTCATAGAACGCACGCTCGCTCCACAAACGCAAGAATTTATATTTTTGGCAAAATTTGTAAGATTTAACATTGCATTTCACACTTTAACAGTAAAGCCTCATTTCCACCTCTTAACATAGTCTTCGTTTGAGTTTTTCGACATAACCTTGAGAGTTTGTCATATGTGAATACAGCTGAGCATTTCCAGCTACTGTTTTAGTCTTAGTCTTCGACTTTGTCACTGCGCATAAACACAAAGTTTGCAAACTTCATAATTTCGACATAATCTTTCGTCGCTGTTCTGTAGAGAGAGATAGCTGCGGTAATGCTGTCTCATGCTGCAATAGACAGTCAATTCTATATTTTATTTAAATAAATGTAAAATAGTTGCTGTAATTTTTAAATATTTTTATTTCCTTTGAGTTTATAATATAATGCAATTCTATCATATTTTATTTACGTAAAACATTTTTTCGAAATTTAAATTACTGTATTTGTTATATTCTGGCAGGTTCACTACAATAATGCCTCAATTTTTTAAAATTATTTTGGAATTGTATAAATTAATTAAACTAGTGTTTCATTTTAATAGTAATTACTGTTCCTCGTTAATAATTTTATATAATTTTTAAAGTATTTCAAATAGTTTTATACAATTATTTTCTCATTTAAGTGAACAAACCTTCACTGGAATATTGAATGAAGGTCATGTTTATGTTAAGAACTGGAAATGGCTGGAATGTTTCCGACATAAACAGAAACAAAAAAACAAAAACAAAGACTAAAAGAGAGACTATGTTAAAAGGTCGAAACGTAGCTTAACATATACAAAACGATTAACAGTTAATGTATACAGACAATCGTAGCCCAGTGGATAAAAGCGAGGTAAAACTTGCGTTTCTTAATTAGCAACCAAGAGATCGTGCGTTCAAGTTTCATTGACTTCTACTTATATCCAAAAAATACGACTGTATCTGAGTGGTTCGGATTCCACTATAAACTGTAGGCCCCCTGAACTGTAATTGGGATTATTAAGTTCCTGTTGTGCAGAGTACCAAATAAATAAGAGAAAGAAACTATTATCGATCTGTTGGTCACCGAGATTTATAATGTGACTTGGATGTACGGCGGTGGCGGCGCTAGTGGCGGCAAACGTTACTATTTATTGAACATCGCGTCTCATAAATTACGTTTGCGTTCTAAACGTTCTGGTGCAATGTTTCATTACAGCAAGATGCAGTTTGCAGTTGGCTTCGCCATCTAAAATAAATGTCAAGCGGCGATACATTGTGTTATATCTGTTGCTGGGCGATGCGATCCACGACCGTTATTTACTACAAGCAATTGCAGGATTTCTACATCTTATGTGAGAAAATTGGTGATGCAATTCTGGAATGTCAGGGAAATTTATTGTCAGTGTGGTGAGATTTTGTAGGTTACTATTGAAATATTGAGACTTGATACAGGATATGAGGAACTCTGTACAGCACAAGATGTTGGGAAAAATAAATTATAAGAAACATTTTAAGGATGGTCTGTTGTCTTATTGAATTCTGTAGTAGTAGTATGGAGTAGGTGGCTCACTGGTATCAAATCGGCCTATGGATTTAAGAACCCTAGTTCGATTCCCACAGTTGATAAATAATTTTCACCATATTACCCCTGTGTACTAGTAACTTTAGGGGTCGTGATTTTACGGCTGGTAATCGTACTTCACGCGCAAAATATATTACTTACCCAGATCTACTACGGCAGAGTGTGATGATATATTTATTTATTATTTAAGTTGTACGCAGCAAAATGTAGATATGGAGGATACTTGTTATAAGTAGTCTGATAAAGTTAGCAACGAACAAGTGTTGCAAAGAGTAGGAGAAAAGTAAGAGAATGTAATTGGCCCATGTGTTAAGAAGGGATATTCTAATGAAGGACGTAATAGAAGGACCAGTAGAAGACTGTAAAAGAGGCAGAAGGAGGAGGAAGATAGTTGACGACCTGAAAGAAGGAAGAAGTTATGTAGAAATGAAGAGGCTGTCAATGGGTAGAAGTTGGAGAAGACATATAGGATATGCGTCAAGCAGATAAAATCGTTAGATTAGTACTACATTTCAAGTAGTTATGCAGTAGAAATGGAGTAAATATAACTTTTCTATTCGCGTTAATAAAACGTCATTTAATACATGAATCATCATACCTTTTATTGGAATTATATTTCAACTTCTATTATAAACTATAGTTTTTAAATAATATATTGAAAACTAAAGTTTTTCAACTAGTAATTTTCTCACTATTGTTCCTGTATTGCATTAATTTACTTTTTTTTTTAATTGAAGAAATATGAATAAAATTTCAAGGTGGTAAACATTGATACTTATTTTGAATTCAAATTATTTTATGGTATACACATTTTGATATCGTCATTCTCAATCGAAAAGTATTATTTTTTCAAAATTCGCAAAATAAAGGACAGGGTTTTTGAAGTGAGCATTTTGGTCCATTAACAAGAAAATTTAAATAAAAATAATAATGAATTATTTAATTACGTAATCAATGTTGAATAACAAATTAATTAATATAATTCTGACATTTTGCAGTATCATACAAATGACAAGTTTAACACAGTGTTGAAGTTTTTAAAAATCATACCGACTATTTCAATATTGTAATATAAAGGCATATTAATTGATTTTATAAAAATACCATAATTTTTGTTTACCTTTTTTATCAACCTGTATATCTTTAATTTTTAATAAAGAAATATTTTGGAATTTAATGAATTTATTGTATTTTTTTTTTTAAATAAATTGACTTAAGCCAAACATTGGCAGCTAAACTGAAAGAATTATGTATGACATTTTTACAAGTAGACAACTTCACAACTTCACACAAAAATATCCCGAAAACAGTTGTTGAAAGTTGAACTTTGTCACACTGTTTTTTACAAGAACAGTTGTAAAAAATTCACTTTGGAAATACATATCATCATGCCTTCTACCCATTACTGGGTGTGGCACTCTGCCGAAGCAGATCTCGGTAAGTGATATATTTTGCGCGTGAAGTGCGGTTACCAGTCGTCAAATCACGGCCCCCAAAGATGTTAGTGGTGGAGGAGCCACAGGGGCAGCTTTTTTGAAATTATGATAATTATTTGTCGCCTGTGGGAATCGAACCAGGGTTCTCAGGATCCACAGGCCGACTTCATACCACTGAGCTAGCCACCCCATAAAATTCACTTTGTAAACTCGATATAAGAAAATTTTACTTATAACCACATTGTAGGCTGCGAAGCATCCAAGCATTAATATTTCCCCGTGTGTTTACTATTCTCTACTGTCCATTACCGCTAACTATGTTTTGATAAGAAGGTCATCACAGCACCAAATACTAATCCCACGCTAATTTACCCATCAAAATTTCCATTAATCCCCGATCTCACCCTCCTACGCGGGGAAAAGGGCGCGAAGATAATCAGTTCAGGTCGTGAACGGCAGATGCCATGACATGTCATCAGCGACTGATGATATTCGATCACAGCCCTCTCCCCCCGCTAGCAAATCGTCCGTTGCCATCGGCAATCTTCACTGGGGCTCGGCAACTAATCCGTGGGGTAGGGGTTGCGACCCTCTTTGCATCCGGCCTACAGTTAATGATCTGTAAGCATCTTGCAAAGTGACGTGTTAAATCTAGCGGAAATAGCTTTGTACGAACTTTAAAAATAAATAAAAACCCGACGCTATCGCAGGGGGTAAGGGGGTGAGATGGGGTAAATGCTATGTGCAAGAGTTATCTGGATTATAGGGCGTTCAACCTTTTCTTACACGATGCAGATGGTCGATGTGAAGAAGTTGTGGTGCAGTGAAATATTTTGTGCAGAAAATTAAATGTGTATGCAATTAATGGTGCGTTTTTTGCTGAGAAATGTTACTAAATTTGTAGATCATTCTGCGAGAGATTACAGGGTGAAAGGTGTTGGTCGTATTTGATGTTGATCATGATTGGCTGATAAAATTTCAAAAAAAGACAAGTTTTTGCAGCACGAAAATCAGTTTTGAATTTTCGTTAAATATCAGTTGGAAATTATTATTAAAATAAATATGTATATGGTTATAAATAGGGGTCAAGTGCAAGGATCGTGTAATTAAAAAAATCTGGTGTGGTCACCAAACGACGTTTTTATACACAGCATATTTAATATTTAGAATATAGATCAATGAAATTGATATAGCTTGAAAAACGCTGAATTGAACACTTATGACTTGCTCCTTGCGTTTGACAATTATTATTTGACATAAATGTTAAATATGTTTATGTTTTTTGTTTCTATTGCTACTATGATTATTGGAATATATTATTAAATATATAAATTAGTTTTTTCTCAAAATTAGACGCATATACAGGAAAATTGCAAATAACATTTTATGTTCCAAATATTTTTGCTAACTATGAAACTTTTTTTCGTAACTCATACTATTTTTGAAATAAATGGAATTTACTGTTTTGTGTGTCCAGTAAACTTCCTCTTCCGGTTTTTCAATTTCATTCAAAATCAACTCAGCTCTTCGTATTTTCATGAAACTTATAATTACCAAGTTTCGTTAACAAATCTTATCTCGTCCATGAGATATTGTACACTCGGACGTACACCCATCCATCCACCCACACACACACACACACACAGACATCATTGCGAAAATGATCAAAACGGATTGATTCAGTGGACCTCGAAATACGTATTTCTGCGAAAATCTCGTCACCGATTTTTTCAAGATTCCAATATATACTGGGTATAAGAAAGTAAAAAAAAAATAGTGTTGACTAGATTTAACCAGTTTTCAAACAATTATAATGCACATATGAAAATCAACCAATAAGCTATTTTATATTGATTATTTCATTCATAAATAAATTCAACCAATCAGATTTTCCATTTTTATGCATTTTAAATAAGTGATGAAAGCTTTTTGGCGGGAAATTTCGATCCTCTTGAAGTCTTATATGTTGGATGAGTAAATCGCAGAAATAAGATACATGTTTTTACGTTTATCAATATTGTACTTCATTAAACACGCCAATTTAGTAATATTTTACAAATATAATGTAGTCCATTACTACAAATGTTATTGATAAAAAGCGCTTCCATTTAAATACATTTAATTATACGTCTATATTTTGTCTGTCCTCCCACACTTTAATATCACATAGGATCGAAAATTTCCTTTTACTTTGAAGTAACATCTAACAAGTATTACATTACCCAGTCCTAATAACAACAGCTTACAGATCCAAGTAGCTATGAATGTAGTCTAGACTCAATTCACTCTGCCACCTAAAACAAAACTTCTCTTGCGCAAGTTTCCAGCATTTTATCTGTTCTCCACATGCAACCAGGGACTATATTTCGCTAGTTTTCATAGGCGGTGTCACGGTGGCCGCACTCAGCCCATGAATATATTCTTCTCCACCACTACAAGTTACAGAGTCTGGCGGGGGTCTGTCTGCATCTGCCGAGTGAACCGACAGAACGCAGTCACGACCGTGGTCTTTCAGACATCGATATGCCCTGCATACATATGCGGAGAATGTCGCGGATAGAAGGATAGGGTACCGCTGCTACTGCTGCTACTGCTGCTGTCTGGAGATGTGGTTTGATGTGAATGGACGGTATAGAGTCGAGGAGTATTTTTAGATGCTATTTGTATTTAAATCTAGCGAGTAAGTTGAAGCATTGGACGAATGATGAATAAAAATATATGATAGACGATTAAATAGAGTAAATGGAAGAGTAAAAATTGCTCAAGTATATGCAAATTAATATTGAAGTTGAACAAATAGCAAACAACAACGTTTGAACATAATACAGAGTGATCAAAAGGAATTGTTACAGTTGGCAATAAAAAAAAACTACTTGAGATTGATAAGCCTGATACATAAATTCATTTCCTGTTGTTGACAGTGACATTTAAAATTTAAATTTGAGTATATTTATTATTACATTTTTTTCTAAAGTATTTCTATTACTTAAAAAGTCAAAATTCTATTAGCTGTCAGACTCCTGACATAACCTAATTGTATTTATTAGAAATGTCAGATAGCATTTCCGCCTTTATCTAACGTTGTGCCAACTGTGGAATAAAAAGATCTCTGGAATTGTATTGCCAACTATAACAATTCCTTTTGATCACCCTGTAGTATATAAAATAAAATAAATATATCATCACGCCTTCTACCCATTACTGGGTGTGGCACTCTGCTAAAGCAGATCTCGGTAAGTGATATATTTTGCGCGTGAAGTGCGGTTACCAGTCGTCAAATCACGGCCTCCAAACATGTTAGTGACAGTTTTTAGATCAAGAATGTAGTTTGGGAAATCGAGGCCCGTAGGGCCCAGATTTCCTAAACATTCAAGACCTAAAAAATCACTTACAGTTCGCGGTTAGTAAGCTGTTTTTTTACAATACCTGCACAATTAGAAAACAAAGAAAAATAGGTTTCAAAATTAACTGCTGTCAAATTGTTGTCAAAATAAACAGGACCTTAATCTGTAATATTTACTTACTATTCACGGTGGACAGTAAGTAAATATTAAAGTCCTGATAAAACCATGGAAACCACTGTGCAATAAAAGTTCCATTTACTGTGTTTAAATTTGTCATTAGTAGGTAACTTCCAGTACAAGTATTGTTAAAATTTATTACTAGTGCTCCTTTGCACCAACGAAACTTAAATTGTATGTGTGACTTGAATAAATAAAAGCAAATCGATGTAGAATGTATTTTGAAGAAGTCTACATTGCTATCAAACATTTGATGCGATATTGTCAGTTTATGGCAACTTAAAATTTAAGTATCGTTGATTTAATCGATCCTACTAAATACAAATTGATCATGGTAAGACTACATCTTGCTGGCTGAAGAGACGACTAATTTCGATGAATGCTAAACTACCACTAACCAAATGTTGTTGTTTTCTGTGGAACGTGTTGACAAAAAATAATAGGGTTATATCATTGCGATAGTACTAATATATTAACAATAACTACCAAACCAAATACACCAAAAAAAATAATTTAGGTACACTGAACTTTATTTGTTCCAAATTGGGATACCGTCAAAATTTGAACCTGGAAGCTATAAACACTGGTCTTATTCTTTAACCAACTAAGCTACGATCGCCATGTAATCCAATTCTGATTTTATTTCAATTTTTCTCTATATTTTGTTATGTGCCATAGGCAGCCTTAATTTGATTTCATCAATTGTAAATTATTTACTTTAAAATATTGATTTAATTTCTGTTTGTTCCCTTATTAGTGAATCATGTAATATATACCCTTAAGGCAATTACCACTGGTTTTCATAGTCATAGTTTCTGTTAGTTTTTATAGTCAGACACGGTTTGGTACATCGAATTATGTGTAACCACGCCCAGTGTTTGTTTTGGTCACAATCACAAAAGTATGCAAACTTCAAACTCTTCTCATAATCATAGTCTCTATTTTATAAATAAAATAAATATATCATCACGGCTTTTACCCATTACTGGCCGAAGCAGATCTCGGTAAGTGATATATTTTTGCGCGTGAAGTACGGTTACCAGCAGTCAAATCACGACCCCCAAAGATGTTAGTGGAGGGGGAGCCACAGGAGTAGTATTAATGTGGTGAAAATGTTTGTCGCCAGTGGAAATCTAACCAGAGTTCTTAGGATCCACAGGCCGACACGATAACCACTATTTTATGAGACAGAGATATATTACATATAACTATGTCTTTTTAATTGTTGTCCAATAGATTATGATTTTAATTAGTGTCAAAAATTGTTTATAATATGTTATAGAAAAAATATATCAAGGTAAATATAAATAAAAATATTCTGT